>CM031238.1:686768382-687968382 GCA_018340775.1 Taxus wallichiana var. yunnanensis | reverse complement strand
ACACACAGAGCTCTCTTAAAAATGATTACACAAAAAAACGTTTGCAATTTACTAGGGTTTTGCATATAAAAAACTAGGGTTTCATTTATTTTATACCCAAATCCATGGGATCCTCCATTTTCACCAAAAAAACAAGCTAATGCATACCCGGTGCTCGTCGACGGCCTCCTCACTCCTCAGTGGCCATGCTAGTGGGCTCGTTGGGCACGGTGGGCGTTTGTCGGCTCGATCCGGTCTACTCTTGTGGGGTCATTGTCAGTGGACACACTCGTCTCCTTCAAAATCACTTGGTGGGCTCGTACACAGTCTCCTTCAACAGTGGTCGCTGGTCTGGTCACTTGTCTGGTTGGTGCTCTGTCCAAAGTTTAAGTGAAGGAGGCGGGGCGGAGGAAAATTGATTTCCTCCGCACGCCTCCAATATATAAACAGGGGTGTTCACGCGAACACCCTTCGCGTGAATGGGGTTCGCGGGAACACCCTTCGTGTGAATGGGGTTCACGCGAACACCCGTTCCTGAAAACCATGTTTAATGCCACATGTCGCATAAAAAGTGACCGATGTGTCCATTTGCACGAATGTGGTTCACGCAAAGGAGTGTTCGCGTGAACTACTCCTATTTACCACCCAAACACACCCTTCACTCATGTTTTGGGGACAAAAATTGGGACTCAACACCATGCAGTGACCCTTGTGTCACGATGTTTAGAGTGTCAGAGGGTGAAGGGTGAGCATCAACATCTAACCGGCCTTCTCTACCCACATGCCATACTGGAATGAAAATGAGACACCATTTCCATATATTTCATCATAGGGATGGTGACGTCGAGATACCACCACGATGCCATCATGGTCACGGTTTATAAATTGACAAAAGTGACCCACTTCTATCTAGTGAAGACCACCTATACAACTAGTGCAGTAGCATAGGTTTACCTTAAAGGGATTGTCAAACTACATGGAATTCCATGGAAGATCATTTGTGACTGCAATCCCTTATACACTTCTCACTTCTAGACTACCATGTATTAGGTTCTTGATACAGTATCAAATTCAATACAACCTATCATCCAGAGATAGATGGACAGATGGAGCGAGTAAATCAGATCTTGGAGGATATGTTGTGGATGTATGTCATGGACCATTAGTCTAGGTGGGAGGAGTACTTGTATTTGGTGGAGTTTTCCTACAACAATAGTTTTCAGATTTTTATTGGCATGGATCCTTTTCAGGTGTTGTATGGAAGAGAGTGCAAAACACCTTTGAGTTGGGATAGATTAGAGGATAGGGTTTCTATTGGGCTAGCTTTGGTACAAGATATGGAGCAACGTAGGTTGTCTTGATTCGACAGAGGCTTCAAGAGGCTCAGGATAGGAAAAAGAAGTATGCAGATCTGAGGAGGACAAATTGTAGTTTTGAGGTGGGCACAAAGGTGTTTCTTCATGTCAGGCCTCATAAGAGTCCTATCCGTTATGGAAAAGGATCTAAGTTAGCTCCTATATTTGTGGGTCCCTTCGAGATCTTGGAGCGTATCGGTCCCTTGGCCTATCATCTAGCATTTCCACCCAACTTGTCTCACATGCATGATGTATTTCATGTATATGTACTTAGGAGATATATTCCAGATCCCTCTCATGTTTTGGATTAGACCGCATTGCAGTGCGGGAGCGGGGCGAGGTGTCGGTGGATCTGGCACATCAAAGAGCGTAGGACCCCGGGCCATTGAGGCCACGAGATTGACTAGGTATGGGTCCAGTGGGATAGGTACAATGAGACTACAGCCACATGGGAGGATGATATATTTGGTTAGACATGAAAGTATTTGTATTGTTTTGAATGTGTAAAATTTTTGGATATGTATATTGATTGAGTTGAAAGTATTGTATGTATATTGTTCTAAAGCCATTTTATTGAAATTTTTATTTTGTTGCTCAAGACCCCTCATGGTTTCTTGGTTGGGGCTTAGGGGTCATTAAGGGGATGGCTTCTCCTCTTAATGGATTTAAGGTTGCCAGAGAGTGTTGCCCACCGCCCCGCCCCACCCCCTCCCCTTCCTTGTATTGTGATCCTTGTTGTGAGAAGTTTGCAGAAAGCAAGACTTGGAGCTACCCTTGGAGAATACTTGCTAATTGAAGACTTGCATTTTGACCTTGTCAAAAGCCTTCATTTTGTAACTTGTTCATGTAATTATTCCCACCTTGAGTGGAAAATTGTATATTTATAAGCTTGGAAGGAAGTTATTTTATCACTTGGGAATCCCTATATTTTTGTAAACTCTTCTAAGAATGTTGAAGGAGAAATCTTTGTATTTTTAAATGTGCTAGTTTTGTGAAAAGGAAACTACCAATTTATCACATCATTTTGAAGGATTCGAAAGCTTGAAACAAGTTCAAATGGATATGCATTCTTTTAATTTTTAGTAGTTTCATTGTTTTCCAATTGTGATATACCTTCATTTTCTAAAAATATTGTGAAGGTTGTTAAAATTTATTGTTGTAAAAAAATAGTTGTCACTTATATCTTATGGAGGAAATGAAATAGTTACATTTGTAGCATTTTAGGCAAAATAAGTAATTGATGGAAATTCTTAATAAGAATGGTAATCTCCTCCTTACTAGTTGTGGTATGTAGAATGAAATTTTATTAGTTTTCACTAATTTTTTTTTAAACAAATAGGAAGAAAGCTACAAAAATCCTTGGCTTATATTTTACTCATGTTATAAATTTCTCTTACCCTTTTAATACACAAAAAAACATGTATAGCCATATATAGAATTTTAAATTAATGTAATTGTATTCATTATTTAATATATATATATATATTTGACTAATTTTAGTTTCCTTTATAAAAAAGAAAACAAAATTTAATTTAGTCAAAATATTTAATATCATCAATATATTAATAATGTTGCAATTAAATTATAATAATGAAAAATATATATATATATATATATATATATATATATATATATATATATATATATATAATTTATAATGTATAGGTTAATAAAATCAAACTAATTAATAAATAAAACTAAAAAAACATAAATATTATTGATGCAAATTTATAAGGGAAGGGGCCACGTGGGGTAAAGCCCACGCGGCTAAGGTTTTGTTTCTTTATTTTATAAAAGGGGGAGGGTTGCCGACCCCAGCCCCCAATATATTAAACACTTTAAAACCTACACAGCCACCGCTATATCAAAAATACAGTCGGTCCATACCAATTTTAGCATTGCAGGTATTTCGGACCACGGCCTATACCTTATTTTCTACACACACACATTTATATATATAAGTATATTTATATTTGTAAAGAACTTTATTGTATATATATATATATATATATATACAATAAAGTTCTTTACAATATATATATATATATATATATATCCTCTTCCAAGGAAAATAAAGAATACAAATACCACAAAATGTAAATCTATTGGACAAATGGAAATTACCCAAATGGGTATTTCCTTGGATAAAATTTGTACAATAATGGAAATTTACAAACCCTTGAATAGGGTAGAATAGATTAACTTAGAAATATAAAATAAAATGAAATGGGGTGTGAGTATCCATCCCCAAGCTTTCTCCCCCTCTCCCATGGCTTCCTTCTCTTCCATCTCCCCTTACCCTGCAAAACCAAAATGAATGAAATGAGCAAAATAAATGAATAAAAGCCTTCCTTAGAGATTTTTAGGGTTGATTTGAATTTCCTTCATCCAAAGTGGCTTAGATTGGATTCATCCAATAAACTATATATTATGAAAATTCAATAAATATTTAAATTATAACTCTAAAACAACTTCAATATTTTACAAGTCACATTACTAATCAAATCTTAGAATTTTCAGCATATAAGTTAAGTTTAAATTGAAAATGTAATCAATATGTCCAAAGAACTTAATTTATTACCACTTTATGCCACGTCTAACCTTCACCGTGTAACATGTTTATTTTTTCTACCACGTGCAAAATGCTGATATAAGTTGTGACCAAATTTCATTCTCCACCTATCAAAATTTCACACACAGTCATTGTTTGCATGCGCAAATGCTAGATTTTGACGTTCAATGTTACATGTCACAGTAAAATTGTTTGGCGGTCTAGAAAATTATATGGTTGTCATTTGACGTTTAAAATTTAATATGCACATCAAATTTGTTTTTATAATAACTATTACAAAATATATAAATTAAATTAGATTTTATATGGATGTTGGTGTTCTTTGTAATATTCTCTCATAGTTATGTGACTTTTATTTAATTATGGATAATAGATTGTACTAATCAATTTCATAGTTTTTCACATATTCATTTTTTTCCAAAAAAAATATGTTGCACTAATCAATTTGAAAATCCATAAACATCATTAAAGTTTATGAAAATATTAAAATAGAATTTCAAATTACAATTTAAAAACAAATTTGAAGAAAATGATATAAATGACTCACTAAATGCAAACTTACAATTATATTCCAGCTTCTACATTTGAAAGGACAATCTTCAAAGTTCAGATTTCTTGCAAAAGCCCAAATCCGCATCTATTGTATTATCCATTTTTTATTTATAATAAATCAAACACATAAGAAAAACCAATTACAAATCAAAATCAATCACATAAATATAAACAAAAATAAAATTAAAAAGAAATCAAACAAAATTAATCAATACTCAAAATTAATGGATGTTTCTATTTTATCAATAAGATATGCATATATTTATATTTCATTAATAAGATATTAAGATAATTCTATTATTTTTATTTTATTTACATTTCAATGTTTCCATTTTCCTATATGTTATATTTCTCACCAATCTCACAAATCTAAAATATGTAGGATCTATTTAATATTTAATAAAAATTTAGCATGCACGCATGCACACACACATGCGCACACACATGCGCACGCATGCACGCGCGCACACACACACATTTGACAGTCGAATTTCAAATTTAAATTATTATGTACATGTAAATCATGACAGTCGGATTTTAAAAGTGGATGTATTTTGACAACGCCTTGCAAAATCTCTATTTGCATGCATTTAACTCTTTGGTCATTATTTGGCACCATGTCAAAAAGATCTCTAGGGATTCTCTCACTTGCATGTTGACCATCTATTCAAACAATAAGAAGAGAGATCTAAGTGTATTTTTGCATGGAGAGATGCATTATCATTATCAGCTTATATAATGGCATGTTGGGGTTCCCATGGAAAAGAAAGGACATCTTCGGTGTAGATGCGGATCATTTTTTCAAAGAGTAGCATGTAATGGTGATCAAAGAACAAAGGAAGAAAAAGTAGAAGAATCACTTTTTTGCGTCATCATTATCAGCAACGATCTTCTGCCATTTTCTTTCAGTACAGGGGTTATAGCTCTGATAGTAAACTTCTTTATCGTTCGGAGAGGCTTTTTTGAGTTCTGAAACATTTTGCATAATTATTTTAATCGCTTCTCACTTCTGTTATTTCTTTATCTTGCATTCTAAACCTACGTGCCTCTATTTTTATGTGTCTTTTCACAATAATCGTGGCTTATTATTTATAAACTTGTCTAATCGTGGCGTATTATTTATAAACTTGTCTGATCTAAAATTAGCTCTAGTGCCTACATCTATGTGGATCTTTTTAACTCCATACTTTTCTAATTTTAAAAACTAATTAGCTTGAGTTAGATATGCTTAAATTTCATACATTCTTATTTTAATATTCGAACAACTTGATCCATTAATAGTTTTGATTAGTTTTATGTAATATAAAATGTTATTGATTTATCTTAGCACGCGCGGAGATACAACATGGATGTTACGAAGAGAAATGAGATTTTTAAATTTGGTTCAACTAAATTCCTATGCAGTCGTGGTTATTCCATTGTGCATATATATGAGTAGGTGCGCAAGTGCTATGATTTTTACCCACACTTGTGGGAGTTGTAAGTTGTTCGAGTTGGGTGTTCTATCTTGGTCAGTGTGATTTGGTTCCTTCACAACGCTCTGTTCATCTCAGTTAATTCGGTAATGTCTTGTTGACCAACTCGGGGAGATCCAACCTTTATTTGCAAGAGGGAGGAAATAATGCCACATGCACCATGCAATTTGAAGTATATATTTTTATAAGCTTTCACATGTCTTGCCACAAACCCAAAGAAGTACGGGTGGATGAAAACTACCGTAAAAATTATGCAAGGGGAGGAAAGTAAGAATTTCAATGCCATTAGAGAATGTATAGAATCCATGTTATGTATAGAAATATTGGGAGTAAATCAATTTGCATCACCTAATCGACGACAATCTCAACATTAGATGGGTGTTGGTTCTAATTTTGTATCAGAAAAAGAACCCATTACACCGTGAGCAATAAATAATCTAGTTCTTGTCTATAAATTAGCATTTTCCCTCTATTGTTTATTTCATACATTTTATTATTTAATAAATTTTATTTCAATAAAATATGGTATCATGTATATATAATTTAGATACATTTATATATTTTTGAATAATAAATTAATAGTAATTAGATTTTGTGCGTTATATAAATGTACATTAACTATAAGTTATACCAAAAATTACAAGAATTTAAAATTTTGAAATTAATTGTAATATTTCTACAAATGGTCTAAATGATATTTTACAAATAAATATTGTGGCAATCAAATTGTAGCTTCCACCTACAAGTTTGTTGTGTAAATTTAAGTGTAGAAAAATTGTTGAAAGTGCCAAAAATAACATTCAAATTTGTGGAATATTTACAAAGAGGAAGTATATAAGAAAGCTACAATTTTTGAGATATTGTAGAAAATTGACAAAAAAACCAAAATTGTGAATAAATTACAAACATGAAAAATTGTGGAGGATATAAAATAAAAAATGTAGATTAGTTATAAATTTTTAAATTGTGGATTATCCATGATCTCACAGATTGTAAAACAGCTATAAGTTTTTAAATTGTGGATTATCCATGATCTCACAGATTGTAAAACAACTACAAAAACTTAACAAATAGTGGATTAAATACAACTCCAATGCCACAATTAATATTTTTGTAATTCCCCTTAACCAAAAAACTATTGTTGTAGTGCCCATCTCATCAAATGAAGCAAACATTAAACTTAAATAAAATTAAATTTGAGAAATGGTAGTAGAAGTGAAATTACTAAGGTTGGTGAAGAAGTAAAAATGGTGGTTGAGAATTTAGAAAGGAGGAGTGTTACAACGCTTCACATATCCTTTACGGGGCTTAGAGTGTTGTTTTGCAAGCCTCTCAAAATTGTATTTTCTAACTTTGCAAGGTAAACAGAAGGGGTTGTTTTAGTTGGCGACTCTTCTAGTTCTCACCAATACCAAAGGACATGAACACCTAAGTTTGACACCAGGGTCTAGTAGCGTAGAAGGTTGTGGTTGCAGCCACGGATGACGATCAAACTACAAGTCGGTAAAGTAAAACATAAGGAGGAGTTTTGTTGTTTCACGCTAATAGTTTGGTTACAAAGTTTTCCAAATTGTGTCCCAAGGAGGGGTTTAAGTTTATTCTCAACTACCAAGTGTTATTTGGGTTACCTAAGTGCCATATTTCATTTTATTATTTTGCAAAATAAGTTTATATAAAAATAATCGAATGTGAGATATTCAAACGTTTTAGATTTATTTTGTTGCAAATGAAAACTTAAGAACAAGAATTATGAAAGATATGGAGAGATGAACCATGCTTGGAAAAATATTAGCATTCACCACCGATGAGTTTGGTGATACACTTGCTAGATGCACTTTGATTTCCAAATTCCCATTTCTTTTCAAAACTCCACTTTGGGTGCACCTTGCCACCAACACAAACCATGAGATTACGTCTCTTCGAGGCATCTAATCGAATGGTAGTGAAGTGCCTTACCAAACACCCTTGCCTTGAAGCTCCCATTTTCACACATAAAGGAAGGTGCTAGCCAAGGTTTTGGAGTCTCACTTTACACCTTCCAATGGCATTTGATTCAAGGTTTCGAAGGCCTTTTTAACGAACCCATTTTGTGCATATCCTTGTGACATAGGTCAAAGCACAACGTTGTGTCCCTCTTCATGTCCCAAAAATGCGAGTAAGAGGTTGGGCGGGATCAGAAATTGAGGGTGTTTGCGTAAACACCCCTTTCGCGTGAACCCCCTTCGCCCAAACTACCACGTAGGCCAAAGAAAGTGGTTCGCGCAAATGGGGGTTCGCGTGAACCCCTTTGGGTTCAAATAATTTTGGCGGCACAGAGTTATATATAGATATTTATATAGTTTTGGGTGGAAGATTTAGGGTTTAGGGGGTTTGAGCGAAGGGGGGTTCACGTGAACCCCCTTCGCGTGAACCCCCCTATGTGGCACATTTTGGCACCAAATCCATTTGGAGGATAATTTTATGCCAAAATGTGCCACTTAGGTGCCACATAATTAGGGTTAACGAATGAATAAAATTACAAAATTTTAACACAAAATACATAATTTTATTAGCTTTCTAAAAATATAATTTTCATTTTTTAAAAATCTATTTTACTATTTATTTTTATATTTTGCTGAAATAGTATTTTAGGACAATCAATCGTACACAATCAACTCAATTTGAAAAATAGTAAAATATATCAATTTTTTTTAAAAAAATAAACTTACTATTTATTGAAATCTTCTTCTTACCTGTGAAAAAAAAATTCAATTTTGATATAAATCTTAAAAGTTATTGGCATAAACATTTGTAAGCCATTTATTTGAAAATATATTTACTAAATAATTAATTAAAAATATATATAAGTCAAAAAAAAAAAAAAAATTTGACAAGATCTCAAAATTCAAATCTTGAACATATATCTAAAATTTCATGGTGAAAAAATAAATTTTCATTTTAAAAAAACCACCCGGGGATAGTCATTCCTCTTTTATAACATAAGAAACAACGTATGAATAAAATTAAGAAAAAGACCATATTTTTGTCATTTAAAAATAAAATTACATGTTTTCTATACTCTAAACACAAAATTTCGTTAGTTTGTGGAATTTCATGAATGTGTATGATTTTGTGGCTATTACCTTTAGAAAATAAATGAAACTAAAAATTCATGTTTATAAAGGTACAAAACATACCAAAAAGTGGGACATTTTATTGTGCTATATATTATTTCTCTATTTTATAATCGAAAAAACAATCATTTTATTTTGGGCCAGCATCCCCACTTGAAAATCCTTAGAATGCCCTTCTAGCTGGTTCGATAAACAGGGTGAATCTGGGACTCTGTAAAATACCAATCTTCCATCATATACACCATAAGCTAGCATGTTCAAACTCAAGTTCCCCAAACATTTCCACAGTTACCATTGAACCCTTGCAACAATCAAAATACATTGCATGCCAAAAATGAATAGCCCGGTTCTTTGAACATCTACATATAATTTTTCATGCTTACAGAAGACTAAAAATTGAATGTCGATTGCTTCCTTAATCGAAACCATGCATATCATGCAATTAAGGAATTCTATGGGACTCCATTTTTTTAGGTATTTTTTCAGACAATTCACGTGCCTGGGTATGCTTCCACATTTTTCATACATGTTTACCAAGGCAAAATTGCAAAAACAACATTTGATAATATTTCTCTATCTTTTACGCTATGTTGGATGCCCATACCCTGTTCCAGAGGTCCCATTTTTACACAGGCTAGGAGGAATGTTGGAAAAGGTTGTGAAGCATGGTTTTGCACTGTCAATGGTGTGGGAGCTTGAGAAATGGTTGTTTTGATGGCTTCAAAGCTCTCCCTCCCTTCCTTTGTCCATGAGAATGGCATATTTTTCTTCAACATGGTTGTCAATGGTTTAGCCAATGTTACGAATTGAGGGATGAATCTTTGCATGAAATTTATGGTTCCTAGAGAACTTTGGAGGCCCTTCTTTTGACTTGGAAGAGATAAGGACATAATTGAATAAATCCTGGCTAGATCGATTGATAGTCCTTCCGCTGAAACAACATTCCCAACAAATTTCTCTAGCGCATTGCAAAAATACATTTCTTGGGGTTAAGTGAAACCCCAAATTCCCTACACCTTCGGAAAACCTTCCTTAGATGTGTGATGTGGTCATCTGCATGCTTAGAATATAGAATTATTTCATCTAGGTAAACCAAGATGATATCGTTGATTAGTCCCTTAAATTCCATATCCATGGTTCTTTGGAAAGTAGCCCAAAGCATTGGACAATCGAATGGCATTTTTTTATAGGCATATGTGCCCCATTCAAGTAGTGTAATCCATTTTGAATTGGTTGGATTCTTGGACTAGAATTTGATTGTAACCCAAATATCCATCGAGCAAAGAGAATATTTCGGCTCTTGCCACTGTTTGAAGAATTTTCTCCATTGATTGGAGAGGATAATGGTCTTTCAACAAGGAACGCCTCAAATCCTCGAAATCTACACATAACCGAATATCTTCGTCTTCTTCCTTACGAGCACCAGATTGGCTACCCAAGAGGAGTGCTTGATGGGAAAATTAATACAGGACTTAATGAGTTTGGTTAGCTCCTTTCTCATTAGTGGCTCAATTTTGGGATTAATTTTCCTCTCTTTCGATGAATCGGCTAGGAATTAGGATCCGTGTCGATGGTATGTTGTGCCAAACACGGATCAAAACCACGCAGTCTTTATAGCTCCATGCAAAAATGTCATGATACTCTTCAAAAATTTTGATGAAATATTCTTTCTCTTCGGAAGTACACACTTTTCCGATCTTTAGAAACTTTTCATATGCTACCTGAAATTCCTCAAAATCCTCTTCTTTGACCACAATGTTAGAGCTTTGTATTTTGGATTGATCATCTTAATTGAAAATGGATTCCAGAGCGACTAAGCCTTTTGGTAGTTTGTTTCTTTTCAATTTTATGATTTGGTCACCATATGATTCTTGCAATTTATCTTTATTTTTCGCAGCAAACTCATCCTCTTCTTGTAGGAAATGGAAAAATTGTTTGTCACTATCAAACACTTGCTAGCTACTCACATTATCAGGGACTACAGGTCGAACCACCATTTTGACAAATTACTTCCCATCTTTCATGATATCAACAGGTATGTCATATTGCGAGCCAATTGTAGCAATCCTATCAACATCTTGATTTTTATTCCTAGGAACTACATGAATCCCCAAAGATTCGAAATCTTCAATCAATTCCTAGAATCGGTTCTTGTATAATCTTAAAAGATCATTTTTAGATGTACTATGTGCCGTCACTTGATGAATAACTAACTCACTGTCTCAAAAAATAGTCACGGCCTTGATTCCATTCTTTTGGGCTAGCTGAATTCCTTGGACAAGGGCCTCGTATTCAACAACATTGTTAGTGCAACTGAATTGCAACCGGAAAGATGAGAAGTACTTATCTCCCTTTGGATAAATTAACATAATACCAAAGCACGAGATCCATTCTTAATTTTCGATCCATCGAAGAAAAATTTCCACATGATCCTTCCAAATCACTTAGTGGTTTGACAAGTTCATGTATGATCATACCTTCTTCATGAATAAAATAGGTACCTAATCTTGTTTCTTCCAAAAGTAGCAAACTAGCTTCTTATTCTCGCTAAATCATCGGCGTAGGGATCGTACTTATGATATCCTTACTTCATCTATCATATTATCGGGGACTTCTTCAACAAGAGTGGTTGGTTCATGATCAACATCTTCTTCTTCTTCTCGGATCTCTCGATTGTGTAATTCTCATTTATAGGACTAGTAGTGTATGGTTCTACACGATAATGAAAGATTGGTCCCACCCTTATAGTCACTTTTGTTCAGATCGATTCATGAGAATCATATGCGACCAATCGGATGATAGATAACTACCCATCTTGGCAAAGTGAAATCTTGTGATAGACATATGATGAATAGAGGAGGGAGATCAATGAGTGATATGTCTTGGGTGAATCAAAAAATTGGGCATGCATGGATGGTAAGTTGAATTCCTTTGATAACTATGACAGTCTTAACAATTGTGCCATCCAATTTGAACAACTCCTCTTATAACCGACACATATTGTATGCGTAGTACATCCGCAATTTGTTTGGGCATGACTAAGTAACTAGCACTGAATTGATCAAGAAATTATGCACCGGTGGTTGCCAATGATCGGGAAATATAGAATGGTGGCGATTTGTTTTCCTTAGTAATACTTTTCCCTTCCTCTTAACACAAATTCGTAGTAGTTGCTTCTCCATGATCCAACGATCTGTCGGTTGTACCAAAACTATATAGAGCCTCTCGCAGCAAATTTCTTTGAGAAGTAATTGAGAGTGTGTCCCACATAGTAACACTTAGATTGGTCTTCTTCATCTATTCTACTATACTAAAGGGAATTGCTCCAAATCTCTCGACACTTCTTTGGGCATTATGATCCTCTTTTAGAAAGTGCTTGTTGGGTACCTTGTGATGCCGAAGAATATTCTTTCCTCGTAACTTGGCTAACAAGTGTTTCGGTGGTTTATTTCCACACCTTTATCAACCGCCGCTTGTGGATGAGGTTATGAAGTGGATGCTTGATCAAATTTTGAAGGTTTAGGTTCCCTTGCTCTCTTCTTGGAATGAGGTTTTTCCACCACCGATTAGGAATTTGTATTCAACCCAAAAATATCTTTTGCATGCCAATTTAGCAAAGTGGTTTCTTCATGTGTGCTGCGGTTGATCGATGTTTCTTGTGTAGATGAATTTTCTGTTAGCTCTTAAGGGAAGATACGCTTTGAACCATAAGGGATTGGCTAATAACTCCATGGGACAAATATTTTGGTTGTGGGGTTGAGAAAAAGGATAAAACCATTCGTAGTCTTGAAGTAGATTATTCGGATAGGTACTATGGCTCTAGATGAGCTAGAACAAGAGCATTCTTAAAGTTCAAAGGCCCGACATTCACAACCTGATTTTTAGCTTGATTTTTGGCTGATTGTTCCCTTTAAAATAAGGACGATTAGCCCGATCATCGCTGATTTTTTTATTGATATGGATTATTGTATTGAAATTGTTGCCTCTTGAGTGCAATGATCTCGTTTCAAAAATTTTACAATAGTGACTTAACTTCAAATAGATCATTTTATGAGCAAGGGAAGACTGATCTAGTTGATTAAAGGTTGTTGGAATCGGAGAAATGATAGGATGATTGTTCATAAGCTCAGGAGATAATGACATTGGCAGTCATGGAGTTATCTTTCTAGCTTAAATCAAGGAATTTTCCACTCTTATGGCAACTTTGTAGGCATCGAGATAATATCATACCTCCCATGGACTAAATCATGACCGATACATCGCTATTTAAGGCTCGTAAATAGTACAAGAATGTGCATTGTTTAGAGAAGGCTTTATGAATGCTAAAATCCTATTCCAGTCTTGTGGAATCAAAATTTGAAATCATTTATGTATTCTTAGGGAGCTCTCTTCATGGAAGTGAGCTGTTCCAATAGTGATAGGTGATCACTCTTGTCCTCAAAATTTTTACTGAGATATTTTCTCCTAACTCGTCCCAAGTGGTTATAGTGCCAACACTTAACCCTCGAAACCACTGAAGTGATTTTCCCTTGAAAGAGGTAGCAAGAATTCTAACTACAACATTGTCCTTCGTGATATTATGTATTGAACAAATGCTAGATACATCAAGAATATGTTCCACTAGAGTAACATGAGTTTCCCTTATGTAGAAGGGTAAACTTTTGAGTGCCGCAACATTTATAGGGTCGCGTTGAGCCAACGGAAGAGGATTGCTTGCATTGAAAGGGGGAATAACTTGGTTCAGTTCCATTAAAGAAAGAGGCTGATAATTCCTTAGTGGAGTAAACCTTCCATATGAAGGATTTGAATGACCCCTATGAGGTAAAGCTGTAACTGGTGATGTTGAAATGCCTCTTCTTCATCTCTTTGGAGGAGACAAGGAAAATTTGATATGTTGATAATTTATTTTATTTGAAGAAGCTCTTGTTTAAATTTTTCACATAAGTTGACACACTAAGATTTGGAATCCAAAGATATAGAGTCACTAGGTACTTTGATTTGTGTAAGTGAGAAGAGAAGTACCAACTCTTGGTCCCACAAGGCGTGCCAAAAATTGTTGTCGCCAAATCACTGCACCCTTCAAATGGCCAAAATGTGAACATGAAATTTAGTGTAATTGAGACACATGGGATCACCTCTAAATATGTGGGACTTGGGCTCGACGTGAACCTCTAGAGAAGGCCAAATTCCTCTTCCTAAACTATGTCCTATAATATTCCTAGTGGAATAGAGTGATTATTTAGACCTATGCTAACATTTTAATGGGTTTTAGGGAAAACGATTTACAAAAATGAAACTATACTAGGGATGGTGATGCACCAAATAAGGGTTAATTTGAATAGGGTGTGTCCACCACAAGTCAACTTCTCCTACTACAATTTAGACAGTTACATAATACCATAGACTAGGAAGCATGTGTTCCCTTTATTAAACTTGATCGAGACAAAACAATCTATCGGTTTTCCGGTGAAGAAGGATGGCGAGAAGGGTGAACAAACACCACAACTCAACTACATGCAATACTCAACCAATTGATAAGAACAAAACTCCAAGAGCCTGCAATAGAAACTTAAACTTGCATAGTGTACTTGCAAGCATGATAAAGGCACAAAGAAGTATAGAAGGATGAAAGGACCGAGATTAGTCACAAAACACACAATTTTATTACTTCAACAACATGCACAATGCATCATACATTTAGAAGAGGCAATGGTTTCCATTACAATCTTGGAAAAAGTCTTGAAAGTTCCCTCAACATACAAGGACAACTTGTAGAAGAAGGAGGTTTCTTGAAAAACTATAAACTTGTCTCAGAAGTCTAACTTGTCCAACATGTCTAACTCCTTGGAATGAGCTTCCAACTTACATTTATAGAAGAAGTTTTGAGAGAGGAGAGAAGAAGTCATAAATTCCCTTCCTAAATTGAAGGCACATGATATATTTATTACAGTTGGTTGAACCACTTGAGAAGGTTCCATCATGTGTCATTAATTGCCTATTGACCTAGTTCTTTGTAATTAATTAAAAGAATATTTAAATAATAATAATAAATATTATTATTAAAATATTTAAATAAAAATATTAATTTAATAATTAAAAATATGGTGGGCCCCTTGAAGGTTGGTTTGACTTGAAGAAAGTGGGGGCCATGAAGATAGGTTCAATACAACCTAACTCGGTGGTTGGCTCACCTACCTAACTCACCGAGTTGGGCTCGAGCAACACTACCATTCACCGCAACCGAGCTAATTTTCTTTTCGCATCCAAACTGACGAGCCCAAAATTACTGCATGCGAGATCATCATCGAATTTTATCTCCACGAGCTCTTTTGATATACATCGAGCTATCCTTCGTTTGAGCTTCTCTCCAAGTTATCAAAAACCTCCCGGGCACATGCGTAGCTTGTGACTTGGTTCCATATTAAGTCAAATTCATGTTTAATTTGAGCTTGAACTCATTTTCTTGCATACCTCTTGTTTCCATCATTGTGTAGAATCACTTGTCACACTATAAACTTGGTGGCTTACCGGAGCATACGCATTAATTCTTTCCTTTGATTTTTCACTAACTGGTTCTTCTTGACATACCACCAAGATGTGACCTTCACATCACTAATGATTTTTTGGATAACTCGGCACAAGTTTATCCACGTACTTACCGCCGAATGCGTTATTCGCACGATTTGGCCAACCCGGAGTTTTCCTTGTCAATTTCCCCATCATGACTATTCCGGCTTGGGAACCTAGTTGATGTCTTGCCAAGATTGACATGGTTGTTTAGTCTTCAATCTCCACTTTTCCACCATCCTACGTAACTTTTAAGTTGGATTGCCACCTTCACATCTCCACCTGGTAATAGTCTTCGAAATCCCTCCGTCGTGGAATCTTTACCTTAGCTCGACATCCCATCATCATGGCTCGACATTTCATCTTGTAGGGCCCAACCTCCTCATATTCCCAAAAGTTTCGAGGTCTTTCACTAAGCTATCCCTAACTTGGTATTATCTCGGCCGATTGAGTTACCTCATTTTCTATCAAATTAGCTCGCCAATTCACAAATGATTAGGAATGAGCTTAACTCAATTGAGTGAGTTATCTCTCACCGATATCTCCTTCGTATTCAGCTCTAAGGTAGGACAATGATCCCCTATCAATTGGCCTAACCCTTGTCATTTTCAAGAACCGAGTTCACCTGTGTATCGACCTCCATGATTTTTGTGTACTTGAGTCAAGCCGTCTTCTACAAGCTGACTTCTCTCATAGTTTGTCTCATATCATTTCCTCTCATCACCCACTCATCTAACTGATCTCCTATACTAACTCGACTCAGCTCTATCCAGCTCACCGCATGAGGTATCTTGTGCTACCTCACATTGGATCAACTCACCAATGGAGTTAACTTTCTTGAGTCACATTTTAGCTGAGTTATAATGAAGCATGTCTTTTTTGAGCTTGCATTGGTTCATTATTATTTCTTGACATCGAGTTAGTGGTCGAGCTATTAACCGTGCCAAGTCATTCTCTTTATCTATTGAGCGATCTTCGTTTTGGTTGAGTAATTCTCCTAACTCGATTGAAATCCCGAGCTAAATCCACCAAACTCTCATCCTTCCATGTTCCTCCTCACACCGAGCTTCTCCCAACCTCGGTGAATATTTCTCTTCCTATAACCTTGCTTAATTTGACATCGCCAACTGTGGGCTAGACCTCTCGAGTCACTCATTGATTCAACGATCTTGTATGAATACATAAAAACTCGATGACTCCATCCTCAAGTGACTCGCTCGCAAACTTGAGCATTGACTCACTCTCTTACCAATTCATGAACTCCTTTAAACTCCCTAATCCGAGTTCATTACGAAGTTAGTCCTTCAATTTGATTGAGATCTTATGGATAATACTTGTATTTCATCAACTCAAACCGAGCCATCTTCATGCTTTCGCCATGTTGAGTCTTGACTCAGTTTCATTATGAAATAATTCCTTCGTGGAACTTCTCGTGCCTTCTAACTTATGAAGCTTCGTTGTATATATCTCCCCTCGGGTAAATATAGTCAACAACACAAAGTGTCGACATGCAAAAATTCGCGCCCAAGGCGTAGGATGGGGTGCACAACACAAAGTGTTGACATGTGAAAATTCATGCCCAAGGCACAGGATGGGGGTGCACAACACAAAGTGTCGACATGCAAAAATTCACGCCTAAAGGCGCAGGCTAGGGGCGCACAACACAAAGTGTCGACATGTAAAAATTCACGCCCAAGGCGCAGGCTGGGGGTGCACAACACAAAGTGTTGACATGCAAAAATTCATGCCCAAGGCATAGGCTGGGGGCACACAACACAAAGTGTCGACATGCAAAAATTTGCGCCCAAGGCACAGGTTGGGGGCGCACAACACAAAGTGTCGACATGCGAAAATTCGTGCCCAAGGCGCAGTCGGAGGTGCACAACACAAAGTGTCAACATGTAAATTTTCATCGCCTATGGTGCACTTAAAATTAGGTTAACATGAGGATGGATGCCGAGGCACATCTTCAGGAGGCGCAACATTTTGAGCATTGACACCCCGATAGAAAGTAAACCCTGACGCAGATATTCAAATGGCCATAACTTTTCATAGGGAGCTCGGATTCACGCAAGGTTGGACTTTTCAGAAATCTTACGAGGTCCTCTATCCAACTACGACTAGATATCTTTAATTGGGTGAGAACAAGTTCTTCAAAAATGCAAAATACAATTTGCCATTTTTTGGGTTTGCTAGGGTTCTCACCTACCGCCATAATGAGATGAATTAAATGCAACCTAGAGGTGGTTGGGGTAGATTTGGAATTCCTCTCTCTTTTCTCTCTCATTCTTCCTATAAATTGTAAGGAGGATCTTCTTTCTAAAGGTTGGACATTCTGTTTTGCCCCTCCTTCTTCTCTTTGGTAGGTGAATGTGTGGAGTTCAAACCTCTCATCAAAGCGTAATGCAACTTTGCCTCTTGGCATTTTGTGGTGTATTGTATCAATATTTGGAGCAAATAATACATGTACGTGGATGATTCTCAAACCTCTCTGTGTTCTTTTGCATCTTCCCGATCTTTCACTACAAATGCTGGTTATCTGTGCATGATCTTGCATTACATTTTAATGGTTTGTGTTTATTGGCAAGATAGATGTTTCTTCATTCCTCGGTGCATCACCTTTGTTAGTTTAAGTTTTAATTTTATGCATCTTCTTACCCTGTCTCCTTGGAAAGTTAGATTAGGTTTTTTTAGTAAACCCTCTGCATTTTTATGTGTGCATCTGAACAGAGGAATAGGAACCGGCCTTCATCCAGGAGAGCTTTCCGATTCACAAGGTCCCACACTTGGGAAAGGCTCCTTGTTATGAAATCGCAAAGTCTCAACCCATCAAGTTGTAGACATTCAGGGGTGCTATGATTCTGCATCAACAGCTTCTTTTGTGTCGAGCTTGGCTTGTCGAGTAGCTCACTGAGCTACTCGGTGAGTTATCCATTAACTTAGCTCTCTAATGTGGATCCTCTAAAAATGTTATTTTTCTTTTATAAGTGAATTTCTTAGGATATTTCTTGAAACTAGAGGGTAATGTAAGTACAAAAAGACCCTTTTAAACCTCATTTATGAATTTTGATCATTTCTGTAGTAGTCATTTGAGAATGAGCCTCTCAAATGTCAATTTCCTTGCTCTGAGTAAACCCTAAGCTTTGAAAACTTTGGAAGGTAGAAATAGCTAAATATGTTCCTGAATCCTCTTGGAACATTGTAAATATTATTAAAACACAAAAATAAATCACAAAAACTCTCCTTTAGTCCCCTAAGTCCTTTGGTGAAGACCTAGAGTTCAACAGGACACTGTTGTCCAATTTTTCCATCGTGCAAAATTAGATAACAGCTTCTCTTAAATTAAATAGATGAATGGGGCGACCTTCTACCGAGACTTGAAAGGAGTTGAATTTTCATGTGATTCTAGTTTTCAGTTTCAACTACATATTTATCTTGTTGATCAACCATTGTAATTTGGGTAAAACCATGAAAAAATCAATTATTCTTTGTTCTTTTGTTATTGGCGGTTATTTTTGTCTTAGTCGCCTAACGTAAAAAATGTGTAAACACCCATCTAATTTAAGTACATGTTAAAAACATCAAAACACCCATCAAATTTAGGCCGGTGGTGTGAACAATGCATGCTCTTTACCATAGGGGGAACGCCTTTCGAAATTATTATTATTTTTATTATTAATATAAAAATATTAATTTATTTCTATGATATTAAGATTGTTTATTATATTATAATAATAATAATAATATGTTATTATTTATTTAATATAAAAATTTAAAGCTTATTATTATTATTATTATTATCTATCTATGTGTATATATGTATACATAATAAGTTGTTTCAAATTTAATAATATATTATACTTCTAATTATCAAAATTATATTATAACTCTACATATTACAATTATAAAATTAATTATTATAATTATAATTACAATTATTCCGATTATAATATCATTATTATAAAAATAATCATTACAAGTATAATTATTACAATTGCTCTATACTTCAAATATTCTTTTTTACTAGCGGTAAAAGAGGGTTAAGGGGACCCTACCCCATACAATAAGTGGAGACAAAAATATTACAATGAGGATCAAATGAACCAACCTCTACCAGCAACACAAAGAAACAAAAATAAGTCCAAACTAACAACCCAACCGATACAAACAACACAAAAGATCAAACATCAACTCTTAGACCCCTTCCCTTGGAATTGTAAGTGCATCTTAAGCGGGGTATTCTCGATTCTTTTTCCTATTCACAACCATCCAATACTTTTCCTTATTAGGATATTCATTTTCTTTATTATGGATTGGAATAATCACTTCTAAATTCTCCTTGTAATTTTAAGTTCTTGAAGAAGCCAAAGGAAGGGGACATTTTCCCTTTTCCTCATCCATCTAATCCGCAAAACTCTAAAGAACTTGTTTTGGATCCATCTAAGTTGGAGGAAGTACTTCCAATTCCTCAAAATCTTGTAATGCCCACAGTTTCAACAAAAAAATACAACAAAGAAATTATCGAATATATTTTTCTCAGTAAATTCTCGTTACACAACACCATATGGGTTACTAGAGAAACTGAATATCACATAAGACACTTACACAAAACATCGAACCATATAGACAACATGATAACACCATATACATGTCTATACCAAACATTCCCTAATGACAAATACTAACAACGACCCAACCAAAAAAGGGACCCAAAGACCTGGAAAATCCAAAACACATCAATATCATGGTTACATCTTAGTTACGATTAAAATTCCAAGAACATTTATCATGCAAGGATAAATTCTCATTTTCCATCTACATATTCTTAATTTCATTTAACATTCAACTTACAATATGAACACTTATTTTGGAAAATTTCTCCCTTACAATAATCTCCATAACTAAATAATTATTCACCATATTTCAAATGCATATAAAATTCCTAATTCTCTCGTTCTTATGTTAATGTTCTGCTTCTTAATATGTTTATTCAATGTTTAAATATTACCCTTGTTAAACAATGGGAACTAACATGAAGTCAAGGAGGAATCTTAGGATTTATAGGAAGTTTATATTAAAAATTCCTCTTCCCATAAACATCCTTCCATTACGGTACCTTTATTTTCCTATTATAGTTGATATAGTTCAATAACTTGTTTGAGTCAATACAACATTTTCACTTCATGAAATTTTATTTATATATTTAAGAGCTTATGTTTGCTCAAAAGTTTGATCTCACCAAGAGAAATTTATATTTATTTTTAACAACATGAAAATGTCTAGTTAAGTTATAAGGACTTCAAGTATGACATTATTCCTAACCAGAACCTCATTTACTCTAATACTCTTTACATGTATGTCGCACTTTGGTCTCATTATTGACATTTTTTAGAACAATTGTGATTTAAAAGAAACATAGTTTACACTTAGGGACTCATGACTACAAGGAGTGGTGACATTAAACTAAAAACCCATTCCATCACTCTCAAACACTCAAGTATTAAATGCATATTACAAGCGAGACAACCCAACAACTATATGTTTTTCAAATGCCTTCCAAGGAACAGTTTAAATCATTGGGTGATATGCATTATCGTTTCCTTCACCAATAACATTAAGAGAGTCTCCACGATCTATTAACTACAAAAACATTCATGGATGGGGGAACTACACCATATGAGAAGAACATGGTAATCCACTAGTACATACTAAGGGAAACATTTATCTAAGAGGGACAAAAGGGGTTCAAATGCAAAAGTTATAAAATTTTACATGTTCAAAATCCTTCTAAATCCATATTTACAATCATTGGTAACAATACATCATGGCATTTTTGTCCCTTAATATCATGAGAGGTCACCCGATATATTACATTTATTAATGATTGAAGGTTTTACACCTTATCGAAGAAAAATTAGAGAAATTGTAGTGCCCACATTTTTATAGCCTCAGTTATCTGTTGACTTCTTTATTCATAGACATGATTTGACAGGGATTTGATATATTTTGGACATTATGTTATGATATTTGACCTTCTTGGACATGTATGGAGATTTGGGCGCATAGCGCCAATTTGACTTGATTAGTATGTTGACACCTTTTCATTTGATGTTATGGATACTAACTTATTGTGATGTTGTTTGGACCTAATTTATATATGTTGGATACTTAGTTAGTCACATGTCTAGATTATATGGATGTATGTCATTTATAATTATCTCTATGGCTAACTCATGGTAAATTGTGTGTAATTGAGTATGTTTTCGCATTTACGATTCCATGATGATGTTATGATATCATAGATTTCATTGATCGATTATTGAGTAGTTTATTTACATTGTAGACGACAGTGTGTGTTTAATGTGTGCAATGAGTGTGCAAGTGACAAGTCATAGGAGAACATAGGTTTCAGGGTGGCTACACAAATTGTGCACAAGCAGCCCATGGGGCTAAACCCTAACCATGTTAGTTGTATGAGGCCTTAGTATTATATTTCATTATTTTGGGCACCATGAGTGACCCTCATTTGTAATGTAGTATGTCATGTAAAATTAATCTTGTTTAGGATGTTTTAGTTTGTTAAGTAAACTTGGTTTGGGGACTTAATGGTTCCCACTTGCATTAAATTTTGTGTTTGGGTAATTTTAAATTAATTAGAAGGGATTAGGGTCACATGTGAACTCTTGGGTGGGCCCACATCCTCTACACTTATGCCTAAATGTGCCAAACCCGAAATTGAGTTATTTATGACATTTTAAGTGACCCCTTTTAATTTTGGGAGTTAACTTAGCATGAAAATAAGCCCTAGACCCAACCTAATAGGTAGGGGGCTTAATTTCAAGGCATAAAGGGAGTTTCACTCCCATTTTAACTCTTTTTGGTTAACATCCATGTAAGATGGATTGGTATGTGTGTTTTGTAGAAAGTTTCACAATCTTGTTTTTATTTTCATTTTGGGAAGGGGGTGTTAAAAGTGAATTCATATTTTCTTCTTTTTATTTTAGAATCTTTGACTTGGAGGGAAGAGAGGGTGACACATGTCACCCCCTCATTGGTGAGGAAATTTATTGGCTTCTCTTCAAATTCTCCCTCATGGGGGAGAAAGAGGACTTTTTTTTAGTTTTGCTTGGTGCTTGGAGATTTTGGGAGCTAGAGCTTGCTTGGATAAGGAAGTGGAAAATCTTAGAGTGTTGGAGAGCTTTTGGAGGTAGGTCCTTTGTGCTCATTTTATGTTTTAAGTTATGCTAGATCTTAGCCTTGTTTTGTTTGAAATATGTGTTTTGTTTCATGTGTGTTTGTTGTTGAGTATGCTTTTATGTTTTATTTTTCTCCATCCATCATATGGCTTGATGGATTTTGGAGTTTATGGGGAAGAGAGGTATTTTCCCTCTCAAACCTCATGGCTTGATGGGCAAGCCATGTAGGTTATTTTTACTCCCCTCATATGGTTTGAGGTGGGGAAGGTGGTTCATATGGTTTGAACCCCTTCCCCATTCTTGGAGAGGAAACCCAATGGGTTTGAAAATCCACCCGAGGGTTTGATGATTTGCAGGAATAAGGAGGTTGTGAAGATTCTTGTTTGTGTGCATCCTATGGTTGGACCACACTTTTGGCACCTTGGATATCTCATCTTCTCTTCCCCATTTTGGAGGGAGAATATGGTTTTCCCTTCTTTCCTTATTTGTAAAATTTGGTGTTTTTCTTAGTGTTTGGATTGTCTTGATTGTGAAAATATAATGTTGTTATGTCTCCCTATATCTTGTGTACAAATTTGTGGAAGCTAGCTCTCTCTCCCATGGGCTTGGGGGAGGCTAGCATGTCTTCCAACCTTGGAAAGACATGTAATGATGCCTAAAGGTTGGGTGGTAAAACAAACTTTTTCTCCTTGCTTTTTTTGATAGAGACTCAAAGTTGGATTTCAAGTTAGAAGATGGTTGGATTTCTTAATATCTTGGCATTCCTTGAGTCTTGGAATAAAATATAAATGAAAAACCAAGTTTGAAATATGCTATACTTTATTCCTAGTTATTGAGATAGTTTCTTTTTGTATTCAGAATTAATAAAAACAATGTTATTTACACATTTTCCTTCTTGTCACATCATGTTATCTATATTGTGAATTTTAAATAATAAAAATAGAAGAAATAAATTTATTATCATTGTAGTCCTTGTGTTCTTTACAAAAAAATCTGAAAATGATATGAAAGAAAGTTTACTTGAAATTGTAATTAAACTTTTATCTATGGGAATATCTCCCTGTACACTAGGGAGAAAGAAATAGTTTTACTCCTATTCTGATTTAATGATGTTTCCTATTATTTTTATGGGTTTAGAAAACAAAAAAATTATTATTGTTTTACATTACGCCTAAAAGTTAATAGTAAATCTGGTAAATCAATTCAGATGAGCCATTTATTTAGAATTTATAAATTATGGGTTTTGTGTAAACAAGAATAATTTTATTAGAGGGATATGGATTTGGTTTGTGTTGTAGTTTATGAGATAATTTTTACAAAAATAAAGATAAAAAAATAGCTAGGGATGTGCCCTCTTTCCCCAAATTACACTAATATCTTCTCATTTTGCTAAATACAAATTTCCGGATTTAGATGTGTATTGCAAAAATAAAAATAAAAAAAATTAAATTAAAAATTAAACAAACAGAAAAATAAACTTAATAATCTCTTGCTCTTCTATGGCCGCCCCCATCTTCTCAGCCACAAAAATAAAATAAACAAAACAAAATAAAAATCTAGATATGTGGAAGGAGTGGGCCGCTGTCAGGTATCCTAGCGCCTCAACCATGGCTGCCGCAAAACTACACACGATAAGAGAAAAAATAATAAATCTAGGTGCCTCTATTAGAACTCTCAAATCTACAAAGAAGAAATTGAATACACGGTAAAAGGGTTTTGAAATCAAATGTGGAAAAAAATTAAAAAATTAAAATACTATTCTAAAACCCAACCCGATTGAAGAAATATTGAGAGAACATCCGTAATCTTTGTACTCTATTCTTCCTCCAACAAAAACTACTGGAATGCCTACACATAGAAATGGAATTGAAAATAACATAAGGAAAGAATAAAAGAAATACAATTATAAGGAAAACTAGGGTTTTACTTTCCTCAACCCAAATCAATGGCCTAGGATCACTTGATCCTAAGGCCCAAATCTGACCTAAAGTCTCCTCTTGCCCCATGTTGATTTTTTTTTTTAATAAGGATACATGATTTCTTTTAATGATATTTCCTCTCATCTTACCTTTGTGGAATAATATTCTTATTTTATTTTTCTTAAAATCATTTTGAGATGTTTTCATTTGTAGAAAAGAATATGATTTAAATTGGAGTCTTATGATATTTGTAATAAACTTCGGTAAGGAATTATTTTTAATAGGATAAATTAAATATTAAATTTAAGTTGAAATCTAAAGGTTATCAAATAAATTATTAATTTCTTGACTTCTCTTAAATTAATTTTAGACCTATTTGGAATAGTTATTACTTAAGCAAATTTCAAGTTAACTTAATTATATCGCATCAAAAATTCCGTATAGATATATGGGGACCAGAGTTATAATAACTAACCTATATAATTATCTTGTCTAAAGCGGTGTTGTTTTGTCTAGATCGGCTACGAGCTTAGTGATGTGCTAGTGTAACTAGCGAGTTGGTAGAAGTTAGCTAGCAAAATTGGATATTTAAAATAATTATATAACTAACAATAGGCTAAAAAATGATTAGTTAAATATTCAAGATAAATTGGATTATTATCATATTGGTTTGATGATGAACATGTAACGATAATTAAGTGGTTTAACAATACATGTTAATAAGTTTCTTGTAAATTAAAAAAATCACTTCCGTAATGTGTGCTTATTAATATTTTTGGCTAAAATTCTTAGAGCATTACAAAAATCAAATGTCTATGTCTTGCAAGGCCTTCGTGCCACTTGAGGTATTCGAAGAATACATTTTATCACTTTCGCTCAACAATTAGCTTATAAAAGGCTCCATTAGATTTGGTTTGTTTATTTGATTGACAATAAAATTATATCACTCAATTGTTAATTTGAATTATCCTAAGAATTATAAAGTTTAAGTTTTGATTCTCTGATGAGAAACTATGTTTTCTCAATCAATTGTTCTCATGTGGATCAATTCACATCCACTTTTACATCGTAAGAAAGATTTATTATGTTACAAGTAATCTCCATGGTGCTTAAAATTACGATGCTGACATAACAAGGGTACAAATTTTCCTCTACAATTAGAAACTTAAAAGTGCATTAATACATAACCTAACTGTCCCTATTGCCGCAACCACTATTCACAATATTCCACTTCTAATGTTGTTTAGTCTCTAAAACAACCATACCATTTCAAGCTCAACATGTTATCTTGTATACCACTAAGGCGACGTTAGGCCTTACACTAAGCCATCTTACATACGTTCATATCCACGTTAAGCGCCGCAAAATCTTCCAAGAAGCTATGGATGCAGCTGAGTGTTTTAGCCCAATTGAGAAAGGAGAAGATATCTTGAAGCTATTCAGGCCTAATGAAAGTTGGTATGATTAAGCGCAGTTCAAAAGCAAGACGTCATGAATTTAGTTGATGACGGTCTAATATCTAGCTTTGTCCAGAGCCATTGTTCTCCTCAATTCCAGACTGATGAAGGAGTTTTTGGGTTATGGTTGCTGGCCTCAGCTGTAAACATCTCTTGCATTCCAAATTCTTCCATGTCTCGAATTGGAAAGACTGTTTATTCATGCATCAAGGGACATACATGCCGGAGAAGAAATTACTGCTTCTAAGAACTCTACAGTTTTTTTCCCCGTAAATGTTCGGGAGATACTCAATGGGTTCTGTTGCAATTGCAAAAGATGCAAATTTGAGAGAAGAATAGAAGAATACTTGAATAAGGTATATCGTCAATATAAAGCTGCCTGGGATGGAGATGACTACATATACCCTGTTCGTAGACAGTCTTATGCGGCTCGCATGTCGCAAGTTGCAGTAAATCTCGAGGAAAAACTACAAGGGCGTCGTGATTTCACAGAGGAGCAGAAACGTTGGATATGTGCATCATTTGCTGTGGCTTACGTTGCTCCTTACATGGAAAGTATATATGACAATGTCAACCGGTTGCAGCCCATGGAAACAACTGCTCCTGCAGATAAATATGTGCCTAGACGTAGCAGTGAGAATGCATGGCCCTCATTTAAATACCCAGGTTTTGGAGACGTGCAAATCTCATATGGGTAAGCGTAAAATGGATGTTTTTCGTGATTTCATCACAAATAGGGCCATCTAAGTTCTTCACTTTGTTATGTTTTTGGGTTTTTATAGTTTGGTAAATTGTTTTTGATTTCGCCGATGTTATAAACATATTCACAATGCGCAATCGGAGTTGTAGTTTGTTTGTTCGAATACAGATTGCAGTTGCTGTGAAGAACCGAGTCTTATTATGATACGAAATTGTAATCTTTTTTGCCATTAGAATATAATACTACCGCCTAATTACAAAAAAACAGAAATCATTTCTTGGTTGCGCTGTACTTTCTTTCCTGAGCTATTTTGTTTTAGTTTATTAATGGGTATTTGGAGGATTGGTTTTGTATTCAAGAAATTCTAAAAATTGTAATCACATTTTTATTTTATTTTGTGACGCCTACATTTTACATACAAATACAACAAGTATAATAACAGGATATATATATATATACCCTGTTATTATACTTGTTGTATTTGTATGTAAAATGTAGGCGTCTACAAAATAATACAACAAGTATAATAACAGGATATATCTATATATATATATATATATATATATATATATATCTTACATTGTTTGATACATAACATCACATAGGCTCATTTAAGATAGTGAATAACACATGACACATTTACGTAATCATGGACTCACATATATAACATGAAACACATGATGCACATGAAAGTCACATTTCTAAAAATGACGAGGTACAACAATGACCTACGACTATATACACTTTGTAATGCTCCGTTCGGTGTCGACTCCCATTTTCTCGCTTTTCCCCTGTGCTGCTAAGCGTTGAATGTTTATTTTTGAGTTCCGGTTTGATCGTTAAGTAATTGCGATACTTCTTGCGAAGTTAGTTTTGAGTCCCTTCTTTCCATCGTACCTCTTGGTGTCGTCGTGTGCTTGATCATTGTCGAGGGTACCTGTGGCGTCGTTACGTGCGTCCCCATTTTATCGTATTTTGATTATATGGGTTGCTTGGTGGTACTCTTGTTTAAAAACTCTAATAGGAATATTCAAATTTGTTTCTAAGGGTGATTTGGGCATATTTTAAAAGGGACTTTTTTTTCTAAGCTAGGCTATTTATTTGATCACCCACCGAAGGCTTAACCATGGGGCAAACCATGCCTAAAATCATTTTCAATAAGGAGGGTTTGTTTTAGTTGGTGGCACCAAGGTTTTGGAAGGGACTACTAAATTTAGTAATGAATTTAAATGCAACAACCACCAACTTTTCCTTGTCAACAAGTTGGTCCACATATGTCCAAATGTTTTATTGCAAATTAATGGTGAATTGGTTTTATCCACCCACTGACTTGCCAATCTTTATTGTTAGTTATTCCTCCGCTTGGCGTGGAGTTGTTGGATTCCTTGTTTTCTTTGTTTTCTGGCAATGTGGGTGCGTGGAGGAATTTATGGCCACTTGCCATTCTTTATTGTTGTTTATGGTGCATGCCTTGGCTCACGAATTAGGGGTAGGAAACACCAATAGGTTTGTTGGCCGCATACAATGTAAGTATTTTTTATTTTTAACCTACTCTGGCTCCTTTATTGGTGACCTTCTCTCGGCAATTTTGGTTGGCCACTCGCATTACATTCATTGTTTTATTCTTAATGGTTTTTATTTTTTTTATGGCTGGAATGCTTAGATGGGAGGGCCGTGTGAGATTGGTGGAGAATATTTTCTTGGGCATGTGCGTATAAGCTTTAAAACTTCCACCAAATGCATTTTCGCAAGTTTGAACCTTCGCTACCATTTTTTCACCCCGCCTATGCCCCAACATGGTCATGAATGATGTGTTGACGCCTAGGTAGCTCGAGGACAAAGAAATTCAACCTCAGTATCTTGTTGCAGTCCTCGCTAGGCATGTATGCGACTTGTGGAAGCATATTCAAGAATGATAAGCTATTCATTTCCTTAATGTGTTAAGATCTAACAATCCCCTAAAATGAATCTTATCTCTTTCCCGATTTGGGTTTTCGAGTGAGGATTTTATGGTCTAGTTCGGACATTTGTTACCTTGTTATTTGCTCCTTTCTTACTCTCTGGTTTTGGGTTTTAAGTTCGGTTGTGGATGGGTATATGTCTAAGAAATTCATTCTATGTTAGTTTTCCTTGAAGATCTGCTATGGGTTTGGTAGCTTTTCTGTGAAACTAAATTTCTTGTGTTAGGTGGAAATCGGTTGGGAAGATGGTCTTTGCAATGAAATTTAGGCTGAATAGTTAGCCAAAAGTTGATTAATATGTGGGAAATTTCATTATCTCTTCTTTTTCATGGTCGATATCACTCTTCCTTTGCACCTTACCTCTTTAGTATTTACCTAAATGAAATTAATGTGGTAATCTTTCGTTATCGATCTAATAGAGTTGGATTTCGCTTGTTGTGATTAATTTGAGAATGTTGTTTTTATTGAAGATAATAGTATTGTGGTGTATAAACTTTTAATGAAGGATTTTATATTGCTAATACTAGGAGGTGCATTGCCTTTGTTTTGAATCCATTTCAAGTTTTAAGTTTTACTATGCCATCTATTATTGTTTCCAAATTTTAAGGGCAATGGCCCCTTCTTGAATGATTGTTAAACTATTGTTGCTTTGAGACCATGATCGAAACTAGTTATATTTGACTTCTCTTAGAAAATATAGATTGATGGTTGTGTATTAGATTTCAATCATATAATCTATATGATTACATGATTGAAATTCTAATACACTCGACATTTCGTGTTTAACTTTTAAACCCATGGTTCCTCCTTGATTGATTGTTCTAACTTTTTCATTATAGAGATCAAGAATCGTAGCCAGTGCTTATGGTATCTCTTTGAAAATTTTAGATTGTTAGTTGTGTATTAGATTTCAATCATATAATCTATAGGATTACATGATTGAAATAGTCATTTTGTTTCTAACTCATAAGGCTATGGTCCTACTTGTTTGGGTGTTAAACTTTTGATGCTTTTGAGACATTGTTATTATCTGCATCTTATGACTTCCTTCTTAGAAAACATGGTGCAAATTTTATTTTGTAATTAAAAGTTAATCAAGTGGTTAGAGCATGGATCCATTTCTTGAAATAGAAGGTTTCCTTTCTTGAGGTTGTTAAATAGTAGCATATTGTTGTTATGTGTAGTCTTATCATGCTCAGTTCTCGCGAATTGACTCAAGTTAATAATTGTGTAGATGGCTTTTGTGGGTAGAAAAAAGAAATATTTGTAGAAGTTTCTTCGGTTTTTCTTATGAAGTTCCTTTGTACGAATGCTTAATGTATTGTAGATCTTGGAATGGTGTTTGTAGAGAGGTTTGGAGGGCTTGTTGCCTTGGGTTTTCTATATTTATGGAGTAAGGTTGTCTTAACTAGTTGTAACAAAACTTGTAAATACTATTGTGAAAGATATATAATTGATCACCGCTTTGTTATGAGTATTTTGAATGTATTATAGTAATCTTGAAAATAGTATAGTGTTGCTTGACCAATTTTGTTTACCTTCTTGTTCCCAAGTCAAAGTTCAATAGAATATTTTGCCACCTTTGGTTTGTGTGCCGTGTTGGATAGAAATGATGTAACCATGTATAGTTTTCACAAAAGAGTAATGGTAAAATTTTCTCTTGAGTTATAATTTTGTGTAGTAAACCCTTCTCGGTCATGGCAATAATGCAATTCTAGGCATAATAAAATGGTTTGGTAATCCTTATAGAAGTTATACAAAACAAATATGAATTTGTGATCTTCTTTATAAAAGCGAGAGCCTCTAAGAAAAAAAAGGGGGAAAAGAAGAAACTACCTACTTGTGTCAAATGGATATACCTTACTACCTGTTGACAGACATCCTTGGCGAAGAATTCCGTCGAGTTTTGGGAATCCTTAGGTTGGTGGGACATGCATCCTAAGGAGACCTCTAGATTTTAAAGAAGTTGGCTCTTCTCTGCGGGGGAGATAGGGGTTAAAAAAATTGGAAAGGAAAACATAAAACAAACTAAGGCGATGCACCGAAAATAATACACCAGGAAGCCAATCAATACACAATCATCTCAAACTACTTAAGCACAACACCAAATATTGCAACAACACCCAAAGATGCACAATTTCTAAATGAAAATAAAGGCGATCAAAGACAATAAAGATATGCAAATGATGAACCGGAAACACACAAAAACATATATATTACTCCAATGGTTGTGCACAATATTACATATAGAAGAGAGGAAAGATTTCCATACAAAGCCTAGGCAGAAGGCTGGAGTTTCAAGATCTCCTTTTTCTAACAAAAGAGAAGCTTGGCGACAAAGAGGAAAAGATTAAGACTCCTGGCACCTAACTAACATTATCCTCTTTTTCTCCTTTTTTTTTTATCAAACCTCCATTATAATTTATAGGGTGAGGAGGAGGTAAGAAAGAACTTTCAAACTCCTTCCCATCTGCCCCTTAATTATGATAAATGATATGAAGTGACAGAAACAAATTTCCTCAAATCTTTCTCATGATTTGACCCCTTTGGAAAAGTGAGAGCCATGCCCATTTAATGCATCTTAATTACTTTGTAACTAACTCCCTTAAGATGGACTCACCTTTTGAGAAGAAACTCCTTCATCTATTGAAAGCAAATCTAATCCTACTCCTAGTCTAACTGTCTTAATGCATGCTAAATGAAACCTGAAACATGAAGGGAAAAATAGCTTCCCTTCCTTATAAAATGCGGCCATGCAATCAATTTAGCTATTGATATGACCTGTATTAAGAGTGAAAAATTAACCTTCACTCTTCCACCCACGGTATCAGTGAACAATATGAACACCTCCTCTTGTTCATCTTTTGGTTGGAGGTGTTGTGGCTGACCCTCGGGGCCTTGAAAATCATCCTCATGCCCTGTAGTGAGCATGACTGGTGCTGGCATCTTGTTTTATGAGATACAACCTAAGGTGGGGCTTGGTCCTACCTTCTTCTTACATCTATCATTCTGGCTTGTATCTTTTGGATTGAGGCTCCCTTGCAGATCTCTTTGAAGGGTTTCATCTTGTTCATCTTCTTTCCAGAGGCTATTATATAGTAGGCGTAAGCACTCCCTCTTTAACAACTTCACCAGTGAATCCAAGCTCTTCGATTGAAAGTAAAAATCTCTCAATAATTCTTTCTTCTAGAGTCCTAGGATTAGTCCAAGGGGAGCTGTTGTGAGTGGAAGGCTACCTTTGTTGCGGAGTCGATGAAGTGGTGAAGATTTTTATTTTTACAATCCCTTCCTCATCAAGCCATCCCCCAAATATGATAAGCACTCGAGCTTATCTTCTTCCTCCTCTATCAAAGCTTTATGCTTTGATGTGATGGTTTTTGAATCTACAAATTCTCCATCATATGTGGCTTCATTTTGCATAATGAAACCCGTTGATAAGGATATTTTTAGGGAGATGCTTTGTGGGGAGGACAAATAGAGGCAACTTCAGCAGCCTTAATTTTTACTGGTGGTGACATGAACTTCCCAAGCTCCTATCATCTCTCACCATATGCTCCTCTTCTTTTGGATTTAGAGCCATTGCTTACTGGTGTGAGAGGTATAACTACTTGAAGATGGTGTAGTGTAGAAATTTTGGTTTTGAGATGAACACAGGGAGGATCCCTTGGTGGTAATGAAGTCATGGTTACACGACCTCATAGGATGAAGAGAAACGGAAGGCGTGGAAAGGTAGATGAATGAAAATGGATGAGAGGGATCTCTATGAGCCTTTGTAATGATTTGGTCAAACCCTAGGGAGTTGCTGGATGTACTCTGAAATCATCTTTATGTAAGTTTGAACATGTTTTTTTTTAGAATCGAACAAGTTGATGCCATAATAAAGTATCACTCTGAGTCATCCCACCGGCATTCCATGAAAAGCTGTCGTTGACGGACATCCTTGGTGGACAATTTCGTCGAGTCATGGGAATCCTTAGGTTGGTGGGACGTGCATCCTAAGGAGACCTCTAGATTTTAAAGAAGCTAGCTCTTCTCTGCGGGGAGAGATAGGGGTCATAAAAATAGGAAAGAAAAAACATAAAACAAACTAAGGCGATGCACCGAAAAGAATACACCAGGAAGCCAACCGAATACACAATCATCTCAAACTACTTAAGCACAACACCAAATATTGCAACAACACCCAAAGATGCATAGTTTCTAAATGAAAATAAAGGCGATCAGAGATAATAAAGATATGTGAATGATGAACCAGAAACACCACAAACATATATATATTACTCCAATGGTTGTGCACAATATTACATATAGAAGAGAGGCAAGATTTCTGTTACAAAGCCCAGGAAGAAGGCTGGAGTTTCAAGATCTCCTTTTTCTAACAAAAGAGAAGCTTCAGCGAAAGAGCGGAGAATATTAAGACTCCTGGAACCTAACTAATATTATCCTATTTTTTTCTCCTTTTTTTTTAACGAACTTCCATTACAATTTATAGTGTGAGGAGGAGGTAAGAAAGAACTTTCAAACTCCTTCCCATTTGCCCCTTAATTATGATAATGAAATGAAGTGACAGAAAAAAATTTCCTCAAATCTTTCTCATGATTTGACCCCTTCGAAAAAGTGAGAGCCATGCCCATTTAATGCATCTTAATTAACCTGCACCTGACTCCCTTAAGATGGGCTCACCTTTTGATAAGAAACTCCTTCGGCTATTTATTACATAACCAAATATTTTTACCCTTTATGCATTGGTTTCTGTTCTTGATTCAAACAACACATATTTTGTAATGAAATGACCCTTTGTCTCCAATATTTTTAAAGATGTCATTGAGCATTAAATCTTACAGATCATACCAAAAATCACTTATACGTGATGGCTAGCTTGTCATATTTTATGGCCTGATTCGAAGATGGATTCCATTTGTTACGAGATCCATGTGGAAGGTTAGCACATTCTTAAGACTCTTCTTTCTTTAAGGCTGCACGTTAGAAAGCATTGGGTGGACACTTTGCACCATATGTGGGCTCGCTTTCCTACTCCTTTGTTGGATCTACATGTCAGTCCCACGTTGGAGTTTGAGTCTTCGCCCTCTTTTGACTTCGAAGTTGCTTTGCTTTGACACTTGGTAGCATCCGCAGCCTGTTCAATTCTCTTTATAATTTGGTTAAGTCCCCTCTCTCTCGTCAAATATTTGGCTTCAAATGGGCTTCTCTTAGCTGTAAAAATTTAAATAACACTACCCTTAACTAAACTAATAAACTTTATTTTTATTTTTGTGAGGTGTTAAATGATCTTAAAATTGTAATCAATGATTAGCTTTTGGGAAATAGTTAGGTTTTAGTAAGTAGGGCTGATTGAATAATAAACCATTAAATCTAAGTCATCCTTTTAAACCCAATTCATATTATTTTGACGGAATTAATCTAGAGAAACCTAAATGAATATTTTACCCAATCCAGATAAATTCTTAAGTCTCATTAAAAGACTAGTTAATAACTAATGAGATCATGAAGATGAAATCAATTTGACCTTCTTCCACTAACATTTTCCAAGGTACATTGTAATCTTCTCTTAAGTGTGGTTAAGTTTTGATCCTTGCACAAGGAAGTTTTAGTTCTGAACCTAAATGGCACTCCACTTCAATTGGAGCTTATGCACGTCTCCTGGTGCATTGGAGGTCTGAAACGAGTTTCAGTAGCGTGGGATTGGATAAATTTCCTTGTGGATTTGAATACCTCCTTTATTAAATAAACAAATAAAACAAATAATTTGGCATATTTGAGATCATCCCAAGCTAAATACTCCCTAGTATAAAATAAAGGAACCTAAATTTTTAAGAAGAATTTTGTGAATCATAACTTGAACCTCCTAACGTAAGTTAAGAATTGAAAGACATTTTTAGTAAAATAAGTAACCTTAAAAGGATTTTCACCGTGGGATGCCCCTAACTATAAGTGTGTTCTGTGGTTGGACTTCTATGTGGTGTCTTGTCGAAAAGAAAAGTGAATTGTTTGTGATGGGTGTAGTATGTTCCCTTATGCCTAGGGGTCAATTTTGTGTCAAGCTTATCATGAGTTAGTGGTAGCCCTTGAGATCACCTGTAATGTCATTTAATCTTCAAGAAAGTCAAATATATATGTGTGTGTGTGTGTGTGTGTGTGTGTGTGTGTGTGTGTGTTAATTGTCGTGTTGTCTTGTGTGTGTGTTTAAGTGGGCATTACACTTGGTATTAGAGCAAGGTTCATGCTCTCAACCTCTGGGACATATTGGAGTTGTGATGGTGTTGCATGATGGTGGTGGATATTGGAAGATTAATGTGATATAAGCATGATGTGAACTATGTCGTAATTGTGATATTGTGAATGCACATGTTGTGTATGTCACTTAGTGTGTAATTATTGGCATGTTGATGTGTTGGAGATGAGATTATTCTCTCTCCTTTTCATGAATTCAATGAGAATTCAGAGTGTGATGTACCATCTTATTGTGTGTGTGAAAGGAATGTTATTTTTGATTACAGAGTGTTGGAGCCTTTTGGCATTTGTGATGTGTAGTTGTGTTGATGTGTTGTATGACAAGGTTGGTGTATAGTGAACTAGATTATATAGTGATGTCATCATCATGTTGTGAAGAAATGTATATCACCATGATTATATTTTCTATTTTGTATGTTGTGATTGTGCTCATCATAAGTATATTCATGTAATATGTGATGGTTCATGTCATGATTTAGGGGCATATGGTGAGCATATGATCCCTATTGTATAGTATTGCACTTTGGGTGTTGTACATGGTAATGTGATGTAATGTAACCTATGAATGTAATGGATGTGATATACCCTATATCGGTACCATGCGTAAGACGCTATGGTTAATTTACGTGGACCATCATTGTGTTAGTAATATAGTTATGTGTTATGTTGTGAACCTTACGCTAACCGACCCTGAGGGAAATCGGTAAAAGTGTATGTTTGGAGTGAGGGAATGGGTACCATGGGCCAGTAACTTGAGCTGACCTTAGGCTCAGTAGATGACAACCTGTGCTCCTCTTTCTCTCTCTCCTTGTGGTTTTCATATGGATTCAACCTAAGTGAAGCTATGACTATGTTTAGCCTTGTCGAAGTGGTTGGAGAATGATTCAGATAGAGATGATGACAATTTTACTATTGATATGTTATTTTATGAGCTGAGGATCGATGTTCCAAGTTCCAGAAACTCATTTAGTACCCCCTTGGTGGTTGTATAAGGCCACATAGTCATCGTAATGTGCTACTTCTATATATGTATTTTATTTGTAAATTGAACTTTTACTTTTATTTTTGCAAGGACCAACAATTTTCTTGATTGATATGTTTTTATATTTTGGGCATTCTCTTGTTTGTGGTACTAACATGTGGATTTTTCACTAACTATGGCTATTTGGCCTTTTTTTTTTCTTGGATTTGGATCTTCTTTTAAATTTAAAATCTTATAGCCTAGCCCAAGGCTTGTACTTTTCCACTTGGCATTTGAATCAGATTTCTATGCTAGTCCTAATGTCGTAATGTGTGGAATAGGGTCATGGGATGCACCATGGAATGGTTGAACCTATGGACCCACTTCATTGTATGGGGTATGCCCTAAGGAGTTACATATAACTAGTGGGTTGTCAAACCACAAGTTATTATGTCACTTGGGTTAGGGGTGTCTGGACTCTATGTGCCTAGGGCCATAGGGTGACCGACCTCTTGGGGGAGAAAAGGAAAATTTATTTATATATTACTGCTTGAGGGAGGCATAAGAGATTTGAGGGAGGCATAAGAGACTTGAGGGAGGCATAAGAGATTTTTGTGTGTGTGTGTGTATGATTGATGCTTCGGGAGATATGTTGAGTTGTGTGTGATGTTTTGGGAGTGGTGTTGTGGTGTATGTGTACTCATGTGAGTTGGATATGTTTTGTGATGTTGTGGATATGACTTTGATTCCCTTGTTGACACTATGTACCTGTAACTATTATTCTGAGTTGTGTGAAATCTTCATCTGTGAAATTGTGGGAATTTTGGTTGTTATAGTACACTTATGTCTGAGTATTTTTGTGTCAGTCATCTATGTGTAATGAGTACTATGTTATGGGGATCATGTATATTCCTTTCATGGTTTGGTTAAGCTCTTGTGATGTGGTACAATCGTGATAGTATGTGAAATTGGCCTATGAATCCTTAGTGTGGCGTATGACCCTGGTATGGTATTGTGATAGCGGTTTCAGTTGGGCACCCACAAGAATGAATAAACTAAAACTTTACAAAAATGAAATCTTAAGGACTTGAGTTTTAAAATAATGTAAAGGAAAAGAGATTAATTAAATAATGAAGTAAGAAAGAACTGCCAATCTTCATCAGAATAATGAAAGTTAAATAATTTTCCGTTTTTTCTAAGTCTACCTATGTGGTCATGCTTTAACAACATAATTTTTTTAAACCATAGGAAGAATCCTTGTCTTTATCCATCCTTTGTTGCTTATCCGATTTTGATTTCTTTTGAATCATGTCACATCAAGGATGATGTTTTCTTAACAGGAGGAGAGAATGTAATGCCCTATTCGACATCGACTCCTCATTTTCCATTTCCTTGCTTTGTTTCTAAGCGTCAATTTTTATTTTTGAGTTCTCGTTTGATCGTTAAGTAATTGTGATCCTTCTTGTAAAGTTAGTTTTTAGTACCTTATTTCCATCATACCTCCTAGTGTCATCATGTGCTTTCTCATTGTCGAGGGTGCCACGTAGCGTCATTTACATGCATCCCCATTTTAGGCTTATAGTATTTTGATTATATGGATTGTTTGGTGGTGCTCTTGTTTAAAAGCTCTAATAAGACTATTCAAAATTGTTTCCAAGGGTGATTTGGGCATTTTTATAAAGGGACTTTTTTTCTAGCTAGGCTATTTATTTGATCACCCATTCAAGGCTTAAGCGTAAGCAAACCATGCCTAAAATCAATTTCAATAAGGAGCGGGTTGTTTTAGTTGGTGGCGCCAAGATTTTAGAAGGGACTATTAAATTCTCGTAATGAATTTAAATGCAACAACCACCAAATTTTCCTTGTCAACAAGCTGGTCCACGTATGCCCAAATGTTTTATTACAAATTAATACTGAATTGGTTTTATCCACCCACCGACCCGCCAATCTTTATGGTCAGTTATTCCTCCCGCTTGGCATGTAGTTGTTGGATTCCTTATTTTACGGAAAGTGGGTGCATGGAGGAATTTATGGCCAACTTCCATTCTTCATTATTTTTATAGTGCATTCCTTGGCTCATGAATTGGGGTAGGAAACACCAATTGATTTGTTGGCCACATATAATGTAAGAATTGTTTATTTTTGACCTGCTTTGGCTCCTTTATTGGTGATTTTCTCTCACCACTTTTGGTTGGCCAGCTTGCATTACATTCATTGTTATATTCTGAATGGTTCTTGTTTTTTATGGCTGGAATGCCTAGATGGGAGGGCCACATGAGATTGGTTTAGAATATTTTCTTGGGCATGTGTGCATAAGATTGAAAACTTCCATCCAAATGCATTTTCGCAGGTTTGAACCTCCTGCTACCGTTTTCACCCTACCTATGCCCCAACATGGCCGTGAATGATGTGTTAACACCTAGTAAGATCGGACAAAGACATTTGACCTCATGTTACTTTGCTGCGAGTCCTTGTTAGGTGTGTATGTGACTTATGGAAGCATATTCAAGAATGATAAGCTATTCATTTCCTTAATGTGTTAAGATCTAACAATCCTGAAATGAATCTTGTCTCTTTCCTAATTTGGATTTTCGAGTGAGGATTTTGTGGTTTAGTTCAGACATTTGTTACCTTGTTGTTTGTTCCTTGCTTATTCTCTAGTTTTGGGTTTTCTGGTTACTGTGGATGGGTATATTTATGAGAAATTCCTTCTATGTTAGTTTACCTTGAAGATCTAATATGGGTTTGGTAGCTTTTCTGTGAAACCAAAGTTCATGTGTTAGGCATAAATCGGTTGGGAAGATGGTCTTTTGCAATGAAATTTAGGTCTGAATAGTTAGCCAAAAGTTGATTAATAGATGAGAAATTTCATTATTTGTTATTTTGCATGGTCCGATATCACTCTTCCTTTGCACCTTACCTCTTTAGTATTTACCTAAATGAAATTTATGTGGTAATCCTTCATTATCGATCTAATAGTGTTGGATTTATTCTTGTAATGTGATTAATGCCGAGAACGGTGTTTTTTTTTCAAGATAATAGTATTGTGGTGCATAAACTTGTAATGAAGGATTTTTTATTGCTAATACTAGGAGGTGCATTTCCTTTGTTTTGAACCCATTTAAAGTTTTAAGTTTTATAGTGAATTTTAAAATGTCATCTCCTCGAAAGCCCTCAGTTTTTTTTTTCATGTAGATGTGCTCATTCCTTTGGTCAAGGCTTAGAATATTTGGATGTGATTATGTTTTTAAGGTTACGGGATGTAGGTGCTAATGTTGGAGTGAAAGTGGATTAAGACACTAATTATATGTCCTTTTAGTCAATCTTGAACATCATAGTATTTGGGTGTTGAGGGAATCATCCTAATTTTTCTAACTTTTTATGATTTTTTTTTAAAAAGACCCTAGTTTTATCAAGCCCATTGTTAGTTATTTTGGGATTTTGATCCAAAACTAAGTTGGTCATGGTATTAAAATGTTAAGGATAGGCATTAATGTTTTATGTCCTTTGGCTTAATTCTCATACGAAAGACTTTTGGTGGTATATACAATTTCTTAACTCATTGTTTTTATTGGTGTGTTTTTGGCAATTGGTGGGTATTTATATATACCTTGATGGCTTATGATAGAAATTGTAAGAGATTGTTAATGACATTTGAGGTATTTATATTTATAGATACTTTGTTGATTATGATGGAAATTGTAGTTAGTATAATGGTTGTTGGTGACTCATGCAAATGCATATTTAGGGGTGGATTTGATTTTGGTAACAAGTGTTACTTTAAAGGATCTTGTGATGAGAAGTGGTAATCCTTTTTTTATAAACTGAAACTATAAATTTATTAAGGAGGTTTATGAATCTATAGTGCTATGAAGCTTGGAAGGATGTTTATAATGCTAACTTGCATATAGGATTGGGTAGTTATGAGGCTTGCATTCTAAATCTATTTGTCTACATTCCCTTTCTTGTTTTCATCACATAACTTGGTTGCTTGGCAATGTCCATTCAGGAATTTGTTAGCCATATTTTCTCTCTTATTATTACCTTTGTGGAGTCACTTTTGGCTAAGAAAATTTAGATTGTTGGTTTGAATATCAGATTTCAACTCATATGATTACCTAATGGAACTCCCCTTACGCTCAATTGTTGTTTCTAACTTTTAAGGAAATGGCCCCTTCTTGAATGATTGTGAAACTATTGTTGCTTTGAGACAATGATCGAAACTAGTATATATTTGAATTCTCTTTGAAAATATAGATTGATGGTTGTGTATTAGATTTCAATCATATAATCTATATGATTACATGATTAAAATTCTAATACACTCGACATTTTATGTTTAACTTTTAAACCCATGGTTCCTCTTGGATTGATTGTTCTACTTTTGTCATTATAGAGATCAAGAATCGTAGCGGTGCTTTTATGGTTTCTTTTAAAAGTTTTACATAGTTAGTGGTGTATTAGATTTCAATCATATAATCTATAGGATTACATGATTGAAATCCCAATACACTCGTCATTTTATTTCTAACTCATAAGGCTATGGTCCTACTTGTTTGGGTGTTAAAATTTTGATTCTTTGAGACATTGTTATTATTTGCAACTTATGACTTCCTTCTTAGACAACATGGTGGAAATTTTGTTTTGTTCTTAAAAATTTAATTAAGTGGTTAGAGCATGGATCCATTTCTTGAAATAGAAGGTTTCCTTTCATGAGGTTGTTAAATAGTAGCATATTGTTGTTATGTGTAGTTTTATCATGCTCAATTCTCATGAACTGAATCAAGTTAATAATTGTGCAGATGGATTTTACTGAGTAGAAAAAGAAATATTTGTAGAATTTTCTTTGGTTTTGGTTATGAAGTTCCTTTGTATGAATGCTTAATGTATTGTATATCTTGGAATGGTGTTTGTAGAGAGGTTTGGAGGGCTTTTTGCCTTGGGTTTTCTATATTTTTGGAATAAGGTTGTCTTAACTAACTGTAACAAAACTTGTAAATACTATTGTGAAAGATATAAATTTGATCACCGCTTTTTATGAGTATTTTGAATGTATTATAGTAATCTTAAAAAGTTGTATAGCATTGCTTGACCAATTTTGTTTACTTCCTTGTTCCCAAGTCAAAGTTCAATAGAATATTTTTCCACTTTTGGTTTGTGTGCGTGTTAGATAGAAATGTTGTAACCATGTATAGTTTTCACAAAAGAGTAATGGTAAAATTTTCTCTTGAGTTATAATTTTGTATAGTAAACCCTTCTCAGTCATGGTAATAATGCAATTCTAGGCATAATAAAATGGTTTGGTAATCCTTATAGAAGTTGTACAAAAAAATTGAAGTTGTGATGTTTTAGATAAAATTGAGAGCCTCTAAGAAAAAGGGGGAAAGAAGAAACTATCTTCTTGTGTTAAAAGGATATACCTTTTACCCTTAGCTAAACTAATAAACCTTATCCTTATTGTTGTGAGGAGTTAAATGATCTTAAAAGTGTAATCAATGATTAGCTTTTGGGAAATAGTTAGGTTTTAGTAAGTAGGGCTGATCGAATAATAAACCATTAAATATAAGTCATCCTTTTGAAACCTAATTGTATTCTTTTAATGAATTTAATCAAGAGAAACCTAAATGAAGCTTTTACCCAATCTAGATAAATTCTTAAGTCTCATTAAAATACTAGTTAATAACTAATGAGATCATGAAGATGAAATCAATTTGACCTTCTTCCACTAACCTTTGCCAAGGTACATTGTAATCTTCTCTTAAGTGTGGTTAAATGTTGATCCTTGCACAAGGAAGTTTTAGTTCAAAACCTAAATGACACTCCACTTCAATTGGAGCTTACGCACGTCTTCTGGTGGAATGGAGGTATGAAACAAGTTTCAGTAGCGTGGGATTTGATAGATCACATTGTGGATTTGAGTACATTATTTATTAAATAAATAAATTAAACAAATAATTTGGCATATTAGAGATGATCCTAAGCTAAATACTCCTTAGTATAAAAGAAAGGAACCTAAATTTTTAAGAAGAATTGTGCAAATCGTAACATGAATCTCCTAGAACGTAAGTTAAGAATTAGAGTCATTTTTAGTAAAATAAGTAACCTTAAAAGGATTTTCACTGTGGGATGCTCCTAACTGTAAGTTTGTTCTGTGGTTGGACTTATATATGGTGTCTTGTCAAAATGAATTATGAATTGTTCATGATGGGTATCATATATTCCCTTGTGCCTAGGGGTCAATGTTGTGTCAATATTATCATGAGTTGTTGGTAGCCATTGAGATCACTTGTAATGTCGTTTAATCTTCAAGAAATTAAAAATAAATAAAATTATCCGTTAATTGTTGTGTTGTCTTGTGTGTGTGTTTAAGTGGGTGTTACATACACTAACTTACAGCACTTCCCACAAACACATCATTGTGCATTGTGAAATATTTATTACAATCCTATTTTTATTAGTTGAATATAATTTTCTGAAGAATACATGACATTGAACCCTTCATTCCTTTACAAGTAGGCCGTATGTTTTTGTTTAACATTTCACCTATAGCGGTTCCTTTAGAAATTGCTCATTTCTTTTGTGGAAATAACTTTATATCGAATGATCTTTATTAGGAACATATGTACACACATGCATCTTCTAATATTTGACTTAATAATTTGAGAGTCGTATTTACTTGGTTTGGAATAATACACTCGTTATAAATAAAAATTCATTGGAAGAAAAAAGAAGGTTACTAGATCAATAGAAAACCTATCCCAAGTTCAATTCATAACATTTTTTAATACTAACAATACACTCTTTCAATCTTCAAGTTATTACAACCAACTATGTAGGTTAACTAAGTAATTTGTATCATTCTTGATTCACAATCAGTTGCTCCAATTAGGAATTTATATTTTCACAATCATATTATGCATGGAAGGGTACATTACCCCTGTGTTCCCCTTATGGATATTTTCCCTTGAATCTAAGTGATGAATTTCACATTTTGAGAATACTTTTGTTTCATCATCTTAAGGGATCACTCTCAAGTAGCAAGAATGAGTTAATTACACATTTTGACCATAAATTCTACTTCTTGAGTGATCCTAGATTTAATATATTCCTAACTACGCCAAGTGTTCTACTAAATTTTACAATTCCAACTAGAGTGCAATCTCCTTATCTCACAAAACCTTGGTCGATTACATGATATCTCATTCTCAAGGTTACATTTTATTATTTCATTGGCATCGTTGTTTGATTCATATTTATGTAAACAAGGCACCTAATCATGTATCGATTTTTTTCTTCTTCGATTTATTAGGTTGTTGTATTAGTCATGGACCTCTCGCTTTATTACATTCATCTTATGATCACATATGAAATTTTAGTTCGTTTTGACATCACTAAAAGGGATACCTTTTTGGTAGCAATGAGCATTCCATTGATTAATCATATTTACGCTTTTTAACTAACTACACTTACACAGTTGCTTTGGTCTTATATAACATCATTTTGGAATAAATTTATTCCTATAACACTTAGGAATTAAGACTACAATGAGTACAACCTTTCACAAGACAACTCATTTTATTGCTCTTAGACATGCAAGTACTAAGTGTATATTACGAGAGAGATATCCCAAATAGTCATATGCATCACAAAATCCTCCTAAGGACTTATTTCAATTGTTGGGTAAATACGCAAGTAATTTGACACGTAATATCCATTCACATAATTTATATCTCACAAGAGATCAATCATAGGTACAACCACCAACTATCTTGCAAGGCTTTGGCCACCCACTAGGGTACCAAGGGAAATTATGCACAAGGGGGTTAACTTATTCATGATATGGTCAAACCTACAACACCTAGACATGATCACCTTACTCATCCCAATATGATAGGTTTCACAACATATATGCACCACATCATAAAATATCGAGGGAATGGTCCTTAATAAAACGTCTTAGGGGAAAATCATGAAGATTATTAATGAGATCAAAGTATTTTATTAACATAATCAATGTTTTATATCGTAGAAAAGGAATCAAATGGGGGGAGGAAGTACAATAGGCATTATAAATCATTCTTTTAATTTCATTAGTTTTGATGAGAGGAGGTTCTACCTAGCATTGTGGTTGTTAAGGAAATAAATCAATAATTAACATAGCAAAATATTAGTTTAATATCTTTATAACATAGGTACAACATTGAGAACAACTTCACATCCAACTCGACACTATAAAATGTAGCCACATTGGATATTTCCTTTTGAAATATTCAAAGAACAATTCTTTAAACAACAATAGATATCATTATTCTTTGGTAATACATGTATTTCAATATGAATATAACTTTACAAAGACAACTCATTAATTGTAACATATCACATCCAAAAAATTCCTCTCATTCGAGTACCGCAACAACGTTGCATCGGTCGTAGGATCGAGTATGGAGAGAGAGAGAGAGAGAGAGAGAGATATTGTTTCTCATATCATCACACTTTCACTTTCATTTGCACTAAACGTTTTTGTACTAGAGAGAGATAGAGTAAAGATGAGAGAGAAAGTAAGGAGACATTTTAAAATTCCATTCAAAATATCGTAACCATTTTCCTTTCATGTCCATTTTAATTTCATTTCAAACCAATTTATATTTCCCAATCCATTTATGTTTTCAAATCAACCAAAGTTTCATAATCGTTTCTAGAGAGAGAAAATCACCATACATCTAAAAATTCATTTATATAAGATAAAATATCGAATAAAATTCTACATAGAATTGCAATAGTATTACGAGGTCACACACATGGCTAGAATTCAAACGAGACTCAAAAAAGAGATTCTAGCTAAGGTTGAGAAAATTGTCCAAAACAACAAAAGTGCTTACAACTGGGTCTCGATCACACTAGTTTAAAGTTCATTAGCAAAATTTGATTATTCCAACTTATTCCCCCATATATATAGAATTCATCATGTCTAATGAGCATTGATTATGACAAGTAGAGCTCAAGTTATAAGGGCAAGTCCAGTGGTCGATTATCGTAATTGCGTCAGCAGCTCTTGTCGCATACCGACCAGTGAGCCCCAAAACCCATTCTCAAAATTAGTTTCCGAAGGCATTTTTTGATGAACCGAAGGTGGGTTATGATCATATTATTTTCAATCTAGAGGTAGGAGGTAGTTATTTTTCAATTTTTCTCAAGTTAAGCGCCAACTGTAAGCCAAAACCGATCGTGTTTTATTAAAACGACCATGTTACCATAAGTGACTGATAAGCTAAGGGGGTTTAGGAATACGAATTGCAAGAGCATTAAATAATTTCAAACAACTCGGTTAAGGTTAACAAAGCTGTTCCATGTCACCAAGGGTCATGCAAAGAGTTTCGGGATTTTGAGGTATGTTTGGTTGTGGCGCCTATGCACATGAATTTCAAGATCATTTTTTTTAACAGTTCATGTCAAGGTAAGATTTTGTCAATTATTGGGGTTACATTCTCTATCATTCAAAATTTAATTTTAAAAAAATGGTTTGAAGAAGAGGAATTTAGTGCAAGCGAAAAGGGGAAAACCATACCTTTTACGTAAAACTCGTGATCCCCGCATTCAACGAGACCACATCAACTGCCACATTCACCAAGAGCAAACCTCGAGACCAAGCATAATGAGCTCCACAAAAGTGATAGCTTGCCATAGTGTCACTGGAGTCACGGGATGATATATAATACAAACTTAGAATTTCCTCTAAAAAAACCAAACCCGACATTGAGGCATACATATGGTCCTTTCATCTATATTAGGAAAATGAAACCAATTTGTTGGAAAATATGCCTGGACTTTACTTGGAATTTTGTTAAGCCTCAAGAACACAACCAATTTTTGTCAATCCAATGATTAACACACTCCGTAGACCACTCATTTATGACATGTGCCAAATCCTAACTCTCTGCAATATTTTTATTCCCACTAACAATATTGTTATGCGATTAACTCCATACCATTTCAAATTCTATACTGCACAAACCATTCTTTTGCTATAATCTCCATTTGAACAAATCCAAGATGAAAAGAATTTTGGCAGAAGAGAATTCAAGGTAAATATAGTTGGCATTCTCAAACTCAACCTCACAATAGGAAGCAGTGCAAAGCAGGTGGAATATCGGTCTACCATGGTATAACAACTACAAAATTGATACGACTTGGGAAGGAAAAATGTTGACAAGGTGAATAGATTTAAATATTTTTGATTGCATTTGATGGAGGTTTCTAAATCATTGTCAACAAAGCCCTTATGTTTCCTTATACATGCCTAAATGCTGCTCTAATATCCATTAACAAAAACTGACAAGAAAATACAGACTATTCCACATGGAGGAAGGGTGAAGGAGACAAATCTTGTAGACACATAAGTGGAATAGCAGCAAAATCATTTTCAACTCCTTGATCTATACAACAACTACTCATAATAAAAGGTAAAAAGGAAGGGAAACAACATGGTAGCTATTGTCTACCGGATAATGGCATTGCCTAAGTTATAGTTCATGTAGCACAGTGCTCGAAGTAGAAGAGACAAAATCCAAACAACTTGACAATACACATGAATGGAGTACCTTCTAAGCTCCAACTTCATCCTCTCTTTTTCATACATGATCAAAATAATGGCAAAAATGGTTTTCCTTCCTCTAAGATACTTTGAACCTATCTTAGTTATAGATATTGATCCAAATTATTCAATTCGTATATAGTCGTGGTGAGCGGGTATGTTGAATTAGGCTTTTTCCAACGTGTAGGATTGGTTAAACCCATAATGTATTGATATTTGGATAGTTATTGGTAGAGATTTGTTTAGAAAGGTTCCTTGTAACGTTCTATTTATTTAATTATGATATTTATCCACTCGTTACAAGAATCCGATTCGCTAAATTACCAAAGTTAACTTGGGTTCCAACATGGTTAATGGATTGAATCTTAACAAAGTGGTTGTATTTTTCTGCAGGAAAAGACAAGTCCGAAAGGATCTTTGAGGATGTGTCGATGTCCATTGGAATCCTTGAGCCCCAAAACATGTATTTCTTCCCTCTAATCTTGGATGTTAATTCATGTATTTTTAAATAATTTTAATAAATCTCCAGCCATTGATAATAGATTTGGAAGGGGCACTACATATTTTATGTAAAGAATTAGGATCGCATTTCTAGATGGGAAGGAATAAATGTAAGAGTTGGTTTGTGACACTACCTACCACCTATCTTTCTCGCATGTTATTTTATAGAACCTTGTCAAGCCAAAGTCCATGGTATTACCTTACGGTAGATTTTAAAATATGTCGATAGGTCTGCTTTAAAATCTAACAAGATCTATTAACAAGTTGATAGACCTTTTAAAGTTTAAAAATTTTAATTGATTTAAATTTTATTATTATATTTAACAAAAAAAATATTATTTAATTTATTGGTAATATTGGGAAACATCCAAATGACCCAATAGACTCACCCCTACCTCATTGGCATTTATTACTAGCAATTGCATATTTACAATGGAATGTGAACGTCAAACGGTGTATGTTATTTGATTTAAAGGGATAGGTATTACTTTTTTAGTCAATGTTGATAAGCGGTGTGATTGATGTTTTTAGTGTACAAATATAGATGAAGCATTACATTTAAAGGTTTTATCTCTACATTTCAAATTTGTTACAAATTCGTACATATACATTTGCAAATCTTATATCATGAGTGGTAGCATTTTGTGGACTATTTTATTTGAACTAAACATGAATACATGAAGACTTCCGTACATTTGCAAATTTTATATCATGAGTGGTAGCCTTTTGTGGACAATTTTATTTGCACTAAACATGAATACATGAAGACTTTCGTATATTTTTGAATTTTATATCATGAGTGGTAGCCTTTTGTGGGAAATTTTATTTACACTAAACATGAATGCATTTTATTTGCACTAAACATGAATACATTGCCACTTTGGATACAAGTAGTGTTGAGTATAGTAGTAGTGGAGGTGCTATTAAAGTAGAGACTAGTATTTACAATGGGTTGTTTTGGTTGAGTGATATTAGTCTTGACTCATCCTTTCTTCTTCCATATTTAAAACCTCACTTCTACTTTTATCCCAAAATGATCGTGTCCTTCAAATGTTTGAGTGTGTTCGATCTATTGAATATATTGAACAAAGTTAAATAGTCCATGCTCCCATTACTGCTTTTTTAATTGTATAGTTATCATTGTATAGATCCTTGGTCATTCCAACATTCAATACAATGTACAAAACACCTTGAATCAATTTTTTTCTTCTTCATCTAGATAACACCTCTCACAGGGGACGATCTTCATATGTTTTCTATCACTCTATGAAAACGGTATTATGTGTTAAGACTGTAATATCATATATTATTGTTGAACTTCCAAAAATGGTCTAAGTATTGGGCACATGAAGATAGGGCGATGAAAGAGCATGCAACACTATTATTATTGAGTTGTGATGTTGGTTTTGACGTGCACATGACTCATGGAGATATTGATGTAGTGTAAGATGCTTCTATGTTTTATTGTATTTAATGTAATGGAATATATTGGCTGGATAATGGTATTAGACATGACTGAATCTAGTTATTGTATGATTAATCTTATCATAGTCATTGTTTAGTACATCTTTCATATAATCCAAGATCTAGATTGATTTCATGCATTGTAGGTTGTTTACTATTAGTCATGAATCTGAATATGTTTAAACATCAACATGCTAACATTCTATACAAGCAACTCTAAAGAGGGACTTAGTGACTTTTCACGCTTTGGGTGAGCACTCAGCTCAAGCTGAGTGATGTACCAATGTGCCTGGGTTATTCACAGTACATTCTAGGCTGCATCATTGGTTTTGTTGTCAGGACCTCTTTCTCAGTTGTTTTCAGGATGTTTCGTGATGAAGACATACTAGTTGACCTCGCCAAGTGTTGAAGAGTGGATAAGGTATCTAGAAGAAGAATAGGTCGAGATTTAATATGGATCTCGAGTTTGACGTGTGCGCGTGGGTGGAGAAAAACTTGTATGATTGTTTATACAATAGTTTCTTTGTTATCTTTCTCGATCAAGATATATCAGTGGCTAGTTTCTTATGTGTCTAAAAGGAATTGGAGGTTTCATAAAAAAAATTGGACATAAGAAGAATTCTAGGCTCTCTATGATGCTTGATCGATTTGGACGCATGTTGTGGATACTTGGATTCATGGTGTTCTAAATAGTTATATTCAGGAGTACTCAATTTCCACATACTCTTTCCGAACGTAGTTGAGTTTCATTTTTTACGTTATCCCTGGGGACCATATCCACAAGGCATTCCACTAGAGATTAAGATTAAGATCTTAGTGGTAACCCTGAATTTGGAAGAGAAGCCAATGGCTAGCTAAACCCGACCATGTGCGGGAGAAGGAGCAGGTTTGGTGAAAGATGGAGGTCCTAGAAGTAGAGAGACAAAGAGAAGAAAGGTGGCTCAAGTTAAATAAGGCATGCGAGATGGATTTAGTGAAGTTGCACGATGTTACAGATCGGATGGTGATACAGAGGGAGATAGCTCGTGAAAAATTTGAATCCCACACATAGGACATGGAGTTAGAGCATTTAGAACTCCCCCATTTGGGCAAGCATAACAGTGGAACCCTACTTAGCATCTTATTAGAGCATGCCACACAGAGACAACAAGGTCCACGGGAATGCATCCAATCTACAGTAACTTTGGCCCTTGCACTTGGTTTTCCAATTTCTAGTACAACCAATAGCAATGCAAGCTAATTTGGGCAGTAGAATAGAAATAAGTGGAGTTAACTTATCAACAAGTACAAGAGTGAATCAAATAGCAAGTAAATTTATGGCTGGGAAAACGTCTTCCTTTTTATTTGGAGGACCTATTGGAGGTACTTTTTTAGGCATGTCATCGGCACATAACATAGGCATGCAAAAATTTGGACTCACATATGGGAGTATCACAACTTCGTAGACTATAGGAGTTTAGTTGAGTACTACTGTTGGGACACATGGAAGTGTATCCTCTAGTTCAATCCCTACTGCAGGTAGAGGATCAAGGGAATATGTGGCTCGGATCTATTGGATCTGTGGGTAGAGGTAACACAGGAGGTTTTGGATCTGGTGGGCATGGTCCTCACCATCCCTAGAATGTTTACATGGAGATGTCACTTTTTCTTCAGAGTATAGGGAATAGAAGATCTTTGCAGAGCATGTGTACATGTGTGAGATACCATGGCACGTAAAAGGGATCATGGATTCTCAAAGTGTAAGACAAGTCGGTTTGCAAATTTGTTATAGGGACGTGTGTACAGTTGGTCCAGGAAGTTTGACCCTGATCAGACTTGCGTGGATTATACAACATTATGGGATGTTTTCCTTAAGGAATTTTATATCCATGAGTTTGATCAGGAAAGTATAATCACACTCAAGGATATTAAGCAGGGAACTACTGAGAGTGTTTAGGAATATGATTCTTATTTCAAAACACTGTTTTCTAAACTTTCTTATGATATCCATGCAAGCCAGCATGCATAGTGATTCTTTGGAGGCTTGATCACACTTTTTAGGAGGGTGCTTTCACATAATACATATACGGATGCATGTGAAGCACTTGAATTAGCGTTGCATGCTGAGGTAGTTGGAAGTATAAACATTGGAGTGAGCCCATTCCCGTAATCTCGATTACCATGATCGAAAATCAACGTGAAGTTAATGACAAATTAAGCGTATGAGATTCATGTGGGAGTTTTTGTACAAATTGTTAAGAGGAAGGGAACACTAAAGATAGTTATTCTCGCATATCAGTGTGCTCATTATTGCTTGACTACGAGATATGTCATTTGGACCATGATGGAAATCGCCTATGCCCATTGTTGCGGTGCGGGATAAGGAAGAACGTATCTTGCTACTATAAGATTTACAGGTCCACAACTCATAATATCGAAGATTATAGGTTGATTTGTCAGATCCATGATGTCATTTATATTGGTGTACGAAAGACATGAGTTTTGAATAAATCTAAAGGTAAAAGTGAGCACCATGATCATTATCAAACTCAAGGGAGCCACGATCGTAACAGAGGGCACTTTAAAGGAGGTCATGGTAGAGGCCGAGGATACCATGGCAGATTCAGGGGCTGATGTTGTGTTGGTGGATGAGGTGAGTTTCCTCATGAAACATGTTATACTTTTGGATCCCCTAACCCCTATAGGCATGAATGTCCTTAGAATATTACTTGTTCTTTTTGTGGAAAGAATCATAACTATGAAGAGTGGCTGAAATCTTAGCAAGTAGCATAAATAGGAGAAAAAGGGCACATGGATGGTTAGAATACAATGCACTATGGAAAACCAATGGATGTCAAAGTTGGCACTGGAACTAGAGATAGTACATGTGAAGATTACTACATGTACTAAAGCTTGCATGCCAGAGAAACGTTACAAAAAAATCCTACCACTACTAAGGATGAGGTATTACATGCAAGATACCCAAACCTACACATTAGAAGGAGGTTTATCAGGAAACCATGCAGTTGCTCAGAAATATTAGGGTGAAATATAGTGTTTAAAGGAGCATCCACATGAAGTTAGAGCAGAAGAAGGAAGTGAGACATCCCGGTCAAATATTGATGATCCGAAAGAGGTATGTAAGATGCTACACCATGAGAATATTATTCCATTACTAGGGAATTGGTTAAAGGAAATAGTCTATGTGTAGGTATTAAGAATGGATGGTAGATCCCGCATGCTAATATTCCTACTCATAGCTTGGATTATGATAAGGAGATCACCACCGAATGTTGTTATGGATGGGTATCTTTTGAGCAATATCTTGATTCACATATACATGGAAGTTAATGTGCTTACTTTAGATGCCCGAGTATAGATGGGCATACCTCCATTACAGACCATCCTCTAATGTATTGTTTATGGAAAATCAAACTAAGGCCACTCCAATTGGATTATTGAGGGATGCATCCATTACTATCTGAGGGCCAAGTTCACTAGGGAAATTGAGGTATTAGCACCTACGGAGGCGGACAACTTCCCATCTCTACTTGGGTGCCCTTGGTGTTATGTAAATAATTTCGATTTATGATTCAATAAGGGATATATCATTTTTGAGAACAAGGATGAACAAGTTATTATCCCTTCGATGTGAAGGTAAATCTACACCTTATGTTAAGCCTTTAAGTGAAGAAGACCTAAACAGAATTTATGTGCTCGCCATTCAAGATCTGGAAGTACTAGAGCCATCTAAGGAAGGAATCCTCTATTGGGATGACACATAGTCCATTAGTGATACTACAAGTATTTATTGTGATAATTGGGCACATGGCACATATGATATGGTTGGGCATGAAGTAAGAAATGCATCTATAGTTGGGGTAGACCTCGTTGTATTAGGAGGATACGTAACAACCTTGTACCCAAAGACACTAGCGAAGGAGACCTTGAGGTATTCCTGCATGCCATGGTAGTAAGGTGGAAGGATCAAATCGAAAAAAGGAACATTTTAGTGTATACCATGTGCGGGACAGCAAGGTGTTGGTGGATGATTCACTAGGATAATCTCATAGAATATAGAGAAGTGAAAATTGCTTTATTATCCTGGTTTCTCGGGAGAAATGTGCCTACTCAAATATGTGCATATCATGGTAATAATCTGTCAAAGCACCACATTCAAAAGAGTGTGAGAGACTCTAAATAGAGGGGAAATAAGCTTTACCACCTTTTTGTGGGGGCACAAAATTTATTTCACCTTACATGGTTGCACACATGCTTGGTATGCTTATGTAGAGATGTATAAGGAGACTGAAATTGGCAAGACTTGACTATAGGAAAGATCCATACTTTTGACTACTTCTCCATTGAACCTTTGGTGAAAGAGGCATTAAATTTTATAGAGCTATTAACTATGGGAGAGACAGTGCAAAGGTGAAGAACTCATTCGGTAGTTATTTGATGAGGTAGACCCAAGAGCACACTTTGATGAAGTAGATTAGACAGAGATGCGAACTACTTGAGCATGTTAGCCTTAAGAAGGAGAAAGGAAAGATGATCTACATAGTGGATGATGAAGAAGTAGAAAATTTAGACATAGATCATTCAGAGGGTATGCACAAAGTATTAGACAATGTGGATAAGAAGGCACACACCTATCATGAACCTATGAATACTAAGAAATTGAACATTGACACGGATGCTAAACCGAAGGAGGACATAATTGGAGATTATTTTTCTGATTCTAAGGTGGCTAAGGTAATTGATTTACTACACGATTTTGAGGATTTATTTCTTAGGGGTTACCATGAGTTAAAGGAGTGCATGATTCTTTGGGCGAGATGAAGATTAAGTTAGAGGAAGGAGAGCGCCGAGTTAGGAATAGGCCTTACATAATGAACCCTAACCTGAATGTAAAAGTTAAAGAATAAATTAACAAGATGTTGAAATATGACATCATTAAGCCCCTAGAAGAATCAGAGTGGGTTAGCCCCATGGTAATCAATATAAAGAAAGATGGTAGGATTAGTATTTGTGTGGACTATAGGGAGCTGAATGATGCATTTGTGATTGATAATTTTCCTACACCTTTTCGAGGAAATATTAGAAGGTGTTGCACGGTGTGAAATTTACTCTTTTACCAATGGATTCTCTAGGTATCATCGTGTAAGAATTGATAAGGAGAATCAAGAGAACACAATGTTCATAACTGAATAGGGATGTTTTTCATATACAAAGTGATGCCCTTTGGTTTGAAGAACACACCGTAGTATTTTCGTGCATCGTTGTTCAAGCATTCTAGGATTTTATTCACAAATTCTTACAGTTTACTTATATGTTTCAAAAATATATGGGCTTGTCAAGGATTATTGTGATAACTTGTGATTAATGTTTGAGAGGTGTAGATAGTTAATCATCTCTTTAAACATCAAGAAGTGTGAATTTTTTGCACCTTTAGGAATTCTCGCTAGGCCATATCTAGCTAAGATTGCAGTCATTTTAGGATTGGAGGAACCCACTAGTCGAGTGTGTGAAAATTCTTGGGCCACACAAGGTATTACAGAAAATTTATCAAGGGATATGTTAATATTTCCATGCCCTTGGAGGAGTTATTAAAAGGTAAAGGGAAAATTTATTGGGAGAACCGTAGTAGCACGCATTTGAAGCGTTAAAGGAGAGACTTATCTGCGATGCCTCTTATGCACTCTCCCTCATGGAACCAACCTTTTCACGTACATGTGGACACCCTGCGGCATGGCCATTAGCACACGATTATAGCTCAACCTGGAGAAGGTATTATAGATCATCCTATTTGTTTTGCTAGAGAAAGTTGAGTCCTCTAGAACAAAAATATACAACCATGGAGTGCGAGGCCTTATCAATGATCTACGCGTTGCACAAGTTTAGATAGTACTTGTTAGAAACACATTTTTGTTCTATAAATATCACATGGCATTGAAATACTTGGTAAATAAGCCCATTTTACAAGGGCACATATTCGATGGGTTAAATTATTTCAAGATTTTGACTTTACAAATCGTGGTAAAGTAAAGAAAAAACAATTATGGCCCAAACCACTTATCAAGGATTCAATCAAGAGAGGGTGCACAAAAGATTGAAGATACAATGTCGATGCATAGCTATATATGTTAAACCATGTGCCCTTGAAATTGGAGGATATTACTATATTTTTATGCATAGGTATGGTGCCAAAAGGAATGAAATCCTTAGAAAAGAAACAACTTAGAGTTCACACTTTGCACCTTTCATGTTGATTAGTGGTAAATTATATAAACTAGGTCGAGATGAAGTATTGTGTCGGTGTGTATTGGAACATGAGTGCACGAAAATCATGGAAGAGGATCATGGCGGTATTTCAGGTGGACACTAAGTAGGTGACACCACCACGTGCAAGATCCTACTATCTCGGTTTATGGTGGGAGACCCCGTATAAGAATTGTGAAGAGTATTGTAAGGCATGTGATCATTATCAATGCCTTGGAAAACCTGATCAATGAGATGAAATTCCTTTTAGGCCTATTCCAAGTGTAGAGCCCTTCAAGAAATGGGAAATTGACTTTTGGGTCTTATTTCCCGATCCACGCGTAGAATCGGATCACGCTACATCATCACTTGTACATATTATCTTACAATATGGGTAGAAATAACAACTACAAAGGATTTTGCAACGCCTATAACAACAAGGTTCTTTTGGGAAAATATTCTTACCAAGTATGGATGTCTGTTGAGTTTGACAAGTGATAGGGGCACACATTCGAATGAGACGATAAAGATATTTTTGTATGAATTTATGGTCTCACACCACAAGACTGATGCAACCTATAATATACCACGAATAACCCAGTGTGCGTTGGCACATCACCCAACTGAGTGAGTGCTCACTTGAAGTACGCAAAGGTACTGGCCCCCTTTTATATTTGCTTGTGCAAGATGTTAGTGTGATGAGGATAAAACATATTCAGATCCATAAATAAACATAAACATTCCATAGTACATAATCCAAATCTAGATCTTAGTGAATAATGAATTAATCAACAACTATAATAAGATTAACCATACAAGAACTGGTTAGATCCATGTTTAACACCATTCTCCAACTAATATACTCCATTATATTAAACACAAGTAAATAATGAAGCTTCTTATATTATAACGTATCACCATAAGTTATGCGTACATCAGATCCAACAACATAACTCTACAATAACTCACCACTTAGCATCCCCTAAACTACACATCTCAATACATATTTATAGAGGTGGGGACTTACCCTTCACCGCCTTTGCACTTCTCAAAATAGGTCACATGCTGATAATAGCCATGCACCTTTACAATAACATGCACACATGCAAGTTCGCTAATAATAGATGTCCTATAGTTTACTGATAGAAGAAATCCTATTATTAGTCTAAACCATATATAGCGCTTATCAACCACTCATTCCCAAAATACCATTTGCATGCCACGCAAGTCTCCATCCCAATGTGTGCTCCGCACACTATCTCCAAAAATAGCATGTATCCATGAAAATGGCTAAGTCCCAAATTAAACTATCCTGGCGCGTGTTTCCTTTCCTATCATTTCATACCTTTAAATGTGCCTTGTTCTTATGTACAAGGAAGAGTTTAAAAATCTATGGAATGAGGCTAAAGAACCTCAAAGCTTAACTTACTCAGCTATGCACCATGAGATAAGAGATAAAAATATAAACTAACATGAAAGCATTTATAACTTTGACAAAAACATCAAAAACTAACATGTATATTACCCTCTACTCTTTGAATGCTAATTTAAATGAACCTAGAAGATCCTAGCAATCAGTTTCATTGTTTACTCCATGAAGGTGAATGAATCTTACTAAATGGCTACAAGACCAAGTTTAGCATATTCCATTACTAACCTATCATGGATGCAAGATGAAGCTATTTTAATGGTGGATGGATGCTAGATGGAGGAGCTCTTAAAAATGGAGGAAGGAAAGATTTAGATCAAATGTCTAATTAGCTTAAAGCTAATACAAATGAGATCCAAGATTTCTTAGGCTTGTTTTGGTTTTGTGTTATGTAAAGTTGTAAGTTTGAATGGGTAGGCCTAGCCTTGTATTTATAGTTTTTGGTTTGGAAGAGTTTGGAATTTGGGTGCATGTGGGACTAAAGCTAAAAATCAATTTTAGATTAGATTAGGATAAACATGTTTTAGGCTTAGTTAATCTTGGTTTAGGCTAGTTAAACTTGATTAGCAAGTGATTAGAGACTCATTGAGAGTTGGGAGGGGTATGGATAATCATTTGTGACTGATATATAGCCTAGGAAGCTTGCAGAAGTGGTTCAAAGAGAATTAGGGAGATTCTGATTGGTCAAAAGGAGGAATGTTTAGTTAATAAGAGATATATTAGCCCAATTAGATTATTATAGGAGGAATATGACCAAGAAGGTGTGGTAAATGGGCATCCGAGAATAGAGAGAGAAGAATAGGGAATTAACGAAGTGTCATTAATTGACTGGATTAGATGAAATGCTAAGTGTAAGCATATTTTAGGTGTCTAAATGTGCCCCTCTTTGGGGTGGCGTAAGTGACGTCACGTCAAAGACAAGAGACAAGCATAAACAAGTAGAAATTTTGAAGGGATATAAGAAAAACGAGTAGAATGGAGGATTCCCCTCGATTGTCGATGGTGTGACAAAATAACTTGATAAACGATTGGAAAGATAGAGAATAAAAGAAAGAATAGTGTAAATAAGAAGGAAATGGATATAGAAGAAAAGGAGTATGAGGAAAGAGGAATGAGCTAACATCCATTAAGTTCCTTTAAAAAAAAAAATTCATCACATTGGTAGTGATCTTCATCATCGGTCCTTATTAAAAAGAATGAACAAAAGTGTAAGTATGACATGAAAATCCATATATGAACAAATTTCCATTGCTAAAAACACCAAATCCATGCAACATAAAAAATACAATGCAATATGAGAAAGTAAAATATGCCTAACTCCATGCAATATACATAATGCAATGCAATACAAGAAAGTAAAAGATGCCTAACTCCATGCAACATACATAAAGCAATGCAATACGAGAAAATAAAAAAGCTAAACTAACAAAGAAACTTAATGCAATGTTTTTGTTATCAAGCTTCAATTCCAACCTATTAGAGAGTTTTACAAGGGTTAATGACGTGTGACCCAAGTAATTTGTATATGGAAGGGAAAGGATGGAGGACACTTGGGTCCAATGATAAAACAATTGTGCACTACGACATAGTACTAGGCAACCTCGTTGCCCCAGAGTCTGAGATGAAGTAAGCAACCTAGCTTTGGTTTATGGAGGTAGATCAAGATGATCCACGAGTCGCGCACATGAACATGTGAGAACTAAAGAGTGACATTTTCAGAGGATCATTTATATTGTTTTTGATGTTTCTTGAAACATATTCAAATGTTTTTTATTTGTTTTAACATATTTGAATGTTTTTTATTTGTTCTAACATATTTTAATGTTTTTTATTTTGAAAGTTTTTTGAAGATATGTACAGGAAGACAAGGAAGCATGGATGCCCCTAGCGATAGATGGGATGTAAAAGGTCAAAATTCCATGCGTGTATAAGAAAGGTGAAGGTGTGAAAATTCCCCGGTGATTAGGTGGGAGTATTCTATCATGTGCTTTTAGGCCATCTTACATGGAGGCATCCTTTCTTCTTCCAAGAACTTCATTGGTTTACGGTCATCATCATGTTGAACCTATCCATAATGGCCTTGGGTCTCACTTCTATGCGTAAAGAGTTTTCCTAAAATCACATGATAGAAAGGAAATGGTGGATTGTTTTTGTTAAAGGGGACAATGGTGTCCGAAAATAGGGCATAAAGGCAATACCATACACATGGATGTTCGAACGAAGTAGAATAAAAATGAATGTTATGAATGTAGATTTAGAAGCCTCACAACGAAAATGTGATTAGTGCAAGGCAAAAATCATGAGACAAGATATGGACTAGAGTAAGAGTCTCGAACAAGGTTCAAAAAAATACACTGCTAACATACTAATCTTGTTTATTCATAGATATCTAGTGTAAACATATGGAAATGAATTGCCTCTTGAAGGAAAGAGTTACAAGACAACAAGTGAAGATACTAGCCCATGTGTAGGAATGATTTATTTTGAAAGGTGATTTTGTGAATGGATGGTGGAAGGATATTCGTACATTTCTCCGTTGCTAGAGGCATCCATAGCATCGAAGGAGATGTATTTGATTCTAATCGCAACATTTCTCTTTTACTAGTTAGGCATCCATAGCCCTTGTAGAGATTATTGGAAATACCGCAAGAGAGAGTAATATATCAATTTTCCTTTGCCTTGTAGCTTTTAGATTTTGATTGATTTTGATTCTTTTTTTATTTCTAAAACTTATTTCAGCTCTCTTTTTGACAAGGGTTTAAGAACCACCGATGGCTTGATGAGAGGATGTGGAAGTGATTGCGATGAATAAATTGGCTAGTGTCAAAAATATGTCCAAAACTTCTTCGCAACAAGTTATTAAATGTTGAATGCGATGGGATCTCTAAGAGGCCAGTCATTCCTTTAATTTACCAAGGTGATAAAAGACCAGGTTTAAGAGATACCATAGATATAAACGTCACAAAATGTGTGTGAATAAGCTAACTAAAATAACATCGAAGGGATGAAAATGGTAGGAAGACTTGTAGAAGAATAACAAGGAAGGGAAGAATGAAACATCCTTGTGTACATAATACCTGATTACAATGTTTTATCTTTGTACCTTTGGTTTTGTTATGTTTTCTCAATGTTTTTGTATTTTGAATGTTTTAATTTTTAGATTTTTTTTATAGTTCTTGGAAATTTGGAACTAAAAAGTCACTCAAACATGATAGGATCCAATAATAATGTTTATGACTTCCTTGATAAGGGAGACTAGGCGTGTTTGTTTATCAAGAATCATGTTATCCCAAATCTCAATGATCAAGGTGAGCTCATACTCAACAAATTATTATGATTTATCTTGAAACAAGGATTTATCATGTGGGATCTTAAGTTCACTATCCATAGGTTTCGAACTTTTCTCCATACTTGATGGTTGCGTTGGTTTACATTCTTGAATCGCGCTTTATTTTTAATCTTAAGATCATTTGATTTGTTAGGAGCTTTGGAGCTCTCGGAAGTTTTGATCTTAGTTTTATAATGAACCTGTTTGGGTTTCTTATGTGACGTGTGACCTGTCTAATCTCGAGAAGGAGAAGAAAGTGAACGTGAACATTTAGACCTGATGTGAGTAATGACCGCGGGCTTTCCGTAACCATTGATAGAAGAAAGGTGTATGGATAAAAATGATACGATCTAAGAATTGAATAAGATGGGCTACCATGAGGCAAGCCATTGATAGAAGATGACGAAGGTCTACTAGAATATGGCCCTAAGATGGAATAATTTGGGCTATGAGAACATGTCCCAAGAATAGAAGAAGAGGACAAAGGGCTGTTAGGGTGTAGCCCAAGTATAGATGAGAAGGGACTACTAGAGAGGTCCCATAGATAGAATAGGAAGGGATACTAGGATGTGGCTCAAGAATAGAAGGTAATGGGCTACCAGGAGCTGAACCGCAAGTAGAAAATGGAGAGCTACTTGGGGTTGGCTCTAGGATAGAAGAAGATGATGGGCTACTCAACGGTGACCCAAGGTGGGATTTTGATTAAGGAATGATGATAGATAAGGAATGAGTTGGTAACGAGAAGATATGACATGGATCAATGCTAGACCATGAAATCTCATCATGCTCAGAAGAAAGTGAATATGGAATTCTAGAAGAAGAGTCAAGTTCCATGACCTTAGGCTCCTTATCTATATTATGAAAAAAGGTACAAACTTCTTTCCCCCAACACGTGAGTGTATCGAGTTCTAAAAAGAATCCTTGTTTGCAATCCTCTAAAGGGACATCTTCATGTAGTATAAATTTTCCTTCATTATAAGATAAATCAATTAGTATAGGTTATTTTTCTTTGGCCATAGAAGGTTGAATAGAAGAAATAGGTTTGATAAGCGGGGAAGATTTATTGACAAAAGAAGATGACTCAATAGAGGAAGTAGGATTGGTGGAAAGTGTCTCATGAATGGATGATTTAGATCTAGTCTTATATCATTTTTCTAAAAGATGACTTAATGTGGAAGAGAAAATAGGATTATATAGCCATCCATTGATTTGTTTTGTAGGAGTCACATTAGATGATTGATTAGATAGAATCTGATTTGTGGAATTATTCGACGGAGGAAGATGTCGTTGAAGCGAATGATAAAGGTGGTCCTGCAATAGATGGGACAACCGTGACTCAAGAACCGAATCAGATGTTTGATTGATGGAACTTAGAGTCACACGAGTCCTCAAAGGAGGAAGACATCGTTGAGGTTATTTGGATTAAAGGTCATGCAAAGGAAGTTAGGAGGCTGTGAATCGAGATTTGATTTAGGGGTATCTCAATTATAGTTAGGATCTCGAGTCTTCGGAAGAAGATTGGGAGTTCTAATGAGTAGTTGGATCTGAATCGAAGAAGATTGGTGGGAAAGCAAATAATAATTTGGATCGAAGCATCCAAACCATACCACCGACTACAAGCTAAAGGTGGGGAACAAGGTACTGGATGGGCCCCTCTAAAGACGAAGAATCAAATTAGGTTTATTTGTAATGGGAATCTTTTGATTTGAATTCCTAAACCTAGGTTCCGTATTTTTGTAAGTGTGAGAAACCATGCGATAGTCAATCATTTTGGCATTGTTTTAAGCACAAATGTCTAGATCTAGATAGTGTGATGGAACTCCTTCAAAGGGAAGGAAGTGACATGTCGATTCAGGGAAGCATAATGACATCCAACTAGACATTTTGTAAGTATGGATATGCGTGTGTGATTTTCCGAAGAAGGTCTAAGGAAAATAGACATCGTGATGATGTAATCTCAATGAGATCAAAAGGGATTGTCCTAGAAAATAAGGTTTCCAGATGAATAATCACATAGAACAATCATGTAAGTGTGAAACACAAAGCCATTCATTAAGGAAATACTCCTATGTAAAATGTGTGCAAAATGATAGTTCGATGCAAAGATGATCAACACCATGTCAATACTTACATCAAGCTCAAAATTAAAAAGGTGTAAATATTAACAAAGGGTAAATATGATTTCTACTTAAAGGATACTATGAAAAATTTAGAGACAAGAAAGACCTAAATGTCAAAGAGAGAGGATTACAAATATAAGCTACGTAAATACACCAATTGGATACGTCTAACAAGCTTCGCGGAGAAGCAAGATATTAGTGTCAAATTGGTACTAAAACAATGCAAAATAAAGTAAGAAACACCCGTCAAGATTTGGAGCAATGTTTGAATTTAAACCAAGTCAAATTATACTAAGGATGTGCTAAAATGTGTGCAGCATAACGCCACAATGTGGATACTTAGATCATGTTTGAAAAACATGACATAAGTATCTTAATTATGTCGAGACAATGTGAACAAGGTAACACGTCAAAGGGAGATCAATTGATGAATCAATCGTAACTATGATGATGATCTTGAAATCAAGATCAAGTGGTCACCAAAGATATATGGATGCATCCACACACTTTAGACAATTAACAACTCATCCACAAACATGGATGAGCATAAACGAACAAAAACGTGGTGAACACTATCTATGACAACACTACCAAAAGATGCCTTCTCTATCCCAAATGGGCAACAAGAATGTAAAGGTATAGATCAAAATATGTGAAAATAAACTAAGCGTCACTTGGGCAGAGTTTCACCATCCGAAGGAAAGAAAGAAACCAAGCTAAGTGATATTTCGTTTAATTTCTTGATGAAAGACACTTAGATCTAACTCAAGTGGACTCTTTTCCTTCTTCAAAAAACAAGGTTCATACTCCAAGTAAGTCGTCACTTCATGATGGCTCAACACGAAAATGGACTAGTAAAGTGGGATCTAAGATAGAATGACTTCCCTAATAAGATCTCTCAACTAGGTGTCACAGGTTGTCTAAAAGTGAGCTCAATTTACCCAAAGATTCACACTGAATGATTTGGGAGTATCTCAGCTTTACTTTACCCCCATAACATATAATGAGTAACTAATGTGTTCATTTATATTGTCATCTGGTTTGGGTTGCGATATAGACAACTTTGACTCTAACTCATAATGTAAAACTAGTCAAGTGGGTAAGCAGAGCGCTTCCTATTTCATCCACAAGGTTACTTTAGGGTTCCTGGAACCAACCCCATTTTTGTAGCTTAAGGAATTATGCCAAAGGTGTTATGTTCCAGTTGAGCTGATAGGGACATACCCTTATCTGGAACCTGCAATATAGTGTGATGTGGAGTGGTGTTTTTTATCTTTCTTAGCTTAATGTGGTTTTAAGTAGCTAACGTTTTGGAAACATGTATGAAAACATGTATTAAAAGGTTTTGTTTTCTCTTGAATCCTTTCTTTGACAAGTGTTAGGTCCTACACGCAAAGAGTTAGTAATTTTCCAAAAATATCATGATAGAAAGAGAATTTGTGTTGATTTTGATTCCTAAGATCACCAAAAGGCACAAAGGAAGAGCATACGCAACGCAAAAATAAATTAAAACAAGTTTATGGAAAATACATTAAGTTCTTTGCAAAATTTTGAATTCATTTTAACCAATTTTGAAAGGTCCATCCATTGGGATGCATAAAGTAAGTGTTTTTGAAAGAAATAAGAATGTTTTGGAAGTTTTCTTGGTTCCAGAGATCACCTAGAAGGTGCGAGGGAAGAGCATACATACTTCAATAACCTCTACCAACAAAGAAACAAAACACTTAACTAATTTAGTCAAAAACAAAACCAAAATAACCCTATAAACAACTAATTAGTGCCACAAAACCTTTCAAAGTGTTAGAATAGCCAAGAAAACAAATTTTCAAACTTTAAGATATGTTAGAAAATGACTAGTTACCTAATAATGTAAACCATAAATTTTTGTAAGCTAAAATCCTAATTTTATGTTTCTATTGTGTATTTCACTTCAATACCTTTCCAACACAAAAAATGGAGTTGTTTTGAGTTCGGGAGCAAACGTTATGGCCTCAGTAAGATCGTAATGAACACAATTTGACAAATAGGTGCCTAGAATGACATGTATGCACCTATTTCAATGGATGTGCTTAGATTTCAATGCCTACACTCCCCTTTTAAAAAGGACAAGGTTGAAAATACAATATGATGTGTGCGCTCACGGTTCGACACTTGTGCTCGTAGTTCTATGCTTGCGCTCACCCTTGTAAAAATGATAGGGTTGAAAATACAAGCCGACGTGTGCACTCATAGTTTGACGCCCGCGCTCACCCTTGTAAAAATGATAGATTTGAAAATACAAGCTGACGTGTGCACTCATAGTTTGATGCCTATGCTCACGATTCAATGCCTACACTCACCCCTTGGAAAACTTTTAAAATTCATGGAATTTGAAATTTTTCAAAAGCAAACAGGTTATTTGTTAGTCAAAGAAGCCTATTTCTAGTTCAAACCCAAAAATATATATGAACAAGGATGATTTATCTTGTTTAATAAATGGAATCAAATAAATAACAAGTTATTTCTCCTTAAAAACATGAAAGTGAACTTTGAAAAGATTAAAATACATCCATTAATGGAGGATGGACTAAGTGTCCCACCGGGCGTGCCAAATGTGTACAAAGAAGAGTTGAAAAAGCTATGGAATAAGGCTAAATAACCTCAAATCTTAACTAACTCAACTATGCACCATGAGATAAGAGATAAAACAAGGGAAAATAACATGAAAGAATTTATAACTTTGACAAAAACATAAAAATTAACATGTATATTACCTCTACTCTTTGAATGCTAATTGAAGTGAACTGGAAGATCCGAGCAACCAGTTTTGTTGTTTACTCCATGGAGGTGAATGAATCTTACTAAGTGGCTACAAGACCAAGGTTAACATATTCCATTACTAACCTATCATGGATACAAGATGGAAGAGCTCTTAACAATGGAGGAAGGAAAGCTTTAGATCAAATTTCTAATTAGCTTAAAGATAATACAAATGAGATCCAAGCTTTCTTAGGCTTGTTTTGGTTTTGTGTTATGTAAAGTTGTAAGTTTGAATGGGTAGGTCTAGCCTTGTATTTATAGTTTTTGGTTTGGAAGATTTTGGAATTTGGGTGCATGTGGGACTAAATCTCAAAAAGAACTTTTAGATTAGATTAGGATAAACATGCTTTAGGCTTAGTTAAGCTTTGTTTAGGTTATTAAACTAGGGTTTAGGCTAGTTCAACTTGATTAGCAAGTGATTAAAGACTCATTGAGATTTGGGAGGGTATGGATAATCATTTTTGTGGTGATGGATAGCCTAGGAATCTTGCAGAAGTGGTTCATAGAGAACTAGGGAGATTCGAATGGTCTAAAGGAGGAATGTTTAGTTAATAAGAGAGTTATTAACCCAATTAGATGATTATAGGAGGAATAAAACCAAGAATTTTTCATAAATGGGAATCCAATAATGGAGCGAAGAATAGGAAATTGGTTGGATTAGATTGGATGAAATGCTAAGTGTAAGCATATTTTAGGTGTCTACGGCCTCGTGCACGCGTATTATTTGTGTGTGTTCTCCTTAGCACAATATTATGTCTTCTCAACATTACCCCACACTAAAGTACATTGTCATCTTGACAATGGGGATTCTTTCTGATCTTCCCAAATAATAAAGAATAAGAATGTAAAGAATCACCGAACAAAAGAATAGACCTTTACTTTGCAGCACCCTTTTCTTCAACTAGGAGGATCAATTCCGGATATTCAAGTTTTATTTCTACCTCCGGTAATTACCATTCATCTAGCGATGTCCTTTTCTTTTCAGGAATATCTGTGGCTATGGCATCTAGTTCATCCTGTGTGATATTTTCTTTCTCATTTTGGAGTACCTAGACAACACTAGCCATACTGTCATCATTCCCTCTAGAAGATCCATCTTTTACGCTATGAGATTCCTTATCTCATCTATCCTCTCCTTATGTAGATCTTAGGCTGCTCCAAGGGCTTCATGTTTTTGTTTCACTAGTGCCAATATTTTTGCGCATCCCAAGTGTCTCATCTTTCATGGCCTTCAAAACATCATTATCTTCAACCAAAGTTCGGTCCTTATCACTACTTCTGGTGCCACACAAATATTCAAAGCTTGGTCAGATTTCTTCAGTTCATCCTTCAAAGTTTGGAGTAATGCCTCATAATTTGAAATTTTCCTAACCACAGAGGCCCTTGCTCTTTTTGCTTCTTGTTCAAGATCCTTTGGTGCTGACATTCAAATGGGTCCATCCTCCAACACCAAATCAACCAAAGTTCACACATAATGCATAGCAGAAGAAAACTTCTCCAGTACCTTTGGTTCAAGATGAGGCCTTTCCTTCATAATGTAATCACCAATTTCCTCTTCCCTTCTAATGAAGTCCTCATTCTTTTTTAGTTCTAGGTCCTTCTCTCCTTTATTTCGTAGGTTTTTCCTTGTTATCTTCAATTAGCGCTCTAATGGTGGAAGCCTTATCAATGTTCCTCTGTGCCACCTCTATAGATACCTTAACCAAGGCATTTCTCACCTGCTCATTAGACATTAGAGTAGGATTTATTGTCATGTGTCTGCTTTGGGGTGCCTTCTTCACTCTCCTTGATACACAAGATTCCTCACACACACGTCAAAATATGGCTCATCCATATGGGTCTACATGGACCAGGATAATTATTTCCTTGTGCACGTGGTGGCCATGTCTGGATCCATCATCTCCCATCCATACAATTCCTTAAGGCCTATTGTGCTTTGAAATCGGGTGCGGATGATTTTGCTTGTGTCCTCAGCATAGCCCATACTTGGCACAACATATTCTTCACTTGTTCTCTTTTTCCTTAGCCCCTTATGAACCTGAGTGCCAACATTTGGATTAGGCCCTTATTCTACCTGAGTAGTAACATGCATGTTGGGTTTCTATTGCACCATTTACTCGCTTCCTTCACCACTTCTTCTTCATCTTTCTTTTCTTCATCTCTGGGTTCCTTCACATCTTCTAGTTGAACTGGGGTTCCAGGTGCACTCTCTTCGGACTCCTCCACCTCCTCATTCAGATTCACCTTTCTCCTTCTCTTCTTCTTAGGTGATTCCTTCTAGGGAGATTCAATGTGATCTTCATACATGATGTGATGTTCTTGAGCCTTGGGTCCTTGTTCTTATTAATACCCTCTTAAAGCCCTGGTGCTCTTTAGGGACTGCATCCACATCCAATTCCTCTTCTCCTTTTGCACCTATGGTGGAGTTTTTACGATCTCACTCTCCACTTTTTCCGTGGGATGCCTCTAGCCTTTATGGTCCAATCATCCACTATCCTCATGTTCTTCTTCCTTCGTGTCAAGTAAGCTCAAACCCTAGCTTGAAATCAAATCCCTAGCTTGAAACCTTATTCCCTAGCTCCTTCTCAAAGATTTTTTATGTTCTCAAACCCTCCACCTATGGGGACGCAAACCACTTCCACACACAAATACGCTCTCCACGTCTAGTTTCGTAGCTCTCCGCACCTCAACACAATTTGCTCTGCCTTGTTCGTAACTTAGCTTGCTCGATTAATTGTGATTGCAAAGGTAAAAATGAAGTTGCATAGATTTTCAAAAATTTATTTCATTTATTGTTCCTTCACCTACCAACAATTATTTCATTATATTACCATTTTCCAATTTCCATGCGGTACACCTTCATACCCCAACTATAACCTTCTAGACGCCTTCCTACCATTTGGCTAATAAATTTTTTTGGTGTACTTCCATGTGCCAAGTACCTCGCCATTGGGCCTTCCCTAGTAGTTTCCATGACCGCATGACTTACCTTGCATTATATTTTTCACTCTTTTATTTCCATATATGGTCTTCTCAGCAATTTCCTTTCTAGTAGCTTCTTTCCATACTTAAATAACACGTGTAACATTTTTTCATATGTGTACCCATTTGTGAATAAAAATAACAACCACCCCACACCAATGGTATGTGCAAATTCCTCTTTGCATAAAAATACATCGATTGTAATTAGCTTCCCACAGCGGCAAACGTGCTTATTACACAAAACACCAAACTAAATTGACAAAATGTAACGACAAAGAAGGAAATATATTAAAAGAAATACAGAAAGGGAAATCTATACTAAATGGTAATAATACCTTATTACAAACACCAAGAAGACTTATTTATAGTAGGGCTTCAGGTCTACTCTGTTAAAGTAATCGGGTAACCATATTCCATCAAGCACCTCTAATCTGCAAGCACCTAATTTAAGTATATGAGTGATAACATACGGTCCTAACCAATGCACCTTAAGTTTCCCTAGATGGCACGAAACTTAGAATCGAAAGAAGTACCATTTGTCTAACCTAAAGCTTCTTTTCACTTATGTGTCTGTCATGTCATGCCTTCTACCGGCCTTTTCATGCTTACAGAATCCAACGTGTTATGGAACACCTCTCATCCAATCGTATTAACTTATCAATTATTTCTTCTAATGCTTTCTCATCAGCTAGACCTCTAGTGTATGCACAATACACAACGAAGGTAACGTGAATTCTATAGGAAGAAGCGCTTCTATGCCAAACACCAACTAAAATGGTTTGGCCTTATTCAAACTCTTGTTGGTTGTTCTCTATACCCAAAGCATAACAAAAATTTATCATCCTAATATTTCCTTCCAACATCACAATTTTGTGTCAAGGCCTGGCTCAATATCTTTTTTAAGGCCTCGGCAGTTCTATTTTCTTTGAGGATGATAAGGTGTAGTCTTGTGGTGCATAACTATAGATTCATCCACTAATATCCTGATTATCTCATTCAAGAAGTGTGTGCCCCTATCACTTTTCAAACTTAGTGGACACCCATACCTAGCAAGAACATTTTCCCATAAGAACACGGATGTTGTAGCTACGTATAATCATTTTTAGGTGTTGCTTCTTCCCACTTTGTGTAAGATAATATATGCAAGTGATGATATAACACGATCCGAGTTCTATGTGCGGCTGGTGAAATAGGACCCACAAAGTTTATAGCCCATTTTTAAATGGTTCTACACTAGGAATAGGTCTCATGGGAATTTCATATCTTTCCTCGGGTTTACAAGGCACTAAAAGTGATCACACACCTTACAATACTCTTAAAAATCCTTGTATAGGGCCTCCCACCATAATCCAACGAGTAGAATTTTACACGCGAGTGGCGTCACTGCGCATAGTGCCCACTTGCAATATTGCCATGAGCTTCTTCCATGATATTTATGCACTCATGTTCTAGTACACACCAATTTAATACTTCATCTTGGCCTAGTTTGTATAAATGTCCACGATCAACATAAAGGGTTCTGCATGAATTGCAATTTGTTTCTTCTCTAAGGTTTTAATTCCTTCTGGTGCCATACATGTGCATAGAAAAAAATATCCACCAACTCGAAGGTGCGCGATTTAACATGTACAATTGTGCATCCAGCGGTGTATCTTCAATTGTTTGTGCATCCTCCCTTAGCTGAATTCTTGATAAATGGTCTGGGCCATAATTACTTTTACCTAGTTTTACCACAACCATGAAATCAAAATCTTGGAATAAGAGCACCCATCAACATATGTACCCTTGTAAAATTAGTTTATTTACCAAGTATTTTAATGTCATGTGATCAATATAAAATAAAAATGGTGTTGCTAGCAAATATTCTCTAAATTTATGTAGCGCATAGATCATTGACAAGGCCTCGCACTTTGTAGTTGTATAATTTTGTTCTGTAGGAGTCAACTTTCTACTAGAAAAATAGATAGGATGATCTATAATACCTTTTCCAGGCTGAGCTAACACCGCACCAATGGCCATGCCAGAGGCATCCACATGTACGTGAAATTTTCTATTCCATGAAAGAAATCACAGAATAGGTGTTGTAGTAATTTTCTCCTTCAATGCCTCTAATGTGTGTTGTGCGGTTATCCCCAATAGAATGTTCCTTTTCCTTTGAGTAACTCTTCCAAGGGCATGTAAATATTTGCATATCCTTTGATAAATTTTTTGTAATACCCTATGTGGCCCAAGAATCCGCGCACCTCACTCTGACTAGTAGGCTCCTCTAGGCCTACAATAACTACAACCTTAGCTAGATCTACTAACAAACCTTCCTTGTAGATGATGTGCCCTAACAGAGTTACAAAATGCATAGCAAACACACACTTTTTTATGTTCAAAGAGATGCTTAATTGTCTACATATTTCAAACATTAAGCGTAAATTTTCACAATGATCCTTAACAAGTCCATACACACCCAATCATCCAAGTAAACCTATAAGAAGTTGGGAATAAAATCCTAGGATGCTTGAGTAAATATTCGTGAAAATACAGTAGGTGGGTTATTTAAACCAAAGGGCATCACAATATATGCAAAAATTCCCCATTCAGTTATGAAAGTTGTTTTATCTTGATCCTCCTATGTAATTCTAACCTAATGATACCGGAGAACCCATCAGTAAAATAATAAACCTCGCACCCTACAACACTTTCTAATATTTCTTTAGTGATAGGTGTAGGAAAAGGATCAATCACACATGCAACATTCAATTCCCTATAATCCACACAAATCCTAATCCGACCATCTTTCTTTATACTAATTACCATGGGAATAACCCACTCTGATTCCTCTAGGGGCTTAATGATGCAGAATTCAACATTTTTCAATCTCTTCCTTAACCTTTATGTGCGGGTTAGGGTTCATCCTGTTAGGTCTCTTCTGATCGGGCTTATACCTTCCTTTAGCTTAATCTTCATCTCATCCAATGGCTCGTACACTCTCTTTAACTCATGGTAGCCTCTAGGGAATAAGTCCTGGAAATCCTGTAGTAACTCAATTATCTTTTCCACTTCAGAATCAGACCAATAATCTCCAAGTATTACTTCCTTAGGTTCAAAATTTGTGCCAATTTTCACTTTCTTAGTCTTCATAGGTTCATGATAGGTGCATGCATTTTTATCCACACTGTCTAACACTTCGCATGTACCTATTGAATGATATATATCCAGATTTTCTACTTCTTCATCATCCACTATGTAGACCATCTTTCCTTTTTCTTTCTCATAGCAAGTGTGCTTAATTAGTGTGGCATATGTCTCTTCTACTTCATCAAAATACACTCCTGAGTCTACCTCACTAAATAACTCTTGAATGAGTTCTTTCACCTTTCACTGTCTCCCATAGTTAAGCGCTTTATAACCCTTAATGCCTCTTCCACCAAAGGTTTAGTAGAGAAGTAGTCAAAAGTCCGGGTCTCGTCCAATCAAGTCCCGCCAATTTTCATTCTTCCTATGCAGTTTCACATAAACATACCAAGCACGTGCGCAACCTTGTAAAGTGGAATAAATTTTTTGCACCCAAAGTGAAGGTGGTAAATCTTCCTGCCCCTCTATCCAGAGTCTCTCACACTATTGAACGTGGTGTTGAATAGGTTGATTACCATGATACATGTAGATTTTAGTAGGCACATTTCTCCTAAAGAACCAAGTGGTTAGAGAAATTCTGACTTCATTCAGATTCTATGAGAGTATCCTTGTGAACCATCCACCAGCCGCGATGTTGTCCCGCATAGGTTATACACTAACATATTTATTCTTTCTACCTAATCCATCCACTACTTCCCCATGGCACAGGGAACACCCTAAGATCTCCTTCTCCGGTGTATCGAGGTACAGGTTGTTACATATCCTCCTAATACAACGAGGTTTGCTTCTCCACGTAAATGCACTTCTTACTTCACACCCACCCATCTCATAGGTTTCATACATCCAATTATCAAAAGCAATACTTGTAGTATCACTAATAGATTGTGCATCTTCCCACTAGAGGATTCCTTCGTTAGATGGCTCAAGCACCTCTAGATCTAGAATGACGCGTACATAAATTCGTTTCAGATCTTCCTCACTCAAAGGTTCAACATAAGGCACAAATTTTCCATCTGTTAAAATCATAATCACTCTTTCTTCCTTGTTCTCAAAACTTATATACCCCTTGTTGAACCGTAGATCAACATTATTTGCATAACATCAAGGGTGCCCAAGTAGAGTTGGGAATTTGTCTTCTTCTACAAGTGCTAAGATCTCAAAGTCCCCAATGAACTTGGACCCTTGTATAGTAATGGACGCATCCTTTAAAACTCCGATGGGAGTGGCCTTAGTTCAATTATCCATAAACATTAGAGGATGAATGCAATGGAGGTCTACCCATCTCATGTACCCATGCATCTAAAGTAATCAAATTAACTTCCGTGCCTATATCCATCAATATATTTCTCAAAAGCCACCCATCCACAATAACATTAAGAGTGATCTCCTTGTCATAGTCCAAGCTATGAGGGGGAATATTGGCATGCAGGATCTTCCGTCCATTTTCAATACTTGTATGCGGAGTGTTTCTTTTTAGCCAATTCCTTAATAATGGAATGATATTTTCCTGGCACATCATCTTGCATACCTATTTTAAGTCATCAATATCTGATTAGATTGTCTTTGTTACCTTCTTTTGTTCTAACTTGGTGATTGTTGTTTTAAAATTGTATTTCACCCTAAATATTTCTGAGTACCTCCATGGTTTCTGATAAAACTCCTTCTAATGTGTAGGATTTGGGTTCCTTGCATGTAAAAGTTCATCCTTAGTGATGGTAGGATTTTGTTGTAATGTCTCTAACTAACACGTGCGGCTTCAACGTGTGTAGTAATATTCACAGTAATACCTCACGCCCGATGCCAACTTTGGCATCCACTGATTTTCCACATTGTATTGTATTCTAACCATCCCCGTGCCCTTGTTCTCATGTTTATGCTTCTTCTAAGATTCTCATATAAGTTCGGGCATTCCTCATAGTTATGATTCTTCCCACAAAAAGAACAAGTAATATTCTAAGGAAATTCATGCTGTAGTGGTCAAGATATCCACATGTAAAAAACATTGCAAGGAAACTCGCCTCATCCACCACCATGACCTCGGGCCCCAGAATCAACAAGATCCTCAACCTCTTCCACGACCTCCTTGAAAATTATCTTCATTCTAATCATAGCGCGCTTGAGGATGGTCATGATCATGGTGCTCACTTTTACCTTTAGAGTTATCTGATACTCTTATCTGTCACACACCAATATCTATAGCATCATGGATTTGACCAATCAACCTACTGACCTTTTGTATTATCAGTCATGGACCAAAAATCCTACAATAAAGAACATACATTCTTTCTTATTGTGCGTTATAATAATGGGAAATTTTTACATCATGATCTAAATGACATATCTCATAGTCTAGAAACAATGAATGCACTGATCTACGGGGAAAACTATCCTTAGTATTCCCTTCCACTTCACAATTTGTACACCAAATCCCAGTGCACATCTCATGTGCTGAATTGGCTAATAGTTTCTCTAATTGTTTTTCCATAGCTGCAATCTGTGCTTCCAGGAATGGGCTTACTCCTGTTTCTATACTTCTGACTACCTCAATGTGCAAAGTAGCTTCAAGTGCTTCACGTGGGTCCGTATATGTCTTATGTGACAACGCCCTTCTAAAAGGTGTGATCAAGCCCCCAACGAACCACTGTGCATGCTGGCTTGCATGAATATCATAAGAAAGTTTAGACAACAATGTCTTGAAATGGGAATCATATTAACAAACACTCTTAGTAGTGCCCTACTTAATATCCTTGAGCATGCTTATACTCTTTTCTCAAACTCAGGGATATGAAACTCCTTAAGGAAATAATCCTTTAATTTGCGCATAATCTACGCAAGTCTGATCAAGGTCAAACTTCATGTACTAACTGTTTGTGTGTCCCTGTTATGTAGTTGTAAACTAACTTGCCTTGCACTCAGAATTCATGACTCCTTTTTCACACCATAGTATCTCACACATTTTCACGTGATCAACAACATCTTTTATGCCCCTATACTCTAGAAGCGGGAGAGACATATCCATGTAAATACTCATGGGTTGATGAGGACCTTGCCCACCTAATCCAAAACCTCTTGTGTTACTTTTGCCTTGAGAACCACCAAATTCACAGAGCTAGATAAACCTATGCCCTTGAGCCTCCACAAGTAGCCATAAGCATACTAGTGGATGTACTTCCCGTGTTCCATCAATGGTACTAAACCGAATTCCTACAGTTTACAAAGTGGTACTACTCCCAGAAGTGAGTCAAAAATTCTACGCAATTGAGTTTTGTGCTAACAATGCACCTGAGAAGGTACCTCCAAATAAAAAAGAAGACATTTTCTTGGCCATAGATGCACTTGCTATCTAACTTACTCCTACTCTTCTACTACCCAAACTAGCTTGTTGACTATTGGTTGTATTAGATACTAGAAAACCAAGCGCAAGGGCTAGGTTTGCAGGTAGATTTAGATATATGCCTATAGCCCATGTCCTCTTTGTTGGCATTGTCCTATGTAAGGACAAGGAGGGTTCCCTATTATGCTTTCCCAAATGGGGTAGTTCTAGATGCTCTGGCTCAACACCTTTTGCGTGAGCTCCAAATCCTTCACGATTCATCTCTCTCCTCAACACCATCCACTTTGCAATATCATGTTGCTTCTCTATCTCCCTCTTATGCACCTCATTGTGCTTAAGCCACATTTCATCTCGCGTTTCCTCTCTCGCCGCTAGGTCCATCATATTTCACAAAACCGCCCCTACCCCCATGCGTGGTGGGGATTAGCTAGCCATCAACTTCTCTTCCAATTTTAGGGTTACCATCAAGATTTTTATTGCAGTAGGATGCCTTGCAAATAAATTCCACGGGATAACATAAAAACTAGAACTCTTCTACCTTCGAGAAAGAATATGTGGAAATTGAGTACTCCAAAATATAGCTATTCAAAACACAATGAAACCAAGTTTTCACAATGCGTGTCTAAATCGATCAACATCATAGAGGGACTGAAATTCTTCCTACATCCAGAAAAGTGTGCAATACCTCCAATTCCTTTTAGATGCATAAGTAACCAACCACTTGTACAGATCTACCGAGAAAGATAAAAATAATTTCTCATATAAACAATCATACAAATTTTTCTCCACCCACACGTGTGCATCAAACTCAAATCCAGTGCTAAATCTCTAACCGTACTCTTCTTCTAGATCCTTTATCCACTCATCAACACTTGCTAAGGTAAACTCGATACCTCTTCATCATGAAACATCCGGAAAATAAATAAAAAGAGGTCCCAGTAAGAATAAAACCAATGATGCATCCTAAAATCTACTACGAATAACCCAAGCGACCGGCACATCACCCAACCTGAGTGAGAACTTACCATAAGCACAAAAAGGTACAGCCCCCGTTGATGATGAATCGCAGCACCCCTGGATGTCTGCAACACGATGGGTTGAGACTCTCAGTACGATTGCATAACATGGAGCTTTTCCCAAGTGTGGGACCTTGCGAAATCGGAAAAGCTCTCCGGATGAAGGCCGGTTCCTATTCCTCTGTTCAGATGCACACGTAGAAAATGCAGAGGGTTTACTAAAAACCTAATCTAACTTGCCAAGGAGACAGGGTAAGAAAATGCATAAAAATAAAACCTAAACTACAAAGGTGATGCACCGAGGAATGAAGAACACCTGTCTTGCCAATAAACACAGACCATTAAAATGCAATGCAAGATCATGCACAGATAGCCAGATTCACAGTGAAAGATCAAGGGGATGCAAATGAATATAGAGAGGGTTGAGAATCATCCACAGACATGCATTATTTTTCTCCAAAGATTGATACAACACACTGCAAAATGCCAAGAGGCAAGGTTGCATTAACAGTTTCAAATAGAAGGTTTTAAATCCACAAGTTCACCTGCCAAAGAGAAGAAGGGAGGGGCAAAACAGAAATTTCCAACCTTTAGAAAGAAGCCCCTCCTTACAACTTATAGGAAGAATGAGAGAGAAAAGAGAGAGGAATTACAAAACTACCCCAACCACCTCTAGATTGCACTTAACTATCTCATTATGGTGGTAGGTGAGAACCCCAATGAACCCAAAAGTGGCGAACTGTATTTTGAATTTCTAAGAATTTTTTCTCACCCAATTAAATATATCTAGTCGTAGTTGGACAGAGGACCTTGTAATCTTTCCAAAAAGTCCAACCTTGCATGAATCTGAGCTCCCAGTCAAAAGTTATGGCCATCTGAATATCTCGCACTGTGGTCCGCTTCCTGTCGTGCTCAAAATGTCGCGCCTAGCAAAGTGTGCCAAGGGCGCATCCGTGTGTGTGTCAACATCCTCTTTCATGCACCTTGGGTGCACCATTTTCCCTGTCGACATTCCGTGTTGTGTGCCACTTCTGTGCGCCTTGGGCGCACCATTTGCCCTGTCGACATTCCGTGCTGTGCGCCACTTCTGTGTGCCTTGGGCGCACCATTTGCCCTGTCGACATTCATTGTCGTGTGCCACTTCTGTGCGCCTTGGGTGCACCATTTTCCCTGTCAACATTTTTTGCTATGCACCACTTCTATGCGCCTTGGGCGCACCATTTTCCCTGTCGACATTCCGTGCTGTGCGCCACTTGCGTGCGCTTGGGCTTTCATTTCGCCACTGTCGACATTCCATGTTGTGCACCATTTCTGTGTGCCTTGGGCGCACCATTTGCCCTATCAACATTCCGTGCTATGCACCACTTCTGTGCACCTTGGGTGCACCATTTTCCCTGTCGACATTCCGTGTTGTGCGCCACTTCTATGTGCCTTGGGCGCACCATTTTCCTGTCGACATTCATTGTCGTGTGCCACTTCTGTGCGCCTTGGGCGCACCATTTGCCCTGTCGACATTCCGTGTTGTGTGCCACTTCTGTGCGCCTTGGGCATGTCAGGGATTTGAGCTTCTTTGATTTCTCCATTCTCCTACTTGTCTATATCTACCCGGGGAAAAGATATATACAACAACCCCTCTTTAGATTTTCTTATGGAGGATGTTAATGCGATGAAGATAAAACAAAATCAAATCCATAAATAAACATAAACATTCCACGAGGCATAATCGATATCTAGATCTTAGTGAATCATGAATTAATCAATAACTATAATAAGATTAACCATAAAATAACTAGTTACAATTATGTTCAACACCATTATCCAGCCAATATACTTCATTATATTAAACATAGTAAATCATAGAAGTTTATTACATTATAATGTATCACCATAAGTTATGCACGCATCACATCCAACAACATTACTCTACAATAACTCACCACTCAAGCATCCCCCTAAACTACATAGTTCAATACATATTTATAGAGGTGGGGACTTTCCCTTCACTACCTATGCACTTCTTAAAATAGGTCACATGTTGATAATATCCATGCACCTTTACAACAACATGCACACATGTAAGTGCACTAATAATAGATGTCCTATAGTTAACTGATAGAATAAATCCTATTATTAGTCTAAACCATGCATAGCGCTTATCAACCACTTATTCCCAAAATACCATTTGTGTTTTGTGCATGTCTCCATCCCGATGTGTCCTCCGCATGTTATCTCTAAAAATAGCATGTATCCATGAAAACAATCGAGTCCGAATCAAACTATCCTAACACATGTTTCCTTTCCTATCATTTCGTGCCTTATAATGCGCCTTGTTCCCATGTGTGCATTATTTGTGTGTCTTCTCCTTAGCATAATATTATGACTGCTCAACAAATACTACACCCTATCACCCTCAAGAAAATGGGACTCTACCGAATCCTTCAACAAGATATTGAGCTAGACCTTGACAAAAATTTGTGATGTTGGAAGGAAATATTGGGATGATAAAGTTTTTGTTTTACTTTGGGCATATAGAACAACCTACAAAGGTTGGATAAGGCCACACCCTTTCATCTGGTGTTTGGCACAGAAGCAGTTCTTCCCATGGAATTTATGTTACCTTCTTTGTGTATTGCGTGCCCGGGAGGTCTAGCTGATGAGCAAGCATTGGAAGAAAGAATTGAAAAATTAATACAGTTGGATGAGAGGCACACCATAGCATGTTGGAGTTAGAAGCAAGAAAAGGCTAGGTAAAAACATGGCATGACAGACACATCAAAGACAAGAAGCTTGAGGTTGGGAAGATGGTGCTTGTTTATGATTCAAAGTTTATGCACCACCGGGGAAAGCTTAAGGAGCATTGGTTAGGTTGGTATGTTATCATTCACATACTTGAATCAGTGCTTTCAGCTTATTGGTGCTTGATGGAACATAGTTACCTGGTTACTTCAACGGGAGTAGGTTGAAGCCCTACTATAAATAATCCTTTTAATTGTTTGTAATAAGTAAGTATTGCCATTTATAATAGATTTCCATTACTATATTTAATTTAATGTGTTTCTGCTTTGTCATTACCTATGCTTTGTCAATTTATTTCATTGTTTTTTGTAATAAGTGTGTTTTGCGCCGTAAGTCATTTACGGTTTGAAGTGTTTATATGCATAGAGGACTACACATACCCTTAGTGTGGGGTGGATAAAGGAGGTATGGAAAAGAAAGAAACTCATGGGTGACCATAAAAGGAACATGGTTTCAAAATTCATGATAATTTTCGATGAATTTCTCAAAAATTAAGTCCATGCATAAGGCATTGGGTGCTTAGTATAAATCAAGGTGGCTGCAGACATTGGAGACTACATTTGTTAGGTCACATTGAATAAACTACTTCGGCTTAAAGAAGCGTAGGTAGAGGAGATCTATGATAGATAAGTAGTGGTGCGCTAGGAAATTATGACTGAGGTGTAAAAGTTTGAGGCGTGAGAAATTGTAGTGTGAGATAAGGAGGTGCAAAACATGCTCAATAGGAATTAATGTTGTGTACGATGGTAGGTGGAGTAATTAATGAAGGGAATTTTTGAAACTTAGTTTAAAGTCGGAATTTTCAACATCATTTGCTACCTTGAAAACTTGAGAAATAAATGGCGAAGTACGAAGAAGAGATGGAGATGAAGAGCACTCTAAAGATTGAGTAGACTTGTCACATTTTAAAGCACGGTGTTGAGTGTCCAGGAATAGAAGTGGGATTTTAGTGGTTCGTACATGCGACGGAAGGGTTACTTAGGGTTCGATTTCACAATAGCTAGGGTTTCCATTTCTCATTTGCATAATCAAAAGGAGTAATGACACCATGGATGGCTCTAGTAGTGGAGAAGGAGGTTGACGATTCAACAAAGAAGTGGCTGGTGGAGATGCTATATCCAGAAGGAGTTGTTGAAGGGTGGCCATGGACAACAAAAATTACATAGTGTAGGATTTCAAAGATTAACCACCACACCTTTGAAAAAATGTGAAGGATGTCGTGGCAAAAGTTTATAGAAGGACTAATCGGCAAATGGCAGATGACACTATGGTCTTGGACGCCTCAGTAAAGAAACTACTTGAGAGTGTGGGCATGATGTAGATTTTAGAGTTTCCTACTTTAGAAAGCCCAAGCAATTGTACCAATGGCTGATGTCACGTGTCCATGAAGATTTTTTCTACTTCACGGGCAGGAGAATGAGGATTACTACCAAGTTGATTGGGAAGGTAATAGGGTTGTACGACATGGGCTTAGAGCTTCATGGGAGACCTATCATATGATGAGGGCATTGATGCCATAACAACCCTATATCAGTATAAGAAGGGAGACCAAGATTTCAAATTCACCAATATTGTAGACATGACCACAAGAGTAGTAGCATGGTTAGCATGGAGTAAGTTAAGGGCCACTAAGTGATGGAATGAGGTGAATATGAGTTGGTTTCATATAGTGCACAAAATGGCTAACAAGACATACTACAACATTGTTAGATACGTTGCAAAAATATTGGTGAACGAAGCATGCATCTAAGTATATAAAGGTGAGAATATTACCTCAGGGCACAATTCTATTATTGATTTTGTTTAGTAAGATTGAAGTGCACAGGACCTAGTGAGAAAATATAGGAGTTTCCATTGGAGAATAAGTCCTCAAAGAAAGAGATATGCCAAGTAAATGTTACGTGGCTATGTTTCCAAGATATACCAGGAGCACTTAGATAAGTGGTTTTGGAGATGTACAGGCATTTGAAGGGGAGTGGTGTATTACACACGAGTTTCTAAAGGTTTTAGACGCAGAAGTTGAATTTGCAGTCTACCAACATTTTAGCTTGGGGCACTTCCATATGAAGTTTGGAGAGAAGAGCCCTGGTGTAAGTTTCCTTTTGCATTTACCGCAAGGTACTTTAAGGACTCTATGAACAAATTCCATGATGCACCCTAGCTCCAGTTTGATGTAGAAAAGGTGGACACAAACATTTACATTCTATGAAAACATATATATGGCGTGTAAGGAGGCCTATGTCAAAACTACATGGAGTCTGATAATGTGGACATCACGCTAGAGAGTTTGGCTATAGGGAAGATTGAACCAACATGTGTCTACATATACCTAAGGCCAAGGTTCAAGGATGGAAAAGTGGTGAAGGGCATAGATATGGCTCTTCCAGGACCTCCTAAGAAAGGGAAAACAATGGGGAGTTCAAGGCATGTTGCATCTATGCCCCCCGCTCAAGAGGACCCAATACATATAGGAATAGAAAATGTCCTCGAATAGGAGGAACTGAAGATAACGCTAGACTTGTGTATATAAGAATGGTTTCGAGGAAGATGTGCACCAAGAGACCTTTGGTGTAGGAACTTCGCATCTAGTAAGGAGATCACCACGCGTGACTCCTATAAAGGATGAAGAGGAAGAGAGAAGAAAGCACAGGAAATATGTCCCTATACAAGATAGTGAGGAGGAGTCCCCATAGCCAAGCATGCAGGAAGAGGAGGAAGCTCCAAGTATGGGTGGAAATAGAGTAGAGGCCACCCCTAGTGTGGAAATGCAGGATGATGAGGATATTGGTGAGCACGTAGTCTATGAGACTATAGATCACAATGTAAGTATTCATGAAGATATCTCTGGTGAAGGGGAGAGAAGCACTGCTGGGGATACAAAATTCATCATACACCCACATAGAAGGAAGAAAATGATGAAGGGGAAGTAAACTAGATTATTGGAGGTGGTGTCTTGTAGGATGCAGACGTAGAAGTACTACAAGAAGAGGGTGCATTAGCTCACAAGGATGTTGGCGAGCATGCGCAGTGCGCATCCGAGGAATAATGGTAGGTACTCATAACTTGGGTTATATGGATGACCCTTCAAATATTATTTGCACTTGTTTCCAAAGTACACTAGCAAAAACAATTATATGGCTAGGATTGGATGGACCCTATAATGGCAAAGACACACACTCGTAAACACTTATCTTAGGGTAAGTAGACACACATTAATGATCCCGATTTTTATGTCTACGAGGAGGCGTGAAATTCAAATAATATGAAGAAGGAACCTCATACACATCATATGAAAATCAAGCCAACCCATTTTTTAGTCGAGTAGGTAAGTAACACCTTGAGTAAAGTGTCCACAAGTAGCGTGTTGAAATATGGATAAGGCGGAAACATTACAGTGCTATTAGAATATTAAAAGGACATGAACACGTAACTTGAGAGCCTTACTCAAGAGCACGATAATGCAGTCGTTGAGGCATTGAATGTAAAGAAGATAGTGGATTAGATTTCTGAATAAATTTTACAAAGAAGTCCCGAGTTTTAGGAAAAGGTGCCTCGGAATTCAAGTCCGAATGCACTATCTACGAACAAAATTTTACCTACTTATAGAGGAAGGAATAGTGCACTTACCCAAGAAAATGATGTGGGGGAAGAAGAAAAAGAGAAAGGCACAATATTGTTAGAAAATTTTCAATTTACGAGGCATTTCTCCAAACTTGAAGGATGAATCAAGAAAGTCGATCAAGCTCTCAATTTATGTGCGGTGCCAGACGCCCTAATAAGGATCATAACTTTAGTAGAGGACAATGATATTTTGAAAGCAATGAAAGATAAAACACTTGGGTGTGTAGAAGGGTTAGCACTGGTAAAACAAAAGTGTGAGGCACTCGAAGCAGCCCACGATCCACACAAAGATAGATTTGATAAGATTGGAAAACTCATAATGCAGAAGATGGATCTCATGGAAGGAATGCTATTAGGTATGGCCAATGTTGTCCAAGTTCTAAAAATTGAGAAAGAGAATATCACTCAGGACGAATTGGATGCCATAGCCACTGATATTCCAGAGAAAACAAGGAACACACTAAGTGATCGCGAACTTGGAGGATGAACTCAAGGCTAAATATCTAGAGCTAATCCTTCCAGTCGAAGAAGAAGGTGTTGTAGAGTAAACTTCATTCTTTTGTACAGAGTTTAATTCATTATTTCATTACTTATTCTTTATTTTTGGAGACATAAGAAATAATTCCCATTTTCAGACGATAATGTACTCTAGTGTGGGGTAATGTTGAATAGCTAAAAATGGTCTAAGTATTGAGCGCACAAAGATAGAGCGCTCAACGCTATGATAGGATTGAATCACCCAGGATCTCGTACTTAGTCATTTTTATGGATAAGGGCTATTTTTGGAGATGGCATGTGGAGCACACGTAGAGATGAAGACTTGCACTCCACATAATAATATTTTGGGAACAAAGTGATAGATAAATGTCATGCATGGTTTAGGCTAATAATAGGATTTCTACTTAGAGTTGACTAAAGGAAATCTATTTTTAGGAACTTGCATGTTGTGCATCCTATTGTAAAGGCAAGTCCCACCCCTGTATATATGTATTGATTTGTGTATTTTAGGTGTGTGGTGAATTATTTTTGAGTTGTGTTGTTGGTTTGACACACACATGACTCATGGATATACTTGATGCAAAGTGTAAGAAGCTTCTTTATTTTATAGTATTTAATGCAATGGAATATATTGGCTATATAATGGTATTAAACATGACCTAATCTGGTTCTTTTATGATTAATCTTATCATAGTCATTGTTTAGTACATTTTTCATATAATCCAAGATCTAGATCTAGTTTATGCAATTTAGGTTGTTTACTATTAGTCATGAATCGAATATGTTTAAACATCAACATGTTAACATTCTATACAAGCAAATCTAAAGAGGGACTGGTGCCTTTGTGTGCTTCAGGTGAGCACTCAACTTAGGCTGAGTGATGTGCCAATGTGCCTGGGTTATTCACAATACATTCTAGGTTGCATCAACCGTTGTTTACTTCAAGGTAATTTTGTAATAGTCAATTCAAATCTTTAGAGATTGGATTTAGGTGATCTTCTATCTATGTGATTAATAATGATTACTCTTTCTTCAATCCTATGAATATAAATAACCATATGAACATACATATTCTTGTAAATTGTGGACCAATGCAATGAACAACATTCATCTCAAAACCAATAATTTTTCGCATACTGTTAGGGTTCAATAATACTATTGTGCATAATTATAGCATTGTACTCTTCAAATCATCCAAAGGAATTTATGAAAGGCTCTGCAAATAAAATGGAACAAGGTGATATAACTTATATGGCTAGAAATTATTTCATATTGTAAAGATTATTAAACAACAAATCAGAAAGCAATATCTTATTATAATATCTTTATTAACACATCTATTTGTGTAATGAAATTACTTGTATAATTTAGATTATGAGCAGAATTAGAACACCAAAGAACACAATATTGTACATAAATGATCTCAATATGTAATTAAAATAGCTTCGCCACTTTGAGGGGGCAACCTCCAAACCATACAATATGACTCAAATTATTGAATGATGATAGACTACTACCTACAATCCCTATATATACTATTCATATATTATGGCTCGTCATCGACATTAAAATTTTCCTCCGTAATTTCTATTTTATTAATGTATGTATTAGGAATAAGATGTTGTTAAGTATAATTAGTAGTGGCGTCCAATAGAAGATAACGACACCGTCAGTACGGTGCCACCAATAATGTAGAGTACGGTAACAGTCAAAGTACAATAGGAATGTTGTAAAAAGTAAATATTTGTCGTAAGTGGTCCGGTAATGTTAAAATGTCAAAGTTGGGATAAGTAGAGAAGTAGGGTTTACATGATTAGGAATTAGAAATATTATATTTGTAATAAGGACAAAGAGTGATGTCATAAATATTTTGTATATTTTATTTTTGGAAAATTCTAAAAGGTGGAAACCATGTGAGATGATAAGGTTTATCTTATCTTAGAAGATAAGCCTACATGTAAAGGCAAGAGTTTAGGCATGGAATATAATTGGCCAGAAGAAATTTCCCATCCTATCTTAGAGATAAGGTGGATAAGCCTGAATTCCTATAAATAAAGAGGCCACCCCTCCTCATTGAGCATAGAGAGAAGTAGTGAGAAATATTGTATGAGTAAGTGTGTAAAGGAAGCCATCATTTTGAAGGTGTGTTAAAGAAGCCTTTAAGAGGTGTAATTTTGAAGTTTCTCCCATAGTTATTGTTTGAAGGCAAGTGAAGTTAATAACACTTGAAGAACCTCATGGGTGAGATTGTAACAATTTCATGTTGATATTATAATTTACACTGATATTTCAAATTTATCATTATTCCTTCTTATCATAGTCTATGATATTCTTGTGTTATGTTTGTTGTTGTGTTTCAGATTACATCCACCAAATTAAAAGCGGTGTATTAGTTAATAATCATAGTACGAAAAGTTCCCGGTGAAGAATTATCATAGTGCCGGATTGGTGTTGACATTTTGGTTCCGTTGCCGGGACCATTCCTTGTTGGTGGATTTTCTGGAGAAATATTCCCACTTAGTCAAAAAACATTTGGAGGGTAACCTTGTTTTTACTGTGCATAGTAGTTACCATGGTAAAGTCACTTTTTTCCATGAATAGTATTTACCACAGTAAAGTCACTTTTTACCGTGAATAGTATTTACCGCAGTAACTTCACTTTTTACTATGAATAGTGTTTACCATAGTAAAGTCATTTTTTACTGCAGTAAGTCAAGTTTTACCATAGTTTACCATGGTCATTTCTATTTTCTATTATAGTGATTCCAATTATTTGTGCACATAAGTCTTGTTGATTGTACTTGTGGGTTGGTATTTCACTGTGGTTACTTTTGGAAATGGGGAAGATTCCTATTTTTTCAGCCCAATCTAATGAAGATGCTTCCTCTTTCATTCAAGAGTTTAAATGATCTTGTATTTGTAATGGCCTTATAAGAAGGAACAATGGACTGAATTTTTCCTACCTTTTGGATGGATGGTTCAGCCCTTAGGTGGTTTGAAACACTAGGTGATAATGTGAAAAACTCATAGGATTTATTAACTGAAAGTTTTCTTGAAGAATTTGGTGAACAATAGAAATATGCAGATCTCATGATCAATATCACAAAGCTAGCCCAAGGAGAGAAGAAGAAGATAAGGGATTATCATGCTCGTGTTCTAGAGCTAAGGAGGAAGCTTGATGCCCAGATCTAGAAGGAAGGATTAGCGGATGGGTTAATGAATGACGTGGCTAATATCCTCTGTAAGCACTTCATTCTTAGGATGAAGCTAGAAATCAGAAAATGAGTGAAGTATGACCGCCCTTGACTACCATTGAACAAGCAAAGGAGATTTCAAGAATGCAAGAAGAAAGCATGGAAGAGGAGCCCAAAGAAATTGTTGCTAAAGTAGAGCCTACACGGCATCTTTGGTCCAGAATCCACAACCACTCTCGGTGAGCACAAATCCTTCTCTTAGTACATCTATTGAGTATGAAGATGGGTGGCTTAACTATTAATCTTCTTCAAGGAAAAGAATTTAGTTCTCGGGGAGGAGATAGAGGTCCGTAAAGAAATATTTTTGAAGTTGTATGTTATGGTTGTTATAAAAAGGGTCATTATAAGTATAATTGTCCAGATAGAGCTTCTACATCTAGTACAAGAGATAATGATAAAGGGAAAGCACCTGTGAATTCTTTTGATGTAGTAGATAAGAGCATAAATAATGAAGTAGATGTGTTTGTAATAAAAAGAAAGAAAGAAAAATATAACCAAGATGGAAATGATCCTAAGAAGATGAAAGGAGAAACTAGTAAGAAACATAGGAGAAGAAAGTTGGGTGTGCAGGATTTTTTGATTTCACAGGGATAAGGACCATACTCCATCTTAGACGATCTGTCCAAAAGGCTTGCAAATATTACATATGGTCAACTCTTGGCTATGTCTTCTGAGAAGAGGTGGGAGCTGTGAAGTGGACTCAATGCTTAACGAAGGAAGGAGGTTGAGGTCCCTATTTTGGAGGCAGAGGCAGATCCCTATGCTCCACAAGCTGAGGTATTATGTAATGGTATTTCAATTCATGATGTCTTAGTTGATGGAGGTGCTGCAATTAATGTAATGACTAAGTATGTAATGAATATGTTGGGTTTAAAAATTTATCGCCCCTCAACCCTTATGTTAAGGTCATTAAATAAAGGAAAAACTAAACCAAAAGGTGTAGTTTCAAATGTGGCAATATCATTATGGGTGTTATATGTGTGGTAGAATTTCAGGTGATGAAAAATGGTATTGTTGCATACCCAATGTTGTTGGGAAGACCATGGCTAAGGAGAGTTCATGAAAGAAACTACTTGAATGAAGGCTTCATGACACTTGGACGTGGTAGAGAGAGGGTGAAGATAAACGTGATCCCTCAAAGCATCATAAAGGCGAGAACTTGTGGATTCAAGTGATGAAACCGATGATTGGACATGCTCGATTACTCATATACCGATGCCTCGGATGCAACACTAGGAAGTACTCGAGCCAAAAGGATGAAAATGGGAATGATCATCCAATTTACTTTGGGAGCAGAAAAATGAGCGATCTTTGAGGTAAATTATCATGAATGAAAAAGAGGTTCTAGCTATCATTTTTGTTGTAAAGAAGTTTAGAAATTACTTGCTAGGGCAGAAATTTATAGTTGTAACAGATCATCAGGATCTAAAATATATTGTAAATAAGCCTAACCCATCAAGGAGGATAGCAAGATGGATAATTTTTCTACATGAATTTGAATTTGATATTATAGATAGGCTAGGAAAGAAGCATGTCAATGCAGATGCACTCTCTCAAGCCTATGATGGTTTAGGTTCACCTTGTGATGATGATGATTTCCCAAATGCAGCATTGTTATCTCTTGACACAATCCCTAGTGAATACATAGATATTTGGAATTATCTAAATGAATTCAAGTTTCCTGATGGTGCCAATGCAAAGACTAAGAGGAAGATTACTCAAGCCAGTCGTCCATATTCTATTTTGCATGGAGTATTATTTCGAATAGGACCTGATGGACAGTACAAGAGGGCAGTTGGATGTGATCAAGGGAAGGAGCTGATAGAATAATTCCACAATGGTACATGTGGAGGACACTTCTCTGGACAACTTACAGCAAGAAGGATCTTGGACGCAGGTTATCACTGGCCCACTCTTTTTAGAGATTGTTATAATTATTGTAAGACATGTGATATTTTTCAAACACATGGTAACCGTAAGACTTCATCAGCTCCATTATGCCCTATTCTTCCACTTGGTCCCTTTGAAAAGTGGGGAATAGACATTGTAGGTCCACTTCCAACTACCCCATGCCAAAATAAGTATATTGTAGTTGCCACAGATTATTTAACCAAGTGGGTTGAAGTTAGGCCATTGAAAACAACTTCCATGGATGAAGTGGCAAGGTTCATATATGAACGCATTGTCACCAGATTTGGTTGCCCATTAGAAATTGTAATAGATCAAGGAAGCCACTTCATTAATGAGGTGGTAGAAGCCCTAGTCAACAATTTTTCTATTAAGTACAAGAAGGCAACAACATACAAGCCAAGCACAAATGGACAGGTGGAACGAAAAAAATTGTGTTGTGTCAAATTATAGCAAAAGATGTAGCCTTGTAGGTATATAAGTGGGATAAAAGGATTCACATAGCATTGTGGGCATATAGGGCAACATCAAAGTCAGCAACAGGATACTCCCCATTTCAGTTGGCTTATGGCATTGATCCAGTTCTTCCTATTGAGTTTGATATTCCCACTGTGAGAGTTATGAAAAATGAAAGGATGGATGAAAGTGATTCAGTAAAAGAAAGGTTGGTACATCTTCATTTGCTAGAGGAAATGAGGGAAATAACAAAGGATACAAGCTATAAGAAGAAAATGAAGTAGAAGGAATACTTTGATCAAAAGATCCGTTGGTCTCCATTTCATATGATGACTTGGTTCTAGTATATGATTCCGAGATACAAAAAAAAAGAAGACAGAGAAAATTTCTTCCAAAGTGGATGGGGCCCTAAAAATAGCAGCTGTGCATAGAAATGGTACATATCAACTGGAGGAATTGGATGGTACTCACATTACAAAATGGGTCAACCATGACAAGTTAAATATTTTCCAAGCACTAGCTTCAGAATTTCCATAAGAGTCTACTCCAAGGATGGAGTAGAAGTTAGGAAGGGGGAAAATGTCGACATTAAAATTTTCCTCCATAATTTCTATTTTATTAATGTATGTATTAGGAATAGGATGTTGTTAAGTATAATTAGTAGTGGCGTACAATAGAAGATAACGGCGCTATCAGTACGGTGCCACCAATAATGTAGAGTACAGTAACAATCAAAGTACAATAGGAATGTTGTAAAAAGTAAATATTTGTCGTAAGTGGTCCGGTAATGTTAAAATGTCAAAGTTGGAATAAGTAGAGAAGTAGGGTTTACATGATTAGGAATTAGAAATATTATATTTGTAATAAGGACAAAGAGTGATGTCATAAATATTTTGTATATTTTATTTGTGGAAAAGTCTAAAAAGGTGGAACCCATGTGAGATAATAAGGTTTATCTTATCTTAGAAGATAAGCCTACATGTAAAGGCAAGAGTTTAGGCATGGAATATGATTGGCCGGAAGAGATTTCCTATCCTATCTTAGAGATAAGGTGGATAAGCCTGAATTCCTATAAATAAAGAGGCCACCCCCCCTCATTTAGCATAGAGAGAAGTAGTGAGAAATATTGTATGAGTAAGTGTGTAAAGGAAGCCATCATTTTGAGGGTGTGTTAAAGAAGCTATTAAGAGGTGTAATTGTGAAGTTTCTCCCATAGTTATTGTTTGAAGGCAAGTGAAGTTAATAACACTTAAAGAACCTCATGGGTGAGATTGTAACAATTTCATGTTGATATTATAATTTACACTGATATTTCAGATTTATCATTATTCCTTCTTATCATAGTCTATGGTATTCTTGTGTTATGTTTGTTGTTGTGTTTCCAGATTACATCCACCAAACTAAGAGCTGTGCATTAGTTAATAATCATAGCACGAAGATTTCTGGGGAAGAATTATCAAGTGTCGGATTGGTGTTGATAGGCCATCACCAAGGCCGACTACCAAGCATGATAAAGTATAAATGAATTAATAAAATGATTTGGTAAGCCACAAGTCGGCTACTTATATCCTAATACAAGTAATAGGTTAAGGGAAAAGCATGCCCTTCTCCTTCAAAACAATGTTTTCCTCAACGTTGACTAATATTGGATGTTGCTACGAGAAAACCTTCATCCTCTCGGTCGCATCCTCTATGCTCGAGATTCTTCCACTTGATCGAGATATTCCTTAATATCTCTGGTTCTCATCCTCTTAATTAGTACGTGTTTACAGAATCTTTTCTAGATCAAAAATGATTCTTCCTTCCTCATCAAGTTCTAGTAGCTCTGTCTGGGCTGCAAAATTTTTTTCCAATAACCTTCTTTCGGGTAGGAAACATGGAATCTGGATGTATGAGTGAAGATTGAGGCAACTCTATTTTATAAGATATACTTCCAATTTTGTGTAAGACTTGATAAGGACTATAATATTTAGGAGCAAGTATGATGTCATTTTTCTTTTGCTCAGGGGACATCTACTTGTAATGCTACGGATGTACAAAAACCCACTCACCAATTTCAAATTTTCTTTCACTACGGTGTTGAACTTCTTTTTGTTTCATCTTGTTTTGTGTCAATGTCAAATTCTCCTTCAAACTAGCCAAAAAAATTTGTTGATGTTGAATGTGTTCCTCAACATCTCGACCTTAGTTTGCACCCTCAAGGAAGAAGTGATAGATGGTGGATGGTAACCATATAATGCTAAAAATGGGTTCATTTGAGAAGAGGTATGAAAAGATGTGTTATACCACCATTCTGCAAGTGGTAGCCATTTAACCCAACGTTCCTTCTTATCTGATACAAAACAATGTAGATACCCCTCTAAGCATTTGTTAACCACTTTCATTTTCCCATCAGTTTGAGGATGGTAAGATGAATTATGAGATAGCTAAGTACCCAAACATGCAAATAATTTTGTCTAAAAATTACTCGTGAAAATAGGATCACGATCACTTACAATTATCTTTGGGGTTCCATGTAGCTTTTGAATTGTCTCCAAAAAATAATTACTGATCTGTACTAGCTGCAAATGGGTGTGACATGGCACAAAAATGGGCATATTTTGTGAGCCTATCCACAATCACCAAAATAACATTCTTACCCTTTGAAAAAGGCAATCCTATGATGAAATCCATGGAGACCTCCTCCCATCTCTGGCTAGGAATTGGTAATGGTTGCAATAGACCTGGTGTCTTAATGGTTTCACCTTTGTTCTGTTGGCACACTAAACACTCTAATACAAACTTTTGTACATCACCCTTGAGTCCTTCCCAAAAGAATTATCTTTTTATTCTATGATATGTATAAACAAATCCAAAGTGTCCTCCAACAGGCGATGCATGTAGCTCTACAAGAATCTTATGCTTCAACTCATAATATTTGCACAAGTATAGCTTGTCATTGTACCATAGGGAATTACCTTTCCACTCAAATTTGTTAGATGCTATAGATATGTACTTGATATTCTATATTAGATATTGTGTATCCTTGTCCTGATCCCATTCCAATCTTGCTTCAAATACCCAATCGGCCTTCAACATGGACATTACACATAGTAATGCATTTGCGGATGTACTTTTGGATAGCTCATCCGATACCACATTTTCTTTACCCTTTTTGTAGATGATTTCAAAATCATAACCCAGCATTTTTTACCCACTTTTGTTGTTCCTTAGACGATAACATTTTCTCCAAAAATAATTTAAGACTATCATGATCATTTTTCACCTTAAAGTTTCTACCCATTCGATAGGGTCTCCATTACTTGACCACATGAAGAATAGCCATCATTTCTTTCTCATATATAGGTTTTCCCCTATATTTTCCTTTGAATTGGTGACTTTGAAATGTAATTTTTCTTCATTCTTACATTATAACTACTCCCAATCCTAATCCTCAAGTGTCACATTCAACAATAAATCTTTTTGAGAAGTTGGGAGTAGCCAAAACTGAGGTGGTACACATGGATTCCTTCAACTACTCAAAGGATTTAGTGGCTACACCTATCCAATGGAAGGCATCCTCTTTAGTAATGTAGTGAGTGGAGCTATGATTCTACCATATCCCCTCATAACTCTTCAAAGTAGTACCCTGTTAGTCCTAGGAACCCCGGGAAAATTTTGAGAGTTTTTAGTCTTGGCCATTCCACCATAGCTTTAATATTCTAAGGATCAACTTTGACATTTTTTTGGGATACAATGTGACCCAAGTACTCTACCTCTTACATGCCAAAATAACATTTAGATGGATTTTCATAGAGCTTATGTTTCTCCAAAACTTCCAACACTTTATCTACATGTTGTAAGTTCTCTTCCCATGTCTTGTTGTAAATCAATAGGTCATCAAAGAAAACTAATACAAATTTCCTTAAAAATGGCCTAATAACAATGTCCATCAAGCTTTGAAATGTTGAGAGAGCATTTTAAGACCAAATGGAATTACAAAAACTCATAATGGCCCTCATGAGTCCTAAAATCTGTTTTATGAAAATATTTCTCTCTTATTCTAATTTGATCGTACCCCAAACGAAGATCTAATTTTGTAAATAAATAGCACCATGCAATTCATCAAGTAAATCATCAATTACTAGAATAGGAAACTTATCTTTGATGGTGTACTTGTTGATTTCTCAAGTAATCTAGACACATCCTCCATGTTTTATCCTTCTTATGTACCATGATCACTTTGCAAAGAATATGTGCTCGCTATGCCACGATGATACATGCCTTCAACATTTCCTGCACCATTTTCTCAATCTCACTTTTCAGGGAATATGGATATCTATATGGAATGATGTTAGGTGGTTAGCTCCCTAGAATCAAACTAATGGCATGATCATGATCCCTAACTAGTGGTAGTCCCTTTGGAATTACATTAAAAATACACTAGTGAGAATCAACAATCTTCTCAAGATCGGGTGGCATTGAAGACTCTATATTTTGTACCTCTATGGAAAATAACTTTGCTACAAATTCATCTACTCCTTTTCTAAGAACCTTCTCCATCGATGAGAGATAATAATATGTGGAGACTTAGCTACCATCCCTTTCAATTGTATTATCCTTCCTTCGAATGAAATCACATGAACAATTCTTGGAAATTCATCTCTATAGTACCCAAGGTTGTGAGCCATTGGACACCTAATAAAATATCTACCCCTCCCATAGAAATAACAAACATAGGAGATTATAACAAGTAGTCTCCCATAGAAATCTTGATACTATGACTATTTCACCATCCGCAATCATAACTTGCATTTCTAGAGCTAGGTAAATAAAACAATTGAGGCGAGGTAACTAACTTACTATTTATGAATTTATGAATACTCCCGAGTCAATCAACACCGTCACCTTGTTTTTTTGAGATAGCCAATAACCTTGAGTGTTTGAGGAGTAATAATACTTGATAACGCATGGAAATAAATTATAGGTTGGTGATCCTCTACTTCATCTTCTATTGGTTCCTTAGCCTTTCCTATAATTTTAGCTTCTTCTTCATCCTCATTTCCTCCTTTAATATAGAAAACTTCTTCTCAACACATTTTTGTCCCAGTTCATATTTGGTGTCACAGCTTAAACCATAATATTTTTTCTCTATTTTCTTCCATTTGTTGAGTCAATCTAATTAGACGAGTGAATGATGGGGAAGACATAATACGGTCTCTGGTGTTAGTGAAAGGTTGCCTCTATTGCAAAGAAAATTTTCCTCTTCTCTACATGCCATGATAATAGAATTAGAAAGCTTGATTGGATCAAACATACGTACCTCATGCTCAATGTGGTCTTTAATACCCCAAGAAACAAGTCATTTGATTCCCTTCGTAATACTACCCGCCCATAAGGATAGGTTCTAGATTTTATGCACATAATCTTTGACTAATTATGTTTTTCGTAACTTTGGTAATTGAATAAACTAGTTATTTGAAACATTGGAACTATAGTGCAATTATAACTTCTCGGTAAAAAAATGTCCAAATGATAGTGAGACCATTCTTCTACCTTTAATCACATAACCATTGATATGATTAATTTCTTTGGTTAATGATACAGAATGCCAAGGTTACCCTTTTTCCCAATGGGGTTTGATGTAACTCAAAAAAATTCTCCATTTTATTTATCCAATTCAATGGATCCTTCCCATCAAATTTAAACGTCTCCACTTTCAAAGGCATCATGTTTCGTGGTTACGAATAAGTTGGATTCTGATTGGGCTGGAAAAGTGATCCACTACAATTATTTTTTCCATTATTGAACTAAATATCCTCCATGGATGAGTTCGGGATGATTTAGGACAAACTGTTTACCTTTTATATGTTGTGATGATATCATCCAACTTGCTAATTGATTTGGTCTTTGTCTCATTTACAAGCCATTTCAGATTGTAGATTTCACATATCATACTCGAGTTGGCTCACCTTATGATCAATCGAGGTAAACCATAGTGTCTTTGAAGAATCTTTATTTAATCCTTCTTAATCTAACTCTTTAGTCATTAGCCCATCTTTATCTGGGGTTTTACTGGAGTGACAGGATTCTTGTTAGTTCTTGTGGAAGGCCTCACCATGATGTCAAATCTTAGGGTTTAGGGTTTCAATACAAATTTAGCCAAATAGGAAACAACACAAAGAAGATAATACTAATGTTTTTTTGGGAGATTTCCGAAAATGTAACTAACTTGGAAAAATTCCACAATTTGCAGCCTAGGGAGCTATTTTATGAAAAAATTCAAATTTATAATAAATTTTATAAAATAAATAAATAAAAGTCTAAAATTTTGAGGGAACCTTACATGGAATGATTCGCAACTTTGGTAAAAAAATATCTAACAAATTCACTCTGGTTTGAAAGATAAAACGAAACAAAAATAGGTTTTTAACCCTAATTATGGCATGGATCACAGATCTCGATACCACTTGTAATGAAATTACTTGTATAATTCAGAATATGAGCAGCAATCAAACACCAAAGAACACAATATTGTAGATAAATTATCTCAATATGCAATTAAAATAGCTTCACCACTTTGAGGGGTGATGTAACCTAGAATTCGGTGATACGAACCCTAGACATGTTGACATATCAATCAAGGCTAAATTGAGTGCTCACCCAAAGCGCGCAAAGGTACCAGGTCCCTCTTTAGGGTTGTTGTAGCAGGATGTTAGCATGATGGAGACTTAACATATATAGTTATATTACTAGCTCATCATTCTACAGAGCATACCAGATCTATATCTAAGGAAAAGCATAATTAAGTACTAACCATGATGAGATCAAAAACATACTAGATTCAGATACACATAGAACTAACACTTAGATTCAGCCAATTTCCTTCATTATATTTAATGTAATAAGTTTACAGAAAACCTCATTACAATATAAGTAGTATGCGCGTAGCAGTTTTAATAGCATATCTCTGTATATCTCGATCCCCTCTGTGTGTATATCTATTACACAATTTATATATATATATATATATATATGAGGGTGGGGACTTTCCCTTCACCGCTTATCCATTCCAAAAATAGGTTGTATGTTATTCTTAGCCATGCGCCTTTACAAAACTAGCCACACATGCAAGTGCGCTAACAATAGACTACTACTAGCTAACTGATAGTAGCATATCTATTTCACTTGTGTCCATGCAAAGTGCTTCATATCCAATCCTCTAAAATAGCTAATGTGTGGCGCACACATCTCTACCTCATTTGTGTGCTCTACACGTCATCTCTAAAAATAGACCTTAATGAGTGAAACAAATAAGTCTCGAAAACTAAACTTTTGTTCGCACGCACGTTCTCCCTATCCATTCACGCCTTTGAATATGACTTACTTCCCCACGTGGACTTCTTGTGTGATTTTTGTCAAGTGTTCTTTGATCAACATTACCCCACACTAATTTCATTGTCACCCGACAATGGTCATCTCCAAAAACTTAAGTAAAGAATAGAAGAATGGAAAGAATGGAAAGAATGAAAGAATGTATGAAAGAATATTTTTACCCCGCAGTCTCTTCTTCATCCTAAACAACTAATTCAGGATATTCTGTTTTATTTCAGCCTCCAAGGTCTGCCATTTAACAAGTGCTTCCTCTACTTTTTTCTAGAATGTCCATAACAATGGACTCCAATTCATCCCTCGCAATCTCCCCTTTTTCATTTTGCAAGACCAACACAATGTTGGACATTGCAGTCATCCTTCCCTCTAGTAAATCCATCTTCTGCGCAATGAGCTTCCCAAGCTCTTCCAGTCGAGTCTTGTGTGGTTCTTGTGTTGTTACCAGGGCCTCACACTTCTGCTTAACCATTGATAATCTTTCTATGCAGCCCAATGTTTCATCCTTCATTACTTTCTAGACCTCATTGTTCTCCTCCAGGGTTTTTATGTTGATGAGCACCTCTGGAGCTATGTAAATGTTCAAGGCTTGGTCTGCTTTCTTCAATTCTTCTTGTAGCACTTGCAGTAGTCCTTCATAGGATGTAATCTTCCACATCACTGAATCCTTCTCTCATTCTGCCTCTTGTGTTAGATCCTTTGGCGCTGGCATGTGCAGAGGCTCATCTTCAAGCACTAGGTCCACCAAATTTCCTACATAGTGTATTGCTGAAGGAAATGTTTGTGGTACCTTTGGCTCCAAGTGTGGCCTAGCTCTTATGACATTGTCACCAATCTCCTCTACGATGCTGATAAATACAACATTCTTTTCTATGCTAAGTCTCTCTCCTACGTTAGATGCGCTATTTCCCCATCCTTAGTTTTGATCTCTTCCCTAAGTTCCCTAATCATGGCAGCCTTGTCCATATTCCGCCTCGCCACCTCTATTTTGACATTGTGACCAATGCATTACTCACCTGTTCATCTGACATGATAGTAGGCTTTACTGTCATGTGTCTAGCATGAGGTGTTTTCTTCAACCTCCTTGATACGCATGACTCCTCACACACATCAAAATCTAGCTCATCCATGTGTGTGTACATGGACCATGATAATTGCTTCCTCGTGTGCACTATGGCCATATCTTCATCCATTAGTTCCTAGCCATATAATTCCTTTTGCGACAGAGTGCTCTGGAAACGGGCGTGGACAATTTTACCTACGTCCTCTGCATAACCCATGGCTGGTGGAATGTTCTCTCCACTTGTTCTTCTAGACCGAGGCTACTTAGGAACTTGAGCTTCCAAATTTGGGACTTGTGTCTCCATGTCCTAAGTAGTTTCTATAGCTATCTCATCTGTTCCCTTTTCCTCCTCTTCTCCTTGCTTCATTTCTTCATCTTTCTGTTCTACATTCTCTAGAGGTGTAGGAGAAGTAGGCATGCTTTCCTCGAATCTTCCGCCTCCTCATTCAACTTCAATTTCCTTCTCCTTTGTGTGGTTATCTCCTTCTGTGGAGAGAGTCTGGGTGATTTGCGCATTGTTTGTGGAGTAGCACCTTGTTTCCTTGTTCTCCGAATACTCACTTAAATCTATGCTCTCCTTAGACTACATCCAAGTCCTCATCATCCCCTTCTTGTGGTTGAGGTGGTGTAGTGGCGCTCAGCTTCATCCTTGTTCATAGGATGTCTTCTACCTCTATACTCCAAACCACCACTATCCTCGTACTCATCCTCCTTATCCTCCACTTCTATTGGTTCTGTGGGCTTAGGTACTATGATGTTCTCCATTATATGCTTTCCCTTTGCTAGTGCTTTGGAAGTGCAAACTCATCTTCTGCATACTTGTTATTCTCCATCTTGGGCTTCAGTTGAAGATACACTAATGATGCTCCAATATCTCCCACAGATAGAATTATTGGTTTGATGCTTAATACATCTGAAATGATCCTTTCAATATATGCACCCCACCTTGGATACACATATTTCTTCCTTAGTGTGTGGTAGTAACAATCTACCTTATCTGCATTGAATGTCAGTCACCGTGTGTCTCGTGAACGTGTCGACACCTAGGAGTACCTTTCTATGAAGGCATATGACAACTTAAACCAAGGGCTCTATACTCCATCTATCATGGCAAACTGCACTATACAGAAATAATGGTATATAATGAACTGAACTACCTTTCCAACCACCAAAGGCAAGTCCTTGGGGATGCGCCATTCTTCCTCAAAAGTCATGGAGCCTATCATACCACTTCTCAGCCCTTTGTTTGACTTTCTCTATCATGGATCCCTCACAAAAGTACTTCTTAAAGTGTCCTATAGGTGACTTGTGTTCTATGGGATACTCCCATATCTTCTGCTTTGGTCCATCAGGTACTGTGATTTCCATGAACACCAATGATAACAAAACAGCTCCAAAGCTGATCTTTCCTCCTGTGTGCACTTCCTCAATGATTGTTTCTACAATATAATGTGAAATGTTGTAGACTACCCCTTCAGACATATTTTTGGAAATGTGCAGCCACATGGTGTGCACACCTGATTGCACCATTGGATACTTCTTCAGTTTATCGATGTCCATGCTACATGGACCCTTTGTGTACCCCAACTCCTTTCTAGTCTCCAATATTGTGGCCTTATCTATTAAATCATCTTTCAAATCTTCTCCTATGCCTTTCAACCCCGTTACTATGGAGATGAGTGCGGCTGAAATTCTAGCTCGGCATCCTGCAAAGTAGAAAAAATCTTCATGCACTCTACTCATGAGCCACTGGTATAAGGGCTCATATTTCCCAAATTAAGGGAGTTCATATAGCTCATAAACTCCTATCTTATTTAATAGCTTCTCACCATCATTTTCATACACTAGCATGTCTTAGTCGTGCGTTTATTTATCTTCATGTTCAACAACGCATCAAGATCCTTCTTATTCTCTCGGGGTACGGTGATTTTACTCACTCACCTTACTTTTCCTTATGTGATAATCCCACTCCTGGCCAATGATAACCCCTTCTGGATATTGTATTTCTGAAAAATTGCTTTGAAGCTATCTCCTCTTCTTCTTCTACCACCTTCTTCTTTCCTTTCACTCCCTGCTACGACTAATTTCTTGGTTGGAATTTCTACCTTACAATCCTTTGTAGATCCTTGCCTCTTGAATTCTATAATATTTGAATCAAACCCTAGCTTGATTCGGTGTGCCCTAGCTCCTCTCTTTCACCTTACTTCGCTCAAACCCTTCACCACCTAGGGGACGCAAGCTCTTTCTCGTGTCCAGATCTCTTTGTCACGATCGGTTACACACATTTCACACCTCAATACAATCACTTGGCTCTTCGTACTTGGTTCCTTTTCAAACACTCTTAATTGAAATGGTAAAAATGAACTCACATCCCATCCTTATATATATTTTTAAATTTTTTATCCATTCATTTCTCCTTCACCTACCAAATATCCTCTCATTAACTAACCAACTCCATCCTTTTCGCGTTACATCATTACGCCTTAGCTATAACCTTATAGTGTGCCTTCCTACCCTCTAGTCACAAACTTCTCCTCAAAGCACACTTCCTTGCACCCGTGACCCAGTACCTCACACCGCATCTTCTCTTTGGTAGTAGTTACGGCCTCTTCTTACCTCACGTTATACTGTTCCTTCATTCATCTTCATCTTTGGTCACTTTTTAGAGGAAATCCTTTGAATTGAAGAGCACCCGTAGCAACTTATTCCTTTCACCTTTCAATTCCCATGATTTTGTACCTAATATTGAAAATCACCCCACACTAAAAGTGTGTGCAGTCCTCCTTGCATAAACATGCTTCATATAGTAATTAGCTTCATGTGCGTAAGCACGCTTATTACACAACACACCAACTAAATTGACAAAGCATAGCAACAAAGAAGGAAACACATTAAGGAAATATAGAATTGAAAACCTAATCTAAATGGCAATATTGCCTTATTACAAACACCAAGAAGACTTATTTATAGTAGGGATTCAGCCTACTCCGTTGAAGTAACCGGGTAGCTATGTTCCATCAAGGGATTCTAACTGGCAAGCACTGTTTCAAGGATGTAAGTGATAACATACGGCCCCAACCAATGTACCTTAAGTTTTCTTGGATGGCGTAAGAACTTAGAGTCATAGAGAAGCACCATTTTTCCAATCTCCAGCTTCTTGTCCCTTATTTTTCTCATGTCATGCCATGCTTTCTACCTGTCCTTTTCTTGCTTCTGACTCCAACGTGCTATGGCTCATCATTCATCCAATTGAATTATCTTTTCAATCTGTTCTTCTAAAGCTTTCTCATCAGCTAGACCTCTAGTGTGTGAAATACACAAAGAAGGTAACATAAATTCCATAGGAAGAATGGCTTTTGTGCCAAACACTAACTAAAATGGTGTTGTTTTTTTCAACCTTTTATATGTTGTTCTATATGCCCAAAGTACTAGAGATACTTTATCATCCCAATCCTTTCTTCCAACATCACATATTTTTGTCAATGTGTGGCTCAAAATTTTGTTGAAAGCCTCAATAGTTCCATTTTCCTGAGGATGATAGGTGTAGTCTTATGGTGTTCAATCATGAACTCATCCAATAAAATTTTGATTGTCTCATTAATAAAATGTGTGTCCCTATCATAGGTCAAACTCAAAGGACATCCATACCTTGTAATAATATGTTCCCATAGAAAACAAGTTATTGTAGCCATTGTACAGTCCTTGGTAGGTGTTGCTTCTACCCACCGTGTCAGATAGTCTGTGCAAGTGATAATGTAGCGTGATCCAATTCTACATGCAGCTGGTGAAATAGGACCCACAAAATCTATAGCCCATTTCTAAAATGGTTTTGTGCTAGCAATAGGTCTCAGACGCATTTCATCTCATTGACCTGGTCTTCCAAGACATTGACAATGATCACATGCCTTAAAAAATTCCTTATAATCTTTATAGAGGGTCTCCCACCATAATCCAATGAGTAGAATCTTACGCGTTGTGGCATCACCTACATAGTGGCCTCCTACAATTCCACCATGAGCTTCTTCCATAATGCTTGTGCGCTCATGTTCTAATACACAACGACGTAATATTTCATCTCGAACCATTTTGTACAAGTCACCACTAATTAATATATAAGGTGCAATGCATATAACAAGTTGTTTCTTCTCCAATGATTTCATTCCTTATCGTGTCATCCCCAGTGCGTAAAAAATACAAAAATGTCCTATAGTTCTGATGGCGCATGTTGTTACCTATATAACTATGCATCTAGCATGGCATCCTCTATTGCCTTTGCCTCTTCTCCTAATTGTATTCTTGATAAATGGTTTAGTCTAGAATTACATTTTCTTAGTTTTACCACAACTGTGAAATCAAACTCTTGAAATAAGAGCACCCATCAACATATGCACCCTTGTAAAACAAGCTTATTGACCAAATAATTCAATGCCATGTGATCTGTATAAAAGACGAATGGTGTAGCTAGTGGGTACTTGCGAAATTTATGCAATGCATAGATCATTGAAAAAGATTCACACTTTGTAGTTGTGTAATTCTGTTATACATGAGAAAGCTTTCTACTAGCAAAATAGATATGATGATCTACAATACCTTCTCCAAGTTGAGCCAACACCATGCCAATGGTCGTGCCAGAGGCGTCAACATGTACATGAAATGGTTTGTCCCACGAAGGAAAATGTAGAATAGGCACGGTAGTAAGTTTCTCCTTTAATGTCTCGAATGCGTGTTCTTTGTTGTTCTCCCAAGTAGAATGTATGTTTCCCTTCAAGTAAATCTTATAAGGGTGTGGAAAATTTGGCATAGCCTTTGATAAAATTTCTGTAATATCTTGTATGTCCCAAAAATCCGTGCACCTCACTTTGACTGGTAGGCTCCCTAGGCCTATAATGACTGCAACCTTCGCTGGATCAACTAACAAACCCTCCTTGCGGATAATGTGTCCTAAAATTATCCCAAATGGTGTAAAATATATGCACTTCTTGATATTCAAAGAGATACTCAACTGCCTATAGTGTTCAAACATTAAGCACATATTGTCACAGTGGTCCTTAATTAATCCATACACCGTCCAATCGTCTAAATATACCTGTAAGAAGTTGTGAATAAATTCCTTGAACGCTTGGACAACTATGCGTGAAAATATAGCAGGTGCATTTTTCAAACCAAAAGGCATGACAATATAGGAAAAGCTACCCCATTCAGTAGTAAATGTAGTCTTTTCCTGATCCTCCTAGGAAATCCTAACCTGATGATACCCAGAGAACCCATCTGTAAACGAATATATTTCGTGCCCTGCAACTCCTTCTAGTATTTCCTCAGTAAATGACATAGGAATGGATCTGTTACACATGCAACATTCAGCTCCCTATAGTCCACACATATTCTAATCCATCCATCTTTCTTGATACTGATCACCATTGGACTAATCCATTTTTAACTTATCAAGGGGCTTGATAATTCCAGACTTCAACATGTTATCAATCTCTTCTTTGAACTTTTCATGTAAATTGCGGTTCATTTTGTAAGGCCTCTTTCTAACTGGGTGTGCACCCTCTTTAAGCTTTATCTTCATCTCCCCTAATGATTCATGCACGCCTTCGAGTTCAAGGTACCCCCTAGGAAATAGGTACTTGTAGTCCCTTTGTAACTCTATGATTTTGGCCACTTCATAGTCTGACCAATAGTCTCCAATTATGGCTTCCTTAGGCTCACTCTTTGTTCCAATATTCACTAGCTTTGTCTTCATAGGTTCATGATACACGCACGTGGTCCTATCCGCACTGTCCAATACCTCACACCTTCTGTTGAATGGATTTCATCTAGATTATCTACTTCTTCATCATCCACTAGGTAGACCATTTTTCCTCTTTCTTTTGCAAGGAAAGCATGTTGAAGTAATGTTGCATCAGCCCCTGGTTCTTTATCAAGACACGCTCCTAAGTCCTCTTTATTGAATAATTCCTAGAGGAGTTCTTCAACCTCGCACTATCCCCCATAGTTAGACGCTTAATAACTTTCAATGTATCTTCTACCAAAGGTTTTATAGAGAAGAATTCAAATGTCCGGGCCATTCCTGTGATTAAATTATGCCAATTTCTAGTCTCTTTATGGATTTTCGCATATACATACCAAGCACACGCGCATCCTTGTAAAGTGGAATAAAAGCTGGTGCACCCATTGTGAAGGTGGTAAAGTTTCTGCCTTCGCGTCTAGAGTCTCTCACACTTCGAACACGGTGTTAAACAAGTTGATCACCATGATAATTACATATTTGTGTAGGTGCATTGCTCCTGAAGAACCCTATAGTAAGAGAAACCCCAATTTCATCCCATTCGACTAGATTATCCCTGTGGACCACCCACCAGCGTGATATTGTCCCATGTAGTGTATATGCTAGCATATTTCTCCTCTCTAGTGGGTCTATCCATTTTTCTTCCATTGTGCATAGGAATACCATGGGATCCCCTTCTCCTATGTAACAAGGTACCGAGTTGTTATCTATCCTCGACATAAATTTTTTTCTTCCTTAAGGGAATATGTTGTTTAATTCACACCATACCAACTCATAAGTGTTGTGAGCCCAATCATCACAAGAATCACTTGTAGTATCACTAATGGTAGATGCGTGGCATGCTCCCACCGAATTAGTGCTTCTTTTGTTGGTTCAATCATCTCTGGATCTCGGATGGTGTGTACATAAATCCTATTAAGATCTTCTTCACTTAAAGGCTCAACATAAGGTGTGGACTTTCCATATGTCAAAGGGATAATGACCCTTTCCTCTTTATTTTCAAAAATGATATAGCCCTTGTTGAACTGAAGATCAACATTATTTTCATAGCACCAAGGACACCCTAGTAGAGCTGGGAAGCTATCTGATTCTGCCAGCACTAAAACTTCAAAGTCTCCAGTGAACTTGGCTCCTTGTATGGTAATGGATGCATATTTTAAAAATCCTCCGGGGGTGGCCTTAGTCCGATTAGCCATGAATAATACATTAGAGGATGGCTGCAATGGGGGTCTCCCCATATGTACCCATGCATCCAAGGTAAGAACATTAACTTTCGCACTTGTATTAGTCAGTATATTACTCAACATCCACTCATCCACAACTTGACATTCGAGGGATTTCCTTGTCATAATCCAAACTATGAGTAGGGATATTTGCATACAGGATTTACCATCTGGTCTCAATACTTGTACGCATAGTGTTCCCTTTGAACAAAATTCCTAACGGTGGAATGATTTTCTCTGGCGCAACATTTTTCACACTTCTCTTAAGTCATCTATATTAGTTTAGACCATCTCTCGATCCTTTCTTTTGCTCCTTTAAATATTGTATCTCACCCCGAAGATTCCTAAACACTTCCATGGTATCCGATAAACCTCTCTCACGATAGGTAGGATCTGGATACTACGCATGAAGAACCTCATCCTTAGTGATGGTAGGTTTCTGCTATAATCATTCCCAAAGCACGTACCACCTCAACGCGAGTCATGATCCTCACTTGTAGTGCCTTGGACTTTGCTTCCAATTTGGGCATCCATTAATTTTTCATAGCGCATTATATCCTAACCATCCCAACACCTTTGTTTTCTTTCTTATGTTTCTTACTCAGATGCTCATATAAGTCTAGGCACTCTTTATAGCTATGGTTCTTTCCATAGAAAAAACATGTAATATTCTAAGGACATTCGCGCCTACAGTTGTTAGGAGATCCGCAAGTATAACATGTTAGAAAATAAACTCATTTCTTACACCACCACAGTCTTGTCCTCATAATCCACCATGGTATCCTCGACCTCTGCCATGGCTACCTTCAAAATGCCCCTCATTATGATCATAGTGCTCCTAATTGTGATCCTAGTCCTAATGCTCATTCTTTCCCTTAGAGTTATCTGAAACTCCTGTCTTCCATACACCAATATTTATAACATCATGAATCTATCCAATCAATCAGCAGTCCTTTGTGTCATGAGTTGTGGACTTGTAGATTTTACAGTAGCTTGAAATGTTCTTCCTTATCCGTGTTGTAATAATAATGGGTAGCAGCTTAAGCATCATGGTTTAAGTGGCATAACTCATAATCCATCAGCAATGAGTGTATTGTTCTGCAAGGAAAACTATCCTTCGTGTGACCCTCTACTTCACAATTTGTACACCAAATTCTTGGACACATTTCATGGGATGAATTTGCTAATAACTTCTGTAGCTATTTTTCCATAGCTATAATTTGTGCCTCTAAGAATGGGCTAAGATCTATGTCAATACTCCCAGCTACCTCAGCACGTAGGGCTACTTCTAATGCCTCGCACTGATCATTATATGTCTTATGTGATAGCGCCATCCTAAATGGTGCAATCAATCCCCCAACAAACCATTATGCATGTTGACTTGCATGAATATCATAAGAAATTTTAGACAAGAGCATTTTAAAACAAGCATCATACTCATGCACACTTTCAGTAGTGCCTTTCTTAATATCCTTGAGTGCACTTATACTCTTATGCTCAAATTTAGGGATATGAAACTCTTTTAAGAATGCATCCTTCAATGCTGCATAATCCATGCAAGTTTGATCAGGGTCAAAAATTTTGTACTAGCTGTGTGCGCACCCTTGTAACGTAGTAGCAAATTGGCTTTCCCTACACTCAGAAGTTGTGATTCCTTTTGCGCACCACAATATTTCACACATATGCACATGTTCAGTAGCATCTTCTATTCCCTATACTTTGGAAGATGAAGAGACATTTCCATATAAATATTCTAGGGTTGGTGTGGACCTTTCCCACCTGATCCAAAACCTCCAGTGTTCCCCCTACCTCCAGAACCTCTAGATCCACCTGAACTAGAACTTCCCATGCCTCTTAATCCTAAACCTGTAGCTAGAATAGGTCTTATATGAGTACTCCTTGTGCTATGAAAGTAGTACTAGATCGAACCCCTACGGATGCAGTGAAGTAGTTCTACTTCCGTAAGTGAACCCAACATTTGGTGCGCTCATATTCTGTGGACATAATGTTCTGAAAACACACCTCCAAATAACAATGAATCCATCTACCCTACCATTAATGTACTTTCTCTCTTACTTCCCAAACTTTCTTGTTGATTACTTGTCATACTAGATATTGGAAAACCAAGCACAAAGGCTAGGTTACCATATGGATTCAGATGCACATCCACGTCCCAGATCATCTCTGTTGGTACACTTCCTTATGATGCCAAGGAGGGTTCCCTCTCATGCTTTCCTATATGGGGGAGTTCCTGATGCTCTGGCTCCACGTCTTCTACGTGAGCTCCAAATCCTTCACGAGCCATCTCTCTCCTCAACTCCATCTACATTGCAACATCACGTTGCTTCTCTATCTCCCTCTCCCGCACCTCATTATACTTAAGCTACCTCTCTTCTCTCTACCTTTCTGTTGTTAAGTCTTTCATCCTTCACCAGTCATGTCCCGCCCCGCGCATGGTGGGGTTTAGTTAGGCATTGGTTTACTCTCCGGGTTCAAATTTACCATCGGGATCTTGATCGCGGAGGAATTCCTTGTAGGTAAGCTCCCGTGTATGTTGTAAGAACTAGAATTCAACTACCTTTGGACATGAATAAGTGGAAATTAAGTATTCCAAGATATAAATGTTCAAGACACCACAAAGCCACATATTCATAGCTCAAGTCCAAATCAGATCAGCATCATAAAGGGCCTGGAATTATTCTTATGTCTAGACAATTACACGATACCTCCAATTCTATCTAGATGCATAAGCAACCAGCCAATCGTACAATTCTACAAAAAAGCTCTCATATAGACTTTCATACATATTTTGTTCCGCCAAAGTGTGTGTGTTAAACTCGATCCAATGCTTTGAACCGCCAAGCGTATTCTTCTTCTAGATCGTGTATCTATTCTTCAATACTTGTTAAGGTCAACCTGGTATGTCTTCATTCCAAACCATCCTAAAAACAACTTAATAAGAGGTCCTAACAACGGAACCAATGATGCAGCCTAGAATTCAGTGATATGAACCCTATGGAACCTTGACGACCGACACATCACTTAGCCTTAGATGAGCACTCACCCGAAGTGCACAAAGGTACCATATCCCTCTTTAGGGTTGATGTAGCAGGATGTTAGCATGATGGAGACTTAACATATATATTTCTATTACTATCTCATCATTCTACAGAGCATACCAGATCTATATCTAAGGAAAATCATAATTAAGTACTAACCATGATGAGATCAAAAACATACTAGATTTAGATACACATAGAACTAACACTTAGATTCAGCCAATGTCCTTCATTATATTCAATGCAATAAGTTTACAGAAGCCTCATTATAATATCAATAGTATGTGCGTAGCATTTTAATAAAGCGTATCTATGTATATCTCGATCCCCTCCATCTATATATCTATTACACTCGCGTTTACTATATTTATAAGGGTGGGGACTTTCCCTTCATTGTTTATCCATTCCAAAAATAGGTCACATGCTATTCTTAGCCATGCGCCTTTACAAAAATAGCCACACATGCAAGTGCACTAACAATAGACTACTACTAGCTAACTGACAGTAAAAGATCTTTTTCCGGCTTATGTCCATGTAAAGTGCTTCATATCCAATCCTCCTAAAATAGCCAATGCATGGTACACACGTCTCTACCTTGTTTGTGTGCTCTACACGTCATCTCTAAAAATAGACCTTAATGAGCGAAACAGCTAAGTCCCAAAAATTTAACTTCTATTCCACGTGCGCGATCTCCCTATCCATTCGCGCTTTGAATATGACTTACTTCCCGCATGGACTTCTTATGTGATTTTTATCAAGTGTTCTTTGATCAAAAATGGCCAACCTCCAAACCATTTAATAAGACTCAAATGCTTGAATGATGATAAACTACTACCTATAATTCCCTATATATACTATTCATATGTTATGGCTCGAGAGAGTGTTCATGAGAATCAATATAGAAACTATATACCATGACAAATTTTCACTCCAAGGGTAACGTGGTAGCTCCAACATAATCAGCAAGATTCGAACAATGGAAAATCATGTAAGTAAGAAAACAAGTCTACTCATACTCATAGATTGAAAAAAGGAAGTACAAATAGGGGTGATGAGTAACCCCCATGCCTAGAAAATCATTCCCTTGTAAGAGGGAAGGTAGAGTTACAATTCTAATTAAGGAATGTAAATCCTATGACGCCATCGATGAATATGACAATGTCAAATTCTATGATAGAATCTGCCACTTGTCATATAACTCCATAAGACTTGTGATACTCACTAGGTGAGATGAGTCACCATGTGATGTGGATGCAACCCCATGGATGAAGAGGAAATTCACACACACCAACACACCCCCTTCATCGAAGCCAAGGTAGAGGTCATGGTAAGTCAAAACATAAAAAGAAGACTCCCATAGACAACTAAGAAAGATGTGTCAATGGGGCCCGGTACCTAAAGGGCTTATTAGGTTCCCATATACAAATAACATCTTTCTAGAAAGAATAAGAGGAGAAGGAGGACTATATAGTCCAAATAAGATGGGTGGATGCAATAAACCTCACCCCAAGAAGAGACAACAAGTGAAGAAACTTCACCTTAGTGAAGGGATTGGTGAATATATCTACAACCTGATCAACTATCTGAACATACTATATGTCGATGATGCCTTCATATATCAGATCCCATATGAAGTGCATGTGGATCTCAATGTGCTTTGTTCATTGATGTTGAACTAGATTTCTATAAATTGAGATAGTGCTCATGTTGTCACAATAGATAATGGTAGGCCACCAAAAGTGGATGCCAAACTCTGTCAAGATACCATATAACCAAACAACTCTTGTATCGGCGTTAAATCATCCTCTATAATTTTTTCTCTCGGTGATATGGAAATGGAGTTCTACTTCTTGTTGGACCAACTGACATGACCTAAACAAAGAGAGAAACTATAGCCTGAGGTATACTTCCAATGATCTAGATCACCATCTCAATCGTAGTCCAAATCCAACCAAGTCAATCTTTGTCCCTCATAAGTAATGAATGTTGTTTGTATGAGTGCCAAAAATATAGTGAAGGATCTACTTTTCTACTTTCAAATGCAACTCATGATGCTCCTGCATAAATCTAGACACGATCCCAACAACATATGATAGATCCGGTCAAGTGTGAGTAAGGTAAATCAAGCTCCCCACCAATTATCGATAAAGGGTACCGTTAGCCTCCAGAAAGACTTTGGATCGAAGCGAGGCATGAAGAAGGAGTGGGGTCCAAAAATTTGAGCAAGTACCTCTCTCATCGAAGGATCTTTAAGTAAATCTCCAAAGACTCCATAAAGTTTTCCTAGCCCAAAGAGGTTCTAAAGAATCAGGCTCATATTCGGAAGATTCTTCACTCAAGTGAGAAGGGACATAGTCCTCATCATCACTACTATAAGAAGACTCTAAGTCTCGAGGATCGGGAGGAGTAGGGGTATTAAGAGGAGGAACTTGCTTAACAAAATCATCATCTCAAGAATCTAAATCAATCGGTGGGCAAGAGAACCTCGAAGGAAGAGAAGTAAAATTCAAAGATGACTCATCAAATTTCACACTTCTCTCAATATAAAAATCAAGGGTTGTAGGATTCAACAATCGATATCCCTTCACACCATCAGGATACCCGATAAAGATACAAGGTTTGGATTGTGGTTCCAACGCATTGCATTTCTTCTTGGAATAGGAGCCATAACCTTGGATCTGAAGACTTTAAATTGCCCAACATCAATCTTACATCTAAACCAGGCTTCAAAGGGTGTCATCCCTCGTACTACCTTGTGTGGAACATGATTCTGAATGTAACAAGAACAATTCACTACTTCAGACCAATAATGTGGAGGAAGGGACTTTGAGTGAACCATACAAGTAGCCATCTCCTTATGAGTTCGGTTCTTTCTTTCTGTAACTCCATTTTGGGAAGGGATGTAAGAAACTGTACGGTACAAAGAAATCCCTTCAAGAGTGTAGAATTTCTCAAACCTATTTCTCACATACTCACCTCCATTGTCGGTTTGAAGAACCTTGATAGACCATTCTTCTTGTTTCTCAACAAGAGCCTTAAAGTCCTGAAAATGCTCAAAGACTTCAGACTTAAGCTTAAGAAAATATACCCTAGTATAACATGAAAATTCATCAATGAAGGTTAGTATATATAGATCTCTAGTAAATGAAGGAGATGGAAAAGGGCCAGAAATGTCACTATGAATAAGATCCAAGGAATGAGTAGCTCTCCAGGATTTTCCTTTTTCAAATATTTTTCAGGATTCTTTCCAAGGGCACAACCCTCACAAAGACCCTTAGAAAACTTGACGTGGGGTAACCTGTTGACCATTTCATTTTAGCTCAATTGTTCAAGGTAACGATAATTTAGATGCCCAAAATGCTCATGCCATAGCTTGCTAACCTCATCTGTATGAGTGAGCAAGGAAGTGGACGTTGAATCAAAAGTAAAGTGAGAAAATGTATACAACCATGAACAGTAATCCGCCTTTCCCTCAGCCACGGTGTAGTTAGAGTTATGCTCACGAATTATCACCGAGTTAGGACCAAATTCCACTCACATTCCCTCACCAAGGTGAGTGATTTGGTAAACCGATAGGAGATTGGTAGAGAGATTGGGAACACTCAACACTTGGTTAAATGTTCCACCCTCCATCTCTATCAATCCACTACCGGAAACCCGACACGTAGTGTCATCACCCAACGTGATTTGGGACATGGCACATGGTTCAATGCTAGAGAATTTAACCTCTAAAGAAGCCATGTGGTGTGAGGCACTAGAATCGATAATCCACGTTGATGATGGAGTTGATCTAGCTATAAGGGTCTTTCCTTTCTTCTTCTCAGATTTAGACTCCTTTGCTTTGGAAGACTCACCCTTTTGAGCATTTTGTTTAACAGATTCAAGAACACTTATTTTATTCTTATCGAGTGAATGAGTTAAGTGATCAATTTGTTTCCACATACACTCATGCTCTTTGTGGCTAGGGTTCTTGTAATAAGAAAACTTACATTTCTTCTTCACTTTAGGCTCGAATTTGAAGTAATCATGTTACATTTAGCTTGGGCTTGGTTGGTCTTGGTTTCCTTCTTGGGTTGGTCCTTTTTCTCTTTCTTATTTTCATGTTTCTTTCCCTTATTTTACACAAGGGCATGTGACTTGGATTTTAGAGTCCCCATCTGAATGAGTTTTTCCTGTTCTCAAATGAGTTGGGACGAAAAACTGTCAAATGAGGGAATTTTCCGAGCACTACCCAAGGAGGTTTTCGTGGCATGGAAAGTTGAAACAAAGATGCAGTATTCATGACCTAACTTAGAAACAATTGACAAGATAAACTAAGAGTCTTTCTTCTCCACTTTATATTCCTTTAGAAGCAGTCTAGTGTGGACAAACTTTGAGAAGAAGGCCTATAGGTTTTGAAAGTCACTAGGATTTAACCCTAATAGTTCGTTCTCCAAATCATGCGATCTCATGTCATCTTGTTGAGTGTTTTCCATGCTTCATTGGGTGTCAAGGAATTTTTTATGTTGAAGATCAAGTTAGGAGAGACAGACATACAAATAATACCTAAGGCTTCATCACAATGGTTAAACCACTTAGATTTTTTGGGTTCATCATCTGGTTTAGTCTCTAATCCCATAGAAACATGGTATAACCCTTTATTTCATAGACTCATGGCAATTTTATATCTTCATTCGAAGAAATTGAAAGGTGTGAGCAAAGGTACTTTAGATGCATCCATAGTGAAGAGATAGAAAAAAAGAATGCAGAAAGAAGGAGAGAGAAAAACAACCACCTCAGAACAATATTATCAACCCCTAATTTGGGCACTTTATAGTTTTCTTGTGTTGATTATAATCAGATGCAATTGTGCATCGAGAACCGATCAACCACTTACCTTGTAATCAATGTAATAACATGCAAGAGTGGGGACCACAATTAAGGTTTGTGATCGCAACAGATTTGACACCGTAAGCAATCACAAAACGAGCAAAAGAAAAAGGGGAGAAAAATATAGTCTCGTGTGAGAAATAGTTGTTTCACTTGATTCGTAGACATTTCTTTGAATATTGATAAAATAGATAGGGTAATGGACATAAGAGGAATACTGTTGAAATGATGGTTGATAGGTTATTGTGCACGTGTTGACTCCTTGATCCACAACTGATTGTGAAAGCTTCTTTTTGGCTGAGAGGAACTGCCTGAAATGGAACACAAGACCACCAAATAAAAGTTAAACAATATGTGCAATGAACTGCCTAGCGTGTGCTAGATGTGGGAAGTGTGATACTTCCTAGATGGACATCAGTAAACTTCTTAAAACAATTTAATGCTGGTAATTAAGTAAATCCTATTGTAATTGAAATGATTTAGGTATCTCATTAAAAACACAATAAGAAAGATATAATCTAACATGCTAGGTTAAGATAAGATCCGAAGGTCAAGTAAGCGGTTTTGGTTCTCTCTCGGAGTTTGACAAAGGTCTCGGGGAAGGTCACAGGTGATTAAGGGTGATTGAGGGATAGGTGGGTAGGTCATTGTTCTAGGTTGTATTGATAAATACAGAGGTGATGCGGTTAAGGGTGATCGATGCTGGTTGGGGAGAACCAAAGGTGTTGGTTACTCTGGAATATTGGGAATGCCACAATCTGAGCTTTGGATCTCCCTTGTGATTGCACAAAGGACTAGGCTGGTCAAAATGAGGTATTAAGTTGTTTGGATGGGATTTGGTGAGGTTTTAATGGGGATATGGAGGCGTGAGTATTAAAGGAGGTCAATGGGTGGCTAGGAGAATAGAGGATGAAGATATAATGATTAAATGAATGAACCAGAGGAGTAAACTATTCTACTTACTTGAAATCTGGTTCTTGGGCCCTGTGAGTGATGAATGAAGGTGCTGGTAAGAGGTTGAATGTTGTTGAGGATCACCAAACATTGGGGAGTTCTTGCATGGGTTGCATGTGCTCTCCTTCTTGCTTGGTTGGATCAAATATGTGTTGGGTGGTTGTTGGATGAATGCTGGATGTCTGTGTAAGAGAAAATGCTTGATCTCCTTCCTTGCATGCGTGTTCTCGTGGAAACTTGTTCTCAAAAGATGTGTTATCTCTCAGGAATCTGCCAACCTTTTCCAACCTCCAAAATAAGGTTGTTTTGGGGATTAAAAGGTGACCGACGGTAGTTTTAGCTTAACCAGAGGCGGTTAAGGGTAACCAACGTCGGTTAGGGTGGGATTTCCTAGGTTTACTAAACTAGGAAAATCCCCTTGATTTTTTGGGATCTCGTGTCATTAACCCGCGGATTAGGATGGAAGCTTCTTTCAAGCATGCAAGAATGTGGTTAGAGGGAATGTAGGCATTGATTTTTAGGGTTTGGGTAAGTCTTATTTAGTTATGGTAATGTACTAAGAATAGGTCTTAGGGTGAGGTGTCTAGGTGAGGTGGATGTGTGGGCATTATCTAAATTAAGATATTTAAATAATAAATATGGTGAGGATAATGAATTAATTTAATTAAATTAATATTAGTGGGGTGAATGGGGCCATGGTTAAGTGAATGTGATGAAGGTGTTTATTTGTTGAGGGACCAAAGGGGAGTGTGACCTAATTTTAGTGTCTACATTTTTCCCCTTTTTGTTGTGTAGCTTGTATTGGTAAGCGACACTAACAAAAATAAGATGTGGTTGCCCCATGTGTGGGTGAAGGTGATCCCCCTCAAACCAGGAACTAACAAGGTAGAAGGAAGAATCGGTGAGTGGTTTGATAAAAAGGTGAATGTGAGAAAGGGAAAGATGGGGAATGGGGGAAAAAGGAAAAAGGTCTACTCAGAAATCTAGGTAATGGGTCATGGTCAAAGGTAGTAACAAATCAAATGTACGCACATGTGAAAACTATAGCATGCTACTAGGTTGAAGAGCATGCAAAATCTACATCGTCTAAGGTTAATAGGTTTATCCAAACAAGGTCGAGGTGATTTACGGTATCCAAGGCATAGGATATTGTCAGAAACAAACATAGGTTAGGTGTAGGAACGTTTAGGTATGTTCTAGTACACCAAAGGTAGAGACAAGATAAAAAATCATGACAAGAGGCAAGGTAAGGTCATTAGGTCAATCAACACATGTAACAATGCTACAAAGTATAGAAAACACATGAGGTCAAAGGTCACTAGCGATGGTTCAAGTCCAAATATCTAGGTCATGACGTAGGTAAGGTGAGGTAAGGGTAAAATAACAAGTCCCCAAAGGAGAATGAGGCTAGGCAAGAAATGATCGGAGGTTAGAGGGGGTGCGGTAAATGGTTTGGGTAAAGGTTGGGTGTGGAAAAAAGAGTGACGGGTAGGGTAATAGTGTAAAATGTAGGGCAAGGTGCAAGAGAGGGTGACTCGATACCGGTCAAGGGTAACCGATGCCGCTATAGTGGAACCAATCATGGTAACGTAGGGCATGCGACCAATGCCGGTGAAGGTAAAACCGGTGTCGGTTAGGTCGGGTTTGTTATAAAAATAAAAAATCCATGTTTTTTTGTTATTCATTTGTCATTTAGCGAATTGAGAAAATGACAAAGGAGAGAGAAAAAAAGGAAAAGTGTCCGGACGAAATGAAGTGGTGAGTTGGCGATCTGAGCAGTGGGTGATTGGTTGTTAAGAGGTGGGTCCACAAGATTAGTGGGCATGATTCGATTGGTTGGAGACGCAGGTAGATATTTTGTGATGGTAGAGGCCAGAGAGGGATCGGGTGGGCCACCGGTGTAGTGGCCAGACGTGCCACCACGATGACGGTAGCATGATGAGGTAAGCATCCAACTCTTGTTGTATTTTTTAGATAGATTAGGTGATTTGCAAATTAGGTTTTTGTTTTTTTGTTTTTATTATGGGTGGGGAAAATAAAATTGGGAAGATGGGAGGGTAAATTAGGTCAAATAGGAAGGGGGAGAGATAAGTGGGAGAAGAGGGGAAGGAATGAGGTGTAGGGGGAGGTGTAGGTGATTTTAGGTGGGAGAAGTGTCAGGGGAGGAAGTTTTTGAGAAGGGAGGGTTTGGGGGTCACGGGTTTCACCGCGGCTGGAGTGCGCGCCGGGTTGAACCGGAGTCGGTATTATTGAACCCAAAGGAAAGTGTTGAGTACCAAGTCCTATTTAAGGTAATCAAAACATAAATAAAGACAGTTTAAAAGATAAGAAGGGTAATAAAGCCACCGATTGGTTAGGATCATACCTTAAAGGAGGTGATGAACGTAAGACCCTAAAGACATTGCATGATTGAGTGTTCTAAGGTGAAAAGTAGTCACATGATCACCAAATATCTTGGTTTCAAGAGATCCCTTGAGGCGATAGGAAAATGGGGGTGCAAATGGTGAGAGGGGTGAGGTGGCATGCTCTTTGGGTAGGGATTTGAGGTCACAATGGGAAAGTCCATGACTAAGAAGTTGTCTGTTTTGACTTGTATTTGAGATAAACTGATTGATGTGGGAAGTCTATATGGGATGAGGAAATGAACTCCTTCAGGTCTTCGTGAAGCTGATCGATGCAGAAGCTTCAGTCTCTCTTTTTTTTTAAGATCTTTACATAGTTGTCCTTCAAGGAGTCTATTTATAGTAGAGATTACAGAGAGGAAGATGTCCTTTTGAGGGAGTCATCTTTTTATTATAAGTTTAACTCAAGGAGTTGGGTCCCATGTAGGGATTTGAAGTCATGGAAAATACCAAGGTGAGGAAAAGGATTCTTGTTTAGAAAGCAGGTGAAATGACCATGGAATCTTATCTAAAAGTAGATGAAAAGTATCCATGAGAATCATGCTATGTGCAACGCCATGGTACACATATTCAAGAGAAGATAAGAAGTGATGGGTACTCACATAATTCTTGTTTAATAGTTATTTAGATGTAAGAACTAGAGAGTGCTCAAGGGACGAGCATGGAAGGAGGAAAAAAGTGATGTAGGACTAAAAGTCAACAATAGAATGGTCGAAGATGCAAGGCGTTAAGGGGCTCAGGCTCGGGTTTACCATCGAGGAAGATAAACAATAAGCACCTGATCCATAAGTATGGGTCACGATGTATGGTCCAAGCCAATTAGGATCAAATTTACCACGTTTACTTTTCTCTGCTTTGGTTACATGTTGATTTTATTTCAGGACAAGGTCACCGAATTGGAAGGTTCGTTCATGGACACGTTTGTCGTAGGCACATTTGATATGTTTTTGGTAAACTTGAAGGTGGTCAAGAGCGTTAAGACGATGTTTGTCTAATAACTCAAGTTGTGCTAAATGGTCCTGATGAAAGTCATCATCATTGAGCATGTCATGGAGAGAAATGTGGAGTGAGGGAATCTAGACTTCGAGAGGTAAAACAACCTTGGTACCTGTAGACCGAGAAAATGGTGTGGCGCAGTGGAAGTGCGAGATACTAGTGCGGTATGCCCATAGGGAAAAAGGAATGTGCGTATGCCAATCCTTCCTAGTATCGTTAACCACTTTCATAAGAATTTTGTTTAAGGTTTTATTAGTGGATTTGGCTTGGCCGTTGGTTTGTGGGTAATAAGGTGACAAGAAACTTAGCTGAATGCCGAAGGTGTCGCAAAGTTTTTGTAATGTTTTGTTTTTGAATTGTTTTCCATTATTAGTGATGAGGCAATGAGGAACACCAAAGTGACAAATGATGTGATGATTGATGAACTCACATATTTTCTCGGCTTTCGTGGAGATGATTGGTATGGATTCAACCCATTTTGTGTAGTATTCGATAGCGTTGATGATCCATTGATGGCATTGGGAAGAATGGGGATTGAACTCTCTGACAAGATCCAAACCCCATTGAGAAAAGGGCCAAAGGTCACGAGTGACCTACAAGGTGTAACTGGGTGTATGATGAAGGTTGTCATGTTGTTGGCATTTTACACAACTTTTAATATAGTCGTAACAATCATGGTTAAGGATCGGCCAGTAATAGCCCAAGTGAAGAATACACTTAGCCACAGCCATGCCGCTGAAGTGACCTCCACATATGCCATCATGAACTTCCTTAATTGTATAAGGAATTTTAGAACTTGTGAGGCATCGTAAGAGAATATCATTAAAGCTGCACTTATAAAGAAGGCCCCCATGATGACGTAATGAGAGACCTTTTTAAGGAAGGCACGTTGTCCATTACAGGTGAGATCAGGAGGTAAGATGGAGAGAGAAAGGTAATTGGAGTATTGTTTATACCAAATGTCACTCAGATCAGGGGCAGCGGTTCCAATAGAGTAAACTTTGCAAGGTAAATAAGAGGTGATTGGATTCGTTGTATGGTGACAACGATTTTAGAATCGGCAGGCGAAGCAAGTATTTGACAAGCCAAGTAGGCCATGCTATCTACAAATTTTTGGTTGAATGGGGGATGGTTTGAAGGGCGTAACGGTCAAAGGTGGTCAAAATTATGTCTACATGATGTTTATACTTTTGAAGTATCTCATTATGACATTGGTATATACCATTGACTTGGTTTATGACCAATTGGGAATCACCAAAGATGTTGATTGATTTGACATCTAGGGTGTAGGCGGCTTGGAGACCTAATACGAGTGCTTCGTATTCAACAATATTGTTTGTACATTCAAAATCAAGTTTAAACGACAAAGGCATGGGTTCATCATTAAGAGGAATGAGGATAATACTAGCCCCACCTCCGCGCTGACACTTGGAACCATCGAAGAAGAGTGTCATTTGGTAAGTGGGTTCATCCAAGGAAAGGGTAGCAATGGACTCATCTGGAAATTCAAAATTAGAGGGTTGATCCTCGGAAATAGGTGCGTCATCCAATTGGTCAACGATGGCTTGACCCTTGATGGACTTTTGATGAATGAATTCGAGGTCGAGGTTAGCTAAGAGCATAATCCATCATTCAGCATGCCTATTTTGATAAGGTTTGGCATATATGAAGTGTAGGGGGTCAGTGTTGGTTATAACATAGGTTTTTTGGTTGAGTAGATAATGGCGGAGTTTTGTGGCAATGAAAACTAAGGCTAAGAAAAGTTTTTTGAGATGGGTGTATCGGGTTTCATAGTCAAAAAGAGTATGGCTTATGTAATAAAATGTCTACTCCCGTGTTGTTCATCATGATGAGCAAGCATGGCTCCCGAGGAATGATCGCGCACTAAGATGTATAGGTAGAAAGGTTGATCGTCTTTAGGTGGAATGAGTACGGGTGGTTGGAGAAGGTATTGTTTTAAGGCCTCAAAAGCTTTGTGCGCAGTCATCATCCCATTTAAAGGGGACATCCTTCTTGAGCGAGATGATGAAATGGTTGACACCGATTAAATAATTGTGAAATGAAACAGTGAATAGATCAGTAACTTACCTTATAGGCTACGGAGTTGTCTAAGGTTAGTGGATGGAGGCATTTCTAGAATGGCCTTGACTTTAGCAGGGTCAACTTCTATACCACATAGGGAAACGATAAAGCCCAATATTTTTCCGAGAGGACCGCGATGATGCACTTCTTAGGATGAAGGCAAACATAATATTTAATGAGGTGCTCAAAAATGGTTTTAGGATGGAAAGGTGCTCGAGAGCAGCATTTAGATTTGGCGAGGAGGTCATCTACGTAATCTTCCAATATACGATGCATGATGTCATGGAAGATGTAATTCATAGCCCACTGATATGTGGCACCAGCATTTTTAAGGCCAAAAGGCATGACTCGATAGTAGAAGGTCCCCCAAGGGGTGATGAATGAGGTCTTGTGTTGATCTTCAGGGGCAAGCAAAACTTGGTTATAAGCCGAGAAGCCATCCATGAGAGATAGCATCTCGTGATCAGCGGTAAGGTCAACCAGTTGATCAATACCGGGTAAAGGAAGTCATCCTTTGGGAAGGCAAGGTTGAGGTCACAAAAGTCTATGCAAATGTGGAGTCCCCCTATCACCTTAGTGACAGGGACAATGTTAGAGATCCAATGAGGATAATCAATGAGTAATATGAAGGAAACAGATAGAAGATGCTGAAGTTCTTCTTTGACGAGAAGGACAATGCGAGGGTGCATTTTTCGTAGTTTTTGTTTGATGGGTTTGGTGTTGGGACGGCAGTTCTGATATAGTGGACCACTATGGTGGGGTTAGTACCAGAAAGTCTATGTAAGACCAAGCGAACGTGTGGTTATGATCTTTGAGAAAAGAAGTGATGGCTTCCTATTCAGTAGCATCTAAAGATTGTGATCTTTAGGATGTGCGGAGTCATCTGAGTGTGGATGTTGATCTCGATAGTCAATTCATTCAACATGGTTTGTGTCTCGAAGGTAACGACTAATGAATATATGAATCTTCTACACCAAGATAGGTGAGTATAGATTCATCATCCGACGACATTAAACGACGTTAATTGACGGTGTATCATCATCGATCATTTCAGGGTACATGAAGGGAAGAGAGGAAGGGACCTCGCCCTCATGTTGATAAGTCAAAGGCCCCAAGGAAACGGTGTTTATGAAAAAAAAGTTAGGAGGGATAGATTTTGGATCCATCAACTCCGTCGGTGAAGGTGGCGATGAAGGTGGAGTGGGTGAAGAAGGTGGAGAAGGGTTGATGTTCTCGATGGGTTCAATGCGGGCTTGCTTAGTAGGTGGTTCAGGAAAGCCGATACCACTACGGTTGTTATGTTTGTGGGTGGTACATGGGATGACAGTATGGTGGCCTTGTTCATAAAATCCACAACCAAAACCCTTCCACACACATCGGTGCAGGAAGGTGTGGGTGAAACGGTGATTGTTGAGAGACTGGAAGTCAGCAGAAAATAGGTGGGTTTGTGACGGTGGTTCGGGTGTGCAAGTGGTAGTATCAATTCCCCCATAGGTGATACTGGTACAAATATGTGGAGGACCATAAAGGAGGCATTCTCTTATGTGGTGATCATAGTGAGGGTGTTGGTGAAGACTTCCATACTCTTGTGGAGTAAGGAATGTGTTGACACTATATAAGCAATATTCTCTCGAGTGAGGCATTGAAAAATGCCTTCTAATGGATCGGTGGTTAGTATGTGGGTAGCTGGAATAGATGATGTGTCATAGGTTGATGCGGAGGTGGAGTTAACAGATTGGGAGGCAGATGGGTCGGCCGTGGAGGTTGTGGCAACGGTAGGAATGGAGGAGGCATGTGTGGTTGAGGTAGAATCTGTATTGGTAAGTGGAGGTATAGGTGAAGTGGTAGTGGTCATGGAGGTAGATGACTTGATAGGTATAAGCATTTCATTGGGTCAGTAAAGCATGTTGCATGTTTTAAAAGGTGATTAATCACCTGGAATAGTATAGGTGTACCCTTCATGCTCAAACTTTACACAACGATGCAAAGTGGAAGGAACATAGCCCATGAAATGAATCCAGTGGTCTGCCAAGAAAAGTTATATTGAAATTCCCCTTCCAAGATGTAGAATAGCTCGAAGCAGTCAGCAACCCACGTGAACATGGAGAATGATAGTGCCTAGTGTAGAGGTGATAGTGTCATTGAATGAATGCAACATGACTAGATGTTTATGCATGTAATTGTCAGGTATGCGCATTTGAGTGAATGCATGGGATGAAATGATGTTAATGCTAGCACCACCATCAATCATTACACGTCATACATGTATATTATTATCGATGTGGACGAGAGATGAAGGGTTGGAGTGCAGGTCATCTATTTGGTGCGGTGCGATCTCTTCCTCTGAGAAGCTAAGGGAGGCTACTTGGTGAGTAGGGTGAGGTGTGGATAAAGGTGGTAATTTGATGAGAGAGGCTACATGATGGGGTGTGATAATGGAGGCTACGGGTGTAGGGTCATTGGGTAAAACCTCAATATATTGAAGAACCTCCATGAGAGCTTGACGATGGGATTTCGAGGTTTAGATGAGGTCATATAGGGACATTTTGAGGGGAGATTGGTGTAATTGTTTGAGCATGGTGCGATGTGTGACCCCATTAGAAATAGGGTATGTGGGTCCATGATAGTAATCTTAGGTGTGGGTGTAGATGGTATGTTGGGTATAGGATTGGTTGGTGGGTCAATTGCCTTTTCCTTACCTTTATCCTTCGAACATGGGTAGTAATGTGGATCATGTTGATCTGAGGGGAGTTGGCAAACGGAGAAGGTGTAGGGTAAGTGGTATAATGACATGACAGAAAAAAATCTACCGAGGGAGAAAAGCCTTGTGAATTGAGTTGGGCATAATGACATTTAGGTAATGGTGTAGCAAGTTCTCTTATGCGAACCATGTTAATTTCAAATATTAGAGGTGGCTCTAAGAGCTGTGGGGGTGGAGGTCGTGGTTATTGAGTGGGTAGTGAGGGAAGGACTATGGGAATGGGTGTCGGTGAATCAGGTTCCTCATCGAGAAGGTCGTCATCGTTAAAGTTGGCTTCCAAAGGACACAACTAGATAAGGATGGTTTTCAAAGCCTTGTAGTTCTCCACATCATGCCCTGGCACATGATGGTAGGAACAAATTTTAGTGTCATCAAACCCTTTTGGCTTGGGTTTGAGGAGGTCATAAGGTCTGAGTGGCAATAATGTGATAACAAAAGTCTCAAGGAGGTTGGTTAATATTTTGGCATAGGACCCCGATAGTGGATCGCAATGAGAAGTGAAAGTGGGTTTAGGTGTAGGTGTGGTTGATTGTTGAGGAATGGTCCTTGTAGGAGGGGGAGTGGGTTGAGCCATGGTTTTGTGTGCTGGAGTGGTCTTGGGTGTTGGTCGTGTTTGTTTGGGTAGAGGTATGGTAGATGAATGGGCATGAGGGTGTATGGTTGCTTTGAATACCTTATTAGAGGGTAGTGGATTTTTGTTTTTGGGTTACACCTTCTTAGGTAAAGGTGATATGGGTGTACGAGATCTAGAGGGAAAAGCAGATGGGGGAAGAGGGTGAGTTACCCACGGGGATAATGGAGGTGTTGTGAAGGTAGATGATGTGGGTGAGAAGGGGGTGTGAGAGACAGAGACTAAAGTGTATTGGGTAATGAAGAAGTTCTTGAGGGTATTGCAGGTATGGGTGGTAAAGATCTTTGCAGGTGTAGGTGCAAGTCATGTTGAGTGCCTGAGTATGTTAGAGATTTGCAAGGAAGGAGTGGGTTGTTGTGTTTTTGGGTGGGCAGAATTTTTTTTAAGCTGATCTTTGGGAGGTTGGGGTTCTAAGACAGATGGAAAGGGTGAAGGTGATGTAGGTATGGTAGGTGCAACTCAGTGGGGTATGAGTTCTATGGGTTTGGTTCTTCTGTTTGGGTGCCGAAGTAGGTTTGGTGTTGACTTTGGAGGATGTGGCTAAATCTAGTTTGATAGATGGATGAGTAAGGCTGGTGGTTGGGGTGACCCCTAAGGTAGTAATAGGTTTAGTCAAGGAAGATGATAAAGGTGTGGGTTTGGATTTAGATGTATGTTGGGTTATGGGTAAGGGAGTATGTTGAGCGGTGCAGAGGGTTATGGAAGAAGTAGTGATAGAGGTGGTTGTGCTCGGTTCAACTGGCCAGAATATTTTTGGGTAGATAGTGGAAGTATCCACAAGTAACATCTGCATTTGTGTTGAAACAGAAGTAGAAGATGCCCCACAATAAGGCTTTGTCCACATAATCTAGGTGATCGGCCAAATGTGAGAATGAAACGTCTGTAGGTGATGTTGATGAGGACCCAATGGATATTCCCGTAAAATGTGTCTTAGAGATGGGAAATTTGTTAGCTTCACACGTGGGTAAGAGAGCCAAAAGTAGGTCTGTAGGATCTTGGGTAGCTGATGGAGAATGCTCACCTAGAGGCAAAGGTATCTCTACTGGATCTTTGATAGGTGGAGGAGAAAATGGGTGCTCCTCTGTAGGTGGAGAAGATGATGGGTGCTCCTCTGTGGGTGGAGGAGATAATGGGTACTCCTTTGTGGGTGGAGGAGATAAACAAGTATCTTCCATGGACTGAAGAAGTATTATGGGTGATGGTTCCCTAGGTGGAGAAGCCAAAGGTGAAATGGTCTCGATATTAGTGAAGGGATCCTCCATGGGTGAGGAAGAAGGTGAAAGGTGTCCCTTTATGGGTAGAGGAATAGGTGAGGTAGGTTCCAATGTAGAAGGAGGATTTCGAGCTAGAATTTCCTCTATGGAAGGAATATGGGGTAATTGGGAAGCAACAGGTACATCACTAAAAATAGCATGGACCTCATAGGTATGGCTATCATGAGTTGAGGTCTCACCGGTTTGATCAGATGAAGGGGCATGATTGGGAAAGGGTTTCTTGAAGATATGCGAGGTTTTGTTTTTCAGTGTGTTAGGATTATCCATGGTTAACTCACCTTTCTCAAGCAGATTTCTTGGACAATGTTTTTGAAAGTGATGCAATTTTTGGTCACTATGAACCTTTACTCGATGATAGTTACAGAAGTCGTGTTCTTTATACCATGCGGGCATGGGGAAAGGCAGGTCAAAACCAAAGTGTGCGGTTTTATAGGTGGAAGGGTGATGGCCCCATATTTGATGAGCTTTTCTAAGACAGAAGAATAAGGCTCCCCAATTGGGGTGTATTTCTATTATTCTCGCCTAAATTGAAAAGTCTGTATGGGTGAGAGATTAGATGAGGGGGTAGCCTGATTTGATGGATGAGCCGAACCGGCTTTGAGTACCACTGCGTTAGCGATGCCCTTAGCTTTTGAATAATTTCTCTATGGTTTGGAAGAAGAAGAGGTATCATTCAACTTGAATGCCGAATTCTTATTGCGTAATTGGATTTTCTTCTCTTCGATGGCCCAAATCTCTAAGCGTCGTGCCATGATGAATGCTTCATCAAATGTACACAAAGTCTAAACCTACAGGGTTGGTGAGATGTGTCTAGCACAAGCTCACATGAAGAGCTCGATGAGTTCAGTTTGTGGTAGTTGGAAGGTGAGTTGATTGATCAAAGCTACGCAAAGGATGAGAAATAAAATCTACGATAGATTCATCATCATACTAACGCCTGGAGTCTAGGTCAATCATGGTAACCTTCTTGATGATATTGATGGAGAAGTGATCCAAGAAGTCTTGGGCTACCAGATTAAATGAAAATATAGAGTGTCTAGGTAACCCACTATACCAATCTAATGCAAGTCCAGTCAGATATATGGGAAAGGTCCGTAAGAGCAAAGCATCATCGTGGGCGATTAGGTAACACCTGTGTTTTAACGACCGTAAATGTTGTTGCGGGTCTTCCTTGCTATTGAAATGGTTGAATTTAGGCATTTCCCAATACATGGGGTATGGGTGAATAGGAATGGATGGGTGGATAGGCTCGCTGTAAATTTCATCATAGGTGAGAGTATTGTGGGAGCTGAAACCGATGCCTCCAATGTCTGCATCTTGTCCATCATCAATTTGATTAGGTCGTTGGTAGATTGTGATGATTGGGTGCCTCCTATAGCATAAGAGGGTTGGTGTTGGGCGTGTAATGGGGGTGGAATTTTGGTATATGGTGTTTCCGTGTAGGTTGATTGAGAAGAAGGTAGTGAAATAGGGGGTACGTACCTAGAGTGAATAACAAATGAAATAGGAGGCTGTTGATAGTATGTATATGGAGGTGGAAGGGTCGTGGTGAACCTAGTGGCAATGGGGGCTAACGATTGGGGAATAAAAAGGACCACATTTTGAAAGGGGGTGGGGGTCACCGACATGGGAGCTAGTTGTGTAGCTACTAGTATATGTGAGACAATATGGGTGGATGAGGTTGTGTTTTGAGTGGTTGCAAAGGTATGGTGGATGTGGCGGGTGCAACGGATGTAGCAGATGCTTTGCGGTCATAGCGGGTATAGGACCTAGCTACAAAATGATTGGGGTAAAGTAGATGCGGCAAACACGAAGCTAGATGTGGTTGACGCATCTCGAGTGGATGAGTGAGAAAGATAAAACTGCAAGGTGGCAGGGTTTTAGTCAAGGAGTCGTGTGAACTCCTCATCTTTGGTAGCAATAGCGATAGGTTGGATAGGATCCATTATGGGTGATAAAATGGAAGGTGGCGAAGGGATACGTGGGAGCGATTGACAAGCGGCATGGAATACGAGGGCACTAGATTGTCAACGTGTCGCATTACCATGTGAACAAGCTCGATCAAAGTTGGGTGCTTTCTGTAAATGACACGAAATATAGAGGGAATAGGAAGAATAAAGCGGTAATAAATGGATTAGGTACCAAATGTTAGTTAGAAAGTGGCACAGATAATCGATGTTGGTCGTCAGTAAACCGACACCGGTTACGGGTAACCGCCACCGATCATTGTGTGAAATGGGCAATTGGTCAAAAACAAGGTATAAGGCCAAATTTGACAGTATGTCGAATGCGATGAGATTTACAAGGTCAATGGGAATGATAGTAGTGACAGGGACTCTGAATAGTTGAAGAAGGTGAATAAATTTCCTTTTGGGTAGGTTAACCAAAATGACAGTGAATCGACGCTTGGTTGGTTATAACCGATGATGGTCAAGAGGTAATCGATGATGGTCACTGGACCGATACTAGTCATTATGAAATTGAAATAGTGATGAAAGAAAAATGGTTGTGAATTAAAATCTGATGTGGAATCAAACCCAAAATTCTGAGAATGATGAGAATGTGGTCCAGGCACACTCAGAAGAAGCCGGAATACACCAACTATGATGAGGAGCATGTAAGGAGAAACAAGAAGAATGAAGAATGTGACCTCTCACCTCAAAATGTAAGCCAAGTAGAAACACTAAGAAAAATGTGATCCTAAGAGTGATTTTTCGATTATGTTTGTTTAGCTTATGCTATTTAAGGACTGACCTATGAACTGTAAAATAGATTTCTTTGGTGAGGATGGCTTCCTATAAATAAGGAGATCTAAAAGGTGAGGTTTCGGGTATGTTATGGCAGGGCGAGCTTCGCTTTGAAGTATGACTCGACGTGAGTAAGCGTCTTAGGGAGTACTTTCCAATCCTCGATCAATGTGATTGTTTGACAGACATTCCGGGAAAGATGTTGTTTAAGAATATGTATGTTTTTTGAATTTGTACAATTTGGCAAGACTCAGAGAGAGAGAGATGTGCTTCTACGATTTGTTTGTCAACCATTAGGCTGGGAATGACTTCCAGCATATAGGTTTCCCTCAATTAATGTGAGCTAATGCGATAAATTAGAATGAGGTGCAATGATTTTAAGCCCAAATCAAAATATGAATTTCGATGACACAAATAGATGAAGAGGAAGAGGGATGCACTTTCAATAAAATGCGAGAAAACAAGAAGAAATGGTTCTTTTTAAGTACACTAAAAGAAAGGTTTCTTTTAGAGCAAATAGAAAGAAAAGAAAGTTTACAAGGAAGAAAATTAATGTGTATGCTTTTCAGAAGGGAAACAAACACAAATTTTCCTAGGAATGAATAAAAATGCAAGGAACCCTGAATGGGTCCCACCAGGTGTGCCAAAATGTTTCACCTGATTCTTAGATGTTTCTTTGAATATTGACAAAACAGATAGGTAATGGACGTAGGAGGAATACCTGTTGAAATGATGGTTGATAGGTTGTTGTGCGCGTGTTGACTCCTTGATCCACAAGCTGATTGTGAGAGATTCCTTTTGGTTGGGAGGAACTACCTGAATTGGAACACAAGACCACCAAATAAAAGTTAAACAATATGTGTAGTGAACTCGCCTAGCGTGTGCTAGATCCGGGAATTGTGATACTTCCTAGACAACTATCAGTCCACTGTTTAAAACAATTTAATCTGGTAATGAAGTAAATCCTATTATAATTGAAATGATTTAGGTATCTCATTAAAAACACAATAAGAAAGATCTAATCTAACAAGCTAGGTTAAGATAAGACCGAAGGTCAAGTAGCTGGTTCGGTCTCTCTGCAGTCCGACAAAGGTCTCGGGAAGGTCACATGTGATCAAGGGTGATGGAGAGGATAGGTGGGTGGTCACTTGTTCTAGGTTGTATTGATAAATACGAGAGACCAATGCCGCTTAAGGGTGACCGACGCCGGTTGGGGAGAACGGATGCCGATTCTTATGGAATACTGGGAATGCCACAAAATGAGCTTTGGATCTCCCTTGTGATTACACAAATGACTAGGCTGGTCAAAATGAGGCATTAAGTTGTTTAGATGGGATTTGGTGAGGTTTTAATGGGTATATGGAGGGGTGAGTGTTAAAGTAGGTCAAAGGGTGGCTAGGAGAATAGAGGATGAAGATATAATGATTAAATGAATGAACTAGAGGAGTAAAATGTTCTACTTACTTGAAATCTGGTTTTGGGCACCTGTGAGTGATGAATGAAGGTGCTGGTAAGAGGTTGAATGTTGTTGAGGATCACCAAATGTTGGGGAGTTCTTGCATGGGCTGCATGTGCTCTCCTTCTGCTTGGTTGGATCAAATCTGTGTTGGGTGGTTGCTAGATGAATGTTGGATGTCTGTGCAAGAGAAAATACTTGATCTCCTTCCTTACATGCGTGTTCTCGTGGAAACTTGTTCTCAAAAGATAGGTTATCTCTCAGGAATCCCAACGTTTTTCCAACCTCCAAAATAAGGTTGTTTTGGGGATTAAAAGGTGACCGACGGTGGTTCCAGCTTAACCGATGGCGGTTAAGGGTAATTGGCATCGGTTAGGGCGGGATTTCCTAGGTTTACTAAACTAGGTAGATCCCCTTGATTTTCTAGGATCTCATGTCATTAACCCATGGATTAGGATGGAAACTTCTTTCAAGCAGGCGGGAATGTGGTAAGAGGGAATGTAGGCATTGATTTTTAGGGTTTGGGTAAGTCTTAGTTAGTTATGGCAACTTACTAAGAATAGGTCTTAGGGTGAGGTGGCTTGATGAGGTGTCTAGGTGAGGTGGATGTGTGGGCATTATCTAAATTAAGATATTTAAATAATAAATATGGTGAGGATAATGAATTAATTTAATTAAATTAATATTAGTGGGGTGAATGGGGCCATGGTTAAGTGAATGTGATGAAGGTGTTTATTTGTCGAGGGACCAAAGGGGAGTGTGACCTAATTTTAGTGTCTACAATAACGTTTCATGTCGCACTATAAACCCCCTTACCGCAAGAATGTAAGCGAGATGCGCTCACTAATCTGCAATCAATAACAAGGGTTATTACAGTGCTTAAGATGACTCGAAATGAGTCCAGATGACCCCAAGATGTGGCGAGCGCTCTCGTAAGGAAAAAGAAGCTAGAAATGTTGCAAAACACTTCAATAAATGATTAGAAAAGAAATCGTCTAATACGCTTAAAATCAAACTTTTAAAACACCCAATAAACTTAATTTTAAAAGACTAAAGGGCCAAGAAGCAATTAAAACGATGATTAAACAGTAAATTTAATTTTTATTAACCGAGATTAAAGGAGTTTAATAAGTAATTAAATACTTAATAAATAAACCCCTAAGAAGATTAATTAAATTAATCCTACTGTGAAAAATAAATTAGATCCAATAAAACAATTAAGATCTAACTTATAAAACAAGTTTATCTTATATTAAAAGCTTACCCCCTTTTTATAAGAAAATAACTTATTTAAAAAATCCACCATATGAGTTATAAACTTTATTTTTAAAAGCCACCTTTTTAAAACTATACTCACCTTAATATAATTAAATCCTATCTTAACTTTATATTAAAAGCTAGGGAAAAAAGGCTTTTAGTTTATAATATTTCACTCACCTTTTAAAAGGACCCACTTTATTATTTAAAACACCACGGATTTTAAAAGCAACCCACTTTTTAATAAGAACCGACGTGTGAAAAAGTAGGAGAGAGTGGATTTGAACAGCGGTGTTCTACTGCATGGGACGTGGAGGAGAGCCTACGTGGAGAAGACAACCAGCAGAACAGGGGCAGAACGGCTCCAAACAGCCAAGAAAAATAGCAAACCAAGGCAGCAATGGCAAGGCCGAGGTAGCAAATTTAACGCAGGGTAAATAGCCCAAAGAAGAGTTGAGCAAGCTCAAGCAAAGGTAAGGCACGACCCAAGCAAAAGCATGCATGGATACCGAAATATCCAAAGAATGCACACACAACAAAACAACCCAAAGCAAGCTCGAACAACACATTCAGAAGCCGAATGGAAAATAGACAGAGCTCAATCCAAACACGGTAAGGTAAGACTGACACCAATGCAATGAGAATGGTCAATGCAACCAAGTTAGATCAGGCTCAAGGCACAAACCCCACATGCAAGGGAATAACATGCAAACAAGGATAGCAGCAACAATCCAAATGCAACAAACCAACTCAACAAGGCAACCGGAGAGGTGAATTAGAGGACGAAACTAGATGCAACAACATGGATGGATGTGGATAAAGGTCAAAACACAACTTTTCCAAAAAAAATCACTTTTATTTAAGAAATCTGGTAAGACCAAAAAAGAACCAACCTCTAATCAAGCGCTTTCCCGCTAAAATGTGACCAAAAACAACAAAATATGGTGGTGAAAAATGCAAACCTACACACATGCACAAACCCCAAAAACACAAAAACTCCATAGAAATGACTATTAAAAATATTAGCAAGATTCTAAAATAAACAACGAAAAACTTGCACGAGGAATGATTAAAAACCAAACCGGAAGTAATCAACAACTCAAAAATAATGAGTGCACGTTTACCGAAACCTCATGCTCGATACCATGAAAGAGTGTTCGCGAGAATCAATACAGAAACTATGCACCACAACGAAGTTGCACTCCAACAGTAACGTGGTAGCTCCAATGTAATCAGTAAGATTCGAACAATGGAAAATCATGCAAGTAAGAAAACAGTCTACTCATACTCATAGATCGAAAAAGGAAGTACAAATAGGAGTGTTGAGTAACCCCATGCTTGGACAATTATTCCCTTGTAAGAGGGAAGGAGGAGTTACAATTCCAAATAAGGAATGTAACTCCTATGATGCCATTGACACATATGACAATGACAGATTCTATGATGGAATCTGCCACTTGTCATATAACTCCCTAATACCTATGACACTCGCTAGATGAGATGACTCACCATGTGATGTGGACGAGACCCCTAGGATGATGATGAGGCAAGTCACACACACCAACATGGCCATCGCCAACGCTGACCTACTAAGCATGAGAAAGTATAAATGACATAATAAAATGATATGGTAAGCCACAAGTTGGCTACTCATTTCCTAATACAAGCAATAGGTTAAGGGCGTAGCAATTTGTTACATGTAGGTTATCCAAGGTTGGTCATACCGCACATGGACATGGTTCTCTATAGAAACCTATCCTACAACAAATTATCTATGGACATTCTTGTCATTAAAAACTTTTCAAGGTTTCCTCCAGATAGGGGTAGATATAACCAAAACATTTCTCTGTAAAATAATTCAGTTTTGTTTCTCATGGTTTTTAGATATCAACAATTAACTGATGTAAGTAATAGTACTTGTCTTTTAAATAATGCAGGTCTAGAGACTTTCTTCTATTGTTATAAAAATATTGGTTAACTTGGATATGTATGATGTTGTGTAGCAAAATTGTGGACCAATGCAATGAACAACATCCATCTCTAAACCAACAATTGTTTGCATGTGTTTTGGTTCATTAATACTATTGGACATGGCTCTTCACATGTAAGATGACATAATGAGATTATGATCAATATAGTCAATAGACTACAAATACTTAAACAAATCAATTTCATAAATATTTAACATTGGCATCTTCAAGTAGTACTTGGGAAACTATTCCTAATCAAATATTTTTTCCTCACCGATCCAAGTGATGCTGCCAACACGATTCTAGGGGGTTCAATCTAAGTGATCCAATATCTTTCCCTCAGTGATCCAAGTAACAGTTCCAAACGATTTACAGGGGGTCAAATCTAGGTCCAAGCCTTATTTAGCGATTTATGGGAAAATAACGAAGAATTCAAGCACCCAAGAGGTGGTCCAGAGTGGCATAAATGCTTTGGTTGTGTCGGAAAGGCCAGTTCCATGTGGTTTAAAAAAAAGAGTTGAAAATCAGACATTTGACAGAAAGATTAGTAAAATTGAAGAAATGCAAAAAATTAAGAAAGAGATCATTATTAATCGCATAGATAGAAGATCACCTAAAGCCAACTCTAAAGATATGAAATGACTATTACAAAATTACCTTAAAGTAAACAACAATAAATGATATTACATACTTAGCACATAATACCATTTTCAAAGAGTGATAGAAAAAGTATGCAAATCGTACATGTGAAAATATATAGTTATGTGTTCATTTTGCATTGAAAGAAATGCAATTGAACAACCATCTACCAACTATTTTCGGAAGTAACAATCTTGATTCAAGTTAATATATATACCCACACCAAAGCTTAAGACACGTAAGAGTTCAATCCTACAACTAAGAAGAACTTTTAACATCCATGAGGCTAGTTGCACTTCTGTTTGAGTACTAACAAATTTTAAGCAACCAACTACCAACTGTTACCTAGAACAAAACAATCTTGATTCAAGTTAATATATATACCCACACCATTCTTAAGACACATAAGAGTTCAATCCTACAACTAAGAAGAAATTTTAACATCCATGAGGCTAGTTGCACTTCTATTCGAGTACTAACAAATTTTAAAAATTGGTTACAAATTTCAATTCAATCCCCAACTATTGTCATTCTTGACTTCACATAATTAATACAATAATCAACTACCGAACTTTTTTGTTATATCGGGTTCAATCTTCCAACCAAGTGGAAGTTCATCACAAGATTAATCTGGACCTACATTTACGGTTTTCCATGTCAACATGACCTAACAACCAAAATTTCTTAATTATGTATTGTGGGTATCAGGTGCCTACATCTGTGTGGGAAAGCAGTATGCTCATTCATTTGCAAGGGTAGAGTCAAATGCATTCCTTGTAAATTGTCAATGAATTCATAAATTGCATTTTAACTGGGTCCTTGGAGTCAATACAATGCTGGTAGCATGGATAGACAGTGGTTTTGTATCTTTTTAAATTTCATGATATTGTGCTAAAAATGGTGTCTAATAGTTGTTTGTTCTCTTGACTTAAATAGATGAATGGGGCAACCTTCCGCCAAACCCTGAAATGAGTTAACTTTGCATGCGAGTCTATTTTTCAGCTTAAGCGCATATTTATCTGGTTGATTTGCCATTGAAATTTGGGTAAAACCATGCAAAAACCAATTCTTCTTTGTTCTTTCATTATTGGTAGCTATTTTTATCTAAGTTGCGTAATATAAAAAAATGTGTAAACACCCATTAAATTTAAGCACATGTAAAAATATAAAAACATGCGTCAAATTTAGGCGGTGGTGTGAATAATCGTAGGCTCTTTACCATAGGGGAATGCCTTTGAGTTATTATTATTATTAATATAAAAATGTTATTTTATTTCTATAATATTAATATTGTTATAATTAATAATAATAATAATAATATATTGTAATTTATTTAATATAAAAATTTAAAACTTATTATTATTATTATCTATCATGTGTATATATGTATATATAATAATTTGTTTCAAATTTAATAATATGTTATACTTCTAATTATGAAAATTATATTATAACTCTACATATTACAATTATAAAATTAATTATTATAATTATAATTACAATTACAATTATAACCATTATAAATATCATTATTATTACAAGTATAATTATTACAATTACTCTATACTTAAAATATTCTTTTTTAGTAGTGGTAAAAGAGTGTTAAGGGACCCTACCCTATACAATAAGTGGAGACAAAATTTTTACAATGAGGATCAATCAAGCAACCTCTACCAACAACACAAAAACAAAAACAAGCCCAAACTAACAACCCAACCGATACAAACAACACAAAAGATCAAACATCAACCCTTAGACCCCTTCCCTTGGGATCGTAAGTGCATCTTAAGGGGAGTATTCTAGTTCTTGTTTCAATTCACAACCGTCCAATCCATTTCCTTATTAGGATTTTTATTTTCTTTATTATGGATTGGAATAATCACTTGTAAATTCTCCTTATAATTTTAAGTTCCTAAAGAATCCAAAGGAAGGGGACATGTTCCCTTTTCCTCATCCATCAAATCCATAGAACTCTGAAGAACTTGTTGTGGATCCATCTAAGTTTGAGGAAGTACTTCCAATTCCTTAGAATCTTGTAATGCCCACATTTTCAACACCAAAATACAACAAGTAAAATTATCCAAATAATTTTTTTCTTTAAATTCTCGCACTACAACACCACATGGGCTCTAATAGAGAAACTTAACATCACATAAGACACTTACACAAAACATCAACCCACATAGACAACATGATAACACCATATACACGTCGATGCCACACTTTCCCTGATGAACAAATACTAGCAATGACCCAACCACAAAAAGAGACCCAAGGATTGGAAAATCCACAACACATCATTACCATGGTTACATCTTAGTTATGATTAAAATTCCAAGAGCATTTATCATGCAAGGATAAATTCTCATTTTTCCACCTACATATTCTTAATTTCATTTAACATTCAACTTACAATACAAACACTTAATTTGGATCTTTCTCCCTTACAATAATCTCCATAACTAAATAATTATTCTCCATATTTCAAACACATACAAAATTCCTAATGCTCTCATTCTTATGTTAAGGTTATGCTTCTTAAAACGTTTATTCGATGTTTAAATTTTACCCTTGTTACACAAGGGAACTAATGTGAAGTCAAGGAGGAATCTTAGGATTTAAAGGAGGTTTAGATTAAAGATGCCTCTTCCCATAAACATCCTTCCATTACGGTACCTTTATTTTCCTGTTATCGTTGAAATAGTTCAATGACTTCTTTGAGTCAATACAACATTTTCACTTCAAGAAATTTTATTTATATATTTATATATTTAAGACCTTATGTTTGCTCAAAATTTGGACTCACCAAGAGTAATTCATATTTATTTTTAACAACATGAAAATGTATAGTTAAGTTATAAGGACTTCAAGTATGACATTATTCCTAACCCAAAATCTCGTTTACTCTTATACTCTTTACACTTATGTCGCACTTTGGTCTCACTATTGACATTGTTTTAGAACAATTGCGGTTTAAAGTAAACATAATTTACACTTAGGGATTCATGACTACAAGGAGTGGTGACCTTGCACAAAACAACTCATTTCATCGCTCTTAAACACTCAAGTATTAAATGCATATTACAAGCGAGACAACCCAACAACTATATGTTTTTCAAATTCCTTCCAAGGAACAATTTAAATCGTTGGATGAATATGTATTAGCATTTCCTTCACCAATAACCTTAAGAGAGGCTTCACGATCTATTAACTTCAAAATCATTCATGGATGGGAGGAACTACACCATACGAGAAGCACATGGCAATCCACTACTACATACTAAGGGACACATTTATCTAAGAGGGAAAAAAGGGGTTCAAATGCAAAAGTTATAAAATTTTACATGTTCAAAATCCTTCTAAATACATATTTACAATCATTGGTAACAATACATCATAGCTTATTTGTCCCTTAACATCATGAGAGGTCACTCGATCTATTACATTCATTAGTGCTCGAGGGTTTCTACACCCTACCTCAAGAAAAATTAGAGAAATCAAATGTCCATGTCTTATAAGGCCTTCATGCCACTTGAGGTATTCCAAGAATACATTTTATCACTTTCTTTTGTATTATCCTAACAATTACAAAGTTTAAGTTTTTATTCTCTGATGAGAAACTATGTTTTCCCAATCAATTGTTCTCACATGGATCAATTCACATGATAAGAAAGATTTATTATGTTGCAAGTAATCTCCACGACACTTAAAATTATCAGGCTGACATCACAAGGGTACATTCTCAAACAAGGCCAAGTTGTAAACTTTCCTTTATAATTAAAAACTTAATATTGCATTAATGCATAACCTAATTGTCCCTATTTTACGCAACCACTATTCATTATATTCCACTTCTAATGTTGTTTAGTCTCTAAAACAACCATGAGATTTCAAGCTCAACATGTCATCTTGTATGCCACTAAAGCGACGTTATGCCTCACACTAAGGCATCTTACACACTTTCATACCCACATGAATGCTCTCAATTAGGTTACTAAGGAGGAACACACAAACACATACGATACCCCTAAGTCTCTAGGACCACAAAAGGTATTCAGAGCCAATATAACTCAAGGCATACCAGAGAGGATCATTCCATTTAACAAAGGTAAATATTTCAAAATATATGTTTTTTTTGTGCTTCCTGCTCAAAATGAAAAACACACAAATGTAAGTTGATATTTTTATTTGAATATTAAGTGATTTCCTAGGTCAATGCAACACTAGCATATAGGTAAAAACACACCATTTTAAATTATTTTCTAACAATTTTACTGGCACAATCATATCCACAATTATGATGACACTAAACATTTTAAATGACAAGGTTCTAATTTCATCCTCCTATATTTATTTTGACACTAAAATAAAGGATTATTGACATCATTTTCCAAAGCAACATGATACAATCAACTTCATTTACTTAATAGAATATACACAATTCACGATTACAAGTAACATTCGACAAACAAGAAAACAATACAACTATGTATGAAATAGTACATTTTCCCAATATGCAACACTATCATATACATCATGGAAATAATGAAGATAATACATTCTATTCATAACAATATCACTGAAATATTCTAAACAATTACATTACCTTCAGATAACATGTTAATAAAAGACACAAATGTTGTTTTACTACTCCTTTTGTTTGGGTACCTGCAACCACCGTAGGGTCAGTCCTAGAACTTGTATGGAGATCCCCTACACTCAAGCATAAATCCACACATTCATCATTTCAAACAATCTCAATTAAATAGAAGAGAGAAGAGAGAGAGAGAGAGAGAGAGAGGGAGGGAGAGATGGAAAAATTCAAAGTTCGTTTCTCATGCATTCACGCTTTCACATTCATTTTGCACCGTTTTGGGCCTAGAGAGAAAGTAAGGATGAGAGAGAATACTAAGAGACATTTTATTTTCCATTAACAATGTCACAACCATTTGTGTTTCATGTCCATTTTCATTTCATTTCAAACCAATTTACATTTACTTGTTGATCGAGAAAACACTTGATGTAACTCACACAAGAAGTCTCGCACAAGAAAAAAAAGCTAGGTTCAAGGGCGCAAAGGGATAGGAAGAACCCGCAAGCACAAGACAAGTCAACATTCAGGACTTAGCCATTTTTAGGCATGAAGATCTATTTTTAGAAGATAGCGTGCAGAACACACCAACGATGCAGAGACATGTGCGCCATGCATTGTCTATTTCTAGAGGATCGGATTCAGAGTGCTTTTACATGGAGACAGTCTAAGAATAGGATTGTCACCTCAGTTAACTATTAGTAGTCTATAGATAACACACTTGCATGTGTGGCTATGCATGAAAATGGCGTGTGGCTATTAATAGCATGCGGCCTATTTTTGGAATAGATAAGCGGTGAAGGGAAAGTCCCCACCCTATATATATGTAGTGAATTACCTGGTAGGGAGATGATGGATATAGAGAGATAGATAACATTGTGTGTGTGTGAGGGATAAGTATACAGAGACATGTGCATGTTTCTGGATTACCGTATCAGATCCATGCGCATATCGACATAGATTGCCAGTATTGTAAGAAGCTTCTATGTTATTGTGATAATTAAGAGATGGAAGATATTGATTGAACCTAAGTGTCATTCCTGTGTGTAATTGGGTAGTGCATGTTCTTATTTCTATCATGATTATTGTTTAAACCTATTATTTCCTAGATCTAGATCTATCATGCATGGTATAATGATGTATTAGTTATGGATCTATATGCTTTAAGTCTTCATCATGTTAACATTCTGCTATAACAACCCTAAAGAGGGACCTGGTACCTTTGCACACTTTGGGTGAGCACTCAGTCTAGGCTGAGTGATGTGCCAATGCATCTAGGGTATTATCTGGTGAATTCTAGGTTGCATCATTGGTTTTGTTTCTGGGACCTCTTTTTCAGTTTTTTTAGGATGGTTCATGATGAAGACATACCGGTTAACTCTAGCAAGTATTGAAGAATGGATACGCGATCTGGAAGAAGAATACACATTGTGGTTCAACACTATATCTGAGTTTAACGCATGCTTTTGGGTAGAATAGAATCTATATGATAGCTTATATGAGATATTTTTTGCTATCTTTCCAGTAGAACTATACGAATGGTTAGTTGCTTATGCATCTAAATGGAATTGGAGGTATCGCACACTTTTCTGGATGTAGGAAGAATTCCAAGCCCTTTATGATGCTGATCTGATTTGGACTCGAGCCGTGGAAACATGGTTTCATGGTGTCTTGAATAGTTATATCTTGGAATACTCAATTTCCACTTATTCATGTCCAGAGGTAGCTGAATTCCAATTCTTACGACATCTACGGGGAGCTTATCTACAAGGCATTCCACTAGCGATCAAGATCTTGATGGTAACTTTGAACTTAGAGAGTAAACCGATGGCTAACTAAACCTCACCACACACGAGGGAAGGAACAGGTTTGGTGAAAGATGACAGACCTAGCGGCGTAAAGGCAAAGAGAGGAGAGGTGGTTTAAGTATAATGAGGCACGTGAGAGGGAGAAAGAGAAGCATTGTACCGTTGCGTAAAGTATAGTGTTGAGGAGAGAGATGGCTCATGAAGGATTTGAAGCTCATGTAGAAGACATGGAGCCAGAGCATCAGGAACTCCCACATCTTGGAAAGCATGACAGGATCCCCCTTGGCCTCACACTGAAGTGCGCCAAGCAAAGAATACCTAGGCCACGGCACGCATCTTAATCCACCTAATGACCTAGCCCTTACGGTTCGTTTTCCAAGATCTAGTACAACATGTAATCAACAAGTGAATTTAGGAAATAGGATAAATGAGTAAGTCGAGAGAGTAAGTACATCAATGGCAGGAAAAATGGCTTCAATGTTATTTGGAGGAACATTTTCGGATGCATCATCTGCATGTAATAGAATGTAAGCACGCAAAATTTTGGATTCACTCTAGAAGTGGACATACCACACAGTGATCGTATGGGTTCAGTATAGTACAACTATCAAAGCACAAGGAGTACATATACAGTCCTATTCTAGCTACAAGTGGAGGATCAAGAGGTATAGGTGGTTCTAGTTCCAATGGATCTAGTGGCTATGGAGGTAGGGGAAACACATGAGGTTCTCGGATCGGTGGGAAAGGTCCACACCAAACCCGAATATTTATATGGAGATGTCTCTTCATCTTTGGAGTACTGAGATGCACATAGAGGATTTTGTTGAGCATGTGTACATGTGTGAAATATTGTGGCACGTGAAAGGGATCATGGCTTCTAAGCGCAGTCAAGTCAATTTGCTACTACATTACAAAGACATGCACACATTACCTGGTATAGGAAGTTTGACCTTGATCAAACTTGCATGGATTATGCAAATGTTCAAGGATGCTTTCTTAAAATAGTTTTATATCCTAGAATTTGAGAAGAAGAGTATAAGTGTGCTCAAGATATCAAGCAAGGTACTACTGAGAGTGTACGTGAGTATGATGCTCATTTTAAAAAAATCCTATCTAAGCTTTCTTATGATATTCACGCAAGCCAGCATGCATAATGGTTCATTGGTGGAATGATTACACCATTGAATAGACCGCCACATAATACATACACCGATCCGCGCAAGAATTGGAAGCCACTTTACATGTTGAGGTAGTTGGGAGCATTGACACTAGCGTTAGTCCATTCTTAGAGGCATGATTGCAGCTATGGAAAAATAGTTAGAGAAGCTATCAACAAATTTATCCCATGAAACGTGCTCAGGGATTTGGTGTACAAATTGTGAAGTGGAAGGTCACACCAAGGATAGTTTCCCTCATAGATCTATACGCTCATTACTGTTGGATTGTGAGATCTGTCATTTGAATCATGATGCTAGTCATTGTCCTTTGTTACAACACACAATAAGGAAGAATGTATCTTGCTATTGTAAAATTTTCTGGTCCATGACCCATGATACTGAAGATTGTAGGTTGATTGGTTAGATCCAAGATGTTATAGACATCGGGTACAACAAACAATGTAAATGAGATAATTCTAAGGATACGAATGAGCACAAGAATTGGGATCATAATCAAACGTGCTATGATAGGAATGAGGGGCATTTTGAAGGAGGTCATGGAAGAGAACGATATATCGCGGTGGATATGGAGGACAAGGCCGTTTTGGAGGAAGAGGTGATTTCCCTCATGGAACATGTTATACATGCAGATCTCCTGATCACTATAGGTGTGAATGTCCCTAGAATATTGCATGTTATTTCTGTGGAAAGAACCATAGCTATGAAGATTTCTCGGACTTATATGAGCATCTGAGTAAGAAACATAAGAAAGAAAACAAAGGTGTCGGGATGGTTAGAATCCAGTGCGTGGTAGAAGATCAAGTGGATTCCCAAGATAGCACCAGGACCTGAGGCATTAACAATGAAGATTACTACACGAGCTAAAGTGGTGCGCGCAAGAGAGGCATTGCACCAGAAGCCTACGATCACCAAGGAGGAGGTTTTACATGCAAGGTACCCAGATCCTACTCATCAGAAGGAAGTCTATCAAGAGACCATGGAGGTCCTCAGGAATCTTCAAGGTGAGATACAGTGTTTAAAGGAGCAGTCAAGGAAGATGGAGCAGAAGAAAGAAGTAGAAAAAGTCCCCTCTGATATTGATGACATCAGAGAGGTTTGTAAAATGTTGCGCCAAGAGAATATTATTCCATTGCTAGGAAATTGGTTGAAGGGGAATACCCCATGCACAAGCACTGAGAATGAACGGAAAATCCTACATGCAAATCTTCCCCCTGATAGCATTGACTATGACAAGGAAATTACTCTGAATGTTGTTGTGGATGGATGGCTACTGAGCAACATATTGATTGATACAGGTGCGGAAGTGAATGTGCTTACATTAGATGCATGGGTACAAATGGGGAGGCCTCCATTGTAGCCATTGTCTAAAGTGTTGTTTATGGAAAACCGGACTAAGGCCACTCCTATAGGATTTTTGAAGGATGCATCTATAACCATACAATGGGCCAAGTTCACTTTGGGATTTTGAGGTATTAGCACTTGCAAAAAAGCGGATGTTTTCCAGCCTTACTTGGACACCCTTGGTGTTATGAAAATAATGCTGACTTGAGATTCAATAAGGGGTATATCAACTTTGAGAACAAGGAGGAAAGGGTTGTAATACCTTTGACAGATGGGAATTCTACACCATATGTTGAGCCTCTAAGTGAGGAGGACTTAAACAGAATCTATGTACGCGTTATTCAAGACCCAGAGGTCAATGAGCCATCAAAGGAAGGCATCCTATAGTGGGAATATTCTCATTCTATTAGTGATACTACAAGTATTGCTTGTGATAATTGGGCTCATGGTACATATGAACTAGTAAGGCGTGAGGTAAAAAGCGCGGTTACGCATAAGAATGGACTTTGTTCTATTCGACGGATAGGTAGTGCAGTACCTTGGTATACTAGAGCAAAAGATCTTCATGTATTTTTGAAATCCATGGAAGCACAGTGGATAGATCAAATTAAGAGAAGAGATATGTTAGTGTATACCTTACGTGGGACAAAGCAACACGCTGGTGGGTAGTCCATAGAGATAATCTTATAGAATGGGAGGAGATTGGAATCGCCCTATCTACTAGGTTTTTAAGGAGAAATGCACCTACGTAGATCTACACTTATAATGGTGATCAACCTGTTTAGCATCACATTCAACAGTGTGAGAGACTCTAGACAACGGGACAGAAGCATTACCACCTTCACTCTAGGTGCATAGATTGTATTCTACTCTACAAGGATGCACACACGCCTGGTATGTATATGTAGAACTACATCGAGAGACTGGGAATTGGTAGAATTTGACTACAGGAATGATCCAGACCTTTGACTACTTCTCGACTAAACCTCCAATAGAAGAAGCATTAAAATTTGTCAAGCGCTTAACTATGGGAGATAGTGCAAAGGCAAAAGAGCTTATTCAGGAAATATTTGGTGAGACAGAGTCTAGAGCACGTTTTGAAAAGGAAGAAGAAATGGACTCCATACTACTTGAACATGCTTGCCTTGAGAAAGAGAAAGGAAAGATGGTTTACATAGTGGATGATGAGGAAGTTGAGAACCTAGATATTAAACATTCACAAGGGGTGTGTGAGGTCTTAGATAGTGCATACAAGGATACGCACACCTATCACAAACCCATGAAGACAAAGAAGGTGAATATAGGTTCGAAGGCTGAGCCAAAGGAGGTCATAATTGGAGACTATTGGTCAGAATCAGAAGTGGCAAAGATCATTGAGTTACTCAAGGATTATCAGGACTTATTCCCTCGAGGGTATCATGAACTTAAAGGCGTGCATGAATCACTTGGGGAAATGAAGATAAAGCTTAAGGACGGTGCATGCCTAGTTAGAAAGTGACCTTATAGAATGAATCCCAATTTATGTGAAAAGGTGAAGGAAGAGATTGATAAGATATTGAAATCTAGGATTATTCGACCCTTAAATGAGTCGAATGGGTTAGTCCTATGGTGATAAGTATCAAGAAGGATGGTAGGATTCGAATATGTGTAGATTACAGGGAGTTGAATGCTGCATGTGTCACAGACCCTTTTCCTACACCATTCACTAAGGAAATACTAGAAGGAGTGGCAGGGCACAAAATATATTCATTCACAGATGGGTTTTCTAGGTATCATCAGGTTAGGATTGCTCAGGAGGATCAAGAAAAGACAACTTTTACTACTGAATGGGGCATTTTTCTTATACTGTGATGCATTTTGAATGAAAAATGTGCCTATTGTATTCTCGTGGATAGTTGTTCAGGAATTCAAATATTTTATTCACAACTTCTTACAGGTTTATCTAGATGATTGGACAATATATGGGCTTGTGAAAGATCATTGTGACAATTTACACTTAATGTTTGAACGATGCAGATAATTGAGTATCTCTTTGAACATCAAGAAGTGCATATTTTCTACACCTTTTGGAATATTGTTAGGACATATAATCTGCAAGGAAGGTTTGCTGGTTAATGCAACTAAGGTTACAATCATCAGAGGCCTAGAAGCACCTACCAATCAACGTAGGGCACACTAACTTGAGCTAGGGTTTGAGTCGGGAATTATAGAGTTGAAGAGGAAAGTGTCTACAAAAGGATTATAAGGTAAAAATGGCACCCAAGAAAGCAGCTGCAGTGGGAACAAAGGGGAAGAAGAAGGTAGTTGTAGAGGAGGAAGAGATGGCACCTGAAAGTAATTTTTCGAAATGCAATATCCAGAGGGCATCATAGTCGGCTAGGAGTGGGATTCACATATAAGAAAAAGCAAAGTGAGTGAATATAACCACAAGACCATAGAGAACAAAAAGGAACTCGATGCCCTGCTCAACACGAAGACAAACAAACGCACACAGATGACATGCCGGTTTATGATGATGTAGGTGAGAAACTTCTAAAAAGAATTGGAGTCTACCAATTATATGAGCTTCCATATTTTGAGAAGTATGAGCCTTTATACCGATGGCTCATGAGCAGAGTACATGAGGAATTTTTCTACTTTGCAGGACATAGAGTCAGAATCTCATCCGCACTGATCTCCACAGTGATAGGTTTGAAGGCCACAAGAGAGGATATAAAGAATGACCTAACAGATAAGGCCGCAATTCTAGAAACCAGGAAGGAGTTGGGATACTTAAAGGGTCCATGCATTATGGACATTGATAAACTAAAGAATTGTCCAGTTGTACAAGCAATAACACATCTTGTTACAAAGTTGAATGACCAGGAGAGGTGGTCACAGGTGAACACCATGTGGCTGCATGTTGCAAAGTGGATGTCAGAAGGAGTAGTCTACAATATTGCAGGCTACATTGTAGAATAGATAGTCGAGGAAGCATGCATGGGAGGAAAAATCAGCTTTGGAGCTGTTCTATTATCACTGGTATTCATGGAGATTGGAGTACTAGACGGACCGAAGGAGAAGATATGGGAATACCCCATGGAGAATAAGTCACCAGCTAAAAGGTTCAAGCAAGTACCTATGTAAAGGGTCCATGATAGATGATGTCAAGCAAAGAGCGAGAGAAATGGTACGACAGGCTCCGCGGCCTTTGAAGAAGAGTGGCACATCCCGAAGGACCTACCTTTGGTAATAGGGAAACAAGTCCAGTTTGTTGTATATCAAGTATTTCTACATCATGTGCTTCCCAATGAAAGATGGATCCTAGAGCCCTTGGTGCAAATTGCCTTATGCCTTCACAAAGAAGGTACTTTCAAACATCAGTCCACAAATTCAAAGACACATGCCTCCTGGCCTTCAATGTAGAGAAGGTAGACTGTGACTACCACACCCTAAGAAAGAAATATGTGTATCCAAGGTGAAGTGTGTATATCAAGAGGCTCATTTTAGAAGTATTGAGCATAAATCCCATGATTCTAGCTGTCGAGAGATATTGGGGCAGCACTAGTATACCTTCAATTGAAGCCCAAGATGGAAAACAATAAGTACGTGGAGAATGATTTCATGCTCCTGGGGCATTGAAGGGTCAACATACAATGGAGAACATACCGGCGCCGAAGCCCATAGAAACCATTGATGTAGAAGATGAAGAAGAAGAGCATGAAGATAGTGGTGGCTTGGAGCATAGAAGGAGGAAACCTTCAGATAGGAAGGAATCATAGTGTGCCACTACTCCACCACAAGGGCAGGATGAAGAAGACAATATGGGGGTAGAACAAGGAGAGAAAAGGTTCAAGAAATTATTCTAGACGCACAAGGACTCAAGGTGGAACCCCACAAATGGTAAGGAGATCACCTCGTATCTCTCCACATAAGGAGTCCACTGAGCTAAAAAGGAGAAGGAAGTTGAAGTTAGATGAAGAGGCTAAAGGATCGGAGGAGAGCGCACTAGGATCTCCTACTCCACTTGAGCAAGAAGAAGAGCCAAAAGATGAAGAGATGAAAGATGGAGAAGAAGGAGAGAAGGAAACATCTAAAACTACACATGAGACTGCCCAGGATACTACGCAGACTCCTAACCTTGAAGCTCAAGTTCTAAAAGGGCCAAGGACAAAGAGGATGAGTGGAGAACATAGTGCACCACTCATGGGATATGCTGAGGACTCAGGAAATATTGTTTGTGCCCACTTCTAGAGCATGATAGCACAAAAGGATTTATTCAATTTGGGAGCTAATGGATGAGGATATGGCGACCGTGCACACTCAAAAGTAGTTATCATGGTCAATGCACACCCACATGGATGAGCGACTCTAATGTATGCGAAGAGTCATGTGTGTCGAGACGGCTAAAGAAGGCACCCAAGATAGACATATGACAAGAAAGACTACTCGTCATGTCAGATGAACAGGTGAGTAACACATTGGTCAAAGTCTCAACAAAAGTGGCAAGGCATAATATGGACAAGGCCACCACAATTAGGGCACTCAGGAAAGAGATTAAAACTAAGGATGGGGAAATAGCACGCCTAACACAGGAAAGAGACTTGGCACAAAAGAAAAATGTTGTATTTATCAGCCTCACAGAGGAAATTGGTGATATTGTTATGAAGGCTAGGCCATACCTAGAACCAAAGGTACCAAAGACGTTTCCTTCGGCGATACACTATGTAAGTACCTTAGTAGACCTAGTGCTTGAAGATGAACCTCTGCGTATGCCAGCGCCAAAGGATCCAACACAAGAGGCAGAATGAGAAAAGGATTCAGTGATGTGGAAGATTGCATCCTATGAGGGACTGCTGCAAGTGTTGTAAGAAGAATTGAAGAAAGCAGACCAAGCCTTGAACATTTGCACTGACTCTAGAAGAGCTCATCAACGTAAGAACTCTGGAGGAGAATAATGAGGTTTAGAAAGTGATGAAGGATGACACATTGGGCGCAGAAATATTATCAATGGTTAACCAGAAGCGTGAGGCCCCTGGTAGCAAAGACAAGATCCACACAAGAATCAGCTAGAGGAGCTTGGGAAGCTCATTACGCAGAAGATGGATTTACTAGAGGGAAGGATGACTACAATGTCAAGCATCGTGTTGGTCCTGTGAAATGAAAAAGGGGAAATTACGAAGGATGAACTTGAGTCCATCATTGTGGACATTCCATAGAAAGCAAAGAAGGCTCTCACTGAGTGGCAGGCCTTAGAGGCCGAAATAAAAGAGGAGTATCTAGAGTTGATCCTTCAAGATGAGATAGATGAGGCTGCCACATAAAAGCATTCTTTATTCATTCAAATTATTTCTGATTCTTTCTATTAAAAAAAAATCGAGATAACCCATTGTTGGGGCGAAAATGAGATTAGTGTGGGGTAATGTTGATCAGAGAACACTTGACAAAACTCACACAAGAAGTCCATGTGGGAAAATAGGCCAGGTTTAAGGGCACAAAGGGACAGAAATAACTTGTGTGTGCAGGACAAGTCAACATTTAGGACTTAGCCATTTTTGGGCATGAAGATCTATTTTTAGAAGATAGCGTGCAAAACACACCAACGATGCAGAGATGTACACGCCACGCATTTTCTATTTATGGAGGATCAGATTCAGAGCACTTTTGCATGGAGACATTCTAAGAATAGGATTTTCACCTTAGTTAACTATCAATAGTCTATAGATAGCACACTTTCATGTGTGGTTATGCATTAAAATGGCGCATGGATACTAATAGCATGTGGCCTATTTTTAGAATAGATAAGCGGTGAAGGGAAAGTCCCCACCATATATATATGTAGTCGATTACCTAGTGGGAAGATGATGGATATAGAGATATATATAGCATAGTGTATGTGAGATAGAGAGGGATAAGTATACGAGAGACATGTGCATGTTTCGGTTTATCGTATCAAATCCATGCATGCATCAACATAGATTTCCATTATTGTAAGAAGCACGTGTTATTGTGATAATTAAGAGATGGAATATATCAACTAAACCTAAGTGTCATTCCCTGTGTGTAATTGGGAAGTGAATGTTCTTATTTCTATCATGATTATTGTTTAAACCTATTATTTCCTAGATTTAGATCTGTCATGCACCTTTGTTTAATGATGTATTAGTTATAGATCTATATGCTTTAAGTCTTCATCATGTTAACATTCTGCTCACAAAGAACCCCAAAGAGGGACCTGTACCTTTTCTCTGCTTGGGTGAGCACTCGGTCTAAAGGTGAGTGATGTGTCAGCCGCGTCTAGGGTATTATCTCGGTGAATTCTAGGTGCATCAATCCCAATTCATTTATGTTTTCAAATCAACTAAAGTATCATATTCATTTCTAGAGAGATAAGAGGGTGGAGAGATAAAATCACCATACATTTCAAAATTCATTTATACAAGATAAAATATCGAATTAAATTATACATAGACTATACGGTATTACGAGGTCACATGCATGGCTAGAAATCAAACGAGACTGAAAATGGAGATTCTATCTAAGGTTGAGAAAATTTTCCAAAAAAATAAAAGTGCTTACAAATTGGGTCTCGAAAAAACTTTTTTCAAGTTCAATCACAAAGTTTGATGATTCCTACTTATTCCCCCATATATATGGAATTCATCATGTTTGACAAAATTTGATTTACGACGAGAAGAGCTCAAGTTACAATGGCAAGTCTAGGGCCAATTATCATAATTGTGTCGGCGACTCTTTTCACACAATGCAACCAACAAGCCCCAATATACACTTGCAAAATTAGATTTTGAAGGCTTTTACATTGAAAATTGTTAGGAAATAAGGGATAAAATATGCAGAATAATCCCTCACAGAATCGCAATAAAGAGAAACTAATATGCAGAAATTATTACAAATCTCAAATAAAATTGCGAATAAAATAACACAACACAAGAGATGTATTTAACGTGGTTCACCCAATTTGGGCTACGTCCACCAAGAATCACTTGCTCATATTTTATTACAAGCCACCGCTCTCTCAATACAATACCAGATCTGTTTGAGCTATGCTCAACAAACTCTACTGATTCACAAACCGAATTCAAAACACATCTGCAATACATTTGCTTGTACATCTATCATATGCATAAGACCATATAAATAGACAATGGCTAAGCGGTTTACAAAACCGTGGGTATCAAAACCATGGGCAAAATCCGTCCCATAAACCTATGGGTCAAAAAAATCACCCATATGAGAAAAGCATGTTTCCCGATATGTCAGTGCATTTTCAAGGCCAAAAATTTTACGCCTAAAAAAAAAAAAAAATTGGGGTGCACCCGAACCCCTGCAAGGATACATGAAAAGTGTATAGTACTCTTAATGTACTGAGTCTTCAACACTTTCACACATGAAAACAGAGCTCCACAACCGATCCAGACAGCAATTCTAGTGGCGCAACTTCCAGAGATCATAACTTTTGCACCGTAGCTCCGATTGACTCCGTTCAAAAGGCAACGGAAAGCTTGGAATGTGTAGAATGTGATGAGAAGGTGCGAACTCTGTTCGGCAATGTTTGACCCCCGAAATCCGCGTTTAAGGGGCCCAAATTGTGATTTTTGTACTGCTGTCTAAAAATAGTAAATTCTAAAAATAGTATGTTTCGCAAAATTAGTGCACATGTAAGTCTTGGAAGATGAAACACCTCGTCTCCCTCGAGACTGGTGACCTTCCACATCTTTCTAGGTGTCCTTTCATATTTATAAAGTATTATAAATACATATGTAACCGGAAGAAGAGATAGACATCTCTTGGCAGAGATAATTGATGTATTTCGAATTCTTTGAGTAATTTACATCTCTTTTCAGAGATAGTTGTTTTGCAATTCATTTGGCACATTGTTAATCTGTTCCTTAAGTCTGAAACCCCTCGGTTTTGGATCAGTGGTATCAGAGCTAAGTCGTCTTGAGAGTGTATGATCCCCAGAACGAGGTCGGAATACAAAAAGCTTGGGTGGTCCACACACAATCCTTCAGAATACTTGCCTGTTCGCTGCAGGCGACCTCCAATGGCGGACAACACCGGGATGGATGATCCTCTCAAAAATATGGTGAATGAAGCTCTTAGGGAGCAAAAGGATCAGATGCTACAACAATTCACCCAAATTCTGCAACAACTACAAGTAGGAAATCATGCCTCCTCATCTGTAAATCAGTCCTTTGGTGCCCCGACTCCATTCAAGGTGCAAGTAAATTTCGACATTCCTATTTTTGAAGGTAAGATCAATTCTGATGCAGTAGAGAACTGGTTGGACCAATTGACCTCATATTTTTCTGTCAATCAATTTACTGATAAGGAAAAGATAACATTTTCTCTATTGAAATCATCTCTTGCTGTCAAAAATTGGTGGGGTGTGTATAAGAATGGGCTCGAAAGGGATGAGCTAGGAATCACAGAGGAACCCACATGGAATGATTTCGTGGATGCCATAAAGGAAGAATATTACCCTGTTGGGGCCTATGATGAACTGTACATACAGTGGCAGCAACTTCGTCAAGGTAAGGACCAGTCGGTTCAAGATTATACTGACAAATTTCATTCTTTATCCGAACTCCCGGCAAGGATACATGAAAAGTGTATAGTACTCTTAATGTACAGTCTTCAACACTTTCACACATGAAAACAGGCTCCACAACCTAACAAAAATAAGGTGAGTTATGATTCTTTTACTAGTATTCTAGAGGTTGGTGGCGGTGGTTTTGAGTTTTGATCAAACTAAGCGGTTGTAAGTTGAAAACAATCATGTTTTATTAAAACAAAAATGTCACAATAAGTGACTGATAAGCTAAGAAGGCTTAGGAATACACCTTACAAGTGTGTTTAATAATTTCAAAAAACCTAGTTAAGTTTTCCTATTGTGTTCCATGTTACCATGGGTCATGCAAGGAGTTTCGGTTTTGCGGTACATTAGGGTGTGATACTCCAAAGCACATAATTATTGGGGTCATATTAGTTTTTTATGTTTTTATTAGTTTCGGTCAAGGTATGTTTTAATATTTGTTGAAATTACATTCCCTACCATCCAGCATGTAATTTCTTAAAAGTTGGAAATGATTAACTAAAATTTAGTGCAAGCAAAAAGGGAAAACCATACCTATTTTGCGATAACCCGCATCCTGAAATCGATGAGACTCCATCACCTTCGGGCATTCCGAAAAGCATTTTTGGGCTCGTTCATGCTTACTCATTTTGTTTATAATCCTTCCAAGGTATTTATAACCACAACATATGGTAGAAACCCATGTTTCTTCAAGTATTTTAGCCAAACAGTTCATGTGCTTGGTCTAAATCTCCTATTTTGGCACAAGGAGGGATCATGTTTGCATAAGTCATGAAGTTTTACTTTTATGTATGCTCTTGCATTCATAAATACTGCTCCCCCAACAATCCTAGGTATACTAGTAGAAAAATCAAGTCATGTAAATCCATCCTTTAAGCATTGTAAACCCAACTGATTGATTGAATAACCACTCCTAACTCGATAGGTGGCGGATAGATTGTTTTCAACAAAATCAATCTAATTAAGCATAACATGACCATCAAATCCATGATCATAGAAGAGACAATGGGGAGTTCTCTTGAGAATAAAGAAGCATAAATTATGTTTGTGGCAATATATAAGTGCAGAGAGCAGTTGGATTTCATTGTGCACCTTAACAAAGTATTTTGTAGGTCCTCCAATGCCCCGTACTCAACTCACTCGAAGCTTCCCTTTAGTAATATTTATCTTTACCTCTTTTTTATTTCTTTGTGCCTGAAAACCATTGGAAATACTTAGATCCATTACACTTGTCCTATTTTTTTTAAAGAAAGGGAGAGACCCATGATGAGATATCTGATAGGTGTGTGTGTGGATGGCTAGAACTTACACCAAATGAGGTGCCTCCTCTGCAAACAACAAACAACATAGTGACATACAATAATTCCGTTCCAAGATAATAAAAAATTGCTTGAACGAAGATATTGATACGAGATCCCAGATCAATCTATTTGTATATATCATGTGCACAATACTACCCACGTGACCACATTTCTAACTAGCATTTTCACAAACTCATTTTTGCATTCCTAGTTACCATTGCAATGCAAGATCACTTGTTTGTGATGTATTTTGTCACTCATTCCATGTGTACACATTACATACATGTCCTCTGAGGAACTTGCAGCTACAAAAAAAAATGGTACCCATTCCAAAGATCCCATTTTAGCATTGTTCTAGAAAAGTTCTATTTATTTAATTATGAGAGTCCAAAACCCTGCTTTACCACTTGTAGTAAGGCATAGCTTTAACTTCTCGCACTCGTATCGAATAACCCATTTATGCTAAATTTCTAATGTTAACTTAGATTTCACGTGGTTAACACCTCGGGATCTCAAATAAAGTACTTGTATTTTGATGCAAGGAAATGATAGGTCCGAAAAGGTGTTTAGGATGTGTTATCATTTTTCTATTTGATATGCCAACTAGTACGCCCCCTTCAAAGGTGTGTTGTCGGGTAGGGGCACTACAAATCTAAATCAGCATCTTTCTTAAACTCACAATCGAATCACTATTTGATGGGCCATTTACAACCAAGTGGCTAGGATCTAAAATATTTATTATTAATAATAAGTACTATAGTTATGACTATTATAATAAGAATGATTATTTATGATGAGAATAATAATATAACAATAATACCTATAATACTAATAATTATAATTATGATAATATTTAAAATAACTATAAATATAATGACTAAATTTGAAAAAATAATTATTATTATAATAATAGTTGTTGAAATTATTATAGTTAAATTTATTTTATAATTATTGTAATAATTACTATAAATTATAAATATTAGAAAAATATATACAATAATTGATTATAAATATAATCATTCTAATGGTTATTATTATTTAAATTATTGTAAGAACTACTATAATTCTAATTATTCTCATAATAATATAAATATAAATATAAATATTAATGTTCTTTTTTGTTATAATTATTTATATTAATATTGTTATTAATAATATTAATATGTGTATTAGAATTTTAATAAATATAAAAACTACTATTATTATTGTTGTTATTCTTATTAATATCAAAATCAATATTAATATGATTTTCATAATGTAATCGTTATGGTGATGGTTACGGTCGTCATATTCAATGTTTTTATCATCATTGTCCTTATCATCATCATCATCATCATCATTATGGTCATTTTCATCCTCCTCGTCATCGCAGATTGTCTTTGTAATCATAGTCATCATTGTTATCATCATCACCATCATTGATCATCATCGGCATCATTACACGTCGTCATCCTCATACTCATCATTAGTATCTCCACCACCATCGCCTTTTTCATCCTCATCATCATTATCACCACCATCACCACCACCATCGTCGTTGTCATCATCATCATCAATATTAATCTTATTACTAATATTATTACATCGTCATCATAGTCATCATTATCTTCATCATCGTTATAATCGTTCTTTGTCATCATCCTCATCATCATTATCACCACCATCGCTGCCACCACCATCTTCATTTTCGTCATTTTCATCGAGTATCCTCATCACAATTAATCTTATTACTAATATTATATTGTTAAATTATAATTTATCAAAAATTAGTATTAATATTATTGTTGTTATTATCACTAAAAATATTATAAATATTACTATAGTTAGAATTTTATTAATGGTAATATTAATATAATCATCAACAATGTCATCATTATCATCATGGTTATCTTCATCGAATCATCATCATTGTCCTTCTTCATCTAGTCTTCCTTGTCGTTATGATCATCAATGTCATCATTGTTTTCATCATCATCATTTTCATGGTTGTCATGATTTTTTTTTTCATTATTTTCATCATCATCATCGTAATCATCATCTTTGTCATCATATTTATCATCATCTTCATCATCATCAATTTCATTGTCAACATCCTCATTGTGGTCATCATGGTTATGGTCGTTATTATCATCATCATAATTGACATCATCATCATCATCAACATTATTATTCTCATCATCCATATCTTCATCATTGTCATCATTATTATTGTCATCACCATCATCGTCGTCATCATTTTCCTCACCATCGTAGTTATCATCATCATCACCATTTTCATCATCATCATCAATGTTAATCTTATTACTAATATTAATAGAAATATTATAGTTTAATATAACTATTATGCGTATAATAGTTATGTTCTAGAATTTATAATTTTATTTTTAGGGACTAAGCCACAAATTATTATATGGATGTACCATTCCAAACCATTATTATGATCAATAAATATAAATTACAAGTACCATTGAATACATACATTGCATATATAATATGATATTCTAACATTTGATATGCCTTATGTTTAGAGACAATTAAAATTTCAATGATGAAACTTTAATTTGTCCTTGTTGTTCTTGTGCATAAACAAAGAAAAAGAGACAAATATGCAACTAATTTTTTAAAGAAAATTTATATTGTTTGCATAGAGGATTTTCTTTGCTTTTTTAATGTTTCGTAGAAGTTTCTTCTTCTCAATAGCAATGCCCATTTTTAACTTATAAGGAGGTTCATATTTCTCTGCATCTTCCTTGGAGTCGTAAACCAAACCAAAGCCTCGAGAATGCAAACCGGTTGTTTGAAATTTGGAAAGGTACATATAAACACATGAGGATCATAGGTGAAGGTGAGCTCGGACCATATCTCTGCTATTGATGATTTAGAGGTTTTGGCTTCCTATAATGCAAAACGTTAACCACAAATTGAATCTTCTTAAATGCATCTTCTCATTGCAAGTGTGGGGTAGTCACTGTCAAAAAAAATTGAGGGGCAGCGAATGTATTCCTAGTCTTCATATCTCTAAACATAGGAGGTAGAAAGTGAAATCATCAAACAAAAAAGTGAGAAATGCACAACAATACATGGAAAAGGGAACTAAGAGCCATAAAGGATGAACACAAAATAACACATTATGAAATCATATTTTTCCATCCGGTGGGAAGCTTTAAAAACCTTTTCCCCCATTGCAGTCTAACACCTAGCTTGGGAATTTTGAAGTGGCTTCACTAGGAGTCGCCCCCTCAGCACACAATGAATCCTAACAGTCTCAAAGGAACATGCCCCCACATGTTGGTTTGGTATAACTCAACTATGACTATTGATAATACTGACAACAAAAGTACACAAAATGGAATGGCACATAGCTACTTTAATAGACTAAAATTTCTTGATATGGAACGATCTTTTTTGTAGAGATAACATCAATTGACAACACTAAATTTTCGTTACCAAAGACAAACATTCAAATATATAAAACACATTTCAATAATACACAAATGTTATTCTAAAAAACAATGTTTTGTCATGATGCTTGCATGATAACATAAACAAATCTCAATAATCCAAAGGTAATGGTATTACAATTTGGGATTACAATCTAAACAAGTTTCTTATTCTATACTTTATATGTTTCATGAATTTTCCCCTAACTTACCTACAAATGATTGCAACAACAATACTATTTTTCAGTTCAACATTCACATTATCGGGATAATGATTTCTATAAAAAGTAAAATAAATATTGCTAATGTTTTTATGTAATAATAATTTTAAAATAGGGGAGAATTGAACGATACACCTAAAGCATCATTTTGATTCTACTACAAAGGAAACAAAAGTGATCACCCAAGTCAAAGAATGTAATGATTATTCTTTGTCAAACTTTTGTTCATTATTATTGAACTAAAATTTCTTATGTCCTTTTTCCGGCATTATAAAGGCCGAAAGGATCAAATGAAGGAAACCAAAAAAATTTCTTGGAGAATTGGCTTCAAACCCAATTGACTGATGCAAAAAAAAATCTTAAGAATCCTTTACTATTTGCAAAGTTTGGGAAATCATCTAAAGATATAGGATTTAGCAAGTGACAAGGGTGTAGAAAAAAATCACGCACATACTAATATTTTACTATAACGCTAAGTATGTTATTATATGCATGGATCTTAAGTAAGAAAAGTATTCAATAATGACACAGTCCTTTGTCCATCCAATTGTTTTGATTGTTTCTATTTTCTTTCTCTCCTACATATATCACTATTATACCTAGTTCTAGTCCGGTCGCAAGGGGATACATGTCTATCAGTCTTATCACATATGTTTTCATCTAACCCAAGGCACTAACACCCATTTTAGGCACTAGTGCCCGGAGATCCTATCATTTATAAGCGCTCCTTCCTAAAAAGAGCTTAACTTGTCCGTATGTTCAAGATTTAGATTACGTGGCTGGTGGGTCCCTACGTTTGGTCAAACCAAACCAAACAAATTTCTATTAATTTACTCCCACTACCGTCAATCATCTATCGGCATTACCATTGGTGTATTTTTCGACTTGCCTACACCGGACATACCTATTTGCCTTCTGTTTTTTTAAATGAAATTTATGTCGAGAGATGTGTTAGGACGGGTACTATATATTTGTTGAATAGATTAGACAGATTCATAGTCTCACTGATTGCAGTCTTGATGGTGGAACCAATCATCGTAAATCCCCATGTAGATTATTTTTACTCTAAAAAAACAAGTGTTCATTGCGAGGTGGGCGCACTTTGCGAGGTCTATTTTCTAGAGAAATGAGAAGGTTTCAGACGTGTTACAAGATTTTACTTGTTTTTAAACTATTTTATCTTTCTATACATTCGAGATGTCTCCTTAAGCTTAATATGATATTTATTGCACATGAAATAAATATAATCAAAGTAAACAAAATAATCAAGATGGAGAATGGGAGGCCTCTCATTCTCCCTAGAAGTAATAATTTCTTAAAAAGTATATTTCGGGGCATCTCATTCCCACTTAGAGTGAAAAAATAGTTCAAACAATCATTCACGAGAGATATAAAAAGACATCATTCTATCAAAGTAAACAAAAATCTACAAGGAGAATGAGACATAATCACTCAAAGTAAAAAAATAATGAAGATGGAGAATGGGATGCCTCCCATTCTCCTTAAAAAATTATTAAAAGGGATAGTTAGGGCCTCTCATTGGAAGACCTCTCATTATCCCTCAAAGTAAACAAAATAATCAAAATGGAGATTAGGATGCCTCTAATTCTCCCTAGAAGTAATAAATTCTTTAAAATTATATTTTAGGGCCTTTCATTCCCACTTAGAGTGAAAAAATAGTTCAAATAATCATTCACAAGAGATATAAAAAGACATCATTCTCTCAATGGAAACAAAAATCTACAAGGAGAATGAGACATAATCCCTAAAAGTAAAAATAATGAAGATGTAGAATGGGATGCCTCCCATTCTTTTGAAAAGTGAGAAATTATTAAAAGAGATAGTGGGGGACTCTCATTCGAAGACCTCTCATTATCCCTCAAAATAAATAAAAAATCAAAATAGAGATTGGGATGCCTTTGATTCTCCCTAAAAGTGAACCATTCTTAAAAAGGATATTGAGAACAATGTAAGGTCTCTCATTATCCCTAAAAGTATAAAAATAATCAACACGGTGAATGGGAAGCCTCCCATTCTCTTCAAAAGTGAATAACAATGTAAGGTCTCTCGTTATCCCACAAAGTATAAAAATAATCAAAATAGAGAATGGGAAGCCTCCCATTCTCCTCAAACATGAATAATTTTTAAAAGGAATATTGGTGGCCTCTCATTTGAAGGCCTCTTATTATCCATCAAAGTAAACAAAAATAATCAATATGGAGAATGAGAGACCTCCCATTCTTCCTAGAAGTAATAAATACTTCAAAAGTATATTTTGGGGCCTCTCATTCCAACTTAGAGTGTAAAACTAATTGATAAGAGATATAAAAATACATAACGTCTCTCATAATTAAAAGGAAAATTAATGGTGTTGCTCAGAACTTTTAGAGGTTTTTGGAAAATTGTCTCTCTTTTTTTTTTTTTATGTAGTTTTTGTTTCTCTCATTGGTTATGTTTCTGGACCTTTTTGTTTTGGAGTTAAGGTTGTTTAACTCTTTTTGGTCCTAATCCTCTTTTTGTTTTTTTCTATGAGCTTTCACGTTGTTATCCTTTATGTACTAGCCTTTGGGAGTTGGTACCCTTTTTTACCCTATCTAATAAAAACAATTCTCTCAAAGTCAACAAAAATATTCAAGGAGAAAGAGACATAATCCCTCAAAGTAAAAAAATAATGAAGATTGAGAATGGGAGGCCTCCCATTCTCCTTGAAAGTGAGCAATTATTAAATGAGATAATGAGGGCCTCTCATTGGAAGACCTCTCGTTATCCCTCAAAGTAAACCAAATAATCAAGATGGATATTGGGATGCCTCTGATTCTCCCTAAAAGTGAACCATTCTTAAAAAGGATATTGAGAACAATGTAAGGTCTCTCATTATCCCTCAAAGTATAAAAAATAATCAACACATAGAATGGAAAGCCTCTCATTCTCTTCAAAAGTGAATAATAATGTAAGGTCTCTTATTATCCCTTAAAGTATAAAAATAATCAACACGGAGAATGGGAAGCCTCTCATTCTCCTTAAAAATGAATAATTCTTAAAAGGGGTATTGGTGGCCTCTAATTTGAAGGCCTCTTATTATCCCTCAAAGTAAACAAAAATAATCAAGATGGAGAATGGGAGGCCTCCCATTCTCCCTAGAAGTAATAAATACTTATAAAGTATATTTTGGGGCCTCTCATTCCAACATAGAGTGAATTTTTTTCAAACAATCATTCACAAGAGATATAAAAAGACATCATTCTCTCAAAGTAAAAAAACTTCAAGGAGAAAGAGACATAATCCCTCAAAGTAAAAAAATAATGAAGATTGAGAATGGGAGGCCTCCATTCTCCTTAAAAGTGATCAATTATTAAATGGGATAGTGGGGGATCTCATTGGAAGACCTCTCGTTATCCCTCAAAATAAACAAAATAATCAAGATGGAGATTGGGATGCCTCGATTCTCCCTAAAAGTGAACCATTCTTAAAAATTATATTGAGAACAATGTAAGGTCTCTCATTATCCCTCAAAATATAAAAAATAATCAACACGAGAGAATGGGAAGCCTCCCATTCTCCTCAAAAGTAAATAACAATGTAAGGTCTCTCGTTATCCCTCAAAGTATAAAAATAATCAACACGGAGAATGGGAAGCATACCATTCTCCTCAAAAGTGAATATTTCTTAAAAGGGATATTGGTGGCCTCTCATTTGAAGGCCTCTTATCATCCCTCAAAGTAAACAAAATAATCAAGATGGAGAATGGGAGGCCTCCCATTCTCCCTAGAAGTAATAAATTCTTTAAAACTATAGTTTGGGGCCTGTCATTCCCACTTAGAGTGAAAAAATAGTTCAAACAATCATTCACAAGAGATATAAAATACATCATTCTCTCAAAGTAAAAAAAAATCTATAAGGAGAATGAGACATAATCCCTCAAAGTAAAAAAAAATGAAGATTTAGAATGGGAGGCCTCCCATTCTCCTAGTAAGTGAGAAATTATTAAAAGGGATAGTGGGGGCCTCTCATTGAAGGACCTCTCATTATCCCTCAAAGTAAACAAAATAATCAAGATGGAGATTGGGATGCCTCTGAATTCTCCCTAAAAGTGATCCATTCTTAAAAATGATATTGAGAATAGTGTAAGGTCTCTCATTATCCCTCAGAGTATAAAAAATAATCAACACGAAGAATGGGAAGCCTCCCATTCTCCTCAAAGTGAATAACAATGTAAGGCCTCTCGTTATCCCTCAAAGTATAAAAATAATCAACAAGGAGAATGGGAAGCCTCCCATTCTCCTCAAAAGTGAATAATTCTTAAAAGAGATATTGGTGGCCTCTCATTTGAAGGCCTCTTATCATCCCTCAAAGTAAAAAAATAATCAATATGGAGAATGAGAGGCCTCCCATTCTCCCTAGAAGTAATAAATTCTTAAAAATTATATTTTTGGGCCTTTCATTCCCACTTAGAGTGAAAAGATAGTTCAAACAATCATTCACAAGAGATATAAAAAGACATAATTATCTCAAAGTAAATAAGAATCTATAAGGAGAATGAGATACCTTATATTCTCGTTCACATTGAAAAAAATTAATAGTTAGAATAGAAAGCCTCTCATTATAAATTCAAATGAAAAATATTCAAAAAGGAAAATGGAAGCTCTTCCATTTTACAATGTACATCTAAGTGAAGAAATACCGAAGATGTAGAAATAATCAAGAGTAAGAATGAGATTCCTTCCAATCTACATTCGATGGAAAAATAGTTAAGAAGGAAAATGAGAGCTCTTCCATTCTACACTTAGGATGTAGAATGGGAGACCTCTTAAAGTGAAAATAAGTAAAGATAGAGAATGTGAGCCCCCATTTCCCTATTGTATTTATTGAATTAAAATTATTTTACATTAAAAACATGTAACCATCATAAAACATGTTTAAATAAGAAACATATAGATCTAATTTAGAATGTGTACTCAATATTTTGGTTTTTATTAGCTATTCTTATCATGAATCAAAACACCCTCTGATTTTCATAAGTGTGTGTGTGTGTGTGTGTGTGTGTTTGAACTCACAAAGTGTGACTAGGTAACATGGGCACTATCTCCAAGTTGTGGGACTTGCTACTTGAGATAAACCTCCAGAGAAAGTTGGATCTTCTTCCTAATTTTAGTGCAAACTAACTCTACTGAAGTGAAGCTAATCACTACCTCTATCCTACAATTTCCAAGGGACCATGGAGAGAGAAATAACATGCAAATGAAGGAAAACTACACTATAGAGGTGATGCACCAAAATAAGGGAATGAGAACAATTTCCAATGTGTGAAAATGGAAGCAAAATGCATATCAAAGAGGGTGATGACAGTTCTCCATAATCTAATAACAACATTCACAACACATTTCCATGCATACACAATAATAATAGGTCCCTGCAAGAGTATATAGTAGACACAAACATTTACAATAACATTAGAGAGGCAAGGAGAATGCAACAAACTCAACAAGGGAAGATACATCCACAAACTTGAATCTATTGCTTCATTAATATACACAGTCCAAACTATTACAAAAGAAAGGCCGAATCACCATGCAAAGAGTACACTACAAATATCTTTAGCACATTGGCTTCATAAAACCAAAATGACAAAGTTTTTCTACTCAAACTATCATCCCCTTACAATGATCCCAACACTTCAATTTATAGAATTTTGGAAGAGAGAGAGAGAGAGAGAGAGAGAGGAGATGTAATTCCTGAAATTCCCTTTCCCATCAATTGCAAGTCATGATAAATGAGTGTGGTTGGTGATTTTGGACCTACAAAATAAATCTCAAGGTTTCCCATAACTTGCAGCAGTGAAGAATGATTTCCCATGCTCATTAAATGCTTCTCTAACCACTTTTAAAATCACTATTCAAAACCTGGCACATTTTCCTTAAAATCATCATCAAAACTTCATCAATTTCTACATTTCTTGATTTTTGCACGTCAGATCGGAACCATGATTCCAACGAGATAATTTTTATGAAGATCCGTTGAAAAATTCTCAAGTTATGACCCTTTGAGTGTGAGCAGCTATTTTGAGTTTGTTAGGGATTTCTTACATTTTACGGGATTGAGAATTTAATTTCTTGGAGCTGGAGATGTTTATTTTATTTTCACCCACCTAACCTTACTAAAAATAATAAATCTAGTTTTTGTGGCATAGAGGATGTCGAGAGATTTCCAAAAATTCCAATTTTGTGAAAATCAGAGTTTTGGGTCAAAAGTTATGGCTATTTGAACTTAAGGGGTAGGCATTCCATGTGGGCTCTCATAATCCACATCACACAACCTTCCTTTGTATTATGGGTTTTGCATCTTTTAGTGGAACTCGTGGCACTAGGGTATAAGGGCCTCTGGTCTGCAAGTCCACCTTATCGGTGACGTACTTTGTCTCCTTGATATGCCGCAATTTCACCTCCATGGGGAACTCACGTCCCCTTTGATGTCGTGTCGTTTGGGCCTCCTTTCTCCTTGTTTCCCATCTCGGGCTCTTCCGTCTCGTGCATTCACCATTGACCGGGCCAGGTGGGTCGTTAACCCCTGCCATACCTACATGGCATTGCCTCCGTTGATGTGCGGAAATTTTCGGGTTTGCGGGGAACTCATGTCCCCGCGGTAGTTGGACCACGCGACCCCGAACTTCCACCTTATCCGCAACACATAGGCTTACGGCCATTTGGCCTTTCCATGCACCCACATCCCAACTCGCTCAAGAAATTTGGGTCATCCAACTCCATCTTATCCACGATACACTAAACCCATCCCAAATCCTTTGCAAATCGGGAAAATTGAGATTTTGGGAACTCATGGCCCGATGGAACTTGGACCACGTGGGCCACCGGGACTTGATTTAACCACAAATCATTGTTTTCTTAGCATTTCAGACCCAATTTAGGTATGAAGAACCTTGATTCCTTCCGCAGTTGTTCCACCCGCAGCCCCAAAATCTGCAATACATAAAAATAGGCCCTTTTCCCCATTTTTCCAAAAAAAAAATAGCAAATTTTCACTTACTTTTTAGATTTTTCTTGAGTAGGGAGGTTAGAGGAAATAAAAGGGGTGCCTACAAAATCCAATTTTCTTGTTTTCACCATTTCTTCCTCTCCAAGTCTAAAGAAATTGTGCAAGTTATCGAAATCACCTTGGGGTAAATTTCGGATAACAACTATACATGGGAAATTTCATGTTGATGGGAATTATAATTTATACTAACAAATATGTCTACTTTCTCACTTTGATTTTTATTTTCTTTATAGTTTCCTCTTTTTTATCTATATATTATGTTTATATGTATTAATCTATTATTTTTAAATTTATAGATTTCCCACAATGCCTCATATATTTGAAGAAGCACAACATGTTGATTTATTTTCACAAGGATTGAAAGTTGCTAAGGGAAGAGTTTATCCAAGTAGAAAAACTCTACATTGTAGAGTAATGGGAGAAGGTTTATTTGTCATTACTATAGATAAAGTATTGGATGGGAAATCTTGGTTGCCTTATTTTTTTGATGAAGCAAAAACATTAGCAGACATAGAAAATAAAGGGTACTATATTGCATGGGATGAGAAGAAAATGTTAGCACATGATGATTCATCAATACCCGATATCAATGATATAGATGAAACATTGAATTGTAATTCAATGGATGTAATTGATTCATATGATGCTGAAATTGAATACAATGAGCACATTAATAGCACATCTGAAAAATATCGGCTATAATTTATTGCAAAGAATGTGATACTTCAACAACATTGTTATGCACATGGAGACAATATATCCATGTGTTTTATATCAAATGTGATTGAGGACCACATTGTTCAAGGTGAAAATTTGGGTCCTCTAATGTTTGGTGTGATGGTGGAGAAGATATTAATTTCTTGCAATATTTTTTCATCATCATTGAAACCAAATAGTATAATAGCATGGCCAATAGAGAAATTGGTGAATCAAAATATAGGGTCTGTACTGAAGGTCAAAAAGAGGGCTGCATTAGAATGTTTGGCCTCATCAAATGCCTATGATCACAACTTGAAATTTAAAGGACTTTAGGAAAATTTAATCCATCTTTGTTCAAAGGAGAACAAATATGTTGGAGAGGGGACAATTACAAATGTACTTGAAGGAGATATGGTTCATTTTAAATTGTTAGATGGAAATCATTTTGGTATTCTTGTTAATATTGTATTCAACCCTTCTTGTTCCACATGCACCATATCAGAAGGTTATCTCATACAATGGCCTGCAAATCAACTAGCATACCTTAGTGGTTCATTGATGGATGTGAAAATGAAGGAAGTTCCAAAGGAGATAGAAGTCAATATGTGGAGTACATTAGAAGAATCACTTCCTCAATTGGCATGTTCAATTCCTTTTGATGTCATTAATTACACATATACACAACCTTTGACAAGAATTCCATATAGACATCACAAATGTTTGAAGCCCAATGCATCAAATGTCAATATGTCAAATGCAAGATCTAATTCGAAAATGAAGATGAATTACCAAAGATAAGCCCTTCATCAATAAAGATATGTTACCAAAGATAAGGAATTGGGAAAATGTTTTAGATGCTTTAGATAAGCCATTCATCAATAGAGATATGTTAGAAGGTGATTTTCGGCCAAGAACTAAACAAAAATCAAATACAAATAATGATTCTCATTTTCTCTTAGATGAATACTTGAGACAAAATGTCCTTACCAATGAAGAAATTTATGTGGGACCTAAATGTAAACAACCAAGAGATGAATTCAATCCAAAGGTAGATGTGGTACAGGGAAAATTTGTTTTAATACGGCCAAGATCAAACAAAATCCCAATATGGATGGGTAAAGTAGAAGGAACATATACCCTGTAAGGATACTAGGAGTGAGACATATAAGGTAAAGGTTCGATGGTGGACACCAATTGGAAAAGGGAAATTAGAAAAAAATTGTATGAGGATTTCTTACATAAAACAAAAGAATGGAAAGAAGGAAATGAAGGAACAAGTGACATAGATGTGAATAGTATCATTTGGGCTTGGTCAACAAAAGCAGGATGGAATTGAGAAAGAATAAGAATAATAGAAAAGGGACATGTAGCCATTAAAGAATATCAAGTGCAACTTCAACAAATTGAGGATAGCCAAAGTGATAATGATGTTGAATGATTTACTATAGGTAATGAAAATTGTGTCAAAGACAATATGTGATATTTTATCTTATCTCAAGTTATGGGTTTTATGAAATTTTATATTTTGTTGCACTTAAGATGATGGAAATATATTTTTATGCAATCATTATCAATATTCTTTTTCAAATAATATTACCTTTATCTTGATGTATATCCAATGTATGAAAAAATGATATATTTCCTCAAGATCTAAAGTTAACATTTTAGTAAGGAAAATGGTAAAAAACCCATTCTACCTCTTAATTCATTCATTTCAATATGGAGAATAGTAATATCACTTTGAAATAGAATGGTTTTGAAATAGGGTCATTCATGTATTAGTGTAAGTGCTTTAAACTTGACTAGTTTTAATGTGTTTTCATGGTTGTGTGACAAAGATAAGAATGCGGTAGAGGCCCATTTATTACTGAAGGAGAAATCATGACTAGGATAAATCCCCTCATATTTTTTTGGCAAGAGTTTAGTCATACACCACAATATTTGATGACAAAGTTCATAGGTAATCTAACTTCAAAACAATTTCCTCCTTTGAGCCACTAGTTCTTTACCAACTACTACACATGTTGGTGCCTTACGCCATCAACATTTGTTTGTTGTATATAATGGATAATAATATGATATGTTCCTTCAGACCACACCATCACAACATTACAAGGAACAATACATATGATAATTGACAAGAAGTGAATTGTCATGTAATTGTTGTCCATAAAGCTATGCATCTAAATAATGAATATCCTCTTGCCTTACTCTTTAAGTTTAAAATTTATGAAATCCTTTCTCAATGATATTGATAGAGTCAAGAGGTTAGAAATTAGGTGCAACAATATATATAGCGAAGTTAATTCGATTTCCTAGGTGTTTACCATATTAGGTGCAACAATGAACTAAAATTATTAAGCATTTTACTAGAAAATCCATCTTATGTTTCTGGCAAAACCTCTTGCACAATAGAAAGTATTTCTTTGCAATGCTCCATAAATTATGTCAATAGTGAAATGAATGTTGAATTCAATGTGTTATTGGATGTAAATCCATTATCCATTCTTTCTTCTATTTTTAATTTGTATATTTCCTTCACCATTCTTTCTAATGTTACTTGACACCAAGGAATGGTAATAAACCATCAATAAATTGATTCATTGCTTCGATGTGTCACAATGTTTTTCAAAAGTTGAAATATTTTGAGCTCTCCTAATAATTAGGCACAATGTGGTTACAAACTAGAAATAACCTTCAAAGTGACAAAGAATCATTTTTTCTATAGACATAATCTTGGTGCAAATCTATGGTACATGGGCATGGAATGGATGGACAACTATGCTTTTTTAAAATTATAACAAGAAAAAAATAAAAAAAATCAAAAAATTATAATTAGACAAGCATTGCAGGGTCCTTATCTATAGAGAAGTGCACCTACATAGGTACTTCTTATGAAAAGAACAAATAGTTTTTGGTTCTTTTTTGCTATTGTATGGCATGCTCAAACATTTCTTAACATGTTCCCTAATTACTAACACCCTCTACAATTTGGGAATTTTTCCTAGGCATACCCTCATCCTAGAAACATGGAGGGTGTAATCACACATCCTTTGTCCCACAGATGGCCACCTGAAGTAAGTTATATACATTCAATTTTTAAGGTTAGCTTCTTCACAGTGCAATAATGTTATAATACATAAAATCAGTACAGAGACATTGTTACTTAGTTGACTCCAAAGGAATTTTACATAAGTTATATATGTTTTTTCCTCTCCAAAAAAAAATTGAAATACATTATTTAAAATGATCATACAAAAAGAAACAAAGGCTTTTTATAACTATTATGTTTTGAATCAAAGAGAGATATGAATGCTATAAGTATGAATGCACAAAATGCACAAAAATGCACAAAATGCAAGCATTTGGCCACCTGTTGAGCCAAACTCTATCACTCTTAATACACTTTAGCATCATATGAATTAACTAACTATAATAAAAAAAACTAAAGAAATCATATTTATGTGGCTAAAAAAGGTGAAATAAGACTAATATCCATAAATGAGACAAAAGACGAACAAGAAAAGGAACCAACAATAAAAATAAAAAACCATACAAATGAGAACTACATTCTTGAGGAAGACAAAGGTTTTAAAATATCAAAAATGATAGGAAAAATTTAGATTACAGGACATGTATGCAAAATGTGGGAATATAGAATTGGCACAGAAAGTGTTTGAGACCATGCCTCACAGAAATGTGGTCTCATGGAATGCAATGATTACAGGATATTCCCAAAATGGACATTCAGAGGAGGCCTTGCAATGCTTCCGTGAACTGCAATTGAAAGAAGCGACTTCTGATTCAGTTACAATGGTGGGTGTTCTTCGAGTATGTACCTTCTTGGCTACACTACAACTTGGTAAAGAGATTCATGCTTACACATATCAAAGGGGATTCCTTTTAGATGTTTTTGTGGGGCATGCACTGATAGATATGTATGGTAAATGTGGTAGCATTAACTATACACCTGTTTGAGTTAGAACCTGAGCATACTGGATATTATGTACTCTTGTCTAACATATATGCCTAGGTTGGTAGGTGGGATGATGCAAAGCAAAACTAAGAATAATGATGAAAGACAAGGGCTTGAAGAAAATCCCAGGATGGAGTTGGATTAAATTCAAGAATGGGATCCATCTATTTCTCATAGGAGATAGATCACATCCAGAATCAGAGAAAATCTATGCAATTTTGAAGAGCTTGCATGGTCAAATGATGGAGGCTTGACACAACTTTTGTTTTGCATAATGTGGAGGAATAAGATCAAATTGTGCACACATTTTCACAAACCACAGTGAAAATTTGGTGACTGATAGGAACTATTAATCGAGTTATGAGGCAGACCTCGTCTTCCTAGATGTTGATCAGACATGAATTTAATGCAATTTTGAAATTAATAAGTATATCATTCAATACCAAAACTGTGATTATTGATGAAAAATAACTAAATTTTTGAAAATTATAGTAAAGTTGTGATATGCATTCATACCTAATCAACAAATGATTCCAAAAGATCCTCTCCAACTTTCTTAAGAAAATCCTTTTCACCTGCAACAATACCTGAACTGGTTGTTATATGACTATAGCTTTCATTGAAAATAGTTGTTAAAGGAGATCCTTTGTTTTCTACAACCAAGTTAGTAAAAGGGCCAGTTTTCTATGCTTACATAATAAAGTAGGATTACATTAATCATTAATGGCAATTGAATTGGTCATAACAAACCCCCTCTACTCTGTGATTGTTTTGTTTGTTGGACTGTTGGACCTTGTTTGAGGACTTTTGTGGGCTAAAACCCTCCATTGACACTCTTTTTCTGATGCCAAAAATGAAGCAATACTAATCACTATTGTTTACTTGTTTCTACATGAAGTTTAAAGATCTAACACCACTAAAAATTAATACAGGAATAAAAATTAAGACTAAATTATTTATTTTTGTTTTGAATTTGCTTTGTAATGCACATATCACTTGATACCTAGACTTCCTGATGAAATTACATTGCATCATATTGTATCTCACTTGCCTTGGTACATGATGCCATTCTTCGACTTTAAATCGAAATTGGAGAGAGGCCATTGCTAGCGACAAAAATTATTATACAAATAATATTCTTGCCAATTCATTTATTTTGTATGTCCAAAGCCATAATGACAACAATAATGTGAGTCTAAAGATTTACCAAGAAGGCTATCTTAGAAAACTTCCTCTTTCTGAAAAATCTATTAGGTTTCTTATAGAAAATCACCAGATATTTTCTTTGGCTCCAATTGATGGTCTTAATTACCATGTCAAAAATGCTGATTTATCCAAAGGGACACTAGAGTGGAAATACCTTCCACTGTTGGAGTGTGGGGGACCAATAGAATATATTATTTTATAAAGAGTTACATTTAAATCTTTCATTATTGATTAATAAGTTTCGGACTAAGAATCTTGAAAATTAATAAGTTCCCGAGCTATCCAGGGTGTTGTGATTAAAAAAAAGTATGTTAAAGTGCGATATTAACCAAAGGTATTTTTCCACATTAATAATTCTTAGAGGAGAGATAATTATAAAGTGTTGCACCACAAAATGCATTTATTGGCCGATACGCTTTACTAGAGACAACTTTCTTGTATGTAAGCGGCGTTTTTCATCATAGTAGTCCTCATTTTAATAAAAAATGGAAATCATCCTCATTTTAATTTAAAAAAATTAAAACGCTCGGTTGTTCAATTACTTCAATTGAATTACTTTGGATAAATAATTTGCATGCAGCAGTTAATTTTCTTTTAAAGCTCACACTCTTATTCACATTTCACGGTAAAACGAGTGGAATTCTGAATTTATCATTCCCTTTAATGCTAAATTTCACAGTTACGTGGATTTCAAATATTTGGTTATGGCAAAATAAATTAAAAGCCTAATAAAATGTCCCACTTTTTGGTATGTTTTGTACCTTTATAAACATGAATTTTCAGTTTCATTGATTTTCTAAAGGTAATAGCCACAAAACCGTACACATTCATGAAATTCCACAAACTAACAAAATGTTGTGTTTAGAGTGTAGAATACATGTATATATTTTTTTAAATGGCAAAAATATGGTCTTTTTCTTAATTTTATTCATATGTTGTTTCTTATGTTATAAAAGAGGAATGATTGTCCCCTAGTGGTTTTTTTAAATGAAAAGTTATTTTTTCACCATGAAATTTTAGATATATGTTCAAGATTTGAATTTTGAGGTCCTATCAAATTTTCATATTTTTTTACTTATAATTTTTTAATTAATTATTTAGTAAAAATATTTTCAAATAAATGGCGTACATATGTCTATGCCAATAAATTTTAAGATTTATATCGAAATTGATTTTTTTTTTTCACTAGGTAAGAAGAAGACTTCAACAAATAGTAAGTTTATTTTTTTCAATTTTTTTTTATATATTTTGCTATTTTTCAAATTGGGTTGATTGTGTATGATTGATTGACCTAAAATACCATATGAAAGCTAATAAAATTATGTATTTTGTGTTAAAATTTTATTATTTTACTAATTCATTAACCCTAATTACATGGCACCTAAGTGGCACATTTTGGCATAAAATCATCTTCCAAATGGATTTGGCACCAAAATGTGCCACATAGGGGGGTTCACGTGAACCCCCTTTGCCTGAACCCCCCTAAGCCCTACGTCGCCCACAACTATATAAATATGTATATATAACTTTGTGCTGCCAAAATAATTTGAATCAAAGGGTTCGTGCGAACCACTTTTTTGGCCTATGTGGCGGTTTGGGCGAAGGGGATTAATGCAAAAGGTGTGTTCACGCAAACACCCCTAATTTCTCATCCCACCCAACCTCTTAGTCACATTTTGAGACACGAAGTGGGACATAGAATTGTGCACATGTAGTAACTGGTTGCATCCATTATTAATATCAAAATTTAGTTCAGCCAAGATGTCTTTTTCCCTTCCTTTCCCATTGCATTAAAAATTTAAGTGCGATATATAAATTTGCGTGACCTCTATCTAGATATGGGTTGTGACTTGATACAATAAAAGTAAAAACACAGACCCCACGGTTTGTTCATCTTAGCAACCGAAGATGAAGACCAAGTTGTGTGTGACGAATTTAACTGGAAGTAGCAATATAGTGATGTGATATTCGTATTAGATGACGCCCTTGGCTTCGAGTCTTTTGACGTAGTTGGAATCTTCGGCACTCTATCAACAACATGGAATGCCTGACCGAATCAGTTTTTAAGGTAATTGAAATGGTCATATAATCTCTCTCCAAAAACTTCATCTGGGTCTTTAAAAGATTTGGTTTCGATTCAGATATTAAGTGTGTTGATGAAGAGATATCCTTTCTCTGTCAACGCTTAACACATACAAATTAAACAAAGTAATTTTAGGGCAGAGATGGCATTTGTACGGTGTAATGAATGTAACGTGATGGCATTGTGATCAGGTGAAGTATGAAGGCAAGACGAGGCGATTGACAATCTGAAATGCAATATTTACTATATTTTGAAGTTGAACCCCAATGCTAATGCCGTTAGATTCAGAAACATAGATGATGACTGTGATGTTATCACTTTGGAAAACAAAGATGATTTTAATGAGGCATTAAGACATGAACTATGCCTTTTTCGGGTGGAGGTATCAGCGACTCCACTGCCCAGGCAACCGAAACACATTCACTTTTTGGGTCCGTTTGGAAGCGGCGACGGGAAACATTACTGGAATGGCATAAATGCAATAATATTATCTACCAGGCGGCTTCCTGTTACTAAAAAATAGATAATATTAAGCCACATATGCCTCTCGAGCCTTCCAAGGTTGAAGATATGGCGTTTCATCAGAAGAGACACATTTATCATATGTTAATTCCCATATGGAACCTATTCACAATTTGGACCATTCACAATCTTTAACATTATTATATTACCTACATACACCTAATTCCATGTCCGAGAATGTTAATTTTTCAGATTGAATAGTTTAAATGTTGTGCACCTAAATCTATAGCGATTGAGTTTTTGGTCCAGATAGTGACTGGTATGGTATGGAAATCTTGTAAAAAGTTGTTTAACAAGTCTTTCCTAAGAAGGAGGTTCCCTTCGTAAGAAACTATTGCACTATCAACTGCATATGTTTTCATATATTCTTCTTAGATTTTCTGAAGATGAGTTTTTTTCCCTTTATTTAGGTGATTCCACACACTACAGAAGCAATATTATTTCTATTGTCTTCCTATAACTGTAATGCCCCGTTCATCGTTGCGCCTTTGCTTCTGCGACGACCGTGCTTCTTAGAGTTGAACGTTGTTGCGTTTCTTTTGAAACGTTAGTGTTTTCGCCTTGTCGAGTTTAACTGTTGGTTGCTAGTAATATGATTAATAATTTTATGTTTTTAATAAAAGTCGTGCAAAAAAAAAAATCTATCATAAAAATAATGATAAAAATAACATTTTAAATTATTTTGTCAATTTGCGATTATTTATGTTAGTGTCATTTCTTTTAGCAATATTGTATTAATTAATTGCAAGATATTTAACCGTAGTGTTGATCGCTCTTGTGCTCGACCCCTCGATCAAATTATTTTATTTTTGTCACTATCGTGTTAGGTCCTAAGCGATTATTCGAACCCCGTTTAGGTGTCATGACTTTTTAAAGCGTAATAAGAATAGATAATAAATGAATCGGTATCAATTATACTTTAATTGTGTGAATAATTAATAAAATTTTATGTCGAATAAACTAAGCCTTTTCAGGCATCCACGCATACTTATTTCATAATTATGGAAGTGTGCCTTCAACCACCGACCTGCCTTTATGGTTCATATTCCTTCTGTTTGGCGTGGGGTGGAGGGTTTCCTTGTTTTCTGGCAAGAGGGGTGCGTGGTAGAGTGTATGGCCTCCTGCCATATTCTTTTTTATTTCTTTTGGTGCCTTGTTTGGCATATGGTTGGTGAGAATTAATGAAACTAATTTTATTACCCACCCACCGTATGTCTTCCTCCCTGCTGGCCGCTTATCTTTCAAAATCGGATTTTATTATTGATCTTCCTTGTGTTTGTCTTTTACCTGCTCTTGCTTTGTTGCTGGCCGCATGGGATTGCAGATGGAGGTCTTTTTTTGATGGGTTTTCTTCTGCCTTTTTGTGGTCTTATGTTATTCTGCCCTGGCCGCGCACAGGTGGATGTTGCTCTACAGTTTTATGACCTGCTCTTCCATGGTTTACTTTATCCTCCTTCTTCCATGGGTTTGATATGGTGGTTATAGATGAAGCTACAAGCTAGTGAAGTAGGCGTGTTACCTCCACTTTCATTGGGTGCTGCGAGGTGTGTTCTTGTCGGGGATCCATGGCTGACAACTGCAGCGAGATTATTAAAGGGCGCGGACATGTTGCAGTATAGTAGAAGCCTTTTTGAGTGCTTCCAACAAGCAGGATGTCCAACTATGTTGTTATCTATTCAGTATCGAATGCATCCTCAAATTGAGATTCTCCTTCAAGATATTTTTTTCAAAATCGATTAAGTGATGGTAAGAGTGTTACAGGAGACTGATGAAATTTATTGCAAAGATTCTCTATTGAGACTTTACTTGTTTACTGATGTAACTCATGGAAGAGAATCTCATAGAGAGGTGGATCTGTTTCATATCAAAATATTCATGAAGCACAAATTGTCTTGCTTTGCGTATTCCTAACCCCCTCTTTCTGCATCAAACGTGAATCCAATCTTTCCTTCCACGCGTGCCATTTACTTCTACTCTGCCCCATAGATGAGGGCCTGATAACACAAAATATGGACATGGTTTTATGTTGTTTCCTGATGCGTTTAGGTAGTCTTGCTGGCACGTTTTCTTGGTGCGAGGATTTTGGGAATGAAACCGCTATTTTCTTTTGCTGGCTGACCACTCTCAAACAGGTGAATTGTGGAATCTGCCTTGTTTTTTGTTCTAATCTGTCCCTTCCTTGCCTCTGGCCACGTGAGTTTGGGAGGATGTTGTTGGGGATTTTGAAACCGTTGGAGCTCAGCACCCAGTGCAGTTAGCAGGGGTTAAACAGTGGCATTTTCTCCTTTGCTTTCCTCACGGCATGTGTCGTCTTAAGGGGAGCACAGGTGGTGTTTTTCAAAGCTAAAAGAAGTGGATCAGTGGGACGTGTGGCTTATGCAGTCCCTGCTGGATGTGTTGCTGGTGGATGCATTTAAAATAGGCATGATAAGACTAACCCTCTCTCTTAATGATTTATCCCCTTTAGTATTTGGGTAAATCAATCTTTGCAATTTTGTTCGAATGTTGTAGATGTGGGTTTCTTTTGGAATGTTGATGTGTTTTTGTTTTACTAAGTAAATAGCGTTTGGACTCTGGATATTATATAACATGTATTTACATATATTGACTCTTTCTTGAAAGAGATGCCCAGAAAGAGATGGGTTTCAAATGACATTTAATCATAATTGCATGAGTTGATCTCTCTCCCCTTTCCAGTTTATCTTAATTACTATTTGACAAGAAGAAATCTCTCCAGTGATTCTCGCTTATCGATCTTATAGAGTTGGTTTATCTTTTTGCCATGATTATTCCCTGTGACGGTGGTTTTACGTAGAAAATATTGTGATGTGTGAATGAGATTTAGAATATTCCTTGTATTGTTTTTATTTGTAGAACATGGCTTGAAAAACGGGAATATTCTTGGAAGACTATGTTTGTCTTTTAATGTGGTTTGATAATGATATAAACCCCTTTAGAATTGGGGGCTTCTATTTGGGGAGAGTCGTACTGGTTTTACTGGTCTTTCTAGATACCATCTGACTCTTTTGATTACCGTTTACCTTGGGGATTATTGTAAACCCCTCACCAGGCCCTCTGTTATTATTATTAGTACTATGAGCTTTTTTTTTAGATGGGAACGCTCCTGAAGCATGTGTTGATGGGGTTGTTTTGTGATCTTTTTGAATACGGTAAGCACTCAAGACGTTAGCTTGTGTGGATAATTATATGGCTTAAGTTGAGGCACTACTTGGATTTTGAATCAGTTGAAGTAATATTGGATACATCGAACTCTCATGAATGTGTACATTCTTCAAGTTTGATTGACATGTGATGGCCCTCAGGCATATGAATTCAGGCAATGCTTGAAATATGAAATTATAAATTTATCCTATACTTTGACTTATAAGCTTGTTGAAATGCTTTTTGGTAGGAAAACAGATGAATAGGGAAGTTATGAGAACTACCCTAAAATGGATTCATGCACATGACCTTAAGTAAAGGTGACAAGCGCCATAATGGGATTGCCTCATACATTACCATGTATGCAAAGTAAGGATAGAAGTTGACCTGAAATTTTTAACTTCATTATATAAAACAATAATTAATACCCATATATTGGGGTATGCAAGTGGAGGTTGAATTATATAACATGATATATTATGTTATCAGGTAACCAGTAAGGATAAATATGTTATCTCAATACTTGGTTAACAAGTGGAGTATTTTACGGCATTTACGATGATTATTATGTTAGCTAAAAATTGATACTTGCATCTCAATTGGGAGTTGAGATAATGTTGATACTTGTATTTATAGTGGCTTGGACCACACTTACATATCTTAGTTAGTCAAATGTATCTTTGACATATTAGAGAATATGACAATATTGTTGATCGTAACTCATTCCAATAAGTTGGACTCTTATACTAATAGAAACATATAAAGACATGGTAATAAGAAACCAAAAGGATACCTAAATAATATATGAACTCATGGATTGGTGGAATATTTGTTAACATAAGTATATTCTTAAAATTGTGAGGTAAATATCAAAATTATACTTACATATAATCATTGATTATCTATGAAGGTTTGATGCTTGAGTAATATCGATGAATAATATAAGATTGATACTTGTATTTACTATAGAACTTAACGTCGTTGGTGCTGTTATTTAATTAAAAGATAATATTATTGGATACATATGTGGGAGAAGTAGATTGAAGGTATAAAGTGAGCGATATTATTATTACTGTAATTTAAGTATGATTAATTGCATGGTTAAGGTTGTATATCTAGTCACTTGGAATTGTGTTCTTATGTAAGCAAATCTTAAGGAAGTGAACATTAATGAGTATGAAATGTATTATCATGAGATGTGCAGTTAAGTTTTGAATGTATGTTAGAAATTATTTGATAGGGAGTATTACAAACTTTCGTTTATTTAAATGCTAGATGGCATAAGTTATTAGGTGAGGTTTATATCTTATCATGCTCAATTCTAGCGAACTGACTCTAGTATATATTTGTGCAGATGGATTATGCGAGTAGATTAAAGGAAAAGAGTGTAAAAGTTTCATCGATTCAAATTATGAAGTTCTTTGTAGAAATTTCAATGCGTTGTAAATTTTGTAACTTTTCTTGCAAGGAGTTTAGAAGATCTCTTGTCTTGGTATGTTCGAGAAAACTACGTGGTGAAGTGTTCTTTCCTTTTGTTGTTAGACTAGTAACTTACCTTGGTGAGAAATGATATTCAATCATTACATTGGCATAAGTATTGTAAAACCTTGATTTTGAGAATAAAGTGTTAAGTCAAAACTCTCTGACACCTTGTAATGATGTGATATAAGTAAAATTAAATGGAGTGGTTAACCCTTATAGAAGTTAACTAAAATATATATATTCAGATAAATTAATGTAGAGATGACTTACTTGAGAACAAGAGATTCCTGAAGTAATCAAAGGTGAAACTATCCTTGTAAAGTAAAATTTTATAATTTGATATCCCTAGCTAAACTAGTGAACACTACCCCTTTTGGGTGAACTCTTAAACAAGCTTAAGGGAAAACAATGGTTAGTTTCTGGAAGATAATAAGATTTAGCAAGTAGGAGAAGAAAATTTAGAAACCACTCAATTTATCTCTCAGCCTTTTGGAAAGTAAATAATCTCCTTTTGTAAAGCTCTTTCAGGGAAGCCTAAGTAAAATCGTTAATAATTATGGATAAAACCTCAAGCTCCAATTAAATCTTGGTAATAACTAATGACGTCTTAAGGAGGAATTCAACTTGACCTTCTTCTCTTAACTTTTTCCCAAGGTGCTTTGTAATTTCCTCTTAATTATGTTGAACACGAATCCATGTGGTAACAAGGTTTTGAGTGAATTTTAGTAGCGTAAGTATGGATAGATGGCCTTGTGGAATTAAATTATCTCCTTTATTAAATAATGGAATTAAACAATTAATTGTCATAAAGGAGAAGACTTTAAGTGAACTACTCTACAAAGTGTATAAGAAAATAACTCAGTTGGTAAGATGAATTTGTGCGAATCATATATTGAATCTATCTGAAAACATAAGTCATGAGTAAAAGGGTGTTTTATCAAAATAAATAACCTTCAATCATTTCTTACTGTGGCTTGCTCTAGCTGTGAGAGTGTCATGTGGTTGAACTTCTATGTTGTTCTGTCAAAAGAAAAGTGTATTATCCTTTTGGGTGTGAACGTTTCCATGCTGACCTTGTGGTCATCCCCGTAACAAGTGGTTCCCAAAGTTGGTTGTAACCTTGTGACGACATGTTGTGTCGTGTTATGTGTCGAAGCAAGTCAAAAAAAAATTATCCTGTCTTTTACTGTGTTGTTCGTGTGTGAATTTTTTGGGTGATTACTGTTACCACATTCTAAAATGTCTCTTGGTTGTTCTAAGTATGTGCACTTATTTTCTTCTATATGTGAGTAAATATGGACTAAGTATATTGATATTTCTACTGCAAATTCTTGATTTTATTATTTTATGGTAGTTATGATTTTGTGTATTAGTACTTGGCTTTATTTTGTAGTATGGGAATGGGCTTGTATTTAAATACTCTTAAGAATGAATCTACAGTAAATGTTACATAGCTAAGTAGGAGAGCTACATCATACATACCCACAAAAATTATATCCTTGTCCTTGACAATAATCAAAGTGCATATCTCTTAGAAATAGTGCTAATTAACAATTTTAATAATTGTTAGGATGATTTCTCTTATTGAAATGGTGACATTTCTTTTCCGCCATTGGAGATGAAATCAAAAAATATTAATTTGAAAATATTGACATGCCACAATGATGGAATGTTATTTATTTATCTAGCTTCATTTTTAGTTTACTATATTGGTGATTTCTTAAAATTGAGCAAAAATATGTTTCGTGGAGAGAATATCAACGCGTGATAATTCTAATTAATATTTTTTTGTGGCTTCTTCTCTACTAATTTTTTTCTTAAATGTTTTTCCTTTTAGAAAACACCATTATTGGATTTAGTTCGAAAATATCCATTAAGCTTTCCAATTACATTTTCTTTTGTTTTTGTTTTTATTTGTAAATATTTTTCTTATTTTTTGTGTTCGAGTTTATCATTTTGTTTTTTATTTACAACAAACATTGTATATTATAAATATATAGGAGGAAAAAATCACCAAATACATTATTTTCTATTTCCTGGAATGATCTAGGTATTCCCCCTTTTATGCATTAAAAGAATATTCTAAAAAATTCACTAGATTATTCAAAAATGTGTGTAATTTAAACATTAGTGTCAACCAATATGAATGAGGATCATGGTATATTGGAATTTATATATTATCAACAAATGTGGATCATTACTCCTATATGTCTATCGGCCTCTCACAAGCACCTTTGGATGCTTTTACTAGTTTTATAAAGAGTTAGATTTAAATATTACATATTATCGAATAATAAGTTTTGGCTAAGCATCTTGAAAATTAATTAATAAACTATTTAAGCTACGTGAGCTGTCCAGGTGGCGATATGATTAAAAAAGTGTATGTTAAAGACCACATAGAGTTTGGGAAGAGGTCCCCTCTGTTACTAAAAGGAGCGTAGTTGAGCATTGAAATATCTCCTGTACGAGCCAACTGAAGCGCTTCTTTCAATTCGGTTACAACTCGGCTCATGCCAGGCAAAGTGATTATTGTTAAAAACCAACCCCCTCCTCAATATCTCTATATGGAAAACACTGATAGCAATCGAGGCATTGTCTATGAGAGATATGTGGCCTCCAAGATTTTCTTTTCCAGGTCGTGATGATCTCTTCTTTGTAGGTGCAGCAGACTGTGAAGGAGGAGTGTTAAAAGGATTACACTGTTTGCATAGAGACAACATGCATTTTCAAAGATTAATAATGATGGATGAATCTCCGTATACAGTGCAAGTGATTTGGAGCCCAAAAGAACAACAATTAGAATTTAGTGTACCCTCTTCCAATACAGAGGATGACTTGATTCTCAATGAGGGCTGCTCTGTAACAATTTCACCCAAATGCATGCGCTGAGAACCATTTGGAGTCCCAGGAAAAGCATTTTCCCTGAGACATCTATATGATGTTAAGAGCTTCAGCATTACGGAATATCCTCTTGTTCATTATGCACATATGATGTTGTTGTTGCTATTCGTTCGGCTAAAAACCCTCCATTGACACTTTTTCCGAGCAAAACTAATCACTGATGTTTACTTGTTTCTACATGAAGTTTAGAGATCTAGCACCACTAAAAATTAATACAGAAATAAAAATTAAGACTAAATTATTGATTTTTTATCAATTGGGGCATTTTAGTGACGGATCTTACAGAGACAGAGTAAAGATAAAAAAACGTATTGGGGGATCAATCCTCAATAAAATTAATCAATAGCACAAATTATTCCTTGTGCAGACAGAAAAGTATAAAATCAACATCATGTACTCCGTAACATACCTTTCTCTGTGATCCTGGAGGTTCTTGAGTTGATTCTTGTAGTGGTTCTCTATAAACTGCTTCGCCACAGCAACTTTCGCGGCAATTCCCCTGGTGTTTGGCCGATTCAAAGCATGCAAACTGCAATATTGACAAAACCAAGAACATCAAACTATAAATAGCAAAACTGAAAAATTTAAAACTAAAAACTAAAGTGAAAATGTTGTCTAGCAATTTTATCCCCCCAGAGATAGAAAAGGGAATACTTTTATCAATATCATCTATAGTTGGATGATTTTTCCATGCATAGAATGATTTTTTCCACATTTTATCTATTTTGCAGTTTATTTTATACATTTTATATTGTATTTGCTTTGTATTTCTCTCATAAATGACTGATTAAATATTATTTTTATTTTTTTATAGTGGTAATTAACACATGAGAGTTCCAATATGATAATTAGATGGTGATATTGGCTAGATAATGCTTAGATTCTATGATATTTTCTATATTTGAATTATTTAGACTTGGGTATGTTTCCCTTCTAGGGAAGATAGCATATAATATATGCATATGAAGACTTCACTCATTGAGAGGAGAAATGCATATGCATGTATTTTCTAACTCATGATAGGGGAGATTAGCAACACTCTAGAGGAAATGTGGAATATTCCATCCTCATAATAGTTTTTGAGAGGCTATAGTATCATAAAAAATGGGTATGGGATAGATGTCCTAGACTCTATACTTATAAATCACTAAGATACATGGTTTTCTTTACTATTTTTCATGAAAATGTGACATCAATTATTATGAGATTGTGAAAATTGATTTGTTTATTTTCAACAATTTTCTTATCTATGAATGGAAGTGGTATTTCTATTTTGTATAATATGTATGATACCATACATGTGATTGAGGAGAGAGGAGAATGGTATGCATGGGGTGATATATGCTCACCCACTTATATTAAAATTTGTATATGTGTGTCTTAGAGGACCATGTTTGTGATTTTGGAGTCACAACTTTATTACATGTGTGGGTGTATAAGTATATAGTAGTGATACATCTAGTATATGGACCCTATGATAATTGTGCTCATCCTCACATATTCATAAAGTGGTGGGTATTTTCACGGTGTGAAGCACTTTACACTATGGAAAAACTGTTAAAAATAGCAAGGAAAAGTGAAAATGCTAATATGCTCGTTGTAACCGTCGTGACGCCGTCAAATTTAATAGAGCGAGAAAACGTCAAAATGGCCGTAAAAATTAGGCTAGTGGCATGAACCGACGGAAAGGCCTTTCCCATAGGGGTGACACCTTCGACATAATTATATGAGATATAATTTAGCATTTCTTTCCATATTAAATCACAAATTTTGATATTTATTCAAAATTGTCGTAATATTCTAAAATATTATTAATATGTAAATGTTTTTATAGGTTAAAGGTGTATTATACTAATTTATTTTGTGTGATATGGAAATATTTTCTTTGTAAGGTTGGGTTGATTATTGTAAACACTTTGTTGGTATTTTGTGAATGTTATTTGGTTATGTGGTATGTCATGTTAATTTCTAGGTAAGATCTGGATATCTTGTATAAAAATATATTGAGTGTACTATACATATGTACTTTTAAAAATATTGTAAAAAAAATGTACATACCATTTCAACATGGGGTGAAAACCACTTGCGATGAGAAGTCTTATTTCATTAGGACATTAGAATTGTAAAAATAATCCATTTGAGGAGAAGTCTTATTTCATTAGGACATTAAAATTGTGAAAATAATTCTAAGATGTATTAAAAGATATATTCAACAATTGCAATAAAAGATACATAAGAAGTGAGGGGAAGGCCCAACAAACAAATATACTCATTCCATAACCAAACATCAGATGAATCATATTATTCTAGAGTCATTTGTGAAATGATAACCACATGCTTTGGATAATGCCCCTTGCAAATCTTGGGACAAGTCTCCCTACAAAGTCCTATACAAGGATGTTCACAAATTAGGGTTTCTCGGTGTGGCTGATCACAACAAATCCTAGTAGGTCTCATGACATAGAAGATTACAATTACAATGTTGGCATTTACATTCACATTTTTCCATGCTAGAAATGCACAATTCTCCACATGTAAGCGTGCGTGCTATGCAAACACATTTTTCACAAGGATGCATACAAGGTGGACATATCTCTCGAGAAACTTGCCATGCATTGGTGGTCACAAGGTAGATCTTTGCAACACACTTCAAATTATATGAATATATATTAAAAATTAATAATAAACAAATATTGATATCTTATAAATTTTATTCATAGTGTATAAATAATGGTGTTTTATATATTTTTGAAGGGTAATGTCGTTAAATTACCATCACCTAAAAATTGTTTGACAAGGATAGGTGGCCATAAAATTTAACTCATGTACCCAAAAACATGTTCTACTCTAATATACTGTGATGGAAAAGGTAATTCTAATTATTTACCGTAACAGTCCTAGCAAATGGCCATTTACACATTTTTTCATGATTTTAACCATATGATTGTAATTCTAATTATTTAGTATAACAATACTACCAAATGGCATAATGTTAAAATTCCATGCAAATTGTAATGTTAAAATTTCATTATGAAAGTAAATGTGTGAAAAAAATGGAAGGTTCTTGGTGTCAGTAAAGGATAAATGGTAGGTCATCATGGTTGCATACTGTCAAAATTGGATGATTTGGGTTTGGTAATGATGAACAAGGGTGATTCATATCTGTGAAGTCCATTAACATAAGTTTGGTGTTAGATACTCATAAGGTGATAAAACAATGAATATACATTCTCCCTTAAAGTAGAAAAATAATGAAGATGGAGAATGGGTGGCCTCTCATTCTCCCTCAAATTAGAAAAACAATGAATATGGATAATGGGAGGCCTTCCAATCTCCTTGAAATTGAAAAATAAATCAAGAGGGAGAATGGGAGGCCCCCATTCTATATCAAAGTAAAAATAAATGAAGACTGAGAAGAGGATGCCTTCCATTCTCTGTCAAAGTTCAAAGAAATGAATAGATAAAATGGAAAAGTGAAACAAATTTAAGATGAAAAATAGGAGAAAAAACTCAAAAGATAGAATAGGAAATTAAAAAAAATCAATCGAGAGAATGAGAGGCCTCCCATTCTCCCTTTAAGTGAAAAAAATTAAAAAGTAGAATGAGAATCCTCTTTAACCTATATATGTATTCAACACATGACAATATTATATGGTGCCCCCAACTTAAATTTAAAATTTTGGTTACTGATTTCAAAAATTTGAAAACTAATAATGACATATTTGGTCACCAACATTCACATACTTGGAAACCAATATTATCACAATTGGAAACTAGTAATAAGACAATGGGAAACCAAATTTCATGTTTATAAAACCATGAACCATGTTATTAGAAGTCTATATTTTTGGTGGTTAGTCCAAATTTAATGAAATGGTGGTTAAGAAGCTAAGATGGAGGAAAGTTTAGGAACTTGTTCTTACCATGGAAACCTACATCATGGACCAAGAAACATCTAAAAGATAATTAGAAAAAATTGGATGTAATGTCCCCAATTCCGAGAAGTTGGCCTAGGAGGTTTTTCATTAGTCTTAGCCTTGGTCATACCCGAGGGGCTAAAGACTTTAGAGGCTATTGGGTATTCCACCTTGCTTATTTGTTATATTCTTGCATTGGCATGGGTGTTAAGTGACTTGGTGGGGAAAACTTTATGTTTTAACGTTAGGAGGGTGACTAATAACACTTTAATGTTATATTCTTTCTTTGGGGTCACTTATGTCCCTATGGTGACTTGGGGGAGAAAAGCAACTTAAGTTGCTTTATTTTTTAAAGGTCGACTTAGGTTTCTTGGGCCACAAGTTTTGGGGAAATTATAAAAGGAGATTGGGAGGAGAAAAAGAGATTATTATTGCATACACACTTATGATTTCCTTTGAGCAACTGTTGTTTTATTTTTCTAGCTTGTGGAGTAAAATCCCATAGGAACCCTAGCTTCGGTGGTGAGAGATCCATTCCTAGCTAGCAAGGCATTCTTGAGTGGTGGAAGATCCACCCTAGCTTGTCAATTTGGAACCAATTCAAGGCTGATTTTAAGAGATTAATTTAAAGGTTTTCAGAGAAGGGTTTTGGCAAAATTTTGGGCTTTTTGGTGTATAAAAATAAAGGGTTTTCAAATATGTTTTATTGCAGTGATTAGGGAAGGTTTGGCGCCACTTATGGAGGAATTTTGGAGGGTTTTGGTCTCTTTCCAGGTGGAGCGACCCATTTTGATATTTTACAATTTACATTTTGGAGGGATTTCATTGTGCTTTTTTAGGACTGATGATTGGGTTTTCATTCATATTATTAATAGATGTTATTTCCAAAATTTTAGAATTTTATCATATGTATTTGAGAAGATACAATTTTTTAAGGTTTTCTAGTTGTCTAGGGTTTTCTATAATTTTCTAGCAGTCATATATGATCTGAAAAATTCCAAAAATATTGTTCTAGGGTTATTTATTATCATATAAATCTTCCTACAAATTTTCATATGTTTTGGGAAAATATTTTGAGAAAAATAAATAAAACAATTTGTTTCCTAATTTGAGTATTTACAAGAAAAATTGGATGTTCTATTTGTTGTGATTTATCTAAATTTGTGTGTTTTTGAGTGATATCTCTCCAGGGATATTTCATTGGATCTCCCATCAACAAAACTATCTTGAAGGACTTTATTTTTGGGTTACATGTTAGAGTGGACATATAGTAGAGAAATTAGTCTTGAAATTACAATGAATATGATCAGTAAATTATATGAGTTCCATAAGGACATCTTATGACACCATCTTTCATTCATAGGCATGTGGGTTATGAAGAATTGAATGTTCTTAATATATAAGCTAGAATATATGTTGTTGAGCTAAGATTGGCACCATAAATGTTATTGAATGCTATTGGATGTCTACTCTAAAACATACCACCATTATGCTCCGATCAAGTTTATTCTTACACAATAGACTAATACCACATTAACTTGGAATTTGTTGGAAAAACTTATGAGCTTGTTTCACATAGTAAAAATGGCATGGCTGAATGTGTATACATATACTCGGAACTTTGAGAGTTATATACATAAAATTCAAAAATAAAATTTCCTTATCAAGTGGGGTTAACTTGATAATGATGTTATAGATTTTGATATTAAGATAAAATGTTTTCAATATGTGGGACCAAATAAATGTAGGACCAAATAAAGCATAGATTTAATGTAATGACAACAATGCTTTATTCAAATATTTAATACTTTTGCACACCCCTCCATCATATAAGCTGAAAAAAATAGATAGCACCATTATCAGATACAAGATCACAAAATATACCCATAATACAATAAAAGAAAAATGTGTAAAACTCAAAACACACATAAAAAAACATTTAGCATTATTTTTCATAAACATGATGAAGCACCATGAAGCATTATTTATCGTAATCACACTAAAACCAAACTTTGTAAACCACAGAACAATCAAAAAACAACAATAAAAATTATTGGTCATAAAGATATAAATACCTTCAAGATGCATTTGATGTTCCAAAAGAGAGCGATGACATGGAACTTGAATTTCAGTCAAGGGGGTTGTCCTTGTGATTCATGAAACACAAATTTAAGTGTTTTTAATTCCAATGAATACGTCTTATAATCACATAACATTCATACTCACCCAAACTCTCTGTTATAGCCTCACAACTTTCTCTTATTGTTGTACCAGATTGTTTCTGTGTTTTCTTGAGTAGTTTCCTTCCATGAGTTGTGTCATGCAATGTATACTCCTCATACTCTTGAGCATCATTTTTAAATCCTCCACAATGACCTCCTTTTACTTCCTCTTTTGAGGTTTCTTGCTTGCATTGAACCATGGCCACAAATGGGTAGTAGAAGTGTCATTTGCACTATAATCTGGAATAAAATCAAATGGCAACGAACCAGAGTCATGTAAAAGCTTATGAAATTTTTGCACACAGTATCCAAAAGAAAAAATATTTTCATCACTATCTAGCACCACACCCAACAATGATTTTAAAAACTCTTTAGATTGGATGAGTACTTGCAGTGCATTTCCATGGTTTCTAACATGTTTCTCAAGACCGAGGTATTGTGTTTCTGTTGAATTCTATTATCACCCTTAAGCTGTCACAAAAATAAAATTGATTTAGTAATTACAAAATTATTGATATAAAAACATTATTTATTCATAATAAAATAGATATTGTTAATGACAATGTGGGGCTTCTCAATGAAGCTTCTTCGTGCACATTGCATTCAACTCGCTTCTACAACATGAACAACATGGTCATCTATAATGACAACAATACTTTTAGAGGATGTACAATGAATTATTCTGAGGATAAAAATGGTATGGAATAGTTGAAATAATGAAACAAAAACATACACCCTCACCATTGAAATTTGGATCCCTAGTAGATGCATTACCCTTGTGTGTCCTCTCAAGTTAAAACACCTTCAAAACATGTTTTACAGGTGTTACCTTTGGTGGCCTAGGATAGTCACAACCATAAAAATTGAATCTACAAATGAAATACCATCGATCCTTGGATGTTTGAATTCTAACCATGCAAGATTTATGAATGGTATGGTTTTCACAACAATCATTATCTAGTATTGCTTTGGCCCTCTCAATGGCTGTCAAAATTTCCTTCTCCTTCTTGTAATTTTTCAAGAAACACGGTACTTTTTTTTGTAATGGGGTTCAACTTGAAACACCAATGTGTACAACAACCAATCCATTCTCCTTGTACATTTATTTCTTTAATCGCACAAGTATCGGGTCTTGAAAAAAATGGTAAGATTCTATGGATGCATTTGTATCCTAATTGGCATGCGTGAAGTTGCGGAAATTGTTTGACCGCATAGCTACATGCGAAAACAATAAAACCATTAGAAACAACTTAAAAATTATTAACTCTACACATAGTCACAAATATAATCATATGTAGTTAACACTTACCAATGTGTCTCTCTTACTGACCACATCTTTCTAAAATACTCCATAAAGATAGTCTCCTCTTTGAACTCCTCCATGATTTCCTTGATGAGGAAAAAGGTCATGTTCTCATTGTCATTGATGGCACACATGATGTCACCTAGTCTCTAAAACATAACCGTCCCCACCTCCTTCGTATATCTGTAAATCAAATTGTCACATGACAATAAGTAATCGTAACAACAAAAATCAAATCAAGCTTGTAAATATTGTATTAAAAAAATGAAGAAAAAACCTGTAAATATTCTTTAGCTAAGCATTGCGAACATGTCATATGCATAACAAGACACGACAACTGAATACAACCCTAAGACAAAAATAATGTTTTTAGGGATGTAAATTGTGTGTATTAAATTTATAGAAAAAAAGATTAGTAGATTTATACTTTTAGCTTGTATTTCATAAGCGCGTCATATGTAATGAATTCATTGACATGCCAATCCATCCTTTTCCTTTTCCCACTCATGTAGACTTGAGAAACCATGAACCTATGCCATCCACTTTATTATGGGATGAAACTTCCCATATAACAAGAACCCTGATCTATTTCTCATCGAAAAAAAAGAAGCGTGTACAATTGGTATTGATGCAAGTGTGTACACAAAATTATTTTTAGTATGAAAATGACTTTAAAAAATATATCCAAATATCAATTATGCATGGAAATAAGATAGCAATGTCCTTAGTCCATATTTATTAGTTGAGAATGTGGAATCCATTTCAATGATTGAGTTGTGGGAATGACGAACCATCATTTCAAGCATCCATGGTGTTTTAAGGACCACAATGAAAGGCATGTCAGACCCACATGGCCTCGATAATAAAAAAATGTATACCTTTATGTGACATGCCACAAGTCGATACTAGTGTTTTCATGTTGGTGCTTTTATGATCTAATGCTCTTCACCCTCCTCCATACATTTAACATGTCTTTCCTAGATGCACTCATCCCTTTTATGACAATCCTCACCAACTCGGATCTATGTAGTGCCTTTCAATAATGGTTTCAATAGATATACCATCAAAAAAAAAATCAGTTTATTGCTTACATTCAAATTTGATAAATTAGGATCAAAACCACTTCATGGATCCAATCTTGTGTCCTTTACACATGTTGGTGAGAAAATTTGTCGGGGAAAAATTGGTGGGTTTCTTGCCAACACTCTAGGAATCTAAGTCCCTCTACTAAACAAGTGTAGTTTTCACATATGCATGTGTGAGCAAAGATGGATTTTCCTAGTGGCCTTATGGATAGGAATTGGGAGCACTCCACTGACCCTATGGAAAAATCTTGCAGATATCTGCAAGGGAGGAATTTTCTAGGAGAGTAGGAAAGGGAGTGAGAATATTAAAGAGGAACTAATGTTGCAAGTAGAAAATCATACATCGTTAGAATTTTAGCACATGCACTAAAATTAGGAATAAACAATATCGCAAACAATGAACAAGACCAATTAGAATTTAATGAACACAAAGTATCAGGAAACCCCTTAGTAAAAAAAGGATAGAAACTCCTTGTATTGATGCTCAAGAAAAAATTGTACATAGTATGAGAATGGAAGACATTGAGAATAGGGGGAAAATGGATAACTCTTTTCACTCACAAGTAAGCAAAAGCTCTCTCATGAACTTACAAGAATACAACTAGCTAGAAGAATTTTAGAATTAGAACCGCTTTAAATGAGGAGCTCATTACAATTTATAGCAGAGAGACAACTCTTCATCTTTTTGATGACCCTCCATATGCCTTATTTCGACTTTAGACTATTTGCATTCCTACAAATATTAAGTCCCTTTTATAAAATCAAAGTGACTAAAATTACATCATGTGTCAAAGTCGCATTTAGATGACTTAAATGAATGTTGAAAAGTGCAAACCCCAATGAAGAATTAGAACACTTGAAGAGAGAGAAAGTTGGGGGGGAAGAAAGAGAAGAGAGAGAAGGAGAGAGGATGTTGCTCTTGATGAATTCAGATGATCCTTGCTAATGGAAAGCTCCAATGTGATGAAATTATGAATCTTTGCAATCTTTGCACTCTGTAAAACTCCTTCAAAATGGCTCATGGATGCTTTGGAAAGAGTGTTTAAAAACATTGTTAAATGGTTCTGCCGATGACCATGAATGTGACTCATGAAGATTCCCTCAAAAGAGATAGGAGCTCAAAATTGGCCCTACCAAGTTGAATGAACTATTTCCACCGATGACCACAACTTCCAACTTGTGACCCAAACCATGTAGTGAGTGTCGAAAGACACTGTCAGGGTCTCTGAGATGATTTCTAAAAGATCCATGAGAGACGCCAAAGATGCTTCTTGCAAAAATGTTACAACCCACTGGCGAAGATAACATACTACGAAGACAAAAATTAAATATCGTGAAGGAAATATTCAGTGACAACGCCCATTCTATAAACTTGAGTCCTGTCGTCTCTTGACACTTACTATTTCTGGAAAAAACAACTTACTATTTTTAGTAAGTGTGAAAATTCTTCTCTCGAACTCCAACTGCAGCTGCCAATCTAGATGTTCAACTCTCAGAATGCTCCTCTTGTGAAAATCACCCTTTGGAGTGACTTACTATTTTTAATAAGTGTTAGTGAGATGACTTACTATTTTTAGTAAGTATGAAAAATCAGCTCCTCAATTGGATGTTGCAACTCGAATTCCTCATTCTCCATGTGTTCCCCTCACCTTCTAGATTGGTTTTTTATTTTTAGCAGGTTTGCATGGGACCACTTACTATTTTTATTAAGTGTCAATTCTGGACCAAGATGACTAATTTGATGAATTATCGACCGTCATACCTCTTCTACGTTCATCGTCTCCTTTACATGATTTCTTTAGTTGGTGACATTCCCGAAATAGTAGTCCCCATGTATAAGACATGTTAATGTTAAAAGTGAGCTTCGGTGAACATATCATTTGGAATGAATTTTTCTAATATGGTTTTTTTCCAGATATCACCCCTCTGAAATCTTAGACTTACCTGATCAACAGTTTGAGAGATTTTAAAAATTCAAATTTTTGACCTAGCAGCTGACTCGAACACGCTGACCATTAACGGAGCTTGATAGTTCAGGTCTGGTTTTCTTCTCCGTTCATGATAAAAATCACATTTTCATTGTGGGTTTTTACTTCTTGTTCATCCGGTGAAATTTCTCTTCAAACTAACTACCGGTTTGACGGGAAATCTAGCTTTTGTCTCTGTTGCACCAAGAGGGAGATTTCTTTGTTGTGAGTGATTCGTGTTGCAAAAGGGGTATTTGAATATGAGGTTTTTATGGCCTTTGATATTGAATAACACATCAGCAAATGGTTCTTCCTTTCATGCACCGGTTAACAAGATATGTCCAGATCTTCATCTCGTGACAATGGAGGTTTCTCAATGAATTTCTTTGTTCCTTCTTGTTCTTCAATCCTTCGAGTCTTTCGATAAAACTTATATTTGAAACCTGTGTGATCTCATGGATTTAGGGGTTTGGTTTCTATGATAAATCTGGTTTGGATCGGAATGGCGGACTGTGTGTAGGTATGAGCAAAGCAATGGCAGGGTGAAGTTGGAAAGAGTAAGAAGCGGGAAAAAAACGGCTAAGTGTCAAATTCAAAGTGTTTGAAAAATGCATATCAAGGATTGGGGTGCATTTTTTATGTCCCTGATGTCCCTTAAGCATTAAGGGATGAAATTGACATCAATTTTCACAATGCGCCTCGCGATGACACTTGGCAAAAATTTGATGGTCGAGTACTTTGGCCAAAAAGCTTGTTGGAAGCACATGGGAGAGTTGGAAAATGGTCGCATGAGGAACCAAGAGGAATTCCTTGGGTTGGGCACATTTTCATGTCCCTTATGTCCCTCAAGAATTAATGGACATGAGGTTCATCAATTTTCATGACACCCCTTGCGACGAGACTTGGCAAAGATCAGCGCATTTATCCATTTGGCTTCATTAGCTCCGGGGATGAGAAATTGCCTTTGAAGGGGGTCACATGGATGACTTGAAGGATTCTTGGGGATGGGATTATTTTCATGTACCTCATGTTACTTTTCTAAAGGTACACAAGGGACATCAATTTTCACATCATGCTCAGAATCCACCACTTGTCACAATCTAGACGATTTAGGGAATGAGCTCCGTGAGTACACGAGAGCTAAAGCGGTGATTCGAGAGGTTCCATGTGTGACCAAAGGGATTATTGGGGATTGGAAAATTTTCTCATCCCTCATTTCCATTATCTTGAGGGATTAAAGGGACATCAAATTTCACTAAGCTCCTAGAGTGACATGTGTCCTCTTGTAAATTTGACTAACTGTTGAAGCCTTCCTAGAGGACGACTTGAAACGATGATAACTTGAGCTCCCGATGGAATTTTTTGGAAAAAATTTATATGATTTTGAATTAAAATTTCCTTATGAATCAAATGGCGGAGGTCTTAGCTCTTTATTCCTTCATTTATGCCCTAAAAGCGTGGATTTTTGTTCGATTTCTATAGATGAGCACAGGAAAAGCGATTACACACATATTACACCGAAGTGTTGTGAAAAATATGATTTCACCATTATGAATTTGAATTCCATTTCTAAATATGTTTTCTTGGCTCCTAACTCCATTCGAGCTTCCGAATCACTTCTGAAGTTTAGCGACTCTTTTGGCACTGCGTGCTGCCAGGCACTGTAAACCTGTTTTTGATCAAACTACCCCAACTCTTCCAAATCCTTCTTGAATATTCCTAAATAAATTCAATGATGTTACTTTACATTTAATTCACCTTCGTGTTTTATTTGGCTCCTCCATTCTACTCCATGGGGTTGTTCAGGTCTGAGAAGGCGGTGGTAGCCCTTCCCAACACCGCCCAGAGATAACATTTTTTATGAACTCCTAAAATCACCTAGGGGACTGAGTTAACATCAAATTGGAGGTCACTGGACTGACTGGGTAGACCCGGGGTGCCTCGAAAGGGTAAAACTTGAAAGTTTCAACACATGGGTATTGTTGTCAAGCTCAAAAATTACCGATTTCCATGTTGCACATTTACATGACAACAACACCATGTAAAAACTCACCATTATTATCAACATGATACATATCATTGGGTATGATATGTGCCACATCTAGTGTACCAAACATAACCCTCACATTGAAATGGAACTAACATCCACATTTTTTCTGAAAGCTCCTAATTCTTTCACTAGTAGGCGGTTTGTTCTTCTTGTCCTCGGGGCCATAAGTACACACCAAGATACGAAACAAAAGGAAATGCATACCGATATCAGGTATGGAACGTGAAAAATGTGGCACTAAAATATGTGAACATTATTCCTAGGGAATAACAAATGTAAATGTTGGGCCCCTAAAATATTGGCTAAGTACAAGAAGGCACGTGGGCACATAAGGTCTATTTAAAGAAGGATGCGTAGGAAAGGGTTTTGGAAGGTTTTTACTAGAACCAATGGCGCGTGTGCAAGGCAGAGAAAATATCTTGAGACTTAGCCATATTCAGCATATCAAGGCAGAACATGAGGAAAGCATGACCCAACTGCGCATGTGAAGTGGATAAGGTGTCGACACTGTAACTTGGTGCCCACTGAAGGAATATAACTTGTGATAGAAGATTTTAGAAGGTCATCATGGCAAAGGATGGAGAGCTCACATTTGAAGAAGCATGCTCCCATGGAGGACCACTTAGACACATGGCAAATAATCTACAACTTCAAAAAGGCATGGCGATGCTTGATAAGACTATATATATGAGCACCCGGTAGAAGAAAAAGATATAGATAAAGACGGATGGAGAGGCGAGGATTGAAGAGAGGTGAAGCCATGCAGGAATACTATGAGAGCTCCATAGGTTGGAGGATCTATAGGAGTATGTTGTATCAAGGGGATGGGTTTGAAAAAAATTTATTTGTACTATGAAGGGCCTAGTCTAGTCCCGATGCATGACATTGGTCTGCACTATCATATGGATTTGTGATTGCCCTAGTTAATGTAATGTGGTTATCAACATGTTTAATATGAATATATGTGTGGTTCCATTTCTACTTACATCTGTATGGATTGGTTATATATATTTATTTCATATGAGTGGGTGTAAACCCCTATGCATTTATTTTCTATATTATGATTCAGATCTATGCTCTATAATGTTTTCTTATATGAATGAACACATTGGTCTAGAAATCCGTTATGAGCTCTAAGATGAATGTATGATTCCTATCCACTCTGTTAATTTAATTTTTATCTTAAATAATGAATTCTCACACAACTCACATAAATGGGGACTCGGTGTCCGCGCGTGCCTCGGGTGAGCACCCGGTGCCCTCTTTGGGTGATAAGCTAGCGTGTATGGGATTTTCTTGTTCTTTGAGAGGGCATAAAATTGACTACATCTTCGTTCCATTCCAGGACCTCTTTTCAAAGTTTTGTGAGAAAATGTATGCATCTTTATCTTTGTGATGTGTAATGAAAGAGTGCACGACTCTAAAAGTGTTGAAACGTGGCTCAAGAGCACGAGAGGACGATTTTCTCAAAGATTCAAACCTTTGGACCCAAGTTTAATGCACATGGATGGTAGAAGAGAACCTATACCATGAGATGTATGAGACATTATTTTTGCTTCCCAGTAGAGCTATGTGAATGGCTCTCGGCATACGCATCTAGATCAAGCCGGTTTATAGATTGTGCGTATGGACCCAAGATGACTATTAGAGGCATGCAAGATGCAAATATGACTTGGATGCATGCTATTGATCACGATAGAAGGAAGTGTTGGCTAGTTACATTTTAGAATATGTCATTTTAACGTATTCTTGCCCAAAAGTTTGAGTTTGAGTTTTTGAGGGAGCACAGAGGGTCATTTTTAGTGTTATTCCTCGGCTATGAAGATCTTGGTTGTCACTTTGAGTTTAGAAGCATTCCTCATGGCAGGCTAATTAAGCTACTATAAGAATTGGGAAAGGAAGCTAGGGTGGAGGAAGATGGCAAACATTACAGGTGAAAAGGAAAGGGAGGAGAGATGGCTCAAGTATAGTGAAGCTCATGAAAGGGAGATGACTAGACAACACAAGGTTACAAGTGTGATGGATCTATAGAGGCAAACATTGTGAGAGGGTGTTGAATTTCATGTGGAGGATGTGGAGCCTAAGCGATCTGTCTTTACCAAATCTTGGAAAGTGTGGGATAGAGGCCCTTTCGACTTCCCGATGAGATTTCACCACATGGAGAAAGGAGAGCCATTGGCGCGCATCTAAACCCACACGATGAATAACCCCCTGGCACTTGGTTTTCCAAATCAAAGGAGTATTGATAACCCAATTGGTATTGGTGGGAGTGACCGATCGGCACCCAGGAGATATAATTTTTCATTTGGGATGTCCATGGTTGCACATATAATTCTGGTGTTTAGAGGAATTTTTGGGTAAAGTACAAGTACACAAGGTTTAGGAAATGCATCTAGAAGTTTCACGGGATACATGTCCAGTAGTGGAGAAATCTCGTAGACCATTGGCACACAGTTGGTGGGACATTGGGGACACTAGGTGTGACCACTTCAAGCCCATTTCTGGTTACTGAGAGGATATGGAGGTGGAAGGCGGTGGATCGGGAGGCACGGGACTGGTGGATCCATTGGATCAGTAGAGGGAACACCAAAGGAAAACAGAGGGAACCAAGGATGAAGATTAGGAGGACAAGGGCCTAGCCACCTCCTCATGTGTTCTTTGAAATGTCCTTACACTTTCCAGATTACCAAGGTATAGAGAATGTCGTGGAACACATGTACAAGTTTGAATTGTTATGCCGCACGAAGGGGATCACTACCCCGAGTGAGAAGGCAAGTAAGTTTGCAACAACATTGCAAGGACGTGCACATAGTTGGTAGGAAGTATGACCCCTATCGAGCGATGGTATATTACACCACATTGAAAAATGCCTTCTAGTGGATTTCCATATACCGGAGTTCAAAAAAAAGCATCGGTGCTTTGAAGGAGATCAATAGGGAATGGAAGAGAGTGTGTGCGGTAGTATGATGCACGGTTTAAAACTCTCTGTCAAAATTATCATATGACATTCACCCTTAACAACATGCTCAATGGTTTTTGGAGGGTTGATCTCTCCATTTAGGATGGCATTGTCCCATAAAATATTTCTTGAACCACATGAGGCTCTATAGGTTGCCTTACATGCTTTAGAAGTAGTTGGGAGTGTTGATCTTGGTGTGATCCCTTTTCTAGAGGCTCAAATCACTCTTGCCATGGCCAAACCATTAGAAAATTTGTCTTCAAACTCTACACATGAGACTCATAGTGGTATTTGGTGTGTGGATTGTGAAGTAAAGGGGCATGCGAGGATAGTTTCCCGAAAATTAGTACGAGCCATAGTAGTAGATTGTGAGATTTGTCACGGGGACCATGATGTGAGTAGATGTCCCTTATTACAGTGTGTAATTCGGAAGAATGTGTCTTGCTATTGTGATATTTTTACCTCTACGACCCATGATACTAAGGATTGTAGGCTTATTAACCATATCATAAGGCCATTAATCATGGTGTGTGCCAGACCAGCCTTGTTAGTAGTTCCAAGGAAGATGATCATCTATTATGAAGGACGCGCGAGATAGAGGGGCACGAAGAAGAGGTTCTCGTGGAGGATTCCATAGTCACGAGAATCTGGCAGAGGAGGAAGAAGTGAGTTTCCATGAGGAACCTTCATGATGGTGGATGGATACATAACATTACAAGCACGAGTGTCTAGATGCATTGCGATGATCATGGTGTGGGAAAAAGAATAAGTATGAGGAGTGCCCTAAGTTGTTTGAGCACATGAGCTAGCAGCACCGGAAGGACAAGGGAACTGGGATGGTGAGTATAAAGAAGGATGACACATAGTGGATGCCTATAGTGGCACGTGAGTCAGGGTTAGAACTTGTTCTGGTGACAACATGAATAAAGGTTGCATGTGCGAATGAAGTACCAAGGAAAAAGACTCTAGTCTCAAGAGATGAGGTGGAGCATGGGAAGTATCCAGAACCTACCCACCAAAAATAAGTGTATCAAGAGACAATGGATTTCATTTAGAGTTTGCAGGGAGAAATCCAGTGTCTAAAGGATTAGTCTAGGTAGCAGGAGCAAATAAGGAATGTTGAGGCTTGCAGAAGGACCTGGATGAGGTCAAGGAAGTGTGTAAAATGTTAAGGCAAGATAATATTATTCCCTTGCTAGGAGAATGGTTGCGGGAGAAGATGTCACGCACTAGAGTGGAGTGTGAAAGGAAAGTGTTGCATGTAGACCTCCTTCCCCATAGCCTTGACTATGATAAGGAAATCACACTAAACATAGTTGTGGATGGTTGGCTTCTAAGCAACATATTGATTGACACGGGAGCAAAAGTCAATGTTCTTACATTAGATGCCTAACATCAAATAGGAAGGCCCGTGTTGCAGCCATTTTTGAATATATGGAAAAAAAAACTAAGGCAATGCCCATTGGAGTATTAAAGGATGTAGTGATTACCATTCAGGGGGCCAAGTTTATTGGAGACTTCAAAGTCTTGGCGCTCGCCGAGGTAGAAAATTTTTCAGCATTGCTTGAGTGCCCATGGTGCTATAAGAACAACACCGACCTAAGGTTCAACAAGGAAGAATGGGTCATCATCCCTTTGACCGATGGGAAGTCTGTGCCTTACATTGAACCTTTGGGAGAAGAGGTCCTTGATAGAATTTATGTGTGCTCCATCAGAGACCTAAAGATAATTCACCCTACAGAAGGAGTTATCCAATTTGAGGATGTTGTGTCTTTGAGTGATACCACAAGCATGGTGTGTGAAAATTGGGCACACGGTACCTATGAGTTAATTGGGTGATAGCTAAGGGAGTCTGTAACAAAAGTGACCAAGGCACGCTCACTCAAGCACCTAGGAGGAAAAAAGTTACCAAGTTACTCTCAGAAGGCATACCCTGAAATTTTCTTACGGGACATGGAAGCTCAGTGGAAAAATGAGGATGAAAGAAGAGGGATGCTCAGTTATAGCCTACTCATTCTTTGCATGCGCGCTAGTGGGCTACACATCGAGAGAACCTCCTAGAGTGGTGTGACCTAAGAATTGTGTTCTCTGTAAGGTTTTTTAGAGCAATGAACCTACAGTCATTCAAGACTACCATAGTAAAGAGACCACTTCATTTCATATCCAAGCATGTGAGAAAGCTGGATAAGAGGTGTAGAAGCATTACCACCATCATTATGGGTACATAAGTTGTATTCCACATTACAAGGTTGTGCACGTGTGTGGTATATCCATTCATAAATATGTCGCGACAAGAAATTAGAGAGTGACAAATAATCTCATCCAAGCTTTTGAATATCAAAGCACAAATCCATCAGTGGATAAGGAATTGCAAGTGATCAAGCACCTTACGATGGGGGATAATGTCATGGCAGAAGACAAGCTACTAGATTTTCTAGGTGACCCCGAGTTTAGAGGCACAATTTGATGAGGATGAGTATGAGAAGATGTAGTTTTAGCAAGCTGCATAGAAAAGGAAAAAGGAAAGATGGTTTATGTCATAGATGGAGAGGAAATGGAAATTCTAGATATTAACCACTCTATAGGTACGTGTGATGTTATAGATAGCATTGATGAAAGGATGTGCACTACCTATGAGCCCTTAAAAATAAAGAAAGTTAACATTGGGTCAGAGGAAGAACCCAAAGAATCAATCATTGGAGACTATTGGTTGGAAAAGGAGGTCTCAAATATCATTGATCTATTACGCGAATTCAGGATTTATTCCCTCGTGGGTATCATGAACTTAAAGGCATCCACCATTCCTTGGGGGAGATGAAGATAAAACTAAAGGAAGGCTGTGCCCAATCCAGAAGAGGCCATACCGGATGACTCTAAATTTGTGCATACGGGTCACGGAGGAGATTGAAAAAATGATAGCATCATGTATCATTGAGGTTGTGGAAGAGTCAGAATGGATGAGCTTGATGGTCATCAACATAAAAAAGGATGGGAGGATAAGGATCTGTGTTAACTATAGGGACTGAATGCAAGTATGTTCATTAATCCCTTCCCTACCCCATTTAATTTAGAGAGGAGTAGCGGGTGTGAAGTCTACTCCTTCACGGATGGGTTCTCGGGTACCACCATTATGGATTGCAAAGGAATACTAGAGAAAGACAACTTTCACCATTGAATGGGAAGTTTTTCCTATACTGGTCATGCCTTTTGGATTGAAGAATGTACTGTTGTGTTTCTAGTGCAAGCATTTTTTTACAAGCCTTTTAGGACTTCATCCATAAAAGGACCATTGTGATAACCTAAGACTAATGTTTGAAAGGTGTCAATAGTTGAGGATATCCCTCAACATCACGAAGTGTGTCTTTCTTTACCCCATTTGGAACCTTATTGGGACATATCATATGCAAAGAGGGCTTACTAGTAGATCCCGCCAAGGTTACATCCATCATGGGTTTAGGGAGCCTACTAGCCAAAGTGTTGTGCGTGGATTCCTTGGGCATGCAGGTTCTTATAGGAATTTCATCAAGGGATATGCCAAGATCGCGCGGCGCCCTTAGAGGAATTACTTAGACACAAGAGTGCCTATCATTTGGGAGAGATGAATCGAGAGGGCATTCAACACTTTGAAGGACAAGCTTGTCAACACCCGTTCTCCATTTCATTGTTTTGGATAAGCCTTTCCATGTTCATGTGGATGCCTCTAGTATAGTCGTTGGAGTAATCTGTCACAACCTAGTGAAGGGATTGTTGACCATCCCTTATACTTTGTGAAGTAGAAAGTTAACATCATCGAGATCAAAATTACACCACTCGAGCACAAATCACTATCCATGATCTACGCTTTGCACAAGTTCGGAAATATCTCTGGAAATGCCATTTGTATTTTACATAGACCACATGGCATTAAAATACTTGGTAAACAAGCCCATTCTGTGCAAGGTCCCATATGTCGATGGATCCTGTTATTCTAGGAATTTGAGCTCATAATGGCTACTCAAGCCAAGAAAGATTCATTCTTGGCCCAATCACTTGTCTAGAATTGACTCGGAGAGAGACGCGCAAAGCATTGAGGAGACCATGTCAGATGCATGTTTTGTTTAGGTTAGGGACGCATGCCCTCAAACTTAGAAGATATTACGGTGTTTCTCAAAATAGGTATAATGCCAGATGGGATGAAAGCATTAAAAGGGGAAGTAGTTAGCCATACATGCCATACCCTATATGTTGGTTAGTGGTGATTTGTACAAACTAGGATGTGATTAGGTGTTGCGCTGTGCATGATAGAACATGAGCACCTAGCTATTATGAAGAAGGCACATGGAGGAAGCATAGGTGGACACTTTGCGAGGATGCCACTTTGCATAAAAGATATTACAAGCTAGGTTGGGAAACCCTATATCAATATTGCAAAGAGTATTGCAAGGCATGTGATCATTTTCAACGCCTTGGCAAACCAGGGCAAAGGGATGAAATGCCTTTATGCCCTATTACAAGTGCAGAGCCATTTGAAAAATGAGCCATAGATTTTGTAGGCCCCATTTCTTCAGACCACGCGTAGGATAGGATCATGTTATGTAATCACTTGCACGGATTATTTGACAAGATGGGTAGAAGTGGCACCTACCAAGGATTGTCTGGACAAGTGTTTCTCAATCGCCAAGTTTCTATGGGAAAGTATTATTACAAGGTATGGATCCCATTGAGCTTAGCAAAGATGATAGGTACGCATTTCCTAAATGAGACCATCAAGATATTTTTAGCGAGTTCATGGTGGCTCATCATAATACTACCCTTACCATCAACAAGAAAATGGAATTACCTAGGCATTAATAAAATACTAAGTCATACCTTGACCAAAATTTGTGACATTGGTAGATGAGATTGGGATGAAAAAGTATCAGTAGTTCTATGGGCATATAGGACAACCTACAAGAGGTTGAATAAAGCCACACCATTCCAATTGGTGTTTAGTACATAGAGGTTGTCTTACCCATTGAATTTATGTTACCTTCTTTGTGTATAGCGCACAAGAGGATTAGCTGACGAACAAGCACTGGAGGAAAGGATCAACAAATCGATGACATTGGACGAGAGATGATCATTGGCCAGGTGGATTCAAAATATTGAAAAGGCTAAACAAAAAGCATGGCATGATTTCCACATCAAAAACAAACAATTTGAGATTGGGAAGATGGTATTGTTATATGATTCTAAGTTTATGCGCCATCCCAGAAAATTTAAAGTCCATTGGTTGGGGCCCTATATCATCTCAAACATCCTTAATTGAGGCACATACCAGTCAAGACTTGGATGGAGTGAGATTACCAAGCCATTTCAATGGAAGTAGGCTGAAGCCCTACTATAAATAAGTCTTCTTGGTGTTTGTAATAAGGCAATTTTACCATTTAGTATAAGTTTCCTTTATGTAATTTTCCTTTCTTGTGTTTCCCTTTCTCGTTGTTTGTTCTGTTTTTTTTGTGCCTTGGGCACTAGTAACCACATTACTTTTTGAAGGTTTTACATGCATGAGAGGACCACACATCTATTTTAGTGTGGGGTGGAGTAATGCAAAGTATAGGCCTGTAATACAAGTTAACTGGAAGTAGAAGTTGTGGTGAATTTCCCGGTTGATGGATATAAAGTGCACAAGGATGAAGGAAGTGCATGGAAGAATAGGTGGATGAAAAATTTTGGTGTTAGGATAAGACTAGAGAAACCACGTACAGAGAGAAGTGCAGGAACAACATGAGGTAGGTGAGAGAAAAAAATCAAGTGAAGGGTAGAAGAAGTGCCTTTGGCGCTGTTGACACACGCGTAAGAGTCTTCTGTCAGGATGGATTTTTTCGTCGTGAAGGTTGTAGCATGTTTCACACAAGATGGGCATGTAGGTGAAGGCACGTAATGTCAACTTGGTGGAAAAAGTCACATTTAATACTAAGTACGGTGGTAGGTAAAATAGTATTTAATGCTAGAAAGAAGGAAAAGCTATAAATAAGAAGTCGGGCACTTCATTATTTACCTTGCATTTACAAAAAGAAAAGATCTCTCATGAACTAGGGCATCCAAATGTGATCTGTGTGAAGAAAAATTTAAGATATCTGAGAGGACGTGACTAGAGAAGATCTGTAAACCAAGTAGGACAAGATTACATGGTATGAGAGGAAGTTGTTGAGAAGGAAGTTGTTGAAGTGCCATCTTGTGAAAGAATTGTTCCAATTAGGGTTTGGCGGTTAGGGCACAATGTAGGAGGATTTCTTCACAAGGTTGTGCATTAGGGTTGGATAAAGTGGTAGAGCAGAGTGAGGAAAAGATGCTTGAAGTGATAACCTAACCAGAAGAATGGCACCAAAGAAAGCAACCATCTCACCTAAAAAGAAGAGGGGAAGGGAAGGGAAGCAAATGGGTTGTCATCGCAAGCACAAATGAATAATGGTACATAGAGATGTAATACCTAGAATGGGGTATTGCTAGGAAAAGAATGGGAATCTCATTTGTGGAAGATATCTGTAAGTGACTATAATCTTTGCACCACACGATATAGAAAAATAAATGGATTTGGATCTGGTTCACCTAATAAACAAGAGGACACCAGAGGGCATGCCCATATATGTGACGAAGTAAAGGTTAAATTGGAGAAGGCAGGATTACTATAACTTTATGAATTACCCTACTTTGGAAAACTTGAGTGCCTCTACCAAGTGGCTAATGGCGTGTGTTCACGAAGACTATTTTTATTTCATGGGGTGCAGATGTGCATAAATCCCAATTAATTTTCATGTTTACGAGGCCTTATCGTGAAGGTGATAGCATTGATGATGACCTAAGTGACAAGGAGGCCATCAAGGAAACAGTTTCTACATATGAATATAAGAAAGGATCACGATACTTTGACATCACGAGAGATCTCATGCCTCGTGATGAGGATGGCCGTGTGCTTGGTAACCAATCTCAATGACCAAGAGAGATGGACTCAAGTGAACAAGGCAAGGTTGAACATGTGCTGGAAAATATCGAGGGGACCATCAAAACTTGTTTGCTTTCATCGCGGATGAAATTATTAGCAGTGTGCATGAAGGTGATAAGATACTATTTGGTAATTTCCTCCTCACAATTATCTTCTCGAGATCGGAGTTCTCGATGGTCCGGAAAGGTTTGTTTGGGAGTACAGAAGAGGATCCCTTGCCCAGAGAAATAGTTCACAAAATATACTTGTGAGACCATGATAGCTTCTCACAAGGTGCATTTAGAGAAATGGTACAAGTGCATGAGGGACACATTCGAAGAAGAATGTAGGATTACAGAGGAATTACCCACGTTTGTGCAAGGAGAATCATGATTCATGGTATATAAACACTTATGCATTGGCAGATTAGGTTGACAAATGAAACAATGAGCCCATGGTGCAAGCTTCCCTTCTCCTTCACCGCACAATACTTCCAAGCGGGGTGAACATATTCAAAGAGGCCAAGAGACTAAGATTTGACATTAGTGAGGTGGATCAAGACCACAGGAGAGCATGCACAGCAGTTAGTTTAACCAAGAAGCATGTATACGTGGAGAGATGACTCCCACGAGATACGAGATGATAAAACTAGTGACATTACCAATCACTGGAAGGGCTGCTGCAAGGATATACCTTCACATCAGGCCAAAATTTGAAAAGGGCACATACTTGGAAAATGATGTATCCATCCCTAAGGACCCCATAGGAAGAAATAAGCCCGCACCAAAGAAGAGGGAAAGAGAAGAGGTGTAGAAAGCACCAAGTGTTTAGGCTACACAAGCGGTAAGCACGCCAGAGATAAGTGCTAAGACCAAGTACTTACACATAGAGAAAGAAGTCCCCGGTAAAAGAAAATACTCTAGAGGAAGAAGCACTAGAGCACGAAGAACCCATCACCCAGGAGAAGTCACCAGAGGAGGAGGAGAAGGAAGCAAAATCTCCTACCAAGAAGAAGCAAAAGGTGACAAAAGAAAATGATTCGGAGGATACAAAGAGCTTGGAGGCCTATAGAGGCGAGAGAGATGATGAAGAAGATGAACTAGGAGGTGAGGACCATCCTATCTATGAGGTTCATGACTCAGAGGAGGAAGGAGAGGAAGAATAAAATGAGTACATATTTTTTAAGAGGAAGAATTACAAGGAAGAAGATGATACTCAAGACAAGAGGAGTAAGTGAAAGAAAGTTACAAAAGAACAGAGGACCCCAAGTCTCACTAAGGAATAGATAGACGAGGCCACGAGAGAAATAATTATCCAAGATCATCGAAGACCTAGTAGAAAGAGATGGAATGCAACACTGGACCTAGTGGTGAAGGAAGCAGAGGAGGAAAGCATAGAAAGGATATGGCGGTTGGGAGGGGATCCCGGTTTGGTTTTGAGCTTTCCTAAGGCCGCACACATAGGGAGGAAAAGTGTAGAGGCGTCACAAGCTTAGAGGATGAACTATATTGATGATCCAAACAAGGTGTTGTGCGCACATCTTTCAAAGCACCATACCAACGAAGCAACTCTTGGCTATGACATCATTTAATGAGGAAGGTGCATGTCCTCGGATGAGGAAGATGCTTTCTTGGGCATTTGAGTCCCACATCGATGAACCAAAATTTGAAAAAAGAAAAGGGAAAATAATGAATGTACTGAGTCAAAATCTGACTCGTTGAAACAAGGTTTTGGTGGAAGTAGAGGCCGGACTCTTTGGGAGGAATGACAAGGTGAAGTTCTATAGGTAGAACTGGAAAAAGGGAGCTGGAGAAATGAACCAAGGACTTAAAGTGGGAGGAGCTAATATTTGCACAGATAAGGCATGAGTTGAAATAAGAGAAGGAAAGGGTGCATGAGGTCTACAAGAAATTAGATATGATCATAGATGTCATTTTATTGAAGCATCCAGATCTAACTCCACCTACAAAAGTATGGATCCACCCTAGAGTGTTTAGAGGACTTGACCTATATCCTCACAATGGAAAGATGACCACTAGCCTTGTATTCTTTAGAAGAGGCATCTGCATACAAAGAAAAGGAGGACAAGATGAAGGTTGTAGCCATTATGGCCCAGTACAATAAATTCCTCGTAGATATGAAAGCCACCACCCAAGTCGCTGAGGTCGCTTATGAAAATTGCACGATAGAGATAGAGTGGCGAGCATTCTAGTCGCCACCCATGAAGCAGAGCTCAAGGAGTTCTAGGAGAAGAACAAGGGGAATAGGGTGGAATGTGACCAAATCCTAGTCGAAGTTGAGAAGAAATCAAAGGCTATTGAGACCTTGCAGGGCTCAATCAAAAACCAGATGAAGGAGTTGTATCCCTAGATCACTCAAAGGATGGATGCGCTCAAGGATTTGGGAAAATAGTTGGAGGGAATCATGGAAATGATGAATACCCAAGGAGAAGGGCTAAGCTTTGAAGAGGTGAGCACCTTATTTAGTGACCTCTTTCAATAGGCACAGAGCGAGGTCAATACCTGGAATAAGTTGGAGGAAGACTTGATGAAGGATTTCCCTCTCCTCTTGTAGAAATAATCATAGTTTCCCCATTCTTTCATTCTTCCCTAGAATTCTTCATTCCTTTATTCTTTCTCCAAACTATTCAAGGACAATCATTCTTTATTATTTGAGAAGGTGTTCGAGGGCAGAGAACAAGCATAGTGTGGGGTGATGTTGAGCCCCTAAAATATTGGCTAAGTACAAGAAGGTGCGTGGGAACGCAAGGCCTATTTGAAGAAGGGAACACGAGGAGAAAGCACGCGGATGAGGATTTTAGGAGGGTTTTACTAGAACCAATGGTGTGCACACAAGGTAAAGAAAAGATCTTGATACTTATCCATATTTGGCATATCAGGAAGAACATGAGGAAAACATGACCCGACTGCGCATGCGAAGTGGATAAGGTGTTAACTGGAAACTTAGTGCCCACGGAAGGAATATACCTTATGATAGAAGATTCTAGAAATTCATCATGGCAAAGGATGGAGAGCTCACATCTGAAGAAGCATGCTCCCATGGAGGACCACTTGGACACATGGAAAGAAATCTACAACTTCAGAAAGGCATGACAATGTTTGGTAAGGCTATATATATGAGCGCACTGGTAGAATAAAAAAGATATAGATAAAGACGAGATGGAGAGGTGAGGATTAAAGAGAGGTGAAGCCATGTAGGAATATTGTGAGAGATCCATAGGTTGGGTTTAGAGGATATGTAGGAGTATGTTGTATCAAGGGGATGGGTTTGAAAAAAATTATTTGTAATATGAAGGGCCTAAGTCCAGTTCCCGATGCATGACATTGGTATCCACTATCAACATGCTTAATATGAATATATGTTTGGTTCAGATTCTACTTACATCTGTATGGATCAGCTATATATATTTATTTTATATGTGTGGGTGTAAACCCCCTGCATTTATTTTCTGTTATGATTCAGATCTACGCTCTATAATGCTTTCTTATATGAATGAATACATTGGTCTAGAAGTTATTCTGAGCTCTAAGATGAATGTATGGTTCCTTTCTACTCTCTTCATTTATGTTTACGTAAGTAAATAATGCATTATCACACAACTCACATAAAGGAGGGACTTGGCACCTACGCATGCCTCGGGTGAGTGCCCAACGCCCACTGGGTGATAGGCCGACACGCATGGGATTTTCTTGTTCTTTGAGAGGGTATAAAAATGACTACAGTAAAGTTAACAAAAACAAACCTATAATACTTAATGGTAGATTGTGGTGTTGTTCCTTCCTCCATAAGAGTGTATATCCTTTTACTGTTTACATATGAATGCCATCTTGGAGCTATCGAGAAGGCCTTCCCCTTTAATTAAGGCATCCAATAGTGCTAGAGAGATTCTGCACAAATATCCTTATGACCATTATCTTCCCCAATCGGTGTCCATTCAAGATCGTCTAGTGGAAAATATGGTTTCTCATTTCCCACGTCCCAAACATCTAGAGAAAGAAATTGTTTGTACTTTGTCGTTCATGGCATCCTAAACAAAATAATGCAAGCAATTATGTATAATCAATAATCATGGTATTTAACATATCAGAACATGAAATGATATACATAATTTGTTATTTTTGTAAACATAAAGCACCGTAATATGACACAAGTCATAAAAATGATCTAAACATGTATTTTACGGTATACATAGGATTTCATTTTTGAGCATATGTGACAAGAGATGCAAACATCGTAGTAGGACATTAGTATTGAAATTATGTGATCTACATAGGTTGTCACATTTGTGCATATGCGACAAACAAAACAAAAAGTGTAATATGATCTTTGGTTGTCAAAATTTGTAGTATACACAAGCTATCACATTTTTACGTATGCGACATACGATGCTGAAGCAACGTAAAAGGATGCGATAGTCAAAATCTATGGTATACACAGTTATTATTTTTGTGTGTATGTGACAAATTATGTAAACACCATAATAGGATATTGGTAGTCAAATTCTATGGTATCAAAAGGTGCGTGTATGTTACAAATGACACAAATAGAAATTAGATCTGTGGTGGATTAGAATTATTTGTAGGATCATTAAGATAAACTCTTCATGTTAGTTATCGTGTCATGTATGTTAAAATGATCCAAGAGTTAGGGATTGTGGCTAGGGTTTAAAGGTAGAATGAACACTTAAAACTTTGAACATGGAAAGAAAGACAAAAATGGGTGTTTAAAAATGTTTCTCTTATACCTTGAACCCTTATGATGAAGGAGGTAAGCTTAACATTAGGCTTAGATAGGCTAGAAGGTCATTATGAGCAAGAAACACAAATCAAGCAGTAGGGTCCTCGGTTTTGGATGCACTTTAGGGAATACAAATTGTATCTAATAAAGCTTATAATATTTTTTGGGCAGCTACAAAAGTCTCCATGCATGATTGTACCAAGAAAGCTTATTATAAGGGCATGAGATGACAATTTTGACAAATAAAAGGATTTATTTGTTTTTAGGTTGTTTTAAATTCATTTTGTAATCATTCTAAGTATGTTTTGAGGTATGCGAGTAGGGTAACCTTGAGATGAGAATTATTAAAAGGAAAAATTACATATTGAGAAAGAACTACTACAAGATATTGATGTAGTGGCATATTTTAATGAGACTAAACTAATGCAATTCCAAGGTTCATAAGGTCAATTTGAGCATATGTGGTCCTCAAAGAGAGGGATTTGAGTGTGATATGTTTGAAATTTCAAATTGGCACATTCCCTCCAAAAATTTAATCTCATTAGAAGGTAATTTCCAAGAATGTTAGGTGTTTATTAAGGTGATAGAGTGTGTTGTTAGGTGTGTATAGGTTGTGTGTCGATTTATTGTATGTTTGTGCATCATTAGGATGCTTGAAATAATGTTAAAATGGTAGTTATACATCTAGAAGGAAAAGGAAGCTCAAAATTCACTTACATTAATAGGTTAGGTATATGTAAGTGTGTGAGTTTGAGTATAGGAGGGTAGGAGTAATTTAGGAAGCTCAATCCTTGTGATGGAGAAAGTAATAGAGAGAGGGGCTCAGTGAATTTGTAAGGAAAAATATTAATATATGTATATAAGTTCAATGGCAGCTACTCTACTCTTGATAGGTATTTTCTGAGTTCGAATTATGAATGATGACTCCTTTTCTTGATGCGTGAGTGTCCCATCTATGTGTATGTTCATGAATCCTTATTTTTAGTTACTCAAAGTGTATATGATAGCACTTTGACCCCCTATTCCGGTGTTGGCATGAGAAGGCACTTCTTAAGGTTATGACAAGACTATGAAACCTTAACCAATGTTTTTTTTTTGGAACTTAATAAGGTGGGTTGGAGACATCAAGTTTGTGTTAGAGGTAAGGTAAGATCCATTACATGTAATAGGAGTGTTATGATTTGTGTTGTTCTATGACAAGTTGTCAAACTATCAATTTTGTCTTAGTGAATCATGTATTTTCTAAGTTGATGCATTGTCTAGTGGATGATTCCTTGTTGGGTGATTGGGTGCATGATTCATCTCATAAAAATTAAAGGAATTTTTTTGTAATGAGGATAAGGCGTAAACTAATCCCTAAAGGCAAACTTGTGACTATGTTAAAGAACTTAACTCTGATTTAAACATGTGAGAAGGTAAAAATGTGTGACTCATGCATATTTTTCATTGTCATCACTTTCTAGTAAGATAGGAATAAAGGGGAGGATGAAACAATCATGTGGAAAAAGTTTTAATTCTTCACTCAATTCACAAAGTGAAAACTATATCAAAAACTACCCCCTTAAGCTATAAATAGACCCAAATCAGGTTTTGAAGGGGAAGGTGCTATAAAAATCCATAAACCATGAAGTTAGCTCTAAATATGGTAAGTAACCATCTAGGGGGATTCTTTGAGTCATTTCAAGAGAAATTTTGAATTTCATTGGTTGTATTGGGAGAACTCCTTACCAATCTGTAGGAGGTCTTTTCACACAGTGCAAGCATAATTTGTGGAAGAAGATTTATAAAGGAAGTGGGTGTTGGGGTTATAGTCTGGAGGATAAATTTAATAGGCATATATAAATCCCTAATGAGTGTCTATAAAAGTGGATAATGTGTCATGAAACCTCCAATATAGAAATTTATAGCTAGCCAGAAGATTCTACAAGACACAATTGAGGGTTTAAGAGCTCAATTGCAAAAAGAGAGCTACAAGGAGTTGTGTAAGTATTCAATCTCTAAGATTTTGCAAGCATATCAGGGATGGGAAGAGTGAACCAATGGAGTTGGTTAGAATTTTTGGGTAGCTTCAGAAGTGTATAACCTAGGTGTGAGCAAGAGGTGTATTCATGTGAGCAAGGAAGGGCAAGTTCAGACAATATGGTAAGAGCTAGAGTTTGGAGTCACTTTTGATGCATTTTGTGGATGTTTCTCACACTTTGTTTGGAGTGTAAGACAATGTACTAAGTAGTGGGAAGGTATCAAGAAGCAAAAGACCAAAATATGTTAGTGAAACCAAGAACTAGTGAAGAGGTGATGAAGAGCCAAACAAGGTAAGTAAGTGCAAAGTCATTTTTGTTGATGAGTGAGCTATTGTAGGGGTGAAGTGATGGTGTAGAGAGCATATGAGACAGAGTAAACCATAACATTGAGGTGGAAATGGTTATTTGGTTGATAGTAACTCATATTTGTAAGTTTCTTAACCATTTTATACTATTTGGTGATCCTCTTTTGCAAAGTAAGGTTGAAAATTGTGAATGAACCATCCTGATAATTGACTATATGATTATTTGTAAACTGATATGCATCAAAGACCAAGAGCAAGTCAACGAGTGGTGAGTGTTTATGAGTTATTCATGAATCGTGATGACTTATGGAGTTGAAATTACATCGTATAAGAATGATGAGATAGGATATGATGAAGATGATGTCATTTTAAGTGATAGAGTAATAGGAAACTAGTAGTCATAATCTGTGGTATATAGGATATTCACGTTTGCATGTATGTGATAAACGATGCAAACAACGTACTAGGAATTGGTAGTCAAAATATGTTGGTATACATAGGCTGTCATTTTTGTGTGTGTGTGATAAACAACACAAATAGTGTATAGGATATTGGTAGTCAAAATATGTGGTATACAGTTTTCATGTTCATGCATTCGGTAACAAATGACACATACACCGTAATAGGATTATGCGAGTCAAAATTTGTGGTATACATAGGATTTCATGTTTACATTAGGTTGGTTGAATAAGGATGGTGATGGGATTTGGTTTAGGATTGTTTGATTAAGGATGATCGATTATGATGATGTTTGATTGATTACAAATGTAAGGTGATATGATAGTTAAGGGTGTTTCACAACAAGCAACCAACATGTAATACACAACCTAGCTAGTTAAGTCGATTCCAATCAAGATATTTCACACTTTCAATACCACATGCTAAGGTGGTGCCACTCTTTTCTCACCACCTATGTGCCAATGTGGGGTCGGCTAGTGAGTGATCTTGGAAAGTGCAAACTCCTTACACAATAGCTTTATATGTGGCCAAACAGTTGCCTAAACTAGGATATACGAGCTCACTAGGGGAGTACCTGATATACCTTATAGTACATGGGGCCTAAATCTGTGTTGCAAGGATTTTATTTGAGGCCTAGGTTTTAGGACATGGAAGCCCCTCACTTCATGCCACTCTTAAAACAAGAAAATGCTTAGCCAATAACGACATCTCTCCAAGAATTTATATACCCCGCTAAAACATGGGGTGTGTCTACATGCATGGAGGTGAATTCCATGGTCACAAGACTCCTATGACTATGGAAAGTGTGTGGATTTCATTTCCATGCCACATTTCCCCTATAAAATAAAAAAGGGGAGTCTAATCACTTTTGATCCTCAAGATCATCTTAAGACGCGAGAGGAGAGCATACATGGTTTCACCTTCTAGATAAACAAACAATGATGCAAAACACACAAGCAAGATGATGCAAGACAACAAAATCAAATGATAAATATTTTTGATTGGGTCCTTAAGAGGAGGCCATGCAAAACAAAGCTTAACAATTTGATTTATAAACCCAAATGTCTTTCACCTATCATCCTACAAAACAAAGGGTTAGTAGTTTTAGATTATTTTTATCTTTACTAAGCATAGGAAGTTGCACACAAATTGTTAGTAGTTTGGAGAGAAAATAATATAACTCAATGTGTAGTTAAAATGACAATATTTAGAAAAATTAAAACCATGAATAAAGTATCCTATAAAATCCTAAATTAATGCTTTCATTGCTTAGGATATTAGGAGTGAAAATTTTTGGAATACACAAGAGTCATTTTTTTGTGTGTATTTGACAAGCAATCCAATTTTGTGGTATACACAGCATTTCATGTTTGCTTGTATGTGAAAAATGACACAAACAACATAATAGGAAACTGGTATTCAAAATTTTTGGTATACATTGGTGTCATGTTTACGCATATGCAAAAAATAATGCAAACATCGTAATAGGATACCGGTAGTAAAAATTTGTGGTATACATGGGGTGTCACGTTTGTGCCTATGTGACAAAACACTTGAGACAACATTATAGGAAACCAGTAGTCAAATTATGTGGTATACATGAAAGCCATCGCGTTTGTGTGTATGTGAAAAATGACACAAATAATGTTATATGATCTTTGGTAAACATAATTTTTGTTATACACATGGGTGTCACGTTTGCACCTATGTGACAAACAATGTTATTGTAGTCACAAAATCATGCAATTAATATTAAATTAATACCACCAAGTATGTTATTTTACATATGGATATTGCGTAGTAAAAGTATTCACTAGTGACCCATCCTTGAGTCTTGTTGTCATTTTTTCGGGTGTCATTATCGTTTGTCTAGTTTAGTCATAATTTGTCTTTGTAGTTTTGGGCATCTTTTAGGGTGTCTCGTGTGTCGTAATTAGCTTAGTTTTCATCATTAAGTCTCTAACTATGGGGCATCTAAGGTTACATTGGGACACCCCAACGTACTCCCAGTTCATGATTTTAGGTGCTCGTGTCGTAAAGTAATTTGTGGTCTTAATTTCTTTGTTCAAGATTGGTCTTAATGGTTACCCCGTGAATTCCCCTAGGTTGTAGTCAGGAGTTTTGGGTCACTAGTGTCAAAATTTGAACAAGATATCCCTATACAAACATAGCATACTCACTACATTAGGGGTGAATATCTCACTATCAAGGGCAACTATCTACTAAGGCAAGGGACTGTATTTGGGCATCTTCCACATCTACATCACATACTACATTGGGGAAAGGGTTTTATTCTTTCGATTCCATCCACCATTTGCATTTTACATCTACTTATTGCCCCTTATTATCACGTCATTCGTACTAGGGAATCCTATGAACAAAATTACACACACACACATAAAACAACATTGGAGTCCTGAAATGTAGTGCGGTGCTCGGTTGTAAGACCACTAGTTTTGTAGCTGAGGTTAGTATGACCTATTCATATGCATTTTTATTTTTAGGAATTGATGCTTTGGATAGGGTTTTGTAGGTAAATTTTCATACATCATTTTCAGCAACACAAGAGATACTAGTTAGACACTTTCTCAATAGAAGCAAAGGTATTCCATAGTTATTCATGATAACCTGTCAAACTTAGGTCTTAAGCTTTTCTACAATCTATAGCACCCAAATTACAGACTAGGGCACCCTAGTATCCTCCCAAGCACCTCAATATAGTCAAATAGTCAACTTATGACCTTCTTAAAGCTATTCAAATCATAGCTTTCCCGCTTTTATAGTCTAACACACAATGAGGTAAGTCAACTGAAGATTAGTATCATATCCATCTTATTTCCTATTTTCTAATATATTCAAATATTAAAGTACAATACTTAGTTCCAACATTTCAATATAGCATTCAGTTTCTATTTAGATTAACTCATAAAATAGCTAAAGAAAACCCTATTTTTTTCAATCATTTTGGTGAACCCCACATTTCGAATACTTTGTGTTGGATCCTTACTTTTTACTTTAGTATAATTTATTTTTTTCATCATGTCTCATTTTAGTATTAATCCCATTTACGATGAGGCTACCATAGTTGAGCTTAGGGCTTTATATAGTGCACCCCTGGATACACCACCTGAAGCTACTCAACAAGCACTCCTTAGGGGACAAGAGTTAGTACCTACCAATCCTGTTGATTCTCCTATAGGCATATGCCTCGTTGATGATCTTATTTCTTTTACTCATTGTACGTCATGTCATCCAGTTGTGTGTGATCCTTATTATTCTTCTTCTAATATGCCACCTAATGTTTTAGATCCTTCTATCATTGATTACTTATTAGGCATTGATTCACATTTTTGGTCTACCTCTCAATGTATCCTCTAACCACTCCTATAGCTACTCCTATGTCTCCTACCGCTTCTCATTGTGTTTCTCTCGACCTCTCATTCTAGTTCATCAACACATTCTTATTACCTTGATGATCCTATTGATAGTGTTGTTCTAGCTGACATTGACCATACTACTCTGTCTCTCGTTCCTAAGGAGTCTCCTTCTTTCTACACTACTGAGAGTGCTTCACCTCTTCCATATTCCTCTTCTCCTGAGATTGCTTCTACCATAGTGCATGAGCCTCGCCTTCTATTGTTTCTTCTCATTCTGCTCCTACTTTATCTACGCTTCCTTCTTCTACTTCACCTATAGCCAGTTCCTCATTAAACATTTCACCCACTTCTAATATTGTTAGTGAAACTTCCCCTTCATCATCTCATGTAGCTCCTTTGACACACACTCCTCATGCATCTTTAGCATTGGAGCCTACTATCTCACCTCTTGATATACCCATGATCACACACAATGGAAAGCTTCAACCTCTTAATACATTGTTTCCATCTTCTTCTATTCCATCACAGGACATTCTATCTCTCATGCATGTTGTAGGTCAACTTTAGTCTCAGGTTCATTCCCTCACCTTAGAAATTAGGGCTTACTATGTGTCTATCGACAACAATTCCTTGCATGGTAATCCAGTTCCCAAAAAATCCATAATTTGGCCTTTCCTAAGGATTTCATCATGCCCACATTTACATGCTTCGATGGTACCGGTGACCCTCATGCTCATATTGCACATTATTGCACTCTTATGGCCTCTTATTCCAATGATAGACTCTTTCTTAAGGCCTTCTGGTTTAGTCTAGTTGATGATGCACTTCAATGGTATACCCATCTCCCTTTTGGTTTTATTAACACTTTCCATGACATGGAGGATTTCTTCCTTCATAATTTTATCATCAACAATGGTCCTAGGTTACATACGATCACATTCTTACTTTGCATTAGGGCTCTTCCAAACCTATTGATGATTACATCTTACACTTTAATGTATGTATACATCAACTTATCTTTCACCGTAGTGACCTAGAAAAGAAATTCATATTTTTCGTGGTATTATCCTCTAAAGCAATGGTTACTTTATGATACTTGTGAGTCCTTTATACTTTTGTGTTATAAGGTTATTGATCTAGAACATGACCTTCTTGCTTCTCCTCTAGTAGAGCCTTCTCACATTTCTCTTATTACTATGTCCTCTGTTGTTCCACCTACACCTCCAGTTGTACATCCTCACCAACCTCCACCCTTGGCTAAAATTCAAACAAAGTGTGCTCCTCCTACTCCACCTCCTAGAAACAATCAAAAGCAACATGTATCTCAACCCAAAGTGCAAGGGAAACAATTTCATTCCTGTTAGGTTGTGGAGCCTATTTTCATGTGAGAAAATGTTGAAGATTGTACACTAAGAGCACTATACACTTTCCACGGTTGTCTCGCTGGGGTTTAGGGTCCGGGCGGGCCGAGCCACGAGTGGTGGTCCAAGGGCGGTAGCCCTGAAGTAGTAGGGGTTTGGGGGCGCAACCCCAAGAAAAAAATTTGGGTCTTAAAATGTACGACATGTGGGAAATGTGCTTTTCTCATATGGGTGGGATTTTTGACCCATATGTTTATGGGATGGTTTTGGCCCATGGTTTTGATACCCACGGTTTCATAAAGCGCTTAAGCAATTGTCTATTTATATGGTTTTGAGCATATGGTAGGATAAGGTAACATTGCAAATGTGTTTTGAATTCGGGTGTGAATAATATAGAGTTTGTTGAGTATAGCTCCAAATAGATTTGGGTATTGTATTGAGAGATCGGTGGCTTGTAATAAAATGAGCAAGTGATTCTTAGTGGATGTAGCCCAAATTGGGTGAACCATGTTAAATATTGTCTCTTTGTGTTATGTTATTTTATTCTACACTTTTATTTTAGATCTATAATATTTTATGCATATTAGTTTCTACTATTGCGATTCTGTGAGGGATTATTCCACATATTTTATCTCTTATTTCCTAACAATTGGTATCAGATCCTGGTTTGGTTTGCTAAAGTGTTGAATCGTAGGGAAATTTTTATCTTGAGTGGGAGCTATGGTAGATGATGGAAGATCTAGGGTTGATAAATTCAACGGGTAGAATTTCAGTCTTTGGAAGATGCAGATGGAAGATTACCTTTATCATAAGGATCTTTATATTCCACTTTGTCGAGAAGGTGAACAAACCCTTGAGCATGACGGATGTGGAATGATATTTCTGGATAGGAAGGAACTTGGGACAATCTGGTTGTGTCTTGCATCTTTGGTATTATTTAATGTTTCAAAGGAAAAGACTACAAAAGAACTGATGGATGCATTAGGGAAGTTGTATGAAAAACCCTGCCTCTAATAAGATATTTTTAATGAAAAAATTGTTTAATATGAATATATCGAGAATGGTTCAATAGCATATCATTTAAATGGTTTTAATATGGTTATAAATATGCTAGCTTATGTTACAATAGAATTTGATGAAGAAGTTAGGGCTGTATTAGTTCTATGATCTTTACACAGGAGTTGGAATAGCCTAGTAATGGCGGTAAGCAACTCGGTTCTTACTAACTCAAAGTTTAAGTTTGAGGATGTTGTAGGGGTGATTCTAAGCAAGGAAATGTGAATAAAAATCTCTGGGGATTCTTCTACTTCAGGGAATGCTTTGAAAGTGGAAACTAGAGGGAGACAGAAGAATAGAGGAAGCTGTGGAAAATCAAAGGATCGGACAAGGTCAAAATCCAAAAGTAAGATAGTATGTTGGCATTGTGGAAAGTCTGGGCATGTAAAGAAGGATTGTTGGGAGCTTCGGGACAAGAAGAAACAACATGAAGAAAACAAGGAGGAAAATGTGGCAACGGGTAATGTATGTCAAGATGCTTTGATTCTTTCTTTGCATAATATTACTGAATCTTGGGTTTTAGATTCGGGGCTTCTTTCCATGCTACTCCACATAGGCATTATTTTGTTGATTATGTTCAAGGAGATTTTGGGCATGTTTTTCTTGGTGATGATGAGCCTTGTAGCATAGTTGGAAAAGGTTATGTTCAGGTTAAGATGCAGAATGGGAATACTTGGCTATTGAAGGATGTCAGACATGTGCCTACATTAAGACAAAATTTGATATCGGCAGGCAGTTGGGAAGTGATGGTTGTCTTGTTATATTTACATCGAGACTCTTGGAAGGTTACAAGGGTTCTCTTGTGGTGGCAAGAGGTAAGAAGGTTGTAACCTTGTATTTAACCACTTATAGCAATAATGTTTGTAATATTGTGGCTTGAAGTAGATACAACATTGTGCCACTATAATCTCGATCATATGAGCCATAAGGGCATGTAGATCATAAAGAAGGATTTTCCTGGATATACAAAAACAATTTTGGATTTCTGTGAGGATTGCATATATGGGAAACATAAGTAAGTAAGGTTTCTCAAGGTTGGACCTACAAAGAAAGAGAGTAAGTTAGAGCTGGTGCATTCGATGTATCGAGGCTAGCTCGGGTATCATCTCTTGGGGGGGTCAAGTTATTATGTTACTTTTATTGATGATTCAATAAGGAAAGTTCTTTGGATTTATTGTATTAGAATAAAATTTGATGTATTTGACACTTTTGTTAAATGGAAAGCCTTGGTAGATAATGAAATAGGTCTTAAGCTAAAATGTCTCATGTCAAATAATGGAGGGGAGTATTGCAGCAATGAATTTGATGATTATTGTTCTAAGAATGGAATCCGCAGGAAAAATATGGTTCCAGGAACTCTACACAGTAGAATGGGGTGTCAGAAAGGATGAACAGAACAATAATGGAACGTCTAGGAGCATGCGGGTACATGCAAGACTACCTCTTTCTTTTTAGGTGAAGCGGTGACCATAGCTATATACTTGATAAATAGAGGACTCTCAAGTGCCTTGGATGGAGGCTTGGTATGGTAAGAAAGTTGATTATTCATTTCTTAGAGTCTTTGGATGTGAGGTGTTTGTCCATATAGACAAGGATGATAGGACCAAGCTAGAGGCTAAATCAGAAAAATGTACTTTCATTGGTTATGGTGGTGATGAATTTAAATATAAATGTTGGATTATTAAGGAAAAGAAAATCATTCGATCTATGGATGTGGTCTTTAATGAGAAATTCATGTATAAGCAGTAGTTGTAGGAAAATAGGGAAGAATCTAAGAAATAATATGCAGCGGTAGAGGATCTTCCGGATGGGAAAGTGACACATGAATCAATTCAAGAACCTCCTCAATAGGAACCCCAAACTCCTATATTGAGGAGGTCTTCTAGGGTAAGAAGAGAACCTAAACGTTTTTCTCCTTCTCTTTATTATTTATTACTCACTGATAGTGGAGATCTAGATAACTTTGATGAAGCAATGCAGGTAGATGCTAGGAAGAAGTGGGAGCAAGCCATGGATGAGGAGCATCAGGCTCCAAACATGGGATTTGGTGAAGCTACCCGAAGGAAAAATAGCATTACAGAACAAGTGGGTGTTCAGAATCAAAGAGGAAGAAGGAGGTAAGAAAAGATACAAGTCCCAGTTGGTGGTCAAGGGTTTGCACAAAAAAGGTATAGATTTTGATGAGATTTTTTCTCCTATAGTAAAAATGAATTCTATTAGAACTATTCTAGGAATAGTTACTAGTAGAAGACTTGCACTTAGAACAACTTGATGTAAAGACTACATTTCTCCATGGTGATTTGGAGGAGGAACTATATATGCAGCAACCAAAGGGCTATGACGTCAAAGGTAAAGAGGATATGGTGTGCAAACTGAAGAAGAGCTTGTATGGCTTGAAACAAGCTCCACGTAATGGTATAAGAAGTTTGGTAGCTTCATGATGGAGCAAGGTTATATCAGATGTCATTCTAACCATTGTGTGTATACAAAGAAATTTGAGGATGGAAGTTATATTATCCTATGTTTGTATTTTGATGACATCTTTGGTTGCAGTAAATACATACAAGAAATAAAATTCAAGAAATAGCTAAGTGAATCCTTTGATATGAAGGATTTAGGGGCTACCAAAAAATCCTTGGTATGAGGATAGCTCGGGATAGGAAGGAATGGAAGCTGACTTTATCTCAGGAAGAGTACATTAAGAAGGTATTGGATAGGTTTAACATGTAGGATGCTAAACCGGTTGGGACTCCTTTGGCAAGCCATTTTAAGTTATCAAAGGAGCAGTGTCCCAAGACAGAGCAGGAAAGAAACCATATGTCCAAGGTACCTTACTCATCAGTGGTTGGTAGTTTTATGTATGCTATGGTATGCACTAGGCCACGATATTGCCCATGCAGTAGGAGTTGTGAGTAGATTTATGAGTGATCCAGGTAAATAGCATTGGCAAGTAGTAAAGTGGATCTTTCGGTATCTGAGAGGGACCATGGGGACATTTTTATGCTACAATGGATCAGACACCACTTTACATGGTTATGTAGATTCAGACATGGCTAGAGATGTTGATAATGGGAGGATTACGACATGTTATATTTACACTATAGGTGGGACAACAGTGGATTTCACAACTACAGAAGCTGGTGGCTTTATCAACCACGGAGGATGAGTATGTTGCTGCCACAGAGGCAAGCAAAGAGATGATTTGGTTACAACAATTGTTTGAGGAGTTGGGGTATAAGCAGAAGGAATGTAAGATGCATACCGATAGTCGAGTGTTATACACCTAGCTAAGAACTCTTTTTCCACTCCGAGGATGAAGCATATATAGTTGAGATATCACTTCATTAGGTCAGCTTTGGAAGAAGATAAGTTGATGTTGGAGAAGATTCATACCAATCAAAATCCTATAGACATGATGACCAAGGTGGTCACAATGTAAAAATTGAAGCGTGTTCAACTTTGGTTGGTCTTCACATGAAAACTAGTGAAGGGTTGAGAAGATTGCTCAAAGAAAAACTAGTCTCCAAGTGGGAGGTTGTTAGGTTGTGAAGCCTATTTTCATGTGAGAAAATGTTGAAGCTGTACACTTTCCACGGTTGTCTCACTGGGGTTCGAGGCCAATCTGGGCCTTGAGATGGGGTGCTGGGGTGGCAGCCCACAGTAGAGGGGTTCGAGGTGCATCCTCGAGAAAAAAAAATGGGCCTTAAAACGTGCCAGATATACCAGGAAACGTGATTTTCTCATATGGGTGGGATTTTTGACCCATAGGTTTGTGGGACAGTTTTGGCCGATGGTTTTAATACCCACGGTTTTGTAAAACTGCTTAATTAGTTTCCTATTTATATGGTTTTGATCATATGTTAGGATAAGGTAACATTGCAGATGTGTTTTGAATTCGGATGTGAATTCTGTAGAGTTTGTTGAGTATAGCTCTAAACAGATCCGGGTATTGTATTAAGAGAGTGGTGGCTTGTAATAAAATCGATAAAGTGATTCTTGGTGGATGTAGCCCAAATTTGGTGAACCACATTAAATATTGTCTCTTTGTGTTCTGTTATTTTATTTTGCACTTTTATTTTAGATCTCGTAATATTTTCTACATATTAGTTTCTCTTGTTATGATTCGTGAGGGATTATTCCATATATTTTATCTCTTATTTCCTAACATTCCCCTCCTCCACCTCATACACATGTCTCCTGGTTTTACTACTACAACTACTACTACTACTACTACTACTACTACTACTACTACTACTACTACTACTACTACTACTACTACTACTACTACTACTACTACTTCACCTCCATACCATGATCCTATGTGTTTCTCGGCTAACACTCGACCTCGTGATGTGTTGCATATATTAATTGATGAGATATTAATTCAACTTCCTTCCAACCAACATCACCCTCCACACCGTTTATAATGTCAACATGATCATTATTACTATAGTTACCATTGTATTAGTGGCCATCATGAAAATGAATTTCTTGCTTTATGTGAGAGGTTACAACAATTAGAGGACATCGGTGTCATAGCTTTTGCATCTCATGAGTGACCATTATCTCCTTCACCATGACAGCGTAGGCATACACCCTCTAATTTTTCTCCATATTACACTTAGTTTGTTTTTCATTCACCACCATTACATGCACGTTATCAACCGCCTCCATTTCTTCCACCACCACATTCATTACCTCTACCTCATTCACACTATCCATCACATGCATCCCATGCATTTCCACTAGTCTCTGCATACCCCATGGTCACTCCATATGACATGCACTTTGGTTCATACACTCATGTTCCATCCATTCCATATACTTCCACCTCCACTCGTCATCCTGGTCATTGGTAGGTGATCATTATCACCTTATCCCCGATGATGCACTTGTGTTCTTACAGTTCTTACATGATTGTTGAGGGTTTAGTTTTAAGAACCTTTCATCATGCACTCTGTCATTCATCTAGCGCACCTCAATCATTTCCCAATGATACACTCTTGCTTATGTGGCTCATACTTGACTATTGAGGGGTCTTATTACATGATCCTATTCATGCATATGCTAGGGGCATCGTTAATCTCCCTCCCTTCCTATTTTTCATCACATTTTCCTATTTCAATTACGTTACACTTCCACATATTCATTATGATATATTCAACTATTTCCACATTTATTTTATTATCACCATTATGTTGCCTATGTGCTACATATTTTATTCATCTCATATTTCATTATTTACATTAGTTATCTACATTGTCATTCACCATACATATCTTATTTATCATTACTAACATCATCATTCATCACATACGATAAAAATACACATGCTATTGTTTCACCTCAAAGTAAGTAATAAAAAAGATAAGGTAACGGTCAAGGAGGAATACTTGTGGTTATGTAGATGGTATGCATGCATTGTAGAATTTGATCAAACTGAATGTGAGAGCTTCCCTTTGGCTAGGAGGAACAACCTGTATAAGAAACAAAACAAGACCACCAAATGATATTAAATAGCAAATGACTAGTGGACTGCCTAGCGATTGTTTGTTCTGAGAAGTGTGATACTGTCGACACTAAAATTTTCCTCCGTAATTTCTATTTCATTAATGTATGTATTAGGAATAGGATGTTGTTAAGTATAATTAGTAGTAGCGTCTAATAGAAGATAACGGCGCCATCAGTACAGTGCCGCCAATAATGTAGAGTACGGTAACAATCAAAGTACAATTGGAATGTTGTAAAAAGTAAATATTTGTCGTAAGTGGTGGTAATGTTAAAATGTCAAAGTTTGGGTAATTAAGAAGTAGGGTCTACATGATTAGGAATTAGAAATATTATATTGGTAATAAAGACAAGGAGTGAGGTCATAAATATTTTTGTGTATTTTATTTGTAAAAAGTCTAAAAATGTGGAACCCATGTAAAATGATAAGGTTTATCTTATCTTAACAGATAAGCTTACATGTACAGATAAGAGTTAAGGTATGGAATATGATTCGTCAAAGTGGATTTCTTATCCTATCTTAGAGATAAGATGGATAAGCCTGGAAGTTCTATAAATAGAGAGGCCACCCCCCTCATTTAGCATAGAAGGAAGTAGTGAGAAATATTGTAGGAAGTGTGCGAAGGAAGCCATCAGTTTAAAGGTGTGTTGAAGAAGCCATTAAGAGGTGTAATTGTAAAGTTTCTCCCATAGTCTTGGTGAAAGGCAAGTGAAGTCAATAACACTTGAAGTACCTCATGGGTGAGATTGTAACAATTTCATGTTAATATTATAATTTATTTTGATATTTCAGATTTGTCATCATTTTTTCTTATCATAGTCAATGGTATTCTTGTGTTATGTTGTTGTTTTGTTTCAGATTACATCCACCAAACTAAAAATTTGTGCATTAGTAAATAATCATAGACGAGGAGTTCCCGGTGAAGAATTATCATAGTGCCGGATTGGTGATGACAATACTTCTTAGATGGTTATCAATCCACTATTTTTATCAAATTAATGAAAGTAAATACGAGAAATAAAGGTCCTATTGCTAACACTTTGATTTAGGTATCTCAAAACATTATCAACACACTAGATTAAGCAAAATATTGAAATACAAACTAATCTAGCATTAGGAAAGGTATGTTTCTGGTTGGGTAAGGTCATAGAAGTGTTAAGTAAGGTCATATGCATGTCAGTAAGGCCTAGATAGAGTTTGGTTGAGTTATAGGTTGTTTGGTGGAGGTTTGGAAAAAGACCGGTGATCGATATCGGTCTAGTGACCGATGTCAGTACAAAGGTGAGACTGACGACAATTAAGGTGACCGACATCGGTAGGGGAAATTTGGTAGTAATTTAATAAAATTACTATTGAGCTTCTATGTGATTTTATAGAGAATGAAGGGAGAGTGGTTGGGTTCTTAATATTACCAAGAAGAGTCAAGAATACATAGGAGGTAGGTACGGAGAGCCAAAAGGCCGTAGGTGGTTGGATTGATGAATTGGTGAGAAGGTAGAGATAAAGGAATATATGAAGAAGTAAAGTATAATAAAAGAGGTAATGAATCTATACTTCAAGAAAACACAATATGATTAAAATCATGTATACTTACTTGCATTTGCATATCTGGTAGGTGAAGGAGGACGATAGTTGATCCGTGGAGAGATTTCAGGTTTAGTGTCATGGAAATACTCCTAGAGTGTTCCCATGAGTATTCCAATGCCTTGGAATGAGAGCCAAATTCTTTCTTGGGCCTATGGTTGATTATTTTGTGTTGTCTGGATGCTAAGAAGCTTTTGATTCATGCTTGAATGCAATAGAACTCCCAAAACTGAAAATGATCAACCGGGTAAAAGGTTGTAAAGTTGTATATAAAGGAACCGACGGCGGTTACGTGACTAGCGTCGGTTAAGGCGAGAAAGTATAGGTTTACCAAAAATAGGTAGATCTTCCCAGATTTGGCATGCTTTCTCATTGAGTTTGCTTAGGAAAGTGGAGTTCATGTGAGAGAAGGTAGGAAGAACTTAGAAAAGGTCCGAGTTAGGTTTAGGAAGAAGTCTTAATTAGGTAGGTCATGTTAGGTACTCAAAACTATGAGTTATAACTTGGTGATGACTCGAGTGCTAAGGGTGATGACTTAGTCACTTTGTGAGTTAAATGCCCCTAGAATGGGTCCAAGGTGAGGTGTCTTTATGAGGTGGAGGTGTGAGGTTTAAATTAATTTAATGAAAATAATTTAATTAATTAATAATGTGAAGGTGTATACATTAATAATAATTAATAATGGGGTCATGGTGTGCTTGATTAATTAAAAAGGGACAAAGGGGGGTATGATTTAATTCTGGTGTCTATAGCTAGGACAGAAACCATATAACCATATGATATCCATTATATCACAAAGGCAACACATATAAACATCAATTTCATAAATGTATATCAAAAATATATGTCCATTCATATATCATTCATACAATCATCATCCCAAAAATATGTTTTGTCACCGGGGACAAGGCCCCTAAATCACATAAAATCATCACTATCAAATCTCATCATCGTTATTTCTCTTATGTGTTGTGAGAGCCCTAGAAATAGATGCCTCACCACCAACACGACGCCACATTTCATGGCCCCAAAACTTCTCCACCTGTCTATGTAACATAGAAATCTCCATGTTATGCTCTAAGAAATGGCGTTACAAATCTACATATCATGAAAACATGTCCTAGGCCAAGGGACCACCACCTACCACCTCTTAGGCGCGTCGAGTCTCCTCACATGCCTCGTCCCTCTCACTAAGCAACATCATACATGTCACTGCTACTATGGCTACTGGCTCAAACAAATGGGCATGCTTGCCCGCAATGTTTTCCACAAGCTTTATTATCCCTCCACATAGCACATTACTAGGCACATTTTACATCTATGTGTGGATCGATGTATCTACTATCAATGACCAATAGGCATCTCCTGCATACAAAACATATAACCCCATGTTATTCAAATGAATACAACATACCATAGACAATTCATTGACCATAATATAAACATAAAAAATACTTATGATCTACCACAATTTTTGCCACGGGATTAAGGACACCTCCCTCACCCGCTCCTCCTAGCGGAAACTCCATAACACCCGCAAATACTGGATATAGTAGCACCTATTGATGCACTTCCCACCACACTCGATAATCCTCTATACACCACACATCATCTCCAGCCTACCGCTATCGATGGGTCTACTAAATCTAGCCCTGGTGGTATTAATCGCTCCGCCATGGGCCCTAGCCTAGCACCCACCCTCCTAGGGGCCTTAACCACTGCAACCATATGTATGGCTCTGGAGCACATCCACGAGCCATACCAAACTATCGTGATACCCTCTCTACCTAAAACAACTATGCCACTCCTAGAAATCGGTCCTCCGGACCACATAGTCCTCTGAATACATCGTAAATTTGTAACATCCTCAAGTCATCCACCATAATATTGATATGGCCTCCATATAATGGACTCCAACCCCATTCTATTTGTCGGGATCTACAACTATCCATTTACATCTTCCTACTAAAATTTTCCATCATTTTTCAAGTCAACTTTCAAAAAAATTGAGTTGGTGCATGTTATCCCAATTTTTCCCCCAGAAAAATTGATCAAACACGACCCCCACGCATTTAAAATTGGAAGGGGTGGTTCATTCATGCGAGCTTACATTCCAAATCCAACAATGAAGGGGTAGGGTCGGTAAAGGAGATCAAAGCGTGCGGGAGAAAATTGAAGAAAGGGCTCAAAGTTTTCAGACTTTACATGTGGGACCAAGCTCGGTTAAGTATAAAAGGACTAGCAGATGACACCACATGTCTCATCGACGCGTCTTCAAAAGGTGCACCCAAAGAGAGACCCCAAACTTGCACCAAGTCTCCACGTGGTTAGAGCCTCAAAAAAGTTAAGTCGACCATTGAAAATTCTAAGGACCGGCAGAGGCCTCCACATGTCTCTTCAACGTAACTTCAAAGTTAAAATCTGGAGCAAGTCCCCAAACAAGTGCAGCTCACAACATTGCCGGAGTCCAAAATGGTTTCACCGACCATTGAAAATTCCAAACTCAAGATAAAACAAAGGATGGCACCATGTGTCTCATCAACGCCCTTCAAGAGGTCAAAGCCAAATACGGTCCCCAAGCAATTGCCAACTCTCCACGTGTCTAGGGTCCCATAGAAGTCAAAAAAGGACAGAACCGGCATTTGAATCGGCTAAGGAAAGGAGAACCATCGAGAAATCCCCATGTGTTTAATCAGCGTACCTTTGAAGGTCAGGTCTAAACAGAGTCTCCAAATGAGAAGGAAGCCTCCACATGTCCCGAGTTAGACATAAAGCCTTCACCAAACAGAGGGACTTAGTCAAAAAACACAAAAAAATAAAACAAGCCTGCAAGGGGACACGTGGCCATGTTTCAAGTGGTGGCGGAAAATTGGGCCCTTTTTGTGTTTTGATGCTTTGAAAATTCAAAGCGGGAAGGTGGTCATCGAAGTGATTTGGGAATTTTGGTTTTATTTCCAAAAGGGCGTAAAGTTATAAAGCGACATGTGGCCCTGCTCATGCCAAGGGATAAAGTCAAATGTTTAGCCCGCATCAAAAATTCAAAGCATGGAGCTAGGTCAGCGGAGCACTTTGAGTTTTTAAGCCTTTGTTGAAAAGAGTTAAAATTGTAAAGTGAGTCATGACTCCGTCCCCACTCAAGTAAAGCCACATGTCAAGCCCGTATCAAAAGCGGATGGGCAGGCCAAAATGTTCCGAAATGTAAAATCTCTACAAAGTCACAAAATACAAAAGGCATCCTCATGCCCACTTTAGTTTAAATCTCTCCCACGTGGACGGCTCAAATTCAAATTTTGTGAAGGCAGGATGAACGGTTATGATTCAATGCATCTAGTTTTTACACCAGGCATGGAAATAGCTGAGGTGTTAGAGAATTTCAGACGTCAGTTTCTTGAATCAGTTTTCATCATTTTTTTGTAACCGTTCTTAGAATCTATTTAATGGATTCTCCACGTCATTTTTAGGGTTGGATCCTAGTACTCGTAGATGTAATAGATTTAGAGGTAATCAATACATAATTTTTCCCTCTCTTCCTTTGTTATTCCTTCTTTCCTTGTTCGAATTTGCGAATCATCCATATTTTATGATAAGAAACTTTGTGTTCTTGTTTATATGATTTCTAGAACTTTGTGTCTGTGGAATTATATCTGTTATGAAAGTGAATGATTCTATTTTGCATCTCCCTGGCTCAATATATATAAGGTTATACTATCCCATCTATATTTCTTGAAATTATTGTTATGTTCTTCATCTCTCATCTCCTTAGTTCTTCTATTCTTTCATATTGATGATCTTTGGGCATAAAACTTTTCAAAGTATCAGGAATCCACACTTTGAAAGTTGTACATTTGTATAAGTTTTATTGCTTGCTTTCAATAAGGAACCTCTCCCATTAAAAAGGAGGGACTCGTTGATCCCGATCTGTGGTTTTTTAAAGTACCATTTAAAAATCCCGACATTTTTTGGCGAATGTACTTGGGATTTCATTTCAAACGGATCCCTTTCTAAAATAACAACTTCAAGATCGTTTTTGATCTAGCGAATCTAAGATATACTCGTGGTAAAAAGGCTCTCGAAATAGAAGATTCCCATTTTCAACTTCTAGAGCAACAAGAGTTCTCTCTTATTCCAAAGCAAGAAAGAATAGAGGAACTCGATTCTACAAGCACACCTCCTGTTAAAGACATAAATTCCAAGAATAGCATTCCTCAAGAAAAACTCAGTCTTAATCTTCATGCTTTGATACTTGTTGGTGTTTCAGTTCCCCTTCAGTCAATTTTTCCAAAGATGGCAGCCCCTTTGCCTTGGGGACAACAGGTTGGGCCTCTTGCTCTTCCTCAACCATTGCATGAGTTACCTAGGGGTAACAAGAAAATTTTTCCCAAATTCGGGGTGATGGGAAGGTTCATCCAGATGAACACATTACAACCTTCATTGTTGCATGTGGGATTCTTGGGGTTGAACATGAAGATGTCTCTGTCAGGATTTTTGTGGAGACATTGTAGGACAATGTTGTTGATTGGTTTTATCATCTTCTTGTTGGGTCGATCACTAATTGGAATACCATGACAACTCAGTTTGAGCAACATTTCAAACCTGTTGAAGATGTGCATGCTCTATTAGCTCAAATCTCTCATATCAAGAAGGAACCATTCGAGCCCATGAGGGAGTTTGTGGCTAAATTCAACAAGATAATTCATAAAATTCCATAGAACACTCATCCTGTAGATCAAATCCAAAAGTGCTTCTTCCTCAATGCCCAGTTACCCAAAGTGAGTTATGCACTAATGAGAGCTAACCTTGTAACTATGGAGGCTGATCAACAAGTTAGCTATTAGTGTGGAGGATAACCTGATCATGTTTGGTAAACTGAAAAGAGAACCTTCCAAGTCTAAAGCATCTTCTTCTTCCTCTTCCCCTGGAGCCAATTCTAATCAGTTAGTAAAGAAGCTTGCAAATGATCTCATTGCTATCAAGAAACAATTGGCTCAACATACTCCTTACCAAGATATTCTAAGGAAGAATTTTCAGCCCAGGAACCATTTACCTTCTTCTCATACCAGATTGGCTATTGAAGGCCCACCCATTAAGGTTCCATTCAATGCAACTTGTGAAGTTTAGGAACCTGATGATGAGGAGTTTAATGAACTCTATGAAGAACCTAGAAGAAGAGGTTGATGAAGAACTAGAGGAGCTTGGTGGATCTTAAGTTCATTTCCTTACCTCTGAAGGTGCGAATGATGAAGATGAATATGATGAAAGAGTATTAGAGATGAATAATGAGTCATATGTTGTTATGTCAACAAAAAGAAAAATTGGTGCAACCTACTAAGAAATCCAAGGAGTTTCCTATAACTATTCCAGTGGTTGCAAGAAGAGGAGCTCCTATTCCCACTACCTCCACACAAAAGGTGAGTAATGTTAATCCTCCTTATTCTAATTTTGTTTCCAAAAATTCTTGTCCTTCAAATCCTAAAACTAATAAATCAAAATTCTCTCAAGTTCCTAGCAATGATGCCCCATCCACCTCCGGATATTTTGATATCATTGACCACCTCAAAAAGACCAAAATCCAAATTTCAGAGGTAGAGTTTTACCAAACCCATCCAAAATCTTTTGTTAAAATGGTAAAAATTTTCAATTCCAAATCTAAAGCCTCATCCAATACTTCTAAAGGTATTTTTCCCACTCCCTCTTCCTCACCTCAACCAAGCCTTGTGGCTGCAGTCACTTCCCTAATGAGAAAATTGAACCATTCTATGTGACTCTTCTCATAGCTGGCCATAAACTCAATAACTGTGTCATAGACTTGGGAGCATCAGAAAATGTAATTCCTGCAAAAGTAGCTCATGCTTTGGGCCTGACTCTAACATGTGCCTTTGGTTCCTTCTATTCCATGGAGAGTAGGAAAGTTCCTTTGGTTGGAAGAATTAAATATGCACAAGTAGCTTTTGTTTCTTTTCCAAAGAAAAGGGTCTTAGCCACTATTTTGGTTGTTGATATTCCTCCCTCATATGGGATGTTGCTAAGTAGAAATTTTTGTAAGGAGGTAGGAGGTGAAATTCAGATGGATTGGTCGCACGCTTTGATCCCGGTCAATGGAAAAATGAAGAAGTGCTACCTGAGAAACAGACTAAATACATTGTGCAAAAGATTGATGATCCAAAAGCTAAGATACTCTATGAAAATGAAGGGCATGGTAACTATGTGATCATGTCACAAGATGAGGCAAAACTTCCTAAGGGAGTTATTTATGATCCTAATGGCATTTGGGATCTGGAATTTCATGGAAGCTTCTCTTCATTTGATTTTGGGGCTAGTGTGGTGCTAACCTCTCCAAAAGGGAAGATTCATCCTTTTCATTCAAGATTTGTTTTGAAAATACAAAAAGATACATTTGGATATGAGGCACTCATACTTGGATTGAACATGGCAAAAGAAATGGGAGTGAAGAATATTTGTGCTCATGGAGATACAGAGCTGATTGTGAAATAATTCAGAGATCTTTTTGAGTGAAGAACGGGAGATTGAAGCATTATAGAAATCTTGTCTGGGATTCCATTGAGTTTCTTGATTATTTCTCCATTGAATTTGTGCCAAGAGAAAGGAACACTAGAGCTGATTCTCTAGCTATCTCAGGATCTCTATTGATTCCTCACCCAAATTTATCTCAAGAGAAATTAATCATTGAAATGGTTCATAGGCCTAGTGTACCAAATAATGCAAACAACTGGCAGGTTTTTAATGATGATCAACATTTTCTCTCCTTCTTAGAGCTTAAGGATAATTTTTATCAGTTGTATTTTGAAGGAAGTGAGACTTTTCCTAGAGAGTGTGTATCCTATAATGAAGAAGATATCAAGGAAGATATGGATCAATATGGCTGCATCAAATTGAAAGGTAACAAGATCCCTAAAGGGATGGTGAGTTTTGAAGATCTATTTGATAGCATGATAGGTACATTAAGTCTAAAGCTTCCCAAGGAGCTCAGCAGTCTGTTGAATTTGAAAAGATTAATATTGTGAGTCTTGATGAACCCAAGATGGTGAACATTGGAAAATGTTGCACTCAAGAAGAGAGGAAGAAAGTAATAAACCTACCAAAGAGGTATGTTGATGTTATGGTCAGTTCATATGATGATCTCAAGGCTTTCTAGCCAAAGGAGATGTAAAACTTTATCCCTTTAAAACCTAGGATCAAACCTTTTAAGCAGAAACAAAGGCAATACAATCCCAAGGTTACTAGCACTATTTTTTAAGAGATCCAGAAGTTACTAAAGGAAAATATCATTTTCCCTATACATCATTCAACATGGATTGCCAACATTGTGCTTGTTAGAAAAAGAATGGTGAGATTCGCATCTATGTGGATTTCAAGAATTTGAATCAGGCCTCTCTGAAAGAAAACTATCCTCTCCCCATGATGGATCAAGTTTTGCAAGTTGTCACAGGCTCTGAGATGTTGTCTATGCTTGATGGATTCTCTGGATACAATCAAGTGGAAGTCAGTACCCCAGATCAACACAAAACTAATTTTACTACTCCTTGGGGCACCTTTGCCTATAAGAGAATGTCTTTTGTTCTTATCAATCTTTGGTGCCACCTTTCGAGGACAATGGACTTGGATTTTAGCAAGTCTAAAGGGAAAGCGTATTGTTGTGTACCTTGATGATTTGACTATTTTCTCCAAAACAAGGGCAGATCACTTTTAGCTTCTTAAAGCAGTCCTCTAGAAATGTAGAGAACATGGAGTTTCTCTCAATCCTAAGAAGTATGTCTTCTGTGTTATTGAAGGCAAGTTTTTGGGGCATATTGTCTCCAAATAAGGAATCAAGATAGATCCAGAAAGAGTTCAAGAAATCCAGTGATTCCTCTCCCCATAAGCAAAAAGGGTGTTCACTCTTTCTTTGGTAAGATAAACTTCCTGAGGAGATTCATTCCTGATTTTACAGAAATGACTATGAGCATTTCTCACATGATGAAAGGAAAGAAAAACTTTGGTTGGACTTCCAAAGGTAAAGAAGCATTTGAAGGTATCAAGAAATCCATTGCTAAGACTCCCATCTTAGCATGTTGTGATTTTAGGAAGGATTTTATCATCTATTGCTATGTTATAGAGAATACCTTGGTCATTTTGTTTGTGCTAACTCGGAAGAACTCTAAGGATCATGAACTCCCAATTGCCTTCATGAGCTATGTTTTAAAAGCTCATGAATTGAAATATCCTATGATGGATAAACATGCTTTTGCGGTGGTCAAATTTGTCAAGTAGTTTCATTTTTATATTCTTAATTCTCACTCTATTGTGTTTATACGATATAACCATCAAGTCTATTCTTACACAACAAGAGCTCCGAAATAAGAGAGGTAATTGGGTAGAAAAGTCCAAGAATATGATATTGATATCGGGCCAACTAAGCTAGTCTCGGGTAAAGGATTATGTGAGCTTATTGTTAAAGGAGCTGATGTAGAATTTTCTAAAGAATAGTTGATGTTCCTGTTGTTCTCTTCCTTAGTTCAACTGAACAGCCACTTGAGACGTAAGAAACAACCTAGGGTTAACTAGAAAATTATGGGATAATTTTATTTTTAAAGTCTCTACAACCAGGTTGCAAGACATCAATTTTCACTAACATGTTCAAACAAGACCAATGTACCACTACATATGTTCCCTTCATTAACTAATAACAAGTTCACAAGGTTCAAATTTTAGGGTTATATGTTTTAGTTAGGTTCAGGGAGTAATTTACCCCCATGCCTGCTCTCTAGCAGCCTCAGAGTTTCAACAATATTTTTCTCATACTTAACACTTCCAAAATTTCCCTAAATCATTCCCATTGGATAGGAAATTTTCTCACCTTTCCGGTGATATAAAGAAGTCCTCCTAACTCCTTATATTTTTCAAGATATGAGCCGATGGACTTTAGGGGAGAAATTTTCCCAAGGAGAGTCCGCGGGCCTAGGGCACTGAGGTTGGCGGGGCAGCGAAAAACTTAACACATTTTCCCTTCTTTGGCACAAAATTCAAATCACCTTCATGCACCCGCTTGAGCCCGACAAGGAGACACGTGTCACCCCTGGTTGGTTGGGAGAAACGGCGGGCCGACGGAGCGGGTTGAGACTTTAAGTCTCTTTCGCCCAAAAAAACACAAGGGAATCAAATTGGTCCACACCCACGCCAACACCATGATGCCACGTGTCACTCAGGGATTGTGCGGGGAAAACAGATGAAAAAAACCTAAGGCATTAAGCCAAAACGGTTTCAAAGTCTAAAAATCTTGCACGGGCCCGCGCGTTTGCGAAAGGAAGAATTCCAAGCAAGGTGGGGTTGTGGGGCCACGAGAGACAAAAGGAAAAAATTTCCAAAGGAGAAAACAAAAGCGCTAAGTCCAAAAACCCTCCCGCGCACCCATCCTGACACGTGTCAGCACGTGATTGGCCACGGGTGAGCGGGGATGCGGGAGAAAGTGGGAAATTTTTCCCAAGGTAAAATTTTCAAAAGGACAAGTTTAAATTTGGTCTGCCCCTCCGAGGTGCCACATGGCAGGTCCCAATTGGTTATGAGATGGTGAGGGCCGTGGAATTTTTGTGGAAATTTTTCCAAAGTTAAAAATTAAAGTTCAACAGTTAGATTTATTATTATTTTTATTTTTTGAAGGTAAAATAAAAATAAAACTTCAAATGGCCATAACTTTTGATAGGAAGCTCATATTTGGGAAAACGAGGACTTTTCGGAAATCTCTCGATGCCCTATTTGTACAAGAAACATAAAATTTACTTTTTGATAAATGTTAAAGGGTTAATTTTACAAAAACGATCTGCAGGCTTTTAATTAGTAAACTAGCAATTTCCAACTTTTCTTTTTGTTTAAATTGGGTCTCCTCCTTCACTCAACATGCCAAATAGGCATAGAGAATTGATCTAGGGAGGGTTTAAAGTGTTTTATAGAAGTTGATTTGTTTAATTGATTTAAAATTGTATTTTTCTAACAAATGACAGAAAAATGACTGTTAGAGGGATTGCATTCAAATTAGCAATGGTTAAGTTGTTTTCTTGAGTTTTCTTTGTCAATTTGGGTTCGTTTGTGAACCAGCATACTAAATTTTAACATCCCCAAGTTAATTAATGTGTGTAGGTCTGAATTGTACATTTTTATTAAAATTTACCAGTTTTAAAAGTCACAATGCCAGTGATCAAATTTTTAAAGGATCAATTTATCAATTTCATCATTTAAGTGTAACAACTTATTTCTAATCTAGTCTAATACATTTAATTGATTCAATCAACCATTTAATAGCAATTATACAAAACCTGATTTCCAAATTTCAACTCATTTCGAAGAGGACAAAACACTTTCTTTTCCTTCATACGCATTCTTCTTTCCAACAGAGATTTTAATTCACAATAGCAATTCAATTCCAATACAATCATGCAAGTTTGAGAAGGTAGAGCATTCCTTTATTGATTTCAACAACAACTTTACAATTTATCTCTTTCTTGTGACTTCAAAATACAATATATAATACATATAACATTCTTCACATTCCTTTTCAAAATAGAGAATGGAATATAACTCTTTACATTTCACATTTCAATTTCAATATTTCATCATCAATACAAGTATCTTCTCATTACAAATAATTATACAAATCATCCACTTCAAAGTGGGAAGGATTACAATAAACTTGCTCATAAGAAGGGACTATCAAACTGTACAATTCTTTTGCTCCAAAACAGCAACATGCTAGTTTTCTTCATCTTCTAACTGGATCACAACAAAAATAGGGGGAAAGGCAATGCTCTCCACCCAACCAAGACATCCAATGAAAGGAGAAGCCTTCCTTTATCATTGGCCCCCGAGCCCCAACCAAGATACAATAAAATATGCAATTCAACCATGGCAATAACTGGCTTCCACAACATAGCATTCTTTCACATACACATTTTTTTGAAACACAATGCAACACAAAACAAACAGTAGTTCACAACTACATTTAGAAACATTTCAAAGCAAAACTCAGGCTTGATCTTGCAAGCCAAAGGAGCAAGGCCTATGGGGGAAGCTGCTTATGCCTCCCAATTGGGAATTGGGCATCCACCAAAAACAAACCGCTAATTAATTCATCACACACACATTTTCTTATGCCCCCACAGATTTCCTTATGCCCCCCACAAAGTAAGAAATGCAAGCTATTTCTTTTCCAAGGTGGATCCCAAACCCAAACTCCCTCCACAAAACTCTGATGCCAATGGCATTTCCTTATGCCCCCCACAATAATTCCCCATAGCCTTCTCCTACACCTTCCCTAAGGCTAGTCTACCCAACCAGCCAACAAATAAAACAAAACATGCATTTTCCACACAACACAACAAGAAAATAACATAAATAAAAGAGAGTTAAATTCCTACCTCTCCATGGTTATTTGGTCTCCAAACAAGCAAGCTTCAAATTCCAAACATAGCCCAAAACATCAAGCTCCCAAGCATGCAAAGCTACCTTCAACACTTTCTTCAAAAACAAGAGCTCCCTCAAGAAAATGTGCCCCAAGGAAGTATCCAAAAAGGTTCAACAACCCAAAACAAGAAGAGAGTTTGAAATATATAGAAGAGGGAAAGAAGAGGATGATGTGGATCAATGTAGGATGCCAGATCATACATTCTCACAATCCAACACAAAATAAAAACTCTAAGGCTCAATAAAGAGGTGGGTGAACAATGACAAGCTACTTGCACACTCAAAAGAGCCCACACCTCAAGGAACAACAATTAATTAAAATGTAAGAAAGTGCAATTAAAAACATGCACAAGATGAATAAAATGCATTATAAAAAGTCACAAATCACTTCCCAACCATAAGTATGGTTGGTAACATAAATTTAGAGGCATGGGACAAGTTTTACTTGTCCCACAAGCCTCCAAAAACAGCCCCAAGGTCAAATTCGAATTTCCATGGAGGTGGAGTATTTCTTACTCCAAAATATGACTTACACAAGCTCTTACACATCTTACACATCCCTTACAAATTAATTACAAACAGCCAACAACTCTAATAATTACTTTCCATATCCCAATTTAATTTATTTAAATTTTAAACATATGATCTCCTCACATTAATCTATCACAATTAATTAATTAAAAGAAGAGAACACATTACAAATAAAATACATACAACAATAAATAAACATTAACCATATCAACAAAAATACACAACCCATGGTCACATATAAAGATGATTCCCCCCATGGGAATCTCTAACAAAACAACACACAACACAATAAAACAAGTTGCCATGGTGACCTTGTCGAATTCACCTAGAATTCTATTTTGGTTGGTCTCGATCCCTGATGTTTTGTTGTGATATTTTTAACCTACAAAATACAAATACCTCCTTCAGCCTCATGGCCATATCAGAACATCCAATATGATACAAATAGAATCACTAAATCAACTATATAATGAATCACAACAATATCAAAGTAACAACTACATCATTTGTATTTTTAATCCATAACTATATCAGTATCATAAAATATCCATTTTCTAGATCTATTCATAATATCCAAAATCACATGTCTAAGCAATATCCATAAAACATCCATGTCAAATAATATATCATCTTCATACAAGGTGTCTCTAGTGATCATCATGCATCGTAATCAAATCAAAATCCGCAATAATCCATAATCCAATGTCTAACAACATACTAAATCAAAACATAATAATGTCCATAATATAATCACAGTATAAAAATAGGTATCAAAAGGTGTCAAAGGGAAGTGGGCACTACATCCCCCTCCCCTTAGACTCAACTTCCTCCTAGAAGTCACTAGAACAAATGCAGAAACTACACTAGTAATGAAGTAGCATCCTCCCGGGTGTAGTTGTAGTCTCATCATATATCCCACTATACCCAAACCTGATCAACCTCTCTACCTCAAAGGCCTAGGGTCCTACGATCTAGGATGTGAATGGGCTCCACCATCACCTGCCCCTGATCCTACACCTACAATGATGTCCAATCTAGCACATGAGAAGGATCTGCAATATATCTCCTAAGAACTGAAACATTAAACACATCATGTACACAAGACAAGTGGGTGGCAATGCTAGATTAGACGGTAGGCCAAAGTTCTATACGCTCCAAGATCTCAAAAGAACCAACGAATCTAGGAGCTAACTTAGAACCTTTTCCATAACGGATAGGGCTCTTGTGTGGTCTGACATGAAGGAACACCTTCATGCCCACATCAAAGCTACGGTCAATCCTATGCTGATCTGCATACTTCTACCTGTCATGCACCTCCTGTGATTTCTGCGATCAACACTACCCTCTTGCTCCATGTCCTATAGAAGAGCTGGTCCAAGAGATACCATGTCCTCTAACCTATCTCAGCTAAGAGGTGTCCTGCACTCTCTACCATACAAGGCCTGAAAAGGAGCCATGCCTAAAGAACTCTGAAAACTATTATTGTAGGCAAACTCCACTAAGTATAGGTACTCCTCCCACTTAGACTATTGATCCATCACATACATCCTGAGCATATCCTCTAAAATTTGATTCACTCACTCAGTCTATCCATCTGTCTAAGGGTGATATGTTGTGCTTTGAAGTTAATCCTCATCTCGAGGACATGTTGCATGATAGTCCAAAAATGTGAAGTGTACAAAGTATCGCAGTCACAAATGATCTTCTGTGGAATCCTATGTAACCTAACAATCTCATCCAAATATACTTGTGCCACTACTCTAGCTATGTAAGTGGTCTTCATTAGAGAAAAGTGAGACACTTTTGTCAATTTATCATTTGTGACCATAATGACATCGTGGTGATATCTCGACATCGGTAGCCCAACAATGAAATCCATGGAAATGGTGTCCCACTTCCATTCTAGTATAACATGAGGATAGAGTAGGCTTGCTGGATGCTGATGCTCAACCTTAACTCTCTGGCACTCTAAACATCGTGACACAAACTGGGCCACATCTATACAAATTCCTCTCCAATGATATAACTATCGCAAAGTGGCGTGCATCTTCTTCACCCCGTGATGGGCTAAATAGGGTGCATGATGTGCCTCTACCAGGATGTCCTTCCTTAAGCCTCCATCTCTAGGAACATATATGTAGCCTCTGTGCCTAAGAAGACCATCTACCTATAAGGAAAAACCATCAAACTTCCCTTCAAGGGGTCTTTGTGACTCGATCTCTGCTCGTACTGCAATGTAGAAGCTGTCAAGAGGAAGCTGCTGAAGAATCCTGCTCCGCAAATCTGTACTCACTGAGGTGGCCATAGCCACATGTCTCTGTCTTCTAAGAGTGTATGCTACCACATTATCCTTCCCCTTCACATGCTCGATCTCCATGTCATACTCACAAAGCAAATCCATCCAATGTCATTAACGAGCGTTGAGATTGGGCTGCGTGAAGAGGTGGTGAAGACTCAAATGATTAGTCTTGAGTGTGAATCTCCATCCAAGAAGAAAATTTCTCCATCTAACCAAAGCATGCACAACTGCCGCAAGCTCAAGATCATGGGTTGGATAATTAAGCTTGTGATATTTGAGTTTGCGAGACTCAAAAGCTACTACTCTGCCATCCTGTATCAACACACCTCCAAGTCCTGCTAAGGAAGCATCCGTACAAACAAAGAACTCACCCTATGGATCCAACACTGCAAGAATAGGTGTTGAAGTGAGGCACTCCTTCAGTGTCTTGAAGGCCTACTCACATCTTTCTAACCAAACAAACTTCTTCCCTTTCCTCTGAAGGGAAGTGATAGGGTATGCAATCCGAGAGAAGTCTTGAACAAATATCCGGTAGTATCTGCTAATCCCATGAAGCTACGTACCTCGTCACTTTGTATTGGGTGTTGGCCAATCCATAATGGCTCTAATCTTGGAAGGATCGATTGTGATACCTTCCCTAGAAATGATATGGCCCAAATATTGCACCTCTGTCTGAAATAAAGCACACTTCTCCAAGTTCCCGTAAAGTTGTTGCTCACAAAGACACTGAATAACCTAGCGAAGGTGCCTCTCGTGCTCCTCATGTCTACGTAGTATATCAAAATTTCATCTAGGAAGATGAGCACGAAGTGATATAAGAACATCCTGAATGCCCCATTCATCAAACTAATAAACATTGCATGAGCATTCGTCAAACCAAAAGGAACCACTATGAACTCATAGTGCCCATATCTCATACGGAAGGTGGTCTTATGAATATCCACCTCGAAATCCTCAGCTGATGGTAGCCTGACTTAAGATCAATCTTAGAGAAAATTGTGGCTCCCTTCATCTGATCAAATAAGTCATCAATATGAAGAAGAGGATAATGATTCTTGATCGTTACCTTGTTCAATTGGTGGTAATCAATACACAACTACAAGGATCCATCATTCTTCTTCACAAAGATCACCGGTGCACCCCAAGGGGATACACTAGGACGGATAAGGCCCTTCTCCAAAAGGCCCTCAAGCTGCAACTTGAGCTCACAGAGCTCGGGGTGGTCATCCGATAAGGTTCCCGTGAGATAGGCTCTACTCTAGGAACTAGATCTATATGAAAATCAATCTCATGTGGGGGTGGTAACCCGGTAGCTCCCCTGGAAATACATTGGAAAACTCTCTCAAAATGGGATGATCATCTAGTGATGGTCCTCTAGACCCATCTTATGATCATCGTTATTTGTAACAACATACATCGATAAACCCCGTCGCACACACCGCTTAAGTTGTATAGTAGAGATGGTGCGAATAAAAACAGGTCTCTTGACCCCTAAAATCACTGACTTAACTCCTAAATTATCTACACAAGATATAGTCTTGTGATAACAATCCATCCTGACCATGTGTGTAGATAACCAGTCCATACCCAAAATGACTCCATACGAGCCCAAAGGAAGGATACTAGAGATCTAAGGTAGTGGTGAAAGGTCCCAAATCCACTACACACTCCTTAACTAAGGAGTCTATAGAGATCTTGGCTCCAGAAGCCATCTCGACATCCCAACTAAGACCTTGCCTAACTGCCACCAACCTGCATCGCTCTACTAAAGATGGTGCAATGAAAGAATCAGAAGAACTTGAATCAAACAAAACAGAGGTAGGAATTCCACCAATGCTACTGTGGTCTCAATGACTATGTTATGATGATCTTCTGGCGGTTCACAACCACTACATAAATTTTGTGGTTGCGTCCCATGTCACCAACAATTGGGTCGAAATTTTTGCCTTACCCTTGTTGTTAGGGTTATGTGGGAAATCTCTCTAAAAGTGTCCAGTAACTCCACATCCAAAACATCCTCTTGATCCTCACCAATGAGTAGCACCTCCAGTAGGAGCCCAGAAGCTGTGGAGTGGATCTCGATGATCCGGCCGTAGTCTACTTTGGCCTCTAGCTGGTGAGCTCCTACCGGACCGAGCTCTAGGTCCACCTTGTGTCTTAATGGGACCCCTAGGAGGAGGCCTCATACTCCGATTTCTCTGTGCATCAGCTCTCTGTGGAGGTCTATGAGGTGGACGGGACTACTATTGTTGTTTTTGTGGCCTAAAGGATGACTATTTTGTACCACGACCACCACGAGGAAGATGTATTGAACCTCTTGATCTACCGTCCTGCATCTATTGTATGTAGGTTTGTACTCGGTCTCTAGCCTACTGGGTCTTACCCCGAGTCTCCTCTATAATGTAGGCCTTCTCAACGGCCTCTGCTAATGCACAGAGACGGTGAATCTGCACTACACCTCCGATATCCAAATTCATGCTCTAGATGAACTTGTGAATCCGTGCACGATCATCCTGCATAAACTCTACATCTTTGGAGTAGATCCAAAATCTACTCTCATGCTCCGCATCTTGAAAGAGAAGCTTGTTGGAGGTCATGAAACTCATTGATCCTCTGTTATATGAACCTCCGTGATAAATACCAGTTCTTGAATCTCTCCTCAAAAAGCTCCTAGGTTACGAACTCAGAATCTTCATGGAGCTTCTACTCCTCTGTCCTCCACCATACTCCTACTCCATCCCTTAGTAGATGGATTACAACACGAGCTTTCATGTTGCTAGAACAAGGACAAAGCTTGAAGCAACCGCTCAAGCTCACTAGTCAGGCCTCTGCACGGAATCCACTGTACCACCGAGTAATGTGAGGGACAAATCTTTAAGATCTCCCTGATGTGATCTATTGCTATGGTTTGTCGGCCTCTAGGTCTCTCAGCACGCTCATCCCTAAGCCTAGGGCTCCGAGACCTCTCTCTATGCTCTGGAACTCTATCACCCTGTCTCCTAGGTGGTGACTCTACTCTGGCTGACTCTACATGGGAGTTCTCTCCTCTATGCTCCTCTCGATTCGAGAAGATACGGACCCTCGATAGAGGGGCTCTATCATGACTAGCTTCTGTCCTCCACCTAATCCTCCACATAGAGCAAGCATTGACATCCTGGAAGGGTCAGCAGAATCTCGAGGTAGAATGGCTACCACACTGCGATCCGGTGGTGGTGGTGGTGGTTACGAGTCTCATGAAGGTTCCTCTCACTTCGTCTGAGCCTCCTACATAGACCAAAGTGAGAGTCTAGTTCATTTTGCTAAGTTTACACAACTTCCATGTTTACTAAAACATACAAATTCTAGCTAAGTTGTTTTCTAGATTTACAATTTTGTTAGATTTAAGTTTTCATGTCTCAAGTTTTCAAGTGTGCCCAATGGTCCAAGACTTTGAACCACTACTCGATACTAAATGTAGTGCTGTTTAAATGGCCATTTGAGACGCAAGAAACAACCTAGGGTTAGCTAGAAAATTATGGGATTTTTTTTTTTGAAGTGTCTACAACCAGGTTGTAAGACATCATTTTTCACTAACAAATTTCAGAACAAGACCAATGTACCACAACATATGTTCCCTTCATTAACTAATAACAAGTTCACAAGGTTCAAATTTTAGGGTTATATGTTTTAGTTAGGTTCAGGGAGTAATTTACCCCCATGCCTGCTCTCTAGCAACCTCATAGTTTCAACAAGATTTTTCTCATACTTAATGCTTCCAAAATTTCCCTAAATCATTCCCATCAGATAGGAAATTTTCTCACCTTTTCGGTGATATAAAGAAGTCCTCCTAACTCCTTATATTTTTCAAGATATGAGCCGGCGGACTTTAGGGGAGAAATTTTCCCAAGGAGAGTCCACGGGCCTAGGGAGGAAAATTTTCCCCATGCGTGGGTCGGTGGGGCGGGGAAAAACTTAACACATTTTCCCTTCTTTGGCATGAAATTCAAATCACCTTCACGCGCCGTGAGCCCAACAAGGAGACACATGTCACCCCTGGTTGGTTGGGAGAAATGGCGGGCCGACAGAGCGGGTTGAGACTTTAAGTCTCTTTCACCAAAAAAACACAAGGGAACCAAATTGGTCCATGCCCACACCAACACCATGATGCCACATGTCACTCAGGGATTGGCATGGGGAAAATAGATGTCGAGAAAACCTAAGGCATTAAGCCAAAACGGTTTCAAAGTCCAAAAGCTCGTGCGGGCCCGCCCGTTCATGAAAGGAAGAATTCCAAGCAAGGCGGGGTTGCGGGGCCGCGGAGACAAAAAGGGAAAATTACCAAATGAGAAAACAAAAGCACTAAGTCCAAAAACCCTCCCACACACCTGTCCTAACACGTGTCACCACGTGATTGGCCATGGTGAGCGGGGATGTGGGAGAAAGTGGGAAAATTTTCCCAAGGTAAAATTTTCAAAAAAACAAGTTTAAATTTGGTCCGCCTCCAAGGTGCCACATGGTAGGTCCCGATTGGTTGTGGGATGGCGGGGCCATGGAATTTTTGTGGAATTTTTTTCAAAGTTAAAAATTAAAGTTCAATAGTTAGATTTTTTATTTTTTATTTTTAAGGCCAAATTGAAGTAAAACTTCAAATGGCCATAACTTTTGATAGGAAGCTCGGATTTGGGAAAACAAGGACTTTTCAAAAATCTCTCGATGCCCTCTTTGCAAAGAAAACATAAAATTTACTTTTTGATGAATTTTAAAGGGTAAATTTTACAAAAACGATCTGCAGGATTTTAATTAGCAAACTGGCAATTTCCAACTTTTCTTTTTGTTTAAATTGGGTCTCCTCCTTCACTCAACATGCCAAACAGGCATGGAGAATTGATCTAGGGAGGGTTTAAAGTGTTTTAGAGAATTTAATTTTTCAATTGATTTAAAATTGTATTTTTCCAACAAATGACAGAAAAATGACTATTAGAGGGATTGTATTCGAATTAGCAATGGTTAAGTTGTTTTCTTGAGTTTTCTTTGTCAATTTGGGTTCATTTGTGAACCAACATACTAAATTTTAACATCTCCAAGTTAATTAATGTGTGCAGGTCTGAACTGTACATTTTTATTAAAATTTACCAGTTTTAAAAGTCACAATGCCAGTGATCAAATTTTTAAAGGATCTATTTATCAATTTCATCATTTAAGTGTAACAAATTATTTCTAATCTAGTCTAATACATTTAATTGATTCAATCAACCATTTAATAGCAATTATACAAAACCTGATTTCCAAATTTCAACTCGTTTGAAGAGGACAAAACACTATCTTTTCCTTCATACGCATTCTTCTTTCCAACAGAGATTTTAATTCACAATAGCAATTCAATTCCAATACAATCATGCAAGTTTGAGAAGGTAGAGCATTCCTTTATTGATTTCCAACAACAACTTTACAATTTATCTCTTTCTTGTGACTTCAAAATACAATATATAATACATATAACATTCTTCACATTCCTTTTCAAAACAGAGAATGGAATATAACTCTTTACATTTCACATTTCAATTTCAATCTTTCATCATCAATACAAGTATCTTCTCATTACAAATAATTATACAAATCATCCACTTCAAAGTGGGAAGGATTACAATAAAATTGCTCATAAGAAGGGACTGTCAAACTGTATAATTATTTTGCTCCAAAACAACAACACGCTGGTTTTCTTCATCTTCTAATTGGATCACAACAAAAAAATAGGGTGAAAGACAACACTCTCCACCCAACCAAGACATCCAATGAAAGGAGAAGCCTTCCTTTATCATTAGCCCCAAGCCCCAACCAAGATACAATAAAATATGCAATTCAACCATGGAAACAACTAGCTTCCACAACACAACATTCTTTCACATACACACTTTTTTTTAAAACACAATGCAACACAAAACAAATAGCAGTTCACAATTGCATTTAGAAACATTTCAAAGTAGAACTCAGGCTTGATCTTGCAAGCCAAAGGAGCAAGGCCTATGGGGGAAGCTGCTTATGCCTCCCAATTGGGAATTGGGCATCCACCAAAAACAAACCGCCAATTAATTCATCACACACACATTTCCTTATGCCCCCACAAAATCCCTCCTTATGCCCCCATAGATTTCCTTATGCCCCCCACAAAGTAAGAAATGCAAGCTATTTCTTTTCCAAGGTGGATCCCAAACCCAAACTCCCTCCACAAAACTTTGATGCCAATGGCATTTCCTTATGCCCCCATAATAATTCCCCATAGCCTTCTCCTACACCTTCCCTAAGGCAATCTACCCAACCAGCCAACAAATAAAACAAAACATGCATTTTCCACACAACACAACAAGATAATAACATAAATAAAAGAGAGTTAAATTCCTACCTCTCCATGGTTATTTAGTCTCCAAAAAACAAGCTTCAAATTCCAAACACATCCCAAAACATCAAGCTCCCAAGCATGCAAATTTTCCTTCAACACTTTCTTCAAAAACAAGAGCTCCCTCAATAAAATTTGCCCCCAAGGAAGTATCCAAAAGGTTCAACAACCCAAAACAAGAAGAGAGTTTGAAATATATAGAAGAGGGAAAGAAGAGGATGATGTGGATCCATGTAGGATGCCACATCATACATTCTCACAATCAAACACAAAAGACAAACTCCAAACTCCAAGGCTCAATAAAGAGGTGGGTGAACAATGACAAGCTACTTGCACACTCAAAAGAGCCCACACCTCAAGGAACAACAATTAATTAAAATGTAAGAAAGTGTAATTAAAAACATGCACAAGATGAATAAAATGCATTATAAAAAGTCACAAATCACTTCCCCAACCATAAGTATGGTTGGTAACATAAATTTAGAGGCATGAGACAAGTTTTACTTGTCCCACAAGCCTCCAAAACAGCCCCCAAGGTCAAATTCGAATTTCCATGGAGGTCATGGTGACCTTGTCGAATTCACCTAGAATTCTATTTTGGTTGGTCTCCAATCCCCGATGTTTTGTTGTGATATTTTTAACCTGAAAAATACAAATACCTCCTTTGGCCTCGTGGCCATATCAGAACATCCAATATGATACAAATAGAATCACTAAATCAACTATATAATGAATCACAACAATATCGAAGTAACAACTACATCATTTGTATTTTTAATCCATAACTATATCAATATCATAAAATATCCATTTTCTAGATCTATTCATAATATCCAAAATCACATGTCTAAGCAATATCCATAAAACATCCATGTCAAATAATATATCATCATCTTCATATAAGGTGTCTCTAGTGATCATCATGCATCGTAATCAAATCAAAATCCACAATAATCCATAATCCAATGTCTAACAACATACTAAATCAAAACATAGTAATGTCCATAATATAATCACGAGATCAAAATAGGTATCCAAAAGGTGTTAAAGGGAAGTGGGAACTACATCAACAGATGAATGGTTTGTTGATATTGCACATTTTCTTACTTATGGAGAGTTTCCATCCCACTTGAGTGCCTTTGAAAAGAGAGATATAATGTTAAGATCTGCATAGTATGTATTATGGGAGAACGCTTTGTTCAAGCGAATCATAGATGGAAGATTCTATAAGTGTGTAGACAAAGAGCAACAAAAGAAGTTTTTATCAACTTTTCATGATCAAGCTTGTGGAGGAATTTCTCTTCTCATCACTTGCCCATAAAATCCTTCGTGTTGGGTATTATTGGCCAACATTCTTCGAGAGATGCATAAAAATGGGTAGGTAAGTGTGAATCCCGTCAGACTTTTGGTGGGAGACCTAGTTGGCTGCTTTACCACTAAAACCAATGGTGATTGATGAGCCTTTTCAACAAAGTGGGGATTGGATTTCATTGGAACTCTTAATCCACCTTCCAGTGTTGGGCATACTCACATGCTAACTACTACAAATTACTTCACAAAGTGGGTAGAGGTTATTCTAATCAAAAGCACTACTTCTGAGGTGGTGTGTAATTTCATCAAAGAGAACATCTTGATAAGGTTTGGGGTACCAAACAAGATTGTAACTGATAATGCTTCCAATTTTTATTCTTCTGAGATGATGGATTTATGCTATGGTTATGGAATTTCCCTTACTCATTCTTCAAACTACTACCCCAAGGGAATGGACAAGTAGAATCAACAAATAAGAATCTAGTAACCATCGTTCGGAAGCTTGTCAATGACTCTCAGAGGAATTGGCACAAGAAACTTTATGATGCTCTCTGGGAAGATATAATTACACCCAAAAGAGAAATTGGGATGTCTCCATTTCAAGTGGTGTATGGTGTTGAAGCTTAGTTTCCAGTAATAGTGGAATTACCAGCCTTGCACTTAATGAAGGCTATTGAAGATTCAAGCTTTATTAGTTCCTTAGACAAGAGGATCATGTATCTCTAGAAGCTAGATGAAGACAGGTTGCAAGTTTTTGATAGAATCTCATCTCATCAACTGAAGGTGAAAGCTTTGTTTGATAAGAAGGCTAGACCCAGATATTTTCAAGTGGGAGACATTGTTCTATTGTGGGAAAAAGACATGAACCTCGAGGAAGCCATGGTAAGTTTGATTCTCTTTGGCTTGGTCCTTTTAAAATTAGGCACTTTGCTAGAGAAAATTCTTTCTATTTGGATTATATGGATGGATCTCCTCTCCCACTTCCTTACAGTGGGAAATATTTGAAGTTGTTCAAGTCCTAGGTGATTAGGCAGTCCTTCTGTATATTGTGTATAGTGTTTTGTTTTTGGTCTTCCTTTTTTTTTTGTTTGTTTCTTTTCCCATTGCGTGTGTGTTGTCTTTTGTATTGGTTTTGCCTTTGACTCTATTTTCCCAATGGATAAGGCACTGGTCTGGCTTCCCCGAGTTATTATATGGTTCTTGATCTTACCTCGTTCCTTTGTCCCAGCCAAGTCATCCCCAGAAAGAGCCAACTGTTGTCACCCTCAAAATTTCCCTCATTTTTCAAGTCAAGTTTCAAAATTTTGAGTTGGTGCCTGTTATCCCAATTTTTCCCCTGGAAAATTGATCAAACACAACCCCGCACAAATAAAAATTAGAAGGGCGATTCGGTCATGCAAGACCACATTCCAAATCCAATAATGAAGGGGCGGGGTTTGTAAAGAAGATCATTGCATGCATGAGAAGATTAAAGAAAGGGCTCAAAGTTTTCAGACTTCGCATGTGGGCCCAAATTGGTTAAGTATAAAAGGACTAGCAGATGGTGCCACGTGTCTCATCGGTGCATCTTCAAAAGGCGCAGCCCAAAGAGAGACCCCAAACTCGCACCAACCCTCCACATGATTAGAGCCTCAAAAAAGTTAAGTCGACCGTTAAAAATTCTAAGGACCAGCGGAGGCCTCCATGTGTCTCTTCGGCGTAACTTCAGAGTTAAAATCCAGAGCGAGTCCCCAAACAAGCCCAGGCTCACCACGTGGTTAGAGTCTAAAACGGTTTCACCATCCATTGAAAGTTCCAAACTCAAGATAGACCATAGGATGGCGCCACGTGTCTCATTGGCGCACCTTCAAGGGTCAAAGCCAAAGATGGTCCCCAAACAAGTGCCAGCTCTCCACGTGTCTAGGGTCCCACAAGTAAAAATGGCAAAATTGACCTTTGAATCGGCTAAGGAAATGAGAACCAGTGGAAAGCCCCATGGTCCAATCAGCGCGCACCTCAAGGTCATGTCCAAACAGAGTCTCCAAATGAGTGAGAAGCCTCCACGTGTCCCGGGTTAGACATAAAGCCTTTGCCAAATAGAGGGACTTAGTCAAAACACAAAAATACGTAACATGCTGCAAGGGGACGCATGGCCATGTTTCAAGTGGTGGCGAAAAGGCGGGCCTTTTTGTGTTTTAATGCTTTGAAAATTTAAAGCGGGAAGGCGGGCCATCGAATCAATTTTGGAAATTTGGTTTTATTTCCAAAAGGGTGTAAAGTTGTAAAGTGACGTGCAGCCCCACTCATGCCAAGGGATAAAGTCAAATGTTGAGCCGCATCGAAAAGTCAAAGCGGGAATCGGGTCAGTGGAGCACTTTGAGTTTTTGAGCCTTTGTTGAAAATAATTAAAATTATAAAGTGAAATTTGACTCCGTCCCCACTCAAGTAAATCCACATGTCAAGCCCGCATCAAAAGTGGATGGGCGGGCCAAAATGTTTCAAAATGTAAAATCTCTACAAAGTCACAAAATACAAAATGCGTCCTCAAGCCCATTTTAGTTTAAATCTCTCCCACTTGGATGGCTCAAATTCAAAGTTTGTGAAGGCAGGATGAATGGATGTGATTCAATGCGTCTGGTTTTGCCACCAAGCATGGAAACGTCGAGGCGTTAGAGAAGTTCGGGACGTCGGTTTCTTGAATCGAGTTTTCATCATTTTTTGTAACCGAATGTAATGTTCTTGTAAGGTATTTAATGGCTTCTCCACACCATTGTTAGGGTTGGATCATGGTACTCTGTAGATGTAATAGATTCAGAGGTAATCAATATAGAATTTTCCCTCTCTTCCTCTATTATTCCTTCTTTCCTTGTCCAAATTTGCAAATCATCCATATTTTATGATAAGAAACCTTTTGTTCTTTTTTATATGATTTACGGAACTTTGTGTCTGTGGAATTATATCTATTGTGAAAGTGAATAATTATATTTTGCATCTCCCTGGCTCAATACGTATAAGGTTATACTCTACCATCTATATTTCCTAAAAGTATTGTTATGTTCTTCATCTCTCATCTCCTTAGTTCTTCTATTCTTTCGTATTGATGATCTTTGGGCATAAAATGTTTCAAAGTATCAAGAATCCACACTTTGAAATTTGTACATTTGTATATAAGTTTTGCTACTTACTTTCAATAAGGGAACCTCTCCCATTAAAGAGGAGGGACTTGTTGTCCCCTGACCGTGGTTTGTTAAAGTACCATTTAAAACCCAACAGATATCAACCCAACGTCTAGCAAATATCTCCGGCCAAGCCCACTCCCTCGTGACCCTGTGAATCGGTCTCAATATAGCTATATTCTCATATTCCCATACAAGTAGCAGTGTGGTGACCCTTATACCCCCACCATGTTCATCATATGTAAACCGATACAAGTCCCTATACATGTGGGCCAACACACACCATGCCCATGCATATCTTATCCCATCCTCCTCTATACGCTAACATATGTCGTGCATCTTATACAAGATGACAATACCTCATCCCTTCATGGCTATACATGATACAATCACCACTGCAATAAATTTCCGCAACCGCAGAACCCTAGACCTTAATATCGCATCTAACCGATAGAGCATGGGCCTCGGCAGTACGGCCCCCTGTAAAATACTATCTATCTAAGCGCATCTGGCACTCCATATCCACTACTTCCATAACTCATACTCTCTCTCCAACCACTTGAAGTCGTAGTATGCGATATACATCCTTTAGTGTCATTTTCATCTCCCCTTTCAAAGAACCAAAATGTGCATGTATCGACACACCATCTCTCACACAATGTATTCAACATGGGCATATTATGGGGCACATCCCCCATCCATGCTATATGTTGCATCCCGACACAATCCATCACATCTCATTCATCATCTCGAAAATCCCAAATCCCAAAAACGTGTTCAAGTGTTGACCACCACGGAACTCCCTCGAGTGGATATCCCTCTGCATAGCACCAAATAACAACAAACACAATGTTAGAACACTTTACATAGTCAAATAGAACTTGTCAACATCCTCGCAACACATTCCTTAGCAATATATATATAATCAAAACTTTTGGACTAGGATGCCCAAATGCAAGACCGGGATGCCCCAGTAGGAAAATAGAGCTCGATTTTGGGTGCTCCAGTCCCAGGGGTCACTAACACCCTCACTGCTCTTGTCTGGGTCCCAAATGCCGAGAAACTCAAAAACTCCAAATTTTCAAAAATTCAACTAAAATGCCTAGTACACCCTACATTTTTGTAAAAATAATGCACTTACCAACTCTGTCGTAGTACGTGATGTTATAACAGTCACCACTCGCTCAAACCGGCTAGGACGTAATGGTCTCACTTGAGGCATCTCTACTCACTCCAAACACACTCTCGAACTCACGCAAAAGACAAATGAAGTTATAAGTTACCTTTTCACTTTACTATTTATAATCACATTTCAAATGCCACCTTTACTATGGTCCATATTTTGTGCTTATTACCACAACTAATACACGCTGCATTGTTTCAAAGTTGATATCTTGATCATTGTTACTCTGATTTACACCCTGTTTACGGCATTATTTTTAGAATTCTGCCTACCACTAGATGGTACATGTTTAACATGCATTATCTATCTTCACCACACTTTTATATCCACAAAATACACGTTTTAACCTCTTGTCGTTACTTTCGGCTTAGAGTTTGTTCTTCTCATCACTCCCTCTTTCGCTGAAAGGGGGGCATATTATTGGGGGTCCCCTTATAATCCCCCCTTATATCACCATGCATTCAAACATTGTGAATCCAACACCTTGCAATTTATACCGTGACATTTCACCATCAATCTCCCCTAATGACCTAATCTGGGGGCAACAATCATTGAACATTTCCCAAACACGATCATATGATATAACCTATCAATTCCCTCTAATGACCTCATTTGAGGGTAAAAATGATAAAAATCATTTTACATGACATCTTATCAATTTCTAGCAACTTTCCCCTAATGACCTAACCTGGGGGTAATTAGCGAAAAACCTCTCCATGAGTAACCAATCAAAATCAATGTGCTCAAAACCAAAAATCATATCATTCGAATCTACAAACGGTCTCTCGGATGACCTAACTTGGGAGTTGATAATCACTTCTTTCCTAGATGACCTAACTTGGGATTTTATTTTGTATTTTGTGTTCGCTTCCAGATGACCCAACTTAGAAGCTACCTCGTTCATTTTTGTGTTCAATTCTTGATGACCTAACCTTTTGGAAGTTGTCTATTTCTATCGTGTTCACTTCCATATTACATAACTCAAAATCTATCCCATTTTCTATTGTATTCACTTCCAAATGGCCTAACTTGGAAGTTATCCCATTCTCTATCATGTTCATTTCCAGATAACCTAACTTGGAAGCCATCTCATTCTCTATCGCGTGCGCTTCTAGATGACCTAACTAGGAAGCATTTACATTGCGGCGACACCCGTGGAGTGGGGGCAAGAGTGCCTTTCCCCTTATCACTCCTATATGGGTCAACTATTTAATAAAAATCATTTAGATCCAAAATCAACACATTTTGATCTTGAGTCCATCTCTGTGTGACTAGATCTTGAGGATGTAGTTAAATTTTGGAGAATAACACACTTTTATCCCTACACTCTTCCTCTAGCGGCATGACACTAAATCCTCTAATAATTCCATTCATATACAAACGTTTGGGTTGGGAACTAATCACTCCTTACCTACCTATTCAATCGTGTTTGAAATCATCCTATACCCTAATCATCGCTTTCATTTTCCACATTTCGTCACAAAACTTACATTTTTTGATACGTTGCATGGATCAACTTGCTTATCCATGGTTTGGCACACTTTTATAGTTCTATTGGCATGCTCCTACTACATATTTGTGCATTCTTCTATAGCTTGGGCTTCTCCGTATTTTCTCAAGTAAACATTTCTATCTACTTTATGTTACCGAGCTTTCCGCTCACCAACATAAAGTGGGGGCAAATATAGTCACAAAATCATGTACTTACTATTACATTAATACCGCTGGGTATGTTATTTTATATATGAATCTTGCATAATAAAAGTATTCACTAGTGACCCATTCCTAAGTCTTGTTGTCAAGCGTCATTGTTATTTTTATAGTTCAATCATCATTTGTCTTTGTTTTGGACATCTTTCGGGGTGTCTCAGGTGTCGTAATTAGCTCAATTTTCATCTTTAGGTGTACTCTAGGGTGTCTAGGGTTTGTTTGGGGTGACTGGGTGCCCAGGTCTTTGATTTTAGGCGCCTGTCAGTCGTAATTTTTGGTCTTAATTTCTTTGTTCGAGTTCGGTCTTAACGGTTACCCCGTGCATTCTCATAAGTCGTAATCAACAATTTCGGGTAACTAGTGTTGAAATTTGAACAAGATATCCCTATATAAACATATCATACTCACTACATTATGGACGGACATCTCACTATCAAGGGAAGCTCTCTACTAAGGCAAGGGACTACATTTGGGCATCTTCTACATTTGCATCACATCTTTGTATAGAGGGAAGGATTGTATTCTTTCCATTCCATCCACAATTTACATTTTACATCTAGTTATTGCCCCTTATTATTGCGTCATTGGCGCTAGGGAATCCTAGGCACAAAATTGCACACACATGCACATAGAACTACATTGGGTCCAAAATGTAGTGCAGCGCTCAGTCATAAGACCACTAGTTTGGCAATTGAGGTCAATCTAACCTATTCATATGCATTTTTATTTTTTAGGAATTGATGCTTTGGATAAGTTTTTACAGGTAAATCTTCATACATCATTTACAATGACACATGTGAAAGTAGTGTGACACTTGCACAACAGGATTGAAGGTATTCCAAAGGTATTGATATAGCACCAGATTACAAACTAGGGCACCCTGAGGAGCCCCAATATCCTCCTAGGCACCTCAGTAAAATCAACTAGTTATATTTTTCCCTTCCTGAAGCCATTCAGTCACAACTTGCCCAATCTGCTACATGATCCAAACACACGGTGAGGTAAGTCAACTTGAGGTTAGTATCATATCCCTCTTATTTCCTATTTTCCAATATATTCAAATTTTAAAGTACAATACTTTGTTCCAACATTTTAATATAGCATTTAGTTTCTATTTAGATTAACTCATAAAATAGCTACATAAAACCCTATTTTTGTTCATTATTTATAGGAAAGCTGCTAGTCAAAATATGTGGTATACACATGTTGTCACGTTTGTCTGTAAGTGACAAACGACACAAATAGTGTTATAGGATATTGGTGGTCATAATATGTGATATACATAAGGTGTAACATTTGTGTACATTCGAAAAATGATGTAAATAGTGTAATAGGATACTAGTAGTCATAATATGTGGTATACACAGTGGTGTCACATTTGTGCGTATGCAAAAATGACGCAAACAATGTAATAGGAAATTGGTAATCAAAATTTGTGGTATACATAGGTTGTGTTTGTGATATGACAAACAATGTTATAAGAAATCGGTAATCAAAATCTATGGTATAGATAGGCTATCACGTTTGCATGTATGTGATAAACAACGTAAACAACATAATAGGCTACTAGAAATTATAATTTTTGGTATACACGGGGTGTCACATTTGCGCATATGTAAAAAATGATGCAAACAATGTAATAGGATACTAGTATTCATAATATGTGGCATACACGGGTGTCACATTTTTACGTATACGAAAAATGACACAAACAACGTTATAGGATACTAGTAGTCATAATTTGTGGTATACATTGTAATCTGTAAACTCTCTACTGTGGAATTGTTCACAAAATCACAATTAAACATTGTTGTTCTACTTTCGATTTAGAAAATGACAGAGATAGCTAATGAATGAATTTTCTTATGCTTAGAATCAATAATTGCATGAAAGGAAAGAATATAAACTCACAAACAACAAGTTTTACTATGGAAACCTCTAGAGGAGGAAAACCCGTCGGGAAGGGAAAATGCTCTTTCTTCCCACTAATTATTGGCCCATTCAATTTAAGTATGAAAGAGAAGTAGATAATATCTCACACTTCCTCCCAATTACTTTCTTGCTCTGCCTCAACACTCCTTCCTTCTACGAACACAATTCCAGCACTAAAAATTTCTTGCTCACTTGATTTCATGCTTCCATGATCAAACACTCTCCTTCCTACATGTATTTATAGCCCTTCTCATTTCCTCCCATGCACTGGAGGATGGGAAAGGTCATGGGGAGAAGAGACATGGACAACCTTTCAAATTTTGGGACTGTTCATTTCGAGTTTTATTTTATGTCCAAAGATTCGGGACCACCGCTTAATACAAACCGGCGGTCACAAGACCGACGCCCTGGTTGGGCGGCGGTTACTGAGACCGCCAACTAGGTTGGGGTGTAGTTACCACTGAAACCACCGCTCTACACATAGTGGAGGTTCTATTAACATAAAGACAGAACCTTCGTTTCTTCATTTTCCTTCTTCGGTGTTAGTTGATCTGATGAAGTAGAGTCATTTTGGATCTCTATAGATCACACCTCCCCTACTTAGGAGGATTTTGATCCCACAAAATCTTAGTGGGGAGTAGATGAGGAAATAATTCCCTCACTTGCTCCTTCGAGTACTACCGGCCTGCCTTGGTGTCTTTCCTTTTAGTCCAACCTACCAAGACTCCTGTGGACCTCTCCTAGTCTCTTTGACCTTCTATTACAACACTACATCCTCCTCCAATTCACCTCGTGAGTCCAAGATGCAATCCTCAATGGAAGGTAGCAACTATAGTCCTTCATCTTCATCTAGCATGGATGGCTCATATAGGTGCAAGTTCTCATAGTTTACTATAGAGTACATCCTCATAAATGATGGAAAATCAAGTCGAAAGGAATTTTCTCCAACCTACTCCAATATGGTGAAGGGTCCATATCGTAGTGGCTTGAGCTTCCATGTTTGACCTTGTAGTCTCTCCTTGATTAATTAAATCCAAACTCTATCTCCAACACGAAGCTTATGTTCTCTCCTATGCTAATCGTGCCTAGCCTTATACTTGGCTTGAGATTTCTCTAATTGTTCTTTGACTTTGAGATGGATTTTCCGGATCCTCTCAATGAATTTGTTTTCTCTAGTCACCTTTATGTCTCATGTCTCCTCCTCATCCTACTTCCCAACTATTATATCCAGTGGATTTGTAGGTAGATATCCCAAACATGCTTCAAATGATGACTTCATAGTGGATGTGTGTACTTCCGGTTATAAGAATTTTGAATGTAGGCTAAGGACTCAACCCAAGTCCTTGGGTATTTTCTATTATACCCTCATGATCAACTTTACCAAAGTCCTATTCACTACCTCTATTTTTCCATCTTTCGTGGATGGAAATTTGTGCTCCTCTGTAACCTAGTATCCATCTTGTCCCACAAAGTAGTCCAAAACTTCCCCAAGAACCTGGAATCCTTATCAGAAACAATAGACTTTGGCAAACCAAAATGCATCCATACATTAGCAAAGAAAATATCTACTACCTTATGTGAATTTACCATATTTTTACATGTCATAAGAATACACATCTTACTAAATCTATCAACAACAACATAGAGATAGTCATGGCAATGTTTAGAAATAGGTAATCCTCCTATAAAATCCATAGAAATGTCCTCCCATGAACGAGTAGGTACTGTAAATTCATATACAAACCCTCCTTCCTAGTCTTAGGCTTGCTGGTACAACAAATTTTACATCCACGTATAAATTTTTATACTTATTCTTGCATATTGGGCCAATACACATACCTTTTCAAGTGGGCTAGGGTCTTACCAACACCAAAATGTCCCGCTACTTTTGAGGTATGTGCTTCCCTCATCAATAGAAGTCTTTCTTCTTTAGGCACACAAAGCTTCCCCCATCGGTAGAGTAGCCCATCCTTGAGATAACAATCTTCAATCCCCATCCTTTCAGCCCCTTGGGACTACAATTGCTGAAATTTCACCCCAAATTCTTTTTCCTAGGCATATACCTCTCCGTAAGCTTCCTTTGTGAAGGGCTTGATCTGAGAGATAGTGGCCAAGAAGGAGAAATTCTCCTATGTGGGTGGCCTAGACAACATGTCTGCCACCAATTTTGTACTACCCTTCTTGTATTTGATCACAGATGGAACTACTAAAGGAACCCCATCCATTTGTAGTTCCTTTCCTGCTACAATTTAGATTGTGCTTGTAAATACTGGAGAGGTTTGTGGTCAGTGTGCACAATAGTTTCTTTACCCAACAAATAATGCTTCCATTTTTAATTTCTGAACTAGTGCATACATTTCCTTATCATATACTGAATATCCTTTAACTATGAAGTGAAATTTTCATAATGATAACATACGGGTTTACCTCCCTAAAGCAACACTGCACCCATAGCGTAATCATTGGCATATGTCTCTACTTCAAAGGGCTACTAAAAATTAGGAAGAGAAAGTATTGGAGCATGACTAATCTTGTATTTCAATAACTCAAAGGATTTGTCTTGTTCCTTACCCCAGTCAAAACCCTTACTCTTTATGGCCACTTCATGTAGAGGTGTTGCAATCACAGAGAAACCAGAATGAACTTCCACGTGTATTGTACTACTCCCACAAAACTCCTAGTCTTTATAGCTCTTGTTGGTGTTGGCCAATTGGTGATGGCTTCTACCTTCTTTAGATCCACTCATAGCTCTCCTCCTCTAACCACATGCCCAAGATAGACAAGTGGTTGTTTGGACAAATCACATTTCTTCATATTACAAAGCAATTATTTCTCCCCGAAAACTTGCAAGAATTTATGCAAATGAGTTAGATGTTCTTCCCATGTGGCACTAAAAATCAAGATATCATATAGATACACAATGACACATGAACCTATGAAATTTTGCAATACACCATTCATCAATCTCATAAATGTAGCGGGTGCATTGCATAAACCAAAAGGAAGCACTAACCATTAATACAAACCTTGTTTTGTCTTGAAGGCATTTTTTCATATATCCTCCTCCTTCATTCCGACTTGGTGATAACTGAATTGAGATCCAAATTCGTGAATAATTTGGCATGTTGAAGAAGTCCAAGAGATCATCTATGCGGGAAGTGGATATTTGTTCTTTATGGTGATCTTGTTCAAAGTGCGGTAGTCGTTGGACATTCTCCATGAACCATCCTTCTTGGCACCATCATGTTGAGTTGTGGAGCTCAATTAATTTAGTTTAGCATGTAATATTAAACTTGATGGAAAACACAATAATTAACATCAGTTATAAAGGGACCAACATCGATCACCTATGACCGGCATCGGTCAAGAAATGAGGAACTGACATCGATTAGGGCTAACCGGCGTCGGTTACCTATGTGTGAGTGTTTAATTTAACTCATAGGAATTATATCTATTTTTAATATTAAATCAGATCTATTGATTGTAATTTTATGGCTAAGAGCCCTAAGTTTGTATATGCCTATATAAGCATGAAATCTAGGGTTTAGAAGTAAGGATTTGTAATAGTTGATGATTATTGTGAGAGTAATTGTGAGAGAGAATTCTTGGAGAAGAAGGAAAAGCTTGAGATAAAGAAAGTACTATACATCTGAGAGGTGTGGAATATTATAAATCTTCATTATATATCTTTGAAAGCTTTGGATAATAGACTGGCTTATTTCTTGGTGGATGTATCCCACCTTTGGGTGAACCACATTAAATCTAGTGTTGATTTATATCTTTTGTTTTGTATATTTCTTCTAGTAGAATATTTATTTTTATTGCATGTATGCTTAGATATGATATATTATATGTACAACCTTGTGCTAACCCCAACAACTAGTATCAAAGCTTTGTTTGAGGGTTTTGTGTGTTGACAAATTTACTCACAGAGGGTTTTTCGATTGAGTGGGAGCTATATCAATGAGAAGAAAACAGATACAAGGTAGAGAAGTTTGATGACCGAAATTATCAATTATGGAAGATGTAGATTGAGGATTATCTGTATCAAATAGATTTGTACTTACCATTGGATGAAAATTCTAGACCTACGAAGATGAATGATGAAGAATGAAATATTCTTGACAGAAAGGCTTTGGGATCTATAAGATTGAGCCTGACAACATCTGTGGCTTCTAATATTACATAAGTGACATCTATGGTAGATTTAATGAAATCTCTTGCTAATTTATATGAAAAACCTAGTGCTTCAAATAAAGTTTATTTGATGAAGAAAATATTTAGTTCTAAGATGCATGAAGGTGGATCTGCATCTAGTCATTTGAATGATTTCCGATCTATTGTAAATCAATTAAAATCGATTGATATTTTGTTTGATGATGAAGTGAAAGCACTTTTATTCTTATGTTCTTTGCCTAATAGTTGGGATAACTTGGTAATGGTTGTTAGTAATACAACATCTGCTAATAATATTTTGAAGTTTGATGGTGTGGTTAGTATAATCTTGAATGAAGAAATTCGCAAGAAAGGTACAGAGGAATCATCATCTGAGAATGATTTAAATGTAGAAAGTAGAGGCAGGTAGAAGGAGAGATCCAAGAATAATAATAATGGGAAATAAAATTCAAGGGATGGCAAATCTAAATCTAGAGGTAAGGGAATTACCTATTGGAAATGTGGAAAGAAAGGACATGCAAAGAAAGATTGTTGGTCAAAGGATAAAGAGAACCAACACCCAAATAAAGGTAAAGAGGAAAATATTATAGCACATGTAATGCAAGATGCTCTTATTCTTTCTTCAGATAATAGAATAGAATCATGGGTTTTAAATTCGAAGTCTCTTTCCATGCAACCCCTAATAAGGGTTATTTCACAAATTATGTCAAGGCAATTTTGGGCATGTTTAATTAGGTGATGATGAACCTTACAGTATTCTTGGTAAAGGGAAGTTCATCTAAAATTACATAATGGAAATACATGAGTATTGAATTATGTGAGGCATGTGACAAGCCTCATGAGGAATCTTATTTCTGCAAGATAACTAGATGAAGTTGGTTGCATGATTACATTCATAGTGGAAACTTGTAAAGTCACCAAGGGTGATTTTGTTGTGGAAAGAGGTAAGAAGGTAAGAACATTATATTTATCTACTGTGTTACTTGATTCCTTTTTTGTATTATCTACTTGATTCAGATGGATGCATGAGGAATAATCGGTTGGGCCATATGAGTAAAAAAGGAATGCATATCTTAAAGGCTAAGGGTAAGTTATCAGATTTGAAAGATTTAGATCTTGATTTCTGTGAGCATTGTGTCTTTAGAAAGCAAAAGAGAGTGATATTTCTCAAAGTTTATGCAACTAAGAAAGAGCAAAAATTGGAGCTTGTACACTCAAATGTGTGGGGACCAACCCAGGTAGCTTCTCATGGAGGATCCCTATATTATGTTACTTTCATTTATGATGTTAGAAGAAAGGTATGTGTTTATTGTATTAAACACAAATCTGATGTTTTGAGACTTTTAAAATATGGAAAGCCCTTGTTGAGAATGAATCAAATTCAAAGTTAAAGCATCTTAGATCTGATAATGGTGGTGAATATTGTAGTAAGGCTTTCAATGATTATTGTTTAGTGAATAGAATACGTAGAGAAAGGGCGGTTCTAAGAACACCACATGAGAATGGTGTTGCAGAAAGAATGAATAAGAAAATCATGGAATGTGCTAGAAGTATGAAGATACATGTTGGATTGCCCTTACAGTTTTTGGTAGAAGTAGTTAATACAACGGTTTATTTGATTAACCGTGGGCCTTCAATTTCACTAGATGGAGGAATACCAAAGGAAGCTTGGACCAGAAAAGAGGTAGATCTTTATTTTCTTAAATTTTTTAGTTCATAAGATTTTGTGCATATTGATAAGGAAAATAGGAAAATGTTGGATGCAAAATCCAAGAGATGCACTTTCATTGGTTATGGATCTGGTGATTTCAAATTCTATTTTTGGGATTTAGAGAATTCTAAAATTATTAGAATTCATGATATTGAATGGAATGAAAAGAGAATTTGAGGATCAAATTTTGGTACCCAAGGACAAACTGGTTGAGAAGTTTGTAAATGAAAATGAACTCTCGATTTAAAACTCATACCGAAAAGGTTACACAAGAATCGGTGTCGGTTGATCCTCGGATCGACATCGGTCGGAAGAAGCGGTATCGATTACGAGAAGATTCAAACCGGCATCGGTTACGGGTGATCGGCATCGGTCACCGTCGAATTAGATACAAATTTCCAAGAGGTCTAGAATGAGTCTACGGTACCCCAAAATTCTATGAGAAGGTCACAAAGGGTAAGTAAACCTCCAGAAATATTTACACCTCTATTTTATTTATTATTAATTGATAATGGTGAACCAGAAATTTTTGAAGAAGCAATATAGGATAAGACCCACGTGTAGTGGGAGCATGACATGGATGAGGAGATGGACTCCTTAGAACAAAACCAAACTTGGGATTTGGTTAATTTTCCAGTAGGTAAGAGGACATTGCAGAACAAGTAGGTTTACAGGATCCGGTGAAGAAGAGGGTAGACAAAAAGGTACAAGGAAAGGCTTGTAGTAAAGGGATTTGCATAGAAAGAAGGTATTGACTTTGGTGAAATATTTTCTCCTATTGTAAAGATGACTTCTATTCGTATTGTATTGAGTTTAGTTGCAATACATGATTTACATTTAGAGAAACTAGATGTGAAGACAGATTTCCTTCATGGTGATTTGGATGAAGAGATTTATATGTAGCAGCCACTTAGGTATGAAGTCAAGGGTAAGGAGAAATTAGTGTGCAAGTTGAAAAAGAGCCTATATGGGATCAAGCAAGCTCTAAGGCAACGGTACATGAGATTTGATAGTTTTATGCATGAGCATGGTTACTTGAGATGTGAATCTGACCATTGTGTTTATTTCAAGAAGCTTGGAAATGGGAGCTATATTATTTTGTTACTATATGTGGATGATATGCTTATTATAGGATCTAGTATGCAGGACATTGGTGAGATTAAGGAAAAGCTAGCTCACACATTTTCTATGAAGGATTTAGGAGCTGCAAAAAGAATCCTTGACATGCAAATACATAGAGACAAGAAGAACAAGAAATTTTATTTATCTTAGGAGGCTTATATCAATAAGGTGTTGGAAAGGTTTAACATGCAAGATTCAAAACTGTAAGTACACCTATGGCAAGACACTTTAAATTGAGCAAAGATTAATTTCCTTCATCACATGAGGAGGTCAAATACATGACACAAGTACCATATGCTTCAAAGCTTGGGAGTCTCATGTATGTTATGGTTTGTACCAAACTAGACATTGCACAGGAAGTGGGAGTTGTGAGTAGATTTATGGTCAATCCAGGTAAAGAGCATTAGAAAGTAGTCCAATGGATACTCAGGTATTTGAGAGGGACATCTAGCATGTAGTTATGCTATGGAGGTTTGGATATTTCTTTATGTGGATATGTTGATTCGGATATGGCTGGAGATCTAGATGGTAGGAGGAGCACTACTAGATATATTTTCATAGTAGGTGGGACAACAATTAGCTAGATTTCAAGATTGTAGAAGGTTGTGGCTTTGTCTACTATAGAGGTAGAGTATGTTGCAACTACAGAGGCTAGCAAAGAGATGATATGGATGAGCGTAGGTTCATAGAAGAGTTGGAAAGGAGTAAGATGATTTCAAATTGTTCGGGGATAGTCGAGAGTGTAATTCATTTGGAAAATAACTCAACATTTAATTTAGAATGAAACACATTCAGTTGAGGTATCACTTCATACGGTAGGTATTGGAGGATGGGTATTTGAAACTGGAGAAGATTCATATGAGTGAGAACCCTACAGATATGCTAACGAAGCCATTAGCAAAATAGAATTTGGAGCTACACTCCACTTTTGTTGGTCTTTGAGTTTGATACTTGAAGAGGAAGAAACAAAGCTAAGGAAAGGATCCAAGAATGACATTATACAGGTATAGTGTAGTAATTTATCTCCAAGTGGGAGATTGTTGAGTTGTGGAGCTCAATTACTTCAGTTTAGCATGCAATATTAAACTTGTTGGAAAACACAATAACCAGCATTGGTTATGAAGGGACTGACATCGATCACCTATGACCGACATCGGTTAGGCAAGGAGGAATCGACATCGGTTAGGGATAACTGGCATCGGTTACCTATGTGTGAGTGTTTTATTTAACTCACGGGAATTATATCTATTTTTAGTATTAAAGTAGATCTATTGATTGTAATTACATGGCTAAGCTCCCTAAGTTTGTATATGCCTATATAAGCATGAAAGCTAGGGTTTAGAAGTAAGGATTTATAATAGTTGATGATTATTGTGAGAATAATTATGAGAGAGAATTCTTAGAGAAGAAGGAAAAGCTTGAGAGAAAGAAAGTATTGTACATCTGAGAGGTGTGGAAGATTATAAATCTTCATTGTATATCTTCTGAAAGTTTTGGATAATAGATTGGATTGTTTCTTGATAGATGTAGCTCACACTGGGTGAACCACGTTAAATATGGTGTTGATTTATATCTCTTGTTTTATATATTTCTTTTGGTAGAATATCCACTTGTATTGCATGTATGCTTAGATATGATATATTATCTGTACAACCTTGTGCTAACCCCAACACATCACTGTGGTGAACCACATGGTGAGGTGCTCGGACCTATCACCCCTTAGTCTAGCAGGTTCGGAAATTTGTTTCTTTCAAGATACTCTCCAGCAAGGATTTCCTATACAACCCGAAGTTTAGTAGAAGGGACTCTGGCAGCAACTGAATCTCATACTCTACTTCCCATTTTGGTGGTAACCCATTGGGAGCCTGAAAAAATTCCTGAAAAGATTGAATAATACTATCAAAATCCTATTTTCCCTAGTTAGAAATATGTGAAACTTCTACCCCATCATTTTTATTCTTTAACAAAATCAAACAAAATTGATTATGAGTTACCTGAATAAGTCATTTTTCTTGGTTAGCACTCACCATAGTAACTTGTGTCTTACGCTGGTGTGCCCGGATGTTGTAGATGATCCCATCCTTGACCCATTTGTACCAGTTTTCCCTTCTCATAAATATAGCATCCCTGATATACAAGTAAGGACTCCTGAAAACAACATCAAAAGCATCAAGTGGAATAACATCACTTCCAATACATCAATATACTGGGAATTTATCCCAAACTTGACCTTACATATTTTGTTACCTAAATTTCAACACCCTTCTTCACCCAACCCAAAGGATAAGGGTGTGGATGCTCATAAGTCTCAAGACCAAGCTTCTTTACAACTACTTCAGAAATCAAATTAGACTAAGAACCGGTATTAACCAAAGTATTTACCTTAGTTCTCTTGATCTGGATTTTGATTTGGAATAGTCTACTCATCTCCTCTTCTTGGTTGTCCATGTTGGTGGTCGTGCATCCAAGCCTTTCATCTACATCAAAGTCATCTTCAATTTCCACCTCCCCTTCTATCTTTACAATTGTCATGGACTTCTTTAAGTCCTTGGTTCGATTCTTCAGATGTAACTTTGGATGCAACTTCCAATATGTAGCAGCGTCATTATGATCATTGATATCATAGTTCTTGCAAAAATTCTTGGGATCTTTATAAGTATTTAAAGTAGTGGCAGTTTTTTTACCTTTCCCTTTCCACTTACCCTTGTTACTTGTTTTCCCATGTTCTTTCTTCTACTAATTTTTGATTGCTTTTCCCTTGGCTCTACTTCTCCTTGCTTATTTTCATCATTTATGTAATATGTTTGCACACACGCCTCGTTGAGATCTTTGGGCTTTGTGGAGATGAATTTTCTTCAAAGGTGAGTGTGAATTCCTCCCAAGTACTTAGTCAGAATATCCTCATCCTCCAAGTCCGTGTTCAACAACATGGCTTGCCTCCAAAAATCTGTAGTATAATCCTACACACTTTGACCACTGTTTTGTCTAAAATACTGCCATTTAATCATTTGGTCAGTCTTGTGGCCAATAGGATAGAAGTTAGCTCTAAGTAATTCTTTAAATTCTTGCCAAGATTTCACAATAGGACGTTTCTTCTTTTCACAAGTGGCTAGATGGATTTCCCACTAAACCAGAGCATGTCCCTCATTTTTGAGATGTGCAAAGGTGATCCTTTGTGCCTCAGTGACATTATGGATGCTAAAGTAGAATTCTAGATGTTTTAACCATTTATCAAGAAACTTTGCATCTACTTGTCCTTCAAAGCTTTTAATTTTAATTTTCATCTCAACTTTAAAAGGAGTATGATCAGATTTTACCTTTCTCTTACATTTGAAGTCTCTTCTTCACACTCTTCCCCATAATCTTCCTCACCATGGCTCTTCCCTATGCCAAACTTTTCGGCTAAGCCTTAAACCACTGAGTCCATGGAGTCTTGCTTAACAAAAGTCATCTTTTGCAAATCTACAAGTTCTTCTTTCCTTCTAAACATCCTATCCATAATGGTCTCTAGCATCTCGATTCTACGGACCAAGTTCTCTTCCTCCATTTGTACCCGAATTCCATGTTTCCACTTCCTTGTAGAAATATATGGATCTCAAGGTAAAGCCTCTTGCCTTTAGATCTCGTCACCTGTCATACAAATCAAAGAATGAATACCACGATCCTGGATACTTGTTAGCTCGATACCGAAATGATCTCAGTAAACTCTCTACTATGGAATTGTTCACATAATCAAAATTAAGCGTTGTTGTTCTACTTTTGATTTATAAAATGATAGAGATAGCTACTGAATGAATTTTCATTATTCTTAGAATCAATAATTGCAGAAAGGAAAGAATATAAACTCACAAACACCAACAAGTTTTATCTAGAAACCTCCGAGGAGGAGGAAAACAAGTCGGGGAAAGGAAAATGCTCTTTATCCCCACTATTTATTGGCCAATTCAATTTAAGAAGTATAGAATTTACAATAAGTTTGAAAGAGAAGTAGATAATATCTCACACTTCCTCCCAATTACTTATTTGTTTTGCCTCAACACTCCTTCCTTCTACAAACACAATTCCAACACTAAGAATTTCTTGCTCACTTGCTTTCATGATTCGATGATCAAATACTCTCCTTCCTACATGTATTTATAGCCCTTCTCATGTCCTTCCATGCACTGGAGCATGGGAAAGGTCATGGAGGAGAAGAGACATGGACAACCTTTCAAATTATGGGACTGCATTCGTTTGAGTTTTATTTTTTCCGAAAGAGCCGGATCGCCACCCAATGTAGACTGGTGGTCACAAGACCACGCCCGGCTAGGCGAAAGATACGGGACCGCCACCAAGATTGGGTGGCGGTTTTGTAATCGCCGCTTCGACATGAGTGGCGGTTCATTAACATAAAGACATAACCTACGTTTCTTCATTTTCCTTCTTCAATCTTTGGCCGATTTGATGAACTAGAGTCATTTTGGATAGTTATGGATCACACTAGGTGTCACGTTTGCACATATGCAACAAACGACTTAAACAATGTTATAGGAAACTAGTAGTAAAGATATGTGGTATTCACTAGGTGTCACATTTGTGTGTATGTGACAAATGACACAAACAATGTTATAGGATACTAGTAGTCATAATCAATGGTATACACATGCTATCGCGTTTGTGCATTTGTGAAAAATGACGCAAAAAACATAATAGGATACTTATAGTCATAATCTATGGTATACATGGGGTGTCACATTTGTGCCTATGCAAAAATGACACAAACAACGTTATAGGAACTAGTAGTCAAAATTTGTGGTATACATGGCTATCACGTTGTGTATGCGATAAACGATGCAAACATCATTATAGGATATTGGCAGTCATAATTTATGGTATACATGGGGTGTCGCGTTTGCGTGTATGATTTTTAACAACACAAACAACGTTATAGGAAATTGGTAGTCAAAATATGTGGTATACATAGGCTTTCACGTTTGCACGTATGCAACAAACAACGTTATAAGATACTAGTAGTGAAAATGTGTGGTGTACACGGAGTGTCACATTTACATGTATGCGACAAACGATGCAAACAACGTAATAAGAAATTGGTAGTCAAAATCTATGGTGTACATAGGTTGTCACCTTTGTGCGTATGTGAAAAATGATGAAAACAACGTAATAGGAAACAGGTAGTCAAAATCAGCAATATACACAAGTCTGTCACATTTGCATGTATGCGAAAAATGACACAAATAATGTAATAGGAAAAGGGTAGTAAAAATATGTGGTATACATTGGCTATCACATTTGCGCGAATGCAACAAATGATGCAAACAACATAATAGGATAGCGGTAGTTAAATTTTGTGGTATACACAGGGTGTCACGTTTGTGCTTATGCAACAAATGACCCAAATAGAATTATAGGAAACTTATAGTCAAAATATATGGTATACGTAGAGTCGTCATGTTTGTGCGTATGCGACAAACGACACAAACAAATTTATAGGATACTGGTAGTCATAATCTATGTTATACGGCATGTCACATTTGTGCACATGTGACAAATGACACAAACAATGTAATAGGAAACTAGTAGTCAAAACATTTGGTATACACAAGCTGCCACGTTTGCGTGTATGCAGTATAAACGACACAAACAACGCAATAGGATATTGGTAGTCATAATTTGTGGTATACATGGGGTGTCACATTTGCGCATATGTGACAAATGATGCAAACAACGTAATAGGAAATTGGTAGTCAAAATCTATGGTATACATAGGTTGTCACATTTGTGTGTATGCAACAAATGATGTAAACAACATTATAGGAAACTAGTAGTCAAAATTTGTGGTATACACGAGCTATCGCATTTGCGAGTATGCGAAAAATGATGCAAACAAAGTGTAATAGGATACTTGGTAGTCAAAATTGTGGTAAGCACAAGATGTCACGTTCACACGTATGTGACAAACGATGCAATAGTAGTCATAATTTGTGGTATACATAGGGTGTCACGCGTTTACACGTATGCGTAAAAATGATGCAAACAACGTTATAGGATAATTGTAGTCATAATCTATGGTATACATGGGGTGTCATGTTTGCACGTATGCAACAAATGGCGTAAACACCATTATAGGATATTGGTAGTCATAATCATGTTATACACGGGTGTCATGTTTGCGTGCATGTGATAAACAACGCAAATAGCGTAATAGGAAACTACTAGTCAAAATATGTGGTATACACGAGTTGTCACATTTGCATGTATGCAACAAAAGCAGTCTGCAAAAAGAACACAATAGGATACTAGTAGTCATAATCTGTGGTATACACGGGGTGTCACATTTGCGCGTATGCGACAAACGACAAAAATAACTTAGTGGGAAATTAATAGTCAAAATTTGTGGTATACACAAGTTGTCATGTTTGTGTGTATGTGATAAACGAGGTAAACAACGTTATAGGAAACTGTTAGTAAAAATCTATGGTATACATGAGTTATCACGTTTGGGTGTATGTGACAAGCGATGCAAACAACGTAATAGGAAACTGGTAGTCAAAATTTGTGGCATACATAAGTTGTCACATTTGCACGTGTGTTACAAACAATGAAAACAACGTAATATGATACTGGTAGTCCTAATTTGTGGTATACACGGGGTATCACGTTTGTGCATATGTGACAAACAATGCAAACAACGTTATAGGATATTGGTATTCATAATATATGGTATACACGGGGTGTCACATTTGCGTGTATGCGACAAACAACACAAACAATGTTATAGGATATTGGTAGTCATGATTTGTGGTATACACGGGGTGTCACGTTTGTGTATACAAAAAATGACACAAAAAACGTAATAGAAATGGTAGTCAAAATTTTTGGTATACACAGTACATCACGTTTACATGTATGTATGTGAAAAACGACGCAAAACAACGTAATAGGAAACATGCGAGTCAATATCTGTGTTATACACAGGATGTCACGTTTGTGTGTACACGACAAACGATGTAAATGGTGTAATAGGATACTAGTAGTCATAATCTGTGGTATACATAGTGTGTCACGTTTGTGCCTATGTGACAAATGATGCAAACAATGTTATAGGAAGCGGTAGTAAAATGTGTGGTATACATGAGGTGTCACATTTGCGCATGTGTGAAAAATGATGCAAACAACGTAATAGGAAACAAATAGTTAAAAATTGTGGTATACACAGGAATGTCACATTTGCACGTATGAGACAAACAACGCAAACATCGAAATAGGAAACTAGTAGTCAAAATTTGTGGTATACACTGATTGTCACATTTGTGCATATGCAAAAAATGATGCAAACAACGTAATAAGATATTGGTAGTCAGAATGTGTGGTATACATGGGGTGTCACGTTTCAAGGTCATGCGAGAAATGATGCAAACAATGTAATAGGAAACTGGTAGTCAAAATGTGTGGTATACACGAGGTGTCACGTTTATGTGTATGTGACAAATGACGCAAACATCATTATATGATACCGATAGTCATAATCTTTGGTATACACGGGGTTTCACGTTTGTGCGTGTCGTGTGCAACAAACAATGCAAACAACATAATAGGAAATTGGTAATCAAAATGTGTGGCATACATAGGTTGTCATGTTTGTGCGTATGCGATAAACAATGCAAACATCGTTATAGGAAAGCGGTAGTCAAATTATGTGGTATACAGGTTGTCACATTTGCGCGTATGCGACAAAACAACATAAATAACATAATAGGAAATTGGTAGTCAAAATATGCGGTATACACAGGCTGTAATGTTTACACGTATGCAAAAAATGATGCAAACACTGTAATAGGATATTGGTAGTCATAGTTTGTGGTGTGCACAGGGTGTCGCTTTTGTGTGTATGCAACAAACGACGCAAACAATGTAATAGGATACCGGTAGTCATAATCTATGGTATACACAAGGTGTCACATTTGTGCGTATATGATAAATGACACAAACATCGTTATAGGATACTGGTAGGCATAATCTATGGTATACACTGGTTGTCACGTTTGCACGTATGCAAAAATGATGCAAACAATGTAATAGGAAACTGATAGTCAAAATTTGTGGTATACATAGGTTGTCACGTTTGCGCGTATGTGACAAATGATGCAAACAATGTAATAGGAAACTCGTAGTCATAATCTTTGTTATACTTGGGGTGTCACATTTGTGTGTATGCAACAAACAATGTAAACACCATAATAGGAAGCTGGTAGTCAAAATCTGTGTTGTACACATCTTTGTCGTGTTGTGTGTATGTGAAAACGAGGTTGCATTTGGTACCAAATAATATTATCTCTTCACAAAATCCTTATATGTTTCACTTTTTTATATACAATGAAAATGATGGGAGGATTATTGTAGGGTCATTTCTAGCTATATTCTTTGGCCACTTCTAGCATTGAATATTGAAGTATGCATCCTTTTAATGCTCGGTGTTGCCTAGGAGTTTAACATCACTAACAGAGGATTATTGCAAGGTCATTTCCAGCCACATTCTTGGGCCACATTTGACAATGAATAGTGAAGAAGGTAGCCTTTTAATGCTTAGTGTTTCCTAGGAGTTTAACATCAGTAACAGGTTGCTTCATCTACTTATTAGCTACCCCTTTTTTAAAGGTATGTTTTTCTATTTTTCATTCATGACATCCATTTTTTTAAAGAAAAATTTGTAATAGAAATATATATACTTCACACATGATTTCTCTATAAAACAAAAAAATAAAAAAATGTCTATTTGTGAACAATTTTAAAATTTGAAAATCGCATAGCCTCAGGTAGTTTCATTTAGCTGGATATTTTTTATTAAGATCTAATGCTTCTCACCAATTTTTCACAATGGACCTTCTTGACAATTCTTGTTCTCCCGTCGAACTTCGTGAATACAGTTGTAGAGTTCCGAGTTTCGTCAATTCTCCCAAAATTGACCTTTCGTGAATACGCCCAGAGTTCCCATTTTTAGCGCTTAAAGTTTTTTTTTTTTTTGCTTGTTTAATTGATGGAATGGGGCAGGTTCTCCAAAGAGATGGATTAAATGTCACCACCTTCTCACATCCTTTCCTCGTCCCAATTTCTCTGCTCGTATATGCCTTGGGATTGGCCTCGGGAATTGGTATGACTCATAGAGAGAATGGTATTTGGGTTGAGCTGACTAGATGCCACTGGAGGACGGTGCGGGTCCCATAGATTAGCGATGCATGTATGCCATTTTGTATGACATCTTATGGTCATTTGTATGGGGGTCATGTGATTATGTCTCCGGGATAGACGGATCCGTTTTTTTGCAGGCCACGAAAAATATGCCAAGTGTCAAATCCCATTTACCACATGTCGAGCATTAGAACTAGTTGCCTAGGTAAAATTTATTAACTCATTTATACCGAGGCATGGGAAATATTAGGCGAATACCGAATCTAATTTTCCAATCTTCGAATCGACAAAGGAAACCACATAAAGTGTTTGCGTGAATAGAGACCAAGGTTGGTAGTTTACTAATCCTCAGGGGAGTTATTGGTGGCAAAGGTTAAGTGACAGCGTTGTGGGCCCATGCACGGTGGGTTTTCCCTCACGGTGGCGAAGCAACATAACGCTTCTTCTCGCCACTTCTATTGATGAAGATTTGCAAGGCCTAGGCAGTGGGCAGGGCAGTTATCGATAATTGGTTTGAACTCCAAAGTGATGTGGTTTCTCTTTTTCCCACCACTCTAGAAAAGATGGAAGAAAAAGTGTAATGGATTATGGAACAAAGTTTAGATGTCGTTATTTCACACTCAAACTACGAAACAAAGCAACTAATAGATTCACAAGCCTCGCAGAGATTCCGCCGGGTGGAAGACATATGCAAATTGTTAATGGGTCCTCCCTCTGCAACTACATTTGTATCTATATTTGCAACTGCTCCTTCGAAGTTCAAAGAAAGGCACCACAACAACAATTGTTCAAGTTAGTTGTATGTAATTCTTCCATGGAGTGAAACTTCTGCTCACCCTTATCATGTACGTAAATAACATTATTTTGTATTTTTACCTAGGTACTATCAAATTCCCACCACCTAAAAATTGTTTGACAAGCATAGGTGGTTGTAAAATTAATCGCATGACATGCACAACAATGGAAAGTTATCACCGCAATGAACGATTCTAATGGCGTCAAAATTAACAACAAAATGTCATTCGAAGACACTAAACGCCAAAAATATAGAGACAAGGAAAAAATGATAAAGACATAGGCGACATCAATCTTGAGGATCGGGAACATCTAATGTCCGAACATAGGCCTCTTTGCCTCTTCCACGAAAAAAATCTTTCCATTCCTCCAACCACTTGTTTATAACAAATACTTTGGTTGACCTCCCAATGTACAAATGTTGCAATCTTTAAATGTCCCCATTACACATGTATGTGTTCCGGATGCAATGGAACAAACCCCATTAAGGACAAGCAATCACAACAAAAAGTCATCTTCGTCGACTAGAAGGTTACGTTATGTGCCAATCTATGGCTTGAAGATGGCCTCGTTAATAGTGCACTTAGAATAGTCCATGCCATTGTCTATATAGTTGGCACAAAACCACCTACTTTGTCATTTGACTTTTTCCTCGTCTCCCATCGATGTCTCATTGTCCACTTAGCAATCAATGTTCTAGCATATCCCTTTGTCTATGCCAATGTGAGCAACCGACTCTAAGATTCTCACTTTCTTCCAAAGTACATGCATACCAAATTGATAAGCTAACATCTTGCTTCCCTTGTGGACTGTCTTCCTCACAAGCAAAGACCACGTCGGGAGGCTTCCCATAAGATCCACAGTTCATATTTTGGGTCGTGCACAATGGCATCACAAGGCCAAAGTCACCTTCCCGATCAAACCTCCCTTTGGCATCCATGTGCCATCCCCGCATCAACTTCAACTTCTCTTACACCTCCCTTTCAGCCTCTCCATAAGGGAGATGAGCCAATCTTGGAGCATGGACCAATAATGGTTAGGATAGATATAAAGTACATGTCCATTTCTCACTTGAAATTTGAAAAAAAAGCCAATAAAAGGAGTCACATCAAATCACATCAAACAATCACCCAATCAAATGATGTCCCATAAGTGGGAAAAATGCATGACATAATGCCCTACAAATGGTCCACCTAAATTTCTTTGTATGGAAAACTACTTGATTTAAATACCTTAAAAAAACACTTTCCATACAATATAAATGCTCAAAAGAAAATATTTAAATTAAAAATAACAAAATCTATTAAAAATATATTTTTTGATATTTTTGTTGGTGTTGTACACCTGTAAACTTAAGGTGCACAACCATTGGCTCCTCTCCATACTTAGTAAAATAATTAGAGTGGGCCACCATGTAATGTTGGACTTGACCATCACATCTGGAATCTGTTAATCAAATAAATAGTACGATTCTCGTGGAGTGGAACCCCTCCGCTCCGTGCCATCAAAGCAATTCGTTGGGGTGACGCGGGACCACCACCATCCCCGCGACCGTGACTGTGACCGTGACCGTGACCGTGACCGCGACCGCGACCGCTACTGTGACTCCTCTCGAAACAGCCGCCCTTCCGGCAGGACACGCAAGTGCTGGGTCCCGGGAGCCTAGCTTAGCTTAGCTTAGCCAAACCCCTCGTGAAAGCCGCCGCCGGTTTCTTAACCGGGAACGTGCCAGACGTGTTCTGAAAAATCTGCCAAGTGTCAAATCCTATTTACCACATGCCGGCCATTTCAACCAGAATTTATTAACTCATTTGTACCGAGGCGTGGCAACTATTGGGGCGAGTACCGAATCTGATTTGCCAATCTTCGGGCAGAGGAAAGTGTTTGCGTAAACAGAGACCCACGGATAATTTACTAATCCCGGGAGTTACTGGCGGCAAAGGTTAGCCGGTAGCGTGGTGGGCCCGCGCTCGCAGTTGCAGCTGCGTAACGCTTCTTCCTGCCGCTTCTATTGATGAAGATTTGATACTCGGTCCGAACTCCAAAGCGACTGACTGTGCTTTCGCTTTTTATCTGAAAAAGTGCAATGGATTGCTTAGCTATGGACTAAAGTTTAGATGTCGTTATTTCACACTCAACTGCGAAACAAAGGAAAGTACATTAAATATAATCATTGCATTTTTTCACTGTTTCTGGAGGCGGCACTTGATTTCAGACCAAATATTTCCTGCTTCTTTCTCTCATTAGGTTTGGAATGATGGCTGTTTTATTCAGGTCTGAAATTGACAGTTAATTGCCCATAATAATTCATGTTACATTCGAATTTGAAACAGCCGATTGACAGCTATAAATTATAAAAAGTACAAAAGATTACAATATATTTATTATAGTGTATTTTAATAATAAAGAAGAAAATAAATTAAGAAAGATATATGTGTATCAACAAGGATTTAGAAGTAAATTTCTCTTGCTTTCAATTATCATATTAAAAAAATATATTGGAAAAGATGCATAGATACAGATATCAAAAAAATTTAACTGTCAACAACTTTTAACTTGATAGGGACGGATAATATAAAATTTTAGACCTGATTCGATTCCAAGGAGATAGATTGTCAAGTGAAAAAGCAACAAATAAAGTAAAGGCAGTCTGACCATAGACAACTTTTCTAAAGTTTTTTTGGAGAATGGATTCTCATTAAGATAGGATTGTAGAAATGTGCCACTCGTGTTTTATTTTAAAATGAATTTTTTGAAGAATAGATATATTTGTTTTTTTAATGGCTTATATTAAAACTTGGAAATATGAATGTGAATATTAGTATTAAGAGGGGCCATTTTGGGACGAAGTTTTAAAACGCTAAATGGTTGAATGGAAGTGTGTGAGAGTTTTGTTGTAATTTGATATTTATTGTAAATATATGGGAAATTTTTCAAGTGGAGTGGTATTAACATATTTATTATTTTTATTTGTGGATACCATTTAAATGAAAGTGTAAAAAGATGTGGAGGTTACATAGTACATATGTATTTTTGATATTTCATATGAATGTCAAGTATTTTTATTACTTTTGTCGATATATGTTGTCACCTTTTATACTCTCATTTCTTGTGATTTATTTATTGTTAGCACTTATGCCACGAGAATTTGTTGATGATATCCCATGTGGGGCCAAAGTGGAGTTTTGATATCCCGTGTGGGGCCAAAGTATTTCATTCAACCTATAGTAAAAAGTCGAGGGCTTTGGTCTTGACTCGACAAATCACTTGTTTTTACCTCCATTAAATAACCATGCTTTTACCCACAACTTGGTCATCAACATGATTTCTTCTCATTTTTGCAATAGTAATATGCTTTTGATCCATAGGGATCTAGAAAAACACACCACTTCATCAGTTCCATCAACACCAAGAAGGAGAAACAAGAAAAGTGAATAAAATGAGGTAAACAGAGGTTCTGGAAGGAACCACGCTCTGTGCAATGCGGCGGCCGAAACGTGCCAGTAGGAGGCGGGCTCGAGACCGTCGGTCTACTCAAGGACGGCCCCGACACTTTCGAACAAAAGAAGAATGGAACACGAATGGACGTGAATTTGAAGCGCCCAATTATGTCTCTTCCCCTTCCATGCCCTTTCACATCCTCCAGTGCACATGGGAGGACATGGGAAGGCCTATAAATGCATGAAAGGAGCAAGAGAATGAGCATTCGAAGATCCAGAGAGATCGAGAAGCAGAGTTTAATGAGAGCAGTGAGCAAGATCTTCAGTGCTGGAGTGGAATTATAGGAGCAAGGTGTAGAAACAAAGCAAGTAATTGGAGAGAAGGTTTACATTGTTGCTTCTTTTCATACTTATTGTAATATGTAATTGTCTATATTAGACCAATAAAAGTGGGAAGAAAGAGTAGTTGCCCTTCCCGACTGGTTTTCCTCCATTGGAGGTTTCCAGGATAAAATTGTTGGTGTTGAAGTTTTTGAATTCTTTCCTTCTCTACAATTTCCTTTCTATAGCACTAGATAATTAGTCACGAAGCTCTAATTTTTCAAGCAAATATGTCATTTTCCAAAGTTGAAAGTAGAACAACATAGTTGTGTGATTCGTAGAGTTCCAAAGTAGAAGTTTACGGATCATTTGGTATCAGAGATGATTATATATCTAGGACTGTGGTATTTGAATCTTTCTTGTGATTTTTATGACAATGACAAGGTCCAAAGGTGAAGAAGTTTTACCTTCATGAGCTAGATATTTCTACGAAGAAGTGGAAACAGAGAGTTTGAGCTCAAATGGAGGAAGAGAACTTGGTCCGTAGAGTCGAGATGCTAGAGACCATGATGGATAGATTGCATAGAAACAAGAAGAGATTTCATATCTGCAAAAGATGGCTTGGTTAAGCAAGATTCCATGGACTCGATGGTTCAAGCACTAGCCGAAAAATTTGGTATCGGAAAGAGCCACGAAGAGGAAGAATGGGAAGAGCATGAAGAGACGCCAATTGTAAGTGAGAAGGTAAAATCTGCACATACACCTTTTAAAGTTGAAATAAAGAATTTTGAAGGACAAGTAGATGCAGAATTATTGGATAAATGGCTAAAATAGTTGGAAGTCTACTTTAGTGTGCATAATGTCACTGAGGCACAAAGGATCACCTTTACACGTCTCAAAATGGAAGGTCATGCTCTAGTTTGGTGGGAAACCCATCTAGCCACTTGTGAGAAGAAGAAACGTCCTATGTCAAGTACTTGAAAGGTTTTAAAGAATTGATTAGAGCTAACTTCTATCCTATTGGCCATAAGACTGACATGATGATTAAGTGGCAGTACTTTAGACAGAAAGGGAAATGGTCAAAGCGTAAGACTACACTACGAATTTTGGAGACAAGCCATGTTGCTTAATATGGACTTGGAGGATGAGGACATTCTGACCAAGTATTTGGGAGGACTTCACACTCACCTTCGGAGGAAGGTAATCTCCATGAAGCCCAAGGATCTCAATGAAGCTTGTATACAAGCATACTACATTGATGATGAGAAGAAGCAAGGAGAAATAGAGCCAAAGGAGACTAGTCAACAAAACAACAGGACAAAGAACAAGGGAAGACAAGTAGCAGAGGTAAATGGAAAGGTAAACATGCCACTACTGCTTTGCATACTTGTAAAGATCCTAAGAATTTCTATAAGAATTGTGATGTAAATGGACATACTGATGCCACATGTTGGAAGTTGCATCCGGAATTGCACCCAAAGCACCGAACCAAGGATTCCAAGAAATCCATGGCCACTGTGAAGATAGAAAGAGAGGTGGAGATTGAGGATGATTCGGATGTAGATGAGAGGTTGGGATGCATGGCCACTAACATGTACGAGGCAACAGAAGAAGAAGAGATGAGTAAGCTATTTCAAATTAGAATCCAAATCAAGAAGACTAAGGTAAACACTTTAGTAGATTCTGGTTCTCAATCAAATTTGATTTCTGATGCGGTTGTAGAACAACTTGGTCTAGAGACTTATGCGCATCCACATCCATACCCATTGGGATGGGTGAAGAAGGGTGTAGAAATACAAGTTACAAGGAAGTGTAAGTTTTAGTTTGGGATAAATACCCAATACATAGATGTATTAGAGGTTGATATTATTCCACTTGATGCATTTGATGTTGTCTTCGGAAGTCCTTACTTGTATGTTAGGGATGTTGTGTTCATAAGGAGGGAGAACCGATACAGATGGGTCAAGGATGGAGTCAGTTTTTAACATCTAGGCACACCAGAGAAAATCAAAGAAGGCTATGGTAAGTGCCAACCAAGCACCAAGACTTATTCAGAAAATCATCAGTTTTGTTTGCTTTCATTGGAAGAAAAGAAAAATGGACGTGAGAGCACAAATATTTCTGACCAAAGGATGGAGAATTTGGATAGCACTTGTCAGTTTTTATAGAAGAAGCCACCACAGGAACTGCTCATTCAAGGAGCAAAACAAACTTCGCTATGCAGTCACCGTATCTACCTATGGATTCACTGGACCTGACCATGGGGCAGCAAGAAGAAGAGGAGATACAAGGAACGATGGTGACTATAAGCAACAACGTACTTGGAGAGGATTCGGCCAATCCATCTCAAGAGACAAAGACAAGTAAGAAGGACTAAACCACTACAATATGGGACCTTTGCCATACTTGAGTAGGTTGGAGAAGAAACCTTCAGGCCATACTTCATGCAGATGCACGTGATAACAAGTTGCAAGAGCTCGCATCCACTAATGCCATCTATGCATGAAAAGAAGGAAAGATACAAAAGTTTCCTTCCAAAGAGGATTGTACTCGAGGAAACTGGAGGAGGATGTAGCACTGGAGCAAAAAAACCAGAGATCCACAAGAGTCTTGGTAGGTTGGACGAGAGAAGACACCAAGGTAGACCCAGTGGTACTCGAATGAGCATAAGAGGGAGTTGATTCCTCTACCACTCCCCCACTAAGCTTTTGTGGGACAAAAGCCTCCTAAGTAGGGGAGGTATGATCCATAGGGATCTAGAAAAACACACCACTTCATCAGTTCCATCAGCACCAAGAAGGAGAAACAAGAAAAGTGAATAAAATGAGGTAAACAAAGGTTCTGGAAGGAACCGCCAACTCTGTAGAGTGGGCTAGGGGGGCCTAAGACCGCTGGGCGGTTCCTGGCTCAAGGCGGCGGTCCTGACACTTTCGAACAAAAAGAAGAATGGAACATGAATGGATGTGAATTTGAAGCGCCCAACCGTGTCTCTTCCCCTTCCATGCCCTTTCACATCCTCCAATGCACTGGGAGGACATGGGAAGGCCTATAAATGCATGAAAGGAGAAAGAGAATGAGCATTCAAAGATCCAGAGAGATCAAAAGTGGAGTTTAATGAGAGCAGTGAGCAAGATTTTCAGTGCTGGAGTGGAATTGTAGGAGAAAGGTGTAGAAACAAAGCAGCACAAGTAATTGGAGAGAAGGTTTACATTGTTGCTTCTTTTCATACTTATTGTAATATGTAATTGTCTATATTAGACCAATAAAAGTGGGAAGAAAGAGCAGTTGCCCTTCGACTGGTTTTCCTCCATTGGAGGTTTCTAGGATAAAATTGTTGGTGTTGAAGTTTTGAATTCTTTCCTTCTCTTCAATTTCCTTTCTATAGCACTAGATAATCAGTCACGAAGCTAATTCTAATTTTTCAAGAAATATATGTCATTTTCCATAGAAAACTTTGAGAGCTCTAATAATAGTCTCTTGCATGCTCTTTAGATTTCCCACCCTGCCATCAAGTGAATTGAGCTTCTTGTAGATCTCTTGAAGTTGGCTTTCTGCAAGACCAGGATCATCATCTAATTTTATTTTCCCTCTCTTTTCGCCTGCCTATTTGACCTCTTTCTTAAGGGATTCAATGTCTTTCTCAAGCCCATCCAAATGTTGCTTCCAGTCTTCATTCTTCTCCTTAGCCCTATTACTCAACCTGTTGCCCCATGTGAAGAAGGCTTTTCGCTAACTCAACTTCTTTGCTTTGACTACTATGTAGGACTCTTTTAGGAGGAAAAGGGTGGTTGAGGGGAAAAGAGGGATTTTTGGTTCTAATATTTCTAGACCCCAAGGTGGAGTGAGATGGGATGAAGGGATTGGGAGTGGGATTGGGATTAGAAGGTGCATGGGCTTGAGGAATGATGGGGTTAGTGGTCAAGAAATGGCAATGAAGAAGGAAAATGATATCTTGGTGGAGAGGAATGTCACAAGTATGTTTGAACCTCAAGGATAGAATTCTCCAAAGAGTTCAAGATGTAGTGAGGGAAGCATACTTTAATATTTCTCTTGAAATGATTTAGAAAAACTAAATGTTTCATAGAAAAATAATGTACTACCGCTTCAAGAGACGCCGTAGTGAACCATCATCTTGGTTAATTCATAAAATGATCTTTGAGATAGAAGTGGTATTGATGCCAACAATTATAAAGACCATTTTTTCCTCCCTTCTAAGAATTTTTTTGGCTTCGTCATTTTGTCAATCCTTTTATTAAAAAATCTAATATCTTCCAAACTTAAGCCAATAATTTCTGCAATGAGTTCCTCAATTACCTCGAAAAGATTTATCACCATATTGCACCACTTTGTTTTTCTAACCTATTATGAACGAGAGAGAAACATGTCGATCATAACCCTCGTATCTTTTAAAAAGACTCAGTAATCCCCCAATCAAGAAAATTCCAAAGCATGACACTGCTTCTTCCATTCAGATCACATATTGGTTCGACCTCGACACGACGATCCTCCCGTTTTAGCTCTTTCGTTGTTATCTTCAGTTTTCCACCTAAACCGCCTATTGCACAATGGCTCGAAACCACTTTTTAAGAACTCCATTTCTCACTCATAAAGTGTGTGCGAGGTATGAGCAATTATCTTTCATGATAAGCTTTACAAGGTGAGCTTTGATGATTTTTATCTTCACATGTGCGTAGGACATCCCATAGATGCTTACAAATTTAGTGGATATTAACATACTTTTCATTTGTAATGACATCTTGTACTTGGCTAGGAAAAGTTTCATGATTAGACCACATGTCTAATTTTTTTATTATACACCCCACATTTGCAAGCATATCCGCAACTTTATTGCCTTGTCTATAAGTGTGGATGATTTGGAAATTGGAGAAAGTTTTACAAATATTGATGGATTCATTAATGAAATCCTTTATTGTCCAACTAGGGGGTGTATTTGATTTAGATGATTGAAAATATTTAAATTATCCCCTTCAAAGATAAGGTTAGAAATATTCCAATCTTTTTCCATTCTAATCCCCCATAATGATAAGGCCTCAACATAATGATTTGTTTGGTGCGGGGATTTTTGTAGTGGTGAATATTCCATTTTAGGAAAATTTGAAAAGGTGATTTTTTCGAAACAAGGTAGTGTCTTATTCACCTAAAAATTTCGGGATAATTTTTTTAGGGTCACTTAAGCTACCCTGAAAACATCCCCTATATAAACCTAGGTGATTTTCTAGGTAGAATACTATAGAATACTCATACTGAGGTACCGTACCACTATAGGCATATCAAGTATAGTGAACTTGCAAAGCACCAGAGTCTAGTACACAAAGTATAGTATTATATATCATCATCATATTTACAGTTGGGTGACAAGTATTATTTGTTGATTTACGACAAGGGATATTTGTTGATGTCCGACAATTGTTGATCACCGATGCCTCGAAAACTAATTTCTATTGACACACAACAAGGAATTTCTAATGACACGTGAAAAGGGGAGTCTCTGACGACGACGACAAGGAGTGCTTTCACGACGTGTGAATGGAATCGATTTAACGATAGAGGTTGTTGATGCATGACAATCTTGTGTGTTGTTGACGATGACATGAGGTTGCAGATGCATGATGGGAGATTTATATTTTGTAGTCATGTGCGACAACAAGTTTATTGTCATGCGACAACAACCTTGTTGTCACATGTCTTGAAAATTAGGTGAAAATGTTGCTCACAAACCCTAGAAAATTCGCTTGTTTCACGAAAGTGGTTCTAGGGATATTCGCCAGGGATTTTCCACCTTCGATTTCCCAAAGGTCTCTTAAAATGAACCCCGGTTTTGTGCCCCATATTTCTGTATAAGCAACAACTAAACAACCACTATGATTTTCGATAATACCTCCTCCTCCAACACTCTCCCGGTTACCTTTCAATGCCCCATCAAAGTTGAGCTTGTACTTAAAGAGGGGAGGTAGAATCCAGTGTATCAAAGTCCTATCCACAATATTCGACCTCTTTTTGAAGGCTTCCAAAGTGTGTGTTCCAAGTTGCATAGAACATGTTCCTCCTATCGGGGGTATTTTTTATTCTTCTGAGGCCTTAATCTAAGCAAGGTTTTCTTTTACCATAAGTGAAATTTCCTTCACTATCCTTTTGCATAATTTCATGCTATTTCTGAAAATAATACCATTACTGGTTTTCCAAAGGATCCAGATGGTATGACGAAATATCAATCTCCAAATCCTTTTGACAAGGCAATGAGTGTATGGGGGATCCCACTGATTCCAGGCCCATAAGAGGTCATTAGGAAATATCCATCCCAATTTAAATTTTGTAAGGATTAGACCCCATATCTTTGTAGCATAGTCACAATGGAGCAACACCGCTTTATGTCCTCAACATTTTTCTTGCATATACAACACATATTTGGCATAATAAAACCCCTTTTGATAAGATTGTCATTAGTTAAAATTTTCCCTTTTAACACAAGACAAAGCAAAAAAATTACCTTAGGAGTTAATTCAGGCATCCAAATGTTGTTCCAATTGAACTCACACTGAATATTTTTGAAAAAGGAATTGTATCCAGCCTTAATAGTGTAGTCACCATCAAAAGAATTGGTCCAAATAAGCTCATCTTTGGAATTAGTTTGATTCAAAGGAATAAGGGCAAGCTATTAGTATAGAGAAGAGATTATTGGTTCCAAATTAGTCCTACCCACGTCAAGTTGTTTCTAGGTTCTCTTGTTATCCTCCTGACGACATAATATTTTACTCTGTCTCCATATGTAGTAGTGAGAATGTGTTTAATGTTTTCAAACATGTCCACAATGTCTTTGAAGGAATCCCATTATCATGCCAAAATTTGATGTCATTACCATTACCTACTTGCATCTTTAATAATATTCCGATATGAAGTAGATTGTTCTAGAAAATAGAACTCGTGGGTGGTTTCTCTTCAAAGAGAAAGGTGTTCACATTGTTTCTCTAGATATTTAACTTTAATTAATTCAGTCCAAGGTTTCTCCTCCTTCAACAATCTCCATCCCATTTTAGCAATTAGAGCTACATTCATCTTTCTAATATATTTTATACCCACCCACCTATCTTCTTTGGTATTCACACTTGATCCCATGCCACCAAATGATATCTAAATATTTCTTCGTACCATGCCAAAAGAAATGTTTTTGTATCTTTTCAATGCTTTCTATGACAACAATAGGGATGCTAAACATAGACATTATATAAATGGGAAAGTTTTGAAGTGTGCTTTTGATTAACAAACACTTTCCAACACTAGATAACACAACACCTTTCCAACTAGCTAATTTCTTATGAAATATGTCCAATAAAGAATTCCAGACATTCATAGACACTTTATTGGTCCCAAGGGGCAAGATAAGTGGTAGGCAAAGAGCGATCCGCATCCTAAAATGAGTGCAATTCTCCTTTGTCTTTCCATGGGGGTATTAAAGAAATATACCGAGCTCTTGTCAAAATTAACTTGTTGTCCAAGTAGCCTCATAAAACTTTAGAATGGTTTTTATAGCTTTAGCTTCAAGAATTGAGGCCATCAACATCGAGATAGTGTTATCACGCACATTCTTTGATGAGAGATTGTTTGGTTTGCAGAGGTAGTTTTGAATCCTTTCAAAATACTTGCATTTATGGCTTTGATGATAGTTCTACCGAGATCATCAACCATGATGATGAATAACAAAGGAGATATTGGATCTCCTTATTTGATACCCCGCTACTTGAAAAATCCCACCTGGAATTCCATCAACCACAATAGAGAATCTATGCGTAGATATATAAGTTTGTATATTTTTTTGAATTTGATAGGAAAGCCAAATTTTAATAAGACCTTATCCAAAATTGCCATGATACTTTCTGTTAAAGGCCTTATTCATATCAAGTTTAATAGCCATACCCATTTTCTTACTTTTATCCATGGAATGAATGGTTTCATGCACCATAATCACCCCATCTTGTATGATTCTTCCTTTAATGAAACCACTTTGTTGTTTTGAAATCAAATTAGAAAGCAAAGGTTGAATCCTAGTAGCAAGAATCTTAGTAAAAATTCTATAGATAACATTTACTAGGCTGATAGGATGAAAATCCTTGAAATCTTTAGCATCCATTTTCTTGGGGCCGATCAATGTGAGTATTATTCAATTATTTAATCACGTTTCCCATTCTATAAAATTCATTAACAACCTTCAAAAATCTTTTGAGAAAATATCCCATATTTTTGGAAAAATTTGTAGAAAATCCATTAGGCTCAGGTGCCTTATCTCCTTCCAAAGCAAAAACAACACTTTTTAATTCTTCCATTGTCACTGATTTAGTAAGACCTCTAAACCTTTCATCTTGAAACAATATCTCCATGGATGGCATCTAAAAGATAAGAGATTGCTTCTTCATTACAAATATTATTCCCAGTGAGCATATTTTCATAGAATCTTAGTGCTTCAGCCTTAATAACATTTTGATAATTAGTCACTGTGCCATTTCCATTAGCGACTTTAGTGATTTTATTACAGCCCTGTGTTTCAAAGTGGTCATGTGAAAGAATTTAGTGTTTCTATCTCCTTCTTTCAACCAAATAGCCCAAGATTTCATCCTCCAGAAGCTTTCTTCTTGATTGCAGATGTTATGAAATTCAAAAAGTAGTTCCTTCTCCAAATGATGTTCTTTAGTATCCATACCCCTCAAAGAGACTCTTTGTTCTAGATCTTCTAATTGTTGTTTCAAATCTTTATTTTTCTCAAAAATATTCCCAAAGACTTCTTTGTTCCAAATTCTTACTTGCTTCTTTACATTTTTTAGTTTTTGTAACACCAATTTGAATTGGGAAGTGTCTTCCCCTGCCAGCTGCCACCATTCTTTGACTCTGTCAATAATGTCCTCATGATCTAACCACATCTTTTCAAATTTAAAAGAACTATGTGAGGGTTTAGTCCAATTAAATAGGTTTAGAACTATAGGATTATGGTTAGACCCAATCCTAGGGAGGGAAGAGAGATGTAAGTCATGATTTAAGATCCAATTGGAGGATATTAGAGATTTGTCTAACCTTCGCTGAATCAATTCTTCACCATTTCTCCTATTACTCCAAGTGAATGGATTACCATGTAGCTCAATGTCCATAAGATTCAAATAGGAGAAAAAGTTAGCAAACTCTTCCATCCCAACAGAAAAGTCAGCTTTGCCCCAATTTTTTTCACTGATTAAGGGGATATTAAAATCACCCATTATCCACCAATTTACATCTACATTTCTACTTCTAAAGTCGTTTAGATCCTCCCATAGTCTTCTCCTTCCAACAATGGAGAGTCAGTGCATAAAAATTGGAGAGAATCCAAACAAATCCATTATCTAAAGTAGTGAATTCAACACCTAAATGACTATGAGAAGAAAAAATCACTTTACCGAACAATATAATTTGATCCCAAAGTATAACAATTCCTCCAGACGCTCCTTGAGAGTCAAAACTGAAAATCAGATTTATCCCAAAAATTATTTTTACAACCTGCAAAATTTTCTCTTGTCATTTTAGTTTCCTGTAAAACAAGAATACTGGGTCTTCCTTATCTCCAAAGTTCTTTAAGCATCCTTTTTTTAGGACCTCCATTCAGTCCTCTAACATTCCAGGAGATTATCTTCATCTAAAAAATTTTGGAGAAGCGGTTGCCGGATGGTTCAATTGGCTTTGAGTTCCATCTCCAATGTCTTTTCGATCTCTTTCTTTCGCATCTCATGTTTGGAGGGTCCGAGTTTTTTTCTCCCCAACATCTTCTATCCTCTTAGAAAAATATCCAAAGTGATCCTTGAGGTGGACGCCAACCAGTTCCCCATCTTCTTTTTCTTATCATTGTATAGAACATTAGGGATATTCTCATATCCTTTCATTCTTCTTTTCTTAGATTTGACTTCAATGAAACCATTATTCAAATCATTATCAAAATAAGATAGAACCTTCATTGGGGTTGGGAAAGTCCCCCTCCTTTCCATATTTCTCTTTCTCGGTAGGTACCTTGCAGCTTATTTGGCCATAGAGTTGTCATTTTTCACTAAAAAGATGTTGTTCATTTTTAGAAAATAAGAGAGCGTCTTGCTCCTGAGCATGAAATTTTTCATTGGGATCTCTCAAAAAATAATCCTCTTTTTCTTTCAATGCATTTTATAAAATAGTTTCCAAAGAGTCATCTTGACAAGTATCTCCCCAGAGCGGTTCCAACTCATCAGTTTCTGAAGCTGTCTTTGACTCTTCTCGTCTCGATAGGGCACAATTTTGTAATTGTTCACATGACTTAGAGATCAGGTGATAAGTTTTACTTTCCATTATTATCTTATGATCATTAGCCATTTGATTGACTTTGACACTAGAGTTATTACCATTTACCTCCAAGATAAGAGTCACCTTGGCTTATCCGGATCTTGGCCCTCCAGCTTTTCTTTGATCTAATGAATCACCTTCTCCCTTTTATCCGGGGAGTTTTAAGCCTCTAAATCTTTCCGCAAATAGGTGGTCACCTAATGGGGGTTTTGAAACCCTTTTTGATCATTTTGTACTTTATTTCAGGTGATTTTGAACCTATTTTTATCATCTCATGGATTTTAGCCTCTAAGGCCTTCTCCTCGAGAGATCCTTTCCTCAATTTTTTAGTTTCTCCAATGCCCCGATTATTTCCCTCTTTTTGGACGATCCTTCACAATATCTATCCATAGGACTTCCATTTTCCTTACGCTAGTTCTTCAAACCTTTAAAGGTATGACATTTTTTTACTAAAATGTCATAATTTATGGCATTTTTCACATCTCAAATGAAAAGTATCATATTCAATCGGTTGCTTTACCTAAAGACCCAACTTTGATCAAGGACTATATGATCTAGAATTTTTGATCCATTTCGATCAAGATATAGAATATAGCAAATGCAAGTCTAGATATGTTTCTAGCAGCCCATCTAACCCTATTGGATATCTAATAGATTTAGCAACATATACCAATATCTCCTCATCCTAGAACTACAATGACAATACATGGAGTCTACACCATAGGGGTATGGTGTGGATATTTTCAGTATTGGGATTGAATCCTAGATACCATCCTTTTAAAAATAGTCCTATATTACCCATGCAATAGGGTCCTCCCAAAAGAACCGATTCCAGATTCATTTCATCGATTAAATCTTGCAAGGAAAAACCTTTAGACATAGTTGTAATGGATAGATCCCCCTTGGGATGCCATCTACATAGGGCCCATTTCCTTATTTCATCGATATTAGGTCTGCGGATCTAAGGAATTTTCCCACAAGGGAAAGATTATCTTTACCCATAGCTCGATATAAACATCTATCAAGTACATGGATGTGGGTCACACCTTCTTTGTCCTTAGTAATTTTGAATAAAGAATGAGCTTACGTAGATACATGAGAATGAGGACTTACTGTCTTGTCGGGTGGGCCCTTCAAAATATTTGACAAGGCCCCAGCCTTAGCATCGTGAGTTCCGCCACCGTTGTTGTGTGCAAGAGGCCATTTTAACAGAATTGTACCACCGAAAATTGACATTCCACAGAAGAACCTCAAAACCACGCTCACAAACCCTCACTCGCAGAGCTCTCCATGATAACTTTGAACATACAATAGTTTGTTCTTGATATAAGAAGGTTCCATTATTCTTTCATTATCTCTACATTTTGAAGTTGGATAATAAATTGTTGAAGATGACACGTGATATGTTGTAACCTTGGTGTCAAAAATTTATGTCCAATGTTATACTCATGTCAGCTTTTTTCCATAATGCATGGCCAAATGAATTTCTGCATACACTAGAATTTCATTAATGGGAGTCACTAGTTTAGGTCACCAAGTATAGCAGAGAAACCTCATAAATCCTTGTCATGATGTTTAGGGAATGCACATGGAATGCCTCATGTAATCAATTATTTATGTAGGCTAGCATTTTTGGGCCACTAAATCTCATCATAGGAATATAAATGTATTGAATATTCTTCATGCACTCTTGGAACTCTATCAATGCTTTTCCTTTTAGGTATTTCATTTTTCTATAGAAATTCAAAGCCCTCAATGTATAGTTGATGCATTAATGTGCTATACCAAATGACCCGACTTGAAATTGTCCTATCAACGCCCACTCCATATATGGATAGGTCATTTCCATATAGATAGTTTAGGGTCCAAAGAGTTCATGACTCCCCATTCTCTATGTCCTGGGGATCGAGAGATCGATATATGTTCCCGAAGGCCCTAAGCTGAAGAAATTGCAATACTTATTGCAGTTGAGAAGATGTAAGTGAGATGTTTTAATATCTTAGAGGGAATGTAATGTATTTCTAATTTTATCAATTAGGTATGAATTTATTTTACCTCTAATTCCTTGAATAATAATAAACTAGTGCCAAATATTTTCCATTTTGTGAAGTGTGGTCTAAAATAATTTTGAAAGAAACATGTTCAACAAAAAGTGCATCAAGAGTCATATTATGGGATTTGATTGTGATTAATCAGATAAGTCTATGAATTATGTGGCTATTTCTTGGTGGTTATCAAAATTATGAAGACCAAGACTGCCGAGGTTACTTATTGCTATAGTGCATCACGGGGTAAAAGTGGTACACCAATTCAAATTCTTCCATGTTCATTATAAATTATTGTTTTATTATCACTACTAATTGTTTAATAACTATCTTCAATTTGTTTAGGTGAGCACTAAATATGCCCTACATGGTAGGAGTTCCTATTTTTTCTAAATATGTAAGAATTATTTCTTTACAAATAAAAATGTTTGTTGGAATGTTATAGAATGGTTTTTATAGCTGAAGGTCACTCTAAAAAAATCTTTGTATTTAAGCTTGATGCATGAGAATCAGGGTCGCTTTGCTATCCTACATCACTAAAAAGAGTTAGATGTAGAAGAATAATAACATGTAATATCTTGCATAGCTTTGTATGACCTTATGTAATTTTGTGTGTAGTGTTACTTGGTAAAGGAGGATTGACATGAATGATTTTATGTTTTACACAACCTAGGAGTTATGCTTTGGAAGATTTAATGTATGATCTTAGTGAAAATTATGTACAATTCATGAACATTTGTGTTATGTAGATTAAGTGTTGGTGTGCACCTATATAGTTCATGCAAGTTTTCAACCCAACACTTGGGCGTTGATCTAACTTATTCACTAAGTAGATGACCGAGTAACTTGGTATGTTTTGATTGGAAAAAATGACCCCATGAGTGATTACTCGCTAACTGGAAGGATACAATTAACAATGATTTGATCAAGCTAAGAAATATTTATTTAGAAATGAATATTTACTTCTCTCACTCGATTCTATAAATAGAGGGAATGATGAACATATGAATGATGTTATAAATATGTTAAAGTAACTAGGGTATTGAGAAGGACCAAAGAAAATAAATTTTATCCAAAAGGAATTTAGAAGTAAGCATGCACATGCAGTACGTGAAGTCTTTATAGATTAGGTAATTTTTGAGGTGGCCTATAATGATTTGCCTACTTCAAGGGAGGTAAGAAGGTAAATTTTATTTATTTTAATATTATCTCGTAGTCATATTTTGAATTTTTTGATTTTATTTGATTTTTAATTATTATATAATCACACATCGTTGTCTTTTATGCCAATGTCTTCCATGTAACCACATAAATATGTGTTCATCAATTTATATGACATGACACCACCCCTACAAGTATTGAGGAGATTTTTCTTGCATCAATGAGGGGGTACAAAATCTCCACCGATTCTAAGGAGGATTGACCATCTCCTCTAACACGAAGCAGTACAGTATCGAACATGTCGAGTTTGCATGTGAACTATGACATGAAAATATTACAAGATGTGAACGTGTAGGAAGTAAGTATTAGTTTATATTTTAATTAATTAATATTATTATTTATATGTTATCAAATTTTTCAAAACATTCCCGATAAAGGGGTTGGAAAAAAATTAAATTAAAATTAGAGCTAATCGAAACCACCCCTAATAATTTCATCAAATTAAACTTTTATGGAATAACTAAACTAAATCCTATAAGGGCCGGAGTAGGTCGTATATTTTGTAACTCCTTGGGAAAACCCCTTCTTGGATTTTCTAAGACTATTGACACTATTTAAATAACCTTGCAGAGACTAAGGCTTTATGGCGTGGTCTCAAAATTGCAAAGGAAAAGGGATGGGGCAACCTCATTATTGAAGGTGGCTCTTAAATAATAATTATTGTGGTAAACATGAGAAAAATGGAACACTCAAACTTATACTACATTTTGGAGGATTGCATTGCCTCAAATAACTCATGGTACATTCTTCACACACTCATAAGTACAAACAAAGCCACCGATATCCTTAACAATTTAGGGGGTTGAGCTTAATCTTTAAAATGGAAAAATAATCATATTACAATAAAGTGATGTACTTAAGGAAATTTGTGATTTACTTAAGCAGAATGAGTCTATCGGATCATCACAAGAGATAGGCACGGATCCTATACAACTATCCTAGTGTACTATCGATACCTGCGGATTATCCTTGTGGATGAACCGTCAGAGTCGTTGGATACCTTAGGTTAGTGGGACATGCACCCTAAGGTAACCTCTAGATTTTAAAGAAGTTGGCTCTTCTCCGTTGTGTGAGATGAGGGTTAGAGAAAATGAAACTAAAGCACAAAACTGGATGTGAAGTGATGCGTTGAAAAGAAGAAGTTAATCAAGAATCCAACTTCCTGAAATGGGAAAAGGTGAGAAATGAAAAGGGTGGACGAAATGCACCATAGGCTAGAGATGAATTCACTTTTAATACCACTTCAAACCCATTAAGAACAACTTAAAACCCATAGTGAACATTAGAAATATGCACAATATACCAATAATGAAATAAAGGCTATTAGAGATGATTAAAACATGCAAAGGATGGACAAAATGCATCACATGACATATTATATTGCTCCAAAATTGTGCACAATATAACAATCAGTAGGTAAGAGGCAAGAAAATGCCATTACAAAGATTTAGGAAGAAGGCTTGGGCTCCTCGATCATACCCCAAGGAGAGGAAAAACAAAGCGTAAAGGAAATATGACTGACCCTCTAAAAATGAGACCCAAATTACAATATATAGAATCACAAAGAGAGAAGAGTGAAATATCAAAATTGATTTTCCAACCACTTGTAAGATGCAATAAATGAGTATAATTAATGACATCTTGCTTGCAAAATACTCCCATGTTGTCCCATGACCTGCAGCAGTGAAAGAATGATGGCCATGCTCATTAAATGCATTCCCTAACCACTTTCCAACTGTCTCTTTGAACTGGGCTCATTTTCCTTAAAAATCACCATCAAATCTTCATCATTTTCTGCATTTCTTGATTGTTGTGCATTTTTCTTGGAGTCACGATTTCGATGAGACCAATTTTGTGAAAATCCATTGAGAATTGCAAAAGTTATGGTCTTCTAAGTGTGAGAAGCTATTTTGAGTTTTCCAAGGATTTCCTACATTTTACGGGATTGAGCATTTAATTTATTGGAGATGGATATGTTTCTTTTATTTTCACCCACCTACCCTTATTAAAAATAAAAATCTAGTTTTTGTGGCATAGAGGATGTCGAGAGCTTTCCAAAAAGTCCAATTTTGTGAAAATCGAAGTTTTGGGTCAAAAGTTATGCTCGTTTGAACTTCGGGTCAGGCGTTCCACGCGGGCTCTCACAATCCGCATCACACCACCTTCCTTTGTATTGCAGGTTTTTTGGGTTTTCAGGGAACTCACCTCATTGGGAACAAGGGTCGCTTGGGTCACCGAAGTCTTCCTCAAACCTTTTATAAATCGGACAAGCTAATAATTTCCTCTCCCTCTCCATATCTTTTAAAAGATTTGAGCATTTAAAATTCTTGGTGGGCTTCATGATTAATCCCACATTGTATTGACATGTCACCAATATTTTGCAACTTGCTTTGGGTTTGGATTCTATCTCGAGATGAGCTCCACGTGGAGGCCAAGCGCATCTCTAGGGTCTCCACTTTTCTTACACCTTTTAAAAGTGCGCTAAGCCGATACATGACACCTTCTACGGTTCCTTTTTTCTTTTTCATGAGTTCGTGTTGAGACTTGTTACACATTAATAAAAGGACCCTTTCTTAGTGGGCCTCTTACCATTTGACCCCATGTGGAATTTCTGTAGGAGTTTGGAGTTTCACTTTTCCCTCTCACTTTTTGGAATTGCAGCTGAGTTGACACGTGGCCCCTTCCATGGCTCTACTAATTTTTCTTGCCGAATCGTCCCACGGCTCGGTTTTGAGTCACCGAGTCAGATTCCTTCATTTTTCACCATGATTTGGCTAAGTCCTTATCAAAGTTTTCGAAGGCTTGACTCATCTCGTATTAGTCTGAGATCCTCAGGGCTATCTCTACGTTTTCTCAAATTCACCAACTACCATGCTAGCGGGGATATCCATCTCCTCTGTTATCTGCAACCATCAATCGATCTTATGAGCTCATCTTTGCACAGACAAGATAACTTAGGGGATTATGTACTAATCATAGTAGTAATATGCTTGTTACCTAATTCCAGTGGGTAGTGGAGGAAATTAGATAACATGTACACACATGGATGTTCTTTCTTCCCTTTCTTTCATATTCCTCTATAATTCATCCACCATTTTCATCCCTTTGATGATATTTTGGTTAGCTTATTTCATACACATTTTGTGACATTTATCTCTATGGTATCTGTTTGACCTTGGTCTTTCATCACCTTGGTAAATTAAAGAACGACTGACCTCTTAGAGATCCTATCACTATCTACATCTAATAAACTTGTTGCGAAGAATTTTTAGGCATATTTGTTGACACTAGCCAATGTCATCATCAAAATCACTTCCATATCCTTCCATCAAGCCATCAGTGGTTCTTAACCCCTTGTCAAAATAAGAGAGCTGAAATAAAATTTTCGAGAATGTTATAAGCAAAAAGAATTAAAATCAATCAATAAAAAGAAAAGGATAAAAGCAAAATAAAATTGATATATAAATCTCTCTTGGGATATTTCCAATAATCTCTACGAGGATATGGAAGCCCTGATGAAGTAAAGAAATTTTGTGATTAGAATCAAATGCATCTCCATTGGGGCTATGGATGCCTACCGACAACAAAGCAATGTACGACTCTCCTTCCACAATCCATTCACAAATCACCTTTCAAACTAAATCATTCCTACACATTGGCTAGTATCTTCACTTGTTGTCTATAAAATCTTTCCTTCAAGAGGTAATTCATTTCCACTTGCACACATGGGATCTCGATGAGTAAATAGGATTAGTATGTTACCAATTGTTGCTTTTTGGACCTTGTTCAAACTCTTGCTTTAGCACATGTCTTGTCTCATGATTTGTGCCTTGGGCTAATAACTTTTCATCGACCACCTTCTAAATCTTTTCATAACATCCTTTTTTATTCAAAAATTGTTTATAAATCCATGTGTATAGGATGCCCTCTTTTCCATGTTTGCAGACACTTTTTTCCCCTTTTAATAAGACAATTTTCTACTTCCTTTCTCTCATGTGTTTCTTGGCCATCTTACACTAGGGGCATCCTTGCTCCCTCATGATTAAACCTATTTTATATTGGCCTTGATCCCCCTTTAGTGTGTGAAGATTTTTCCTTTGAATACTCCCACCTAATTGTTCTGGACATTTTTGCATCTTCACTTTCTTGTGCATACGCGTGGCATTTTTCCCTTATACATCCCATCTATTGTTGGGTCGCACCCACTCTTATTTGTCTTCCTGTACATAGTTTTAGAAAAAAATCAAAATAAAAAAATTCAAATATGTTTCTAAAAAATCAAAAACAGTAAAAATCATCCTACAAAACGTTGCTCTTTGGTTCCTACCTATTCTTTTACATGAATTACAAATCATCCGATCTACCTCCATCAACAAAGCTAGTTTTCTTACTATGTTCAGTACTTTAGGGAACAACGAGTTGCTTTGTACTGTTTCATAATGCATGATTTATTTTCATAGGACACAAGTGTCCTCCGTTATTCCCCTTGCATGTATCCTTGCTTGGGGCACCACTTTTAGCCCTTGTCATTAATTTGCATAGGTCGAAATCTAAGCTTGATAATAAAAACATTGCATTATGTTTTTCTTTTAGGTTATCTTGTTTACTTTCTCATATTGCATTACATTATGTATGTTATAGGAGTTAGGTATCTTTTACTTTCTCATATTGCATTTTATTTTGTATGTTGCCTGAGTTGGTGTTTTTAGTAATGGACATTTGTTCGTATATGGATTTTCATGTTATACTACACTTTTGTTCATTCTTTTTAATTAATACAGATGACATCGATCATAAGCAAAATGATGAAATAAAGTTGGTCTTTACATCCAAGATGATAGCTATATCCATCTCTTTTCATCTTCATTTTCTCCCATATCACTCTCCTTCTATCAACACTTTTCTTCAAAAGTAACTTGGGGCAATAGCGATCAATTCTTCTACTTCTTTTATTCTGTTTTCTTTCATCTTTTCTATCGTCAGTCACCTCTTTCATCACCCCATCGACACTCGAGGGGGAATCCTTCATTCTATTATTTTTTTCTTCTATCTCTTCAAAAAAATTATTTGTTTGTACTTGTCTACTATCTTTGAAGTGGCGTCACTTACACCACCCCAAAGAGGGGCAAATGTAGACACCTAAAATCCACTTACGCAGCTTTAATGCTAAGATTGCACTAATTATCCTCTTTCTCGTCATTTACGTAATAATTAGCGCTTTTATGCTAATTAGCTAACATTGCTCTTCATATTCATTAATTAACGACCTTTCGTTAATTAATTAGCCTTCTTATCATTAAGGATGTCAATTAATGACCTTTCGTTAATTAATATCCGCTTATGCAGGTTAATTAATTATTATTAATTAATTACGCTCATGACTCTAAATCAATAAATTATAATTTATTGGATCAAATTCCTCTCTTAAATCCCACAAATCATACTAATTTTCCTCTAATTAGCTCATATAAGCTTACCTCTCACCTATTAATTAATCACCATTGATTAATTAAAACATCCCCAACTCCCATGACTTACTAATGACAAATTAAACTCTTCTAAATCAAGATTACCTTTTATAAAGTAACCTTATCCATTCCTAATCTTGTTTTACCTTTATCCCACATTCATCAATTTGCTAGCCTTGCCTCTTCATGAAAGCTATATAAAGAACCCTCCTTCTTACCTTTCTTCTTGCACCATGCTTTGAATATTGAAAACTATAAGCATTTTGATCTTGAGCCATTCTCCATTGTTGGAAATAACTTATCCATCTTACATCCTTTCACTCAAAATTGAGTAATATGGGAAGATCCAAAATGGCCTTGTAGCCATTCTTGGTGATATTCCATTCTCAATCTTTGAGATCAAGTAACAATCCACTTTGATTGCTTATGTTTTTCATAGGTTCATAGTTTAAGTTAGCAATCATAGAGAGTAGGAAATAACTTAGCATGTAATTTCATTTATGCATTGAAGAAGCATTTCCTTTAAGCTCTTATCTTGATGGTTCATTGTTTAATTAAAATTTACTTTTAAAGCTATGTAGATATTAGTTTCAATTTATAGCTTAGTTAATTATACATGAGCATGCCTTACATACATTAACAAATCATTTCTTTCAAAGCTTGCACTGTTCACTATTTAAGTATTTTTGTCAGAAGCATAAAGTAATAAAATGTGGATAAGATCTAGCATTAGAAATTAGATTCAAAGAAAATCTTCAAAGCCATCAAATAAAATCAGATCCGAACCAAGGTTTTAGAGCTCACAATGCAAAGTTTCAAAGCTCAAGTAAGAAAAGGAATAATACATATGTAAAGAAGACTCAAGGTCTTCATAAAGTTTCAACAAACAAAGCTCAAACACAACAATAGTTACAAAATATAGAGCTTGACCTATCATCAAAAAATAGAGAAAGAAGCAAAACTACATTACGGACACGAATTTCAAAAATTTCATCGATAATGACCAAGAGTTGAAAGATAATGTAGTGTTAAATATTGAATCACAAGATACATGAAAAAAGATTCGGACATACAAGAAACTAAACAAAATATGAATATTGTTCAATAAATACCCACTCTAGAACTCTTTGAAATGATAAAACGTGCAAACCTAGTTTCAGTGTACAAATAGGGTATTTTCAAAATGCACGTTTTTAAGCAAGACTTAAACCATGGAGAAAACATAATGCAAATTTCTTGGTTTTAGAAAAGAAAACTCCATATTCTTTAACGGTTGTTTCATGTTCTATAATTTTTTTAAAATATGAAGAAGGCATAAAAACTCACCATTTTGAAGTCGAATCTTCTCAAACCCTAATAGTGTAGAGTAAAAACAAATGCCTAGAATGAGTTTTGAACTCGAGATTATAGGAACACAAAATAATATAATGAAAATGATTAATAGTGTTGATTTAGCCAAATACAAAGTAATGAATCAATAATGGTGTTAGAGAAATAAGGAGCTCACCCTTTGTTAGTAATGGTGGCTATCTTTGAAAAGAAAACCTTACAAAGTTTCATTCTAGCCTAAGGAAGAGCTCTCGAAAAGATGAAATGACGGACGTTATCTTCAAAAACCCATGATCAAAATTTCAAAAATGGTAGAGAACCCAATTTTTCACACCAGGACTCATAGAAATCCATTTTTACAGAGTTACGAGCTTTAAAGAACACATCCATGATGTCAAGTGAAAAATTTGTGAGGCTTCGCCCATTCACGGAGGAGTCGAAATGAACAAATGCTTAGGGTTTGAGAGTTTTTACCACCAACTCAACCATACTTCCACCTAACTCATCCAATGGGTTAAGAAATTAATTGTACAGATCAAGAAGCACAGAGATTGATGGTTGAGAAAAAAATCACCAACTTCTATGCAAACTCCTACCTCGAACCACGGTTAAGCAAGAACTCAACCATGCTCGCATAGTACATATATGTGGCAACATTTGATGAAACCCTAACTCAATCAAAGTTAAGGTTGCAGAATCGACATGTCAAGGGTTGAACATCATGGTAGAGGGGAATTTGTCCCAAATAATAATTGTTTGCATCAACATTGTCTAAAGGTCAAATAACATAATAATATATGCCAAGACCGAACCATACTACAAGCAATGATCATAGTAAAGGTGGATAATGATCAAAGGGACCAATGATATACATGCCCACGGAATGAATAAAATCCATCATTATCATCATCAATGATCATTAAAAATCCCACATCATTTGAATATTATAGTATGTGCCAACATATGAGTGGGAAAACCAATTATTACATGGCATGATTAAGATGGAGGTTATATGCAAATAATCGAAGGATACCAAGGTAATGTATTTAAATGGAGCCGATTCAAACAAAGATGGTATGTCAGGGCCAAATACAATGAGGGGTTAATAATGCCAAAGATGCCTTACCTCATCTTTTGCAAAATTTACTTTTTTCACAAAAGGAGAAAATATTATTTTTGCACATGTGCACAAGTGGTCCCCACAAGTTGAATTGTTTTGCTAAGTAAAGGATAGAAAAGCATTATTTCTTGCATAGGAGTAGATATTTGCATGCCATTACAAGAAGAAAAATAGGGAAGAAGAAAAAAATCCTTGCAAGTGGATGAAGTCACATCAGAGCTACATGAGAAGTTGCATGCACATTGGAGAAGACTTGCACATCAAGCAAGGGATATTATTATCTAAAGTATTCACCCAAATTATTTATTGTAATAGAAATAGAGTAGTCAACTACACTTTGACTAAAGTATATTTTTTGAATTAAAGGCTATTATTGCCTCATTGTAAACAACATGTTTATTTTATCCCTTTATTTATTCATGATAAAGGATAAAATTAGCATGCATGGCGAGTTCAGACTGCAACCTATTTTTAGGAGGGTTGGGTAAATAATTTTGCTATATATTGTGTGCATTGGCAAAGCACATGAGGAATTTTTGGATGTAGTGAGTGCTGAAGCAATTTCTTGCCGTTTTTCCCTTAAATGAGAACTAGTTATTGACTTTCCAATTATTTGCAGTGGTGTGTATCTTTCTATTAGCTCTTTTGAATGTTAATTCCTTGAATTAATTATCTTACCTTGCTGCAAATTTGGTGTTTCTATATAGTCTTAGTATAATGTTAGTTGCTTTATGTGTTTTTGATTTATCCTTCAACACATAAGTTTTTTTCCTTAGGATCATGTTGAAACCTATTGTGTGTGCTCCCCGTAATTTGTACTCAAGTATATTGTGCATGTACTCAGTCAAATCCCTCAATAATTTTTGTGTATCACCCCATTTCAAATTACAGTTACAACCATATTTTTTACCCTTAAAATCCCAAAAATTAGTTTAGGATACATCAATATGCAACCCACCTTGTAATCCTAGAGACTCACCTCAACATAGGGGTACCTGACAACCCCGAGGTGTTTCCATTATATCTCGCAAAAGTGAGGGAAGAGAAACTTAGAACCCTCGTTGTTATCCCTAAATCAGGGTGCGATTCGAGAGATAAAAATTTAGTGAAGAACCTAATTCACAAGGATCACCAACCCTAGTATAGTAGATTACTAACCCTACAAGGATCACCAATCCTCACTTTAGTAGAGCACCAACCCTATAAGGAGCATTAACCCCTAATTTAATGAAGCACACAATCTACAAGAAGGATTCAACCCCCTAGGATGACCAAGCACCAACTCACCTACATAAATATGTTTGATCTCTAAAAATTTTTCTTCTACAACTGATGGAGATCACTAATTAAGCTCACAAACCCTAGCTCATACCCTAGGGCATCAAACTTATTCTTTATCCTTCTTGCTTCAATTGTCTTGCCTCTAACTTCTTGCTCTCATGTTGTCATGTCTTCCTAAATATGAAAAACATCTAATCTACCTTCAAATCATGACTTCACATTTGCAAATATCTCTTCTCTAGGTCTCTTTCATTTACATGTAAGACTAGCTCACCAAATGAGCCAAAACTTCACTTTTATAGGCATTTATTCTTCTTTATTCAAAGGATTCCAGTCCTTCATCATAATTTTGACTCATTAATATCTATAACATTGATTTTTTTAATTACAACAGTTACATATGACCCACCTAGCTAAAATCCTCATTACATGTGCCAAAAATGGCTCAAAATCCCATAGGCACATTCTTAAAAATGTCCTAACATTAGTACCATAATTTTTCATGACCAAAAACCCCTTTCATATGAAAACAATACCATAAAACATTCATTCATATTCACACTTAAAATCAATGAATCAAATTATTTCATTTACTAGGCCAAGATTCCTTTACAAATCTCAAAACAACTGTTTCATGCACCCTTCAACACCCTTGAAACTTAATCGATAAAAAAATAACTTATAATCAACCAAAACATGCCATGTGACCACTTATATGAAATAGAAAAACATGTAGAACAATTCTAAGAAATTTATAAGACATGAAAAATCCATAACTTCAAACCACAACATTTTCCTTTACCATATTAACTGCGCAAAAATATGTTTCCAAAGGTTCCCTCATAAAATCATTTCTACATACATTAAAGACTCCAAATGGATTAATTAGATTTAAAATTAATCCCTATTCACATTCTAGGCCCAATCCATATCATTCTTAAAACAACATCAAATATTTACCATAAACAGATGTTGTCTTGAACTCGCCAAATTATGTTTTCTCAAAGAATGACCTGCAATTCCTATCAAATCACCTAATCATGAGACATGGAATACATCAATAGAAACCAATCTAAATATAATTTCCAATATAACTTAAATCATCTCTAAACTCCACTGTAGCTCAAGTTATGCTAGGTTTCTTGGACCATGCTATTTAAGACCCAAAACTACCCTTTGACGAACCAACCTATTTGAACCTCAAAACATCATGAAACCGCATGAAAATGTCCTGAATCCTCTATGGAAATCAATAAAAACTCCCAATAATCATGCACCATCATTTTTGTATACTACTCTTTTGGACAACCTTGTTACAAAACCTTCTTCTTCATAAACTTCTATTTTTAGGTGGGTCCCACATATCACCATGACCTCAACCATAAATTTCTGGAAATCCCGAGGAGTCCTCTCTGACTTCCATTCATCAATTTTGATAAATCAATCAAAACCTGGGTCAAAACACTCCACTTTTTGGCAATTTTCCTAGCTAGGTTTAACTAGGTTTTAGATCTCTTTACCTTTTTAACATTTGTTCATAAAAAGTGACAATTAAATGAACTCATTATTTTGATCAAACCTTATAATAATCCTTGAAATCCATAAGGTCCCGAGCATCAAAAGTTGCACTTGAAATGGAAATGCACTAGATTTTGACCTTGTCTCACCAAAACAGTCATATCTTGCAAAATACACATCATGGGCACCTAAAATTTTTCTAAGAGCATCATCACTCATCCCTCTAACATATAAAATCATCATAATGTGAATTCCATTGCCTAATCTCTCCATTCACTAAGACTTACCTATGCTTGCATGTTAGATCCTCACTATAACAACTAGGGCCAACTGAAATAATGTAATAATTGAACATGAAACCTCTGCAAATGACCCAAAATACCACATATGGCATGATATACCTATTTTCATTCTTTCATGAGCTCAAATGGCTCTAATCCACTATGTTACACCTCATAGTTACATACATACCCGCTCACAATGAGCACATGTAACATGGTGAACCAAATGTATCTCGCACTATCCCATTGTTGTGATTGCTCATGCACCCTCAAAACCTTTATACACCATTTCAACATGCTTCTCAAGCAACCAAGAAGCCCACTTTTCTAAGAAACACCACTTAGGCACTGTATAGGATTGCTAGAGAAATCACATATCATCGAATCCAACTATAAGCAACTTATAAACATCTCAACTAGTATGTTAAAGACTATAAAAACATCATAAACTCATCCTACAACATTCAATTTTTTTATTAATGTGGTTTTACATCAATGACAACATGTATTGGGACACCATGCCCAATAATTCCCCCTTTATCATGATGCAAAACACCCGAATTTGATCAAGGAAAAAGGACAATGGCCAAAGGGAAGGAGGCGTTTGGGACTTAATGGTCATTTTTTCAAAAATTGGCCTATGCGATGGTCGATTGACGCCCTTCTCGTGATGCCGAGCTGGTGCATCCGTAGGCCGGGCTCTGTCGAGAGGCAATGTAGAAGTGCTTGGGTCCCAAATGCTCCACTCCGGATAATGCGATCATTGAAAACTGTAAAAGTGGTCAGCCAAGCCTCTTCTCGGACCCTGTTGATTTCGTCTCAGTTTCTCTGGTGGACTCGAGAAGACCTAGCGGCCCAACTTAACCTTCTCGAAAGTAGAGCAATCATCGCAAATTTTTTCGGTCATCGGCTCTCTTTGGAAGGCATTCGAAACTGGTGTGATATTCAGTGGGGTAGTGGCCTCAGAATCCACTTCTTGGAAAGAGGCTTCTTTCTTGTAATCTTTCAGAGTGCAGCTCAAAGGAACGACACCATGGAGAGAAAAGAATTTCTCTGTGCGGACTCAGCCTGGTCATTCACAAGTGGGCTACACATTTGACCCAACAAAAGTGGAAACGGAAGGTTTCCAAGTTTGGTAAGGCTCTATTCACTTCCTAGTGAGTTTTGGTCTGCCACCACTCTCCACAAGATCTGCTCCAACCTTGGGCATGTCATTCGCATTGATCCTGTCACTTTGGAAGGTACCCTTTCGTCCTTTGCTAGGATTTGCATTTCCATTGATCCTAACAAAAAGCTACAAGATCTCATAGTCATCTCTTCCCCCTCCAGGAAATGGGAACAGAAGGTGGAATACGAAGGAGTTTCCGACAGTTGTTTCATTTACAAAAACCAGGTCATTTCCAAAAATCTTGCAATAAATCCCATGTTCCCAGCAAAATGGTGTGGAGAAAGAAATCTATTCCTCTCCAGGCTTCTTCACATCCAGCTCCTCCTCTAGTAGAAAAAGAGCCACCTCCAAAAGCGGACATTAATGACTCGATTCCTGCGCTTGAGTCCCTAGCCTTGGACCCGAGTACCATTTCTCTTGTTAAAGAAATGGTTAAGGACTCTTCTAGGATTTTATCCTTATTTCATGAAGGTATTTCTCTCGGTCTGGGTGGGAATGCTGACTCTTTGGAGAAATGGGTGAATGAGAAGGACAAATTAATCCTTTCTATTGATGGAGATCACTGTGGATCTCAGGATGCTGTCCCCGTAGTCTCGACATCGGCTCACCCACAGATGCGCCCGATTCTTCCAACTCCAGTGATTCTTGGAATGGATCTTGGGCCGAGGGGTACTCAAGGTCATCCCTCCAAGAGTAACATTTCCCTTAAAGAAATTTGCTGCAGGTAAGTAGCTTCAGCTTCATTCCTTTTTTCCTTCCTTGAGTAAGAGAGGTGGGTCCTCTCTGAAGATCAAATGATCCTCTTCTCCTGGAATGTTAGGGGCTTGAATGCTCCTAACAAACAACATCTTTTAAGACGTTATGTCACTGAATCTTTAGCTGATTTATGCTTGATCCAAGAAACTAAGATGTCTCTAGTAGGTTGTAAGAATGGCTGGTTTCGAAAATGGAAAGGTTGGGAAGGTTGCTTCTCGGACTCACTGGGTGCTTCGGGCGGGCTGGGTGTTTTGTGGAAATCTAGTTGTTGTAGTCTCAAACCTCTCCTGGTTGATCCAAATTTCATTTGGTGCAAGGTTATTATCAAACATTCTGATGAGGCCTTCTTCTTATGTAATGTTTATGGTCCCTCTATTCCGCAAAAGAAAAGGGAGCTCTGGTCTAAACTTCAGCTTGTCCTTGCCTCGGCTTCAAACTCCAAGATCGTAGTTGTAGGTGATTTTAATGCAACTCTCTCTGATACTGATAAATGGGGAGGTATTCAATGGCAGCCTCATTCTCAAGTTGATTTCATTTCCTTTGTGTCTTCCACCAATCTTGTGGACTTGGAGCCGTGTTCGGGTTGGTTTATGTGGAATAATCGGAGGCTTGGGTTCGGGATTGATGCAAAGCGGTGTGCCTTGGATGATTTCTAGTCTCGAAGTTTGGTTGCATCACAATTTCTTCTGAAATGCTCTGTTCTTCCTCTTTCTAGCTCGATCATTTTCCTATTTCTTTAATCATCTCCTTTGATCTTCCCCCTCGACGATCGCCGTTCAAATTTGAAAACATGTGGTTGCAGGATTCTTCTCTCAGGCCTCTGATTAAAACTTGGTGGGATTCCTTCAAGGTCGAAGGGACTTGGATGTATATTCTCTCAAAAAACTCTCAATGTTGAAAGATAATTTGTGGGCCTGGAATGTCTCCTGCTTCAAAAACATCTTTCAAGAGAAAATCAGAGTGGAAAAAGAGCTTCGTATTCTTAATGACTCTATTTTCTCACATGGGATGCATCAGGCTGACTTTCTTAAAGAAAAATTATTGCTAAGGGAGCTCGGTGATCTCCTCCTTAAAGAGGAAACTCACTGGAGACAAAAATCGAGGGAAGTTTGGTTGGCTGATGGTGATAAAAATACAAAGTTCTTCCACGCTTCGGTGAAAGCTAGAAGAAATTCCAATTATATCTCCTCCCTTCAGTTGGAAGACAACTCTGTGGCATCCACCCAAATCTGGATCAAATCTGAGTCGGTGTCATTTTTCCAAAAGCTGTTGAATGGTGATTCAGCCACCCCCTTGGGGCACTTAGCTTCCCTTCTTTCAACAGATCCCTTCTTTGGTTGATGATGCTGACAATATTAAGCTTTTCCCCTTTTTCCAAGGAGGAGGTTCATAAAATTGTTTTTTCAATGAAAAGGGACAAAGTGCCTGGTCCTGATGGCTTCCCCGCCTCTTTCTATCAAGACTTCTGGGAAGTTATTGGGGATACAGTTTGGCATGTTGTTGAGGAATCCTAGCGTACAGGAAAGCTTCTGGGGCACACTTAATCATACTCTCATTTGCATGTTTCCTAAAAAGTCTCCAGCAGATTCTTTGGATGACTTCAGACCGATCTCTCTCTGTAATACGTCCTACAAAATTATCTCAAAAGCCATTGCCACAAGAATGAGCCCTCTACTCTCTAAATTAGTGGCACAAGAACAAAGTGGTTTCATTCAGGGAGGTCTATTACTGATGGGATCATTATCTCACATGAATTGATTCATACTCTTCACTCTTCCTCTAGAGCTGGCATGATGTTGAAAATGGATTTTAGTAAAGCTTATGACCATATTAATTGGAGATTCCTTATTAAGTCACTTCATGCTATGGGATTTAGTTGGCACTTTTGCAACTGGATCTTCAACTGCATTATTGCTTCCCATGTTTCTCTGTCTTGGTCAATGGTTCGGTAGAAGGTTTTTTCAGTAGTAGTAGGGGACTGAGACAAGGCAACCCTCTTTCCTCTTTTCTTTTTATTTTGGTCATTGAAGCTCTTAGTCGGAGCATCAAATCTCCCATTCGGAAGGTTCTCTTAAGGGTATTCGCATAACTTCCAATCTTCTACCTCTCTCGCACCAACAATTCATGAGATGATACATTCTTATTTGGTCAAGCGTCCATTCCAGAAGCCAGATGCTTCTCTTCTCTACTGAACTCTTATTCTTCGGTGACGGACAGGTCATCAACTTCCACAAATCTGTCATTTTCTTTTTTAATGTTGCTCCAAGAATACAGAGAAGGATCAAAGCAATTCTTGGCTTTACCGTGGGTGTCCTTCCATCCAGATATCTGGGTATTCCTCTTTTCTCTGGACATGGTAAAGCTCTTTTATGGGATGGGCTCATTAACTCTCTTTCTTCTAGATTGCTCTCCTGGAGAGGTAAATGGTTATCTCTTGGGGAGAGCCATGCTGATAAACTCTGTTCTTCTGGCCATTCCTATCTATATGTTGTCTATCTTGCAGATCCCCAAGATAGTTCTACACAAAATTGAGAAGGTCATCGATCATTCTTATGGCAAGGGAACAATGAAGAGTGAAAATTTCACTTGGTTAAATGGGATATGGTCAAGTTTACCAAATGATTGGGTGGGTTGGGTATTATGGATCTCGCTATTTAGAATTCAGCTCTCGGGGCTAAACTTGTCTGGAACTTCATTTCAGATGCTAAAAGGCTTGCCTATCAAGTTCTTTCACATAAGTACCTTGAGGGTGGTCGCCCGAGTTACTGCTCTCCAGTTCCGAGCTCCCTAAAGGTTCACATGTCTGGAATTTTTTTTGTAATTCTAGACCCCTGATTGCTGACTTGGTCTCTTGGAAAATCAATAACGGATAGCTTGCCAACTTTTGGGAGGACAGTTGGAATGGGTTCCCACCTATTAATCTAAAGCCAAAACTCAACAGAGTTATGAATGAGACCAAAATTTCTTGGGGCTCTTTGGTTGCTGATTATGGTGGCCAACATCATAACGGTTCACCTTCTTGGATTTGGAAAGATTTAACCAATATTGGGACCTCCACTCTTGAATCATCCCTTTACAAGGAAGCCATTCAGGACAGAAATCCACACTTCCTAGGCAGTGAGGACCAACTTCTCTGGCTTGGGGATGCCACGGGTTCTTCTCCATGAAAGCTGGTTATGATCTTCTTTTCTCAAGGTCTGACCAGGGCCTCCCCTATTCTTTTTTGTTGGCATCATAGTATTTCTCCCAAAGTGGCCATCTTTGGTTGGCTGGTTTTGAAAAGAAAAATTCGACACAAGTGAGGAGAAGGTCTTGGGGCTATGTGGGACCCACCAAGTGTGTGCTTTGTGGTGCTGCTGAGGAAGACCTGGATCATCTTTTTCTTTTTTTTCCTTTTGCTTCCATTGGGATTGGCTCCTTAGTAAATTAAAACTTTCTTGGGTCCCATGCAAAAATATCAGCGAGACCCTTCTTTCATGGCTGAAATTCAATCTCAAAAGCTCTTTGTGTTCTATATGGTCCATTGCTCCATTCTTCCTCATATGGCATATTTGGTGGGAGTGCAATCTTTGGCTCTTCCGGGAACAAACGGTCGAGTTGCATGTTTTCCTCAACAAGTTGGAAGTGGCCATCTCGGAAAAAGTTAGTATCAACAATCTGTCTCATTCCAATTTCTCCTCCAGAGACGTTGAAATATCTAATTCTTGGCCTCTCATCAAGTTTCCTAGCCCGGGTTCTATCATAAAAATGTCTCTCACAGGTTGAAAAATTAATTCAAAGGAAAAGGGCCAGATGGAGACCCCCCAAAGGTATGTGGAAACTTAATTTTGATGGTGCTTCTAGAGGTAATCCGGGAAAATCAGGTGTTGGGTGTATTCTTAGAGATGATTCAGGACATCTTATTAAGGCTGGTTCATTTCCCCTCCGGGATGGTTCGTGCAATGCTGTAGAAGCCCAAGTGCTTCTGGAAGGGGTAAAGATGGTAGCCTATTTGGGTTGCTCTCAACTTTATATTGAAGGAGACTCACAAATAATTATCCATGCAGTCTCTAGAGGCTCTTCCCCCTCGTGGAAAATCAACATTTTCATCCCCCATATTTTCTTTTGGTTGGGCAAGATTGGTACTTGGCACATCATGCACAATTATTGGGAAACCAATTATGTCGCTGATCTTTTGGCTAACTATGCAATAGATCACCCTGCCACCAGTGTCATATCTGATACAGTCGAAGCGTGGCAAGGTCTTTCAAGTATTATCTCATGTGAGCGGAACAACTAGTGTTCACAGGTCGGATTTGGCTTCTCGCGCGTGCAACACCCCATTTAAGGGAGGTGGTTGTCTTCTTTTTGCTTTGTGATCTTCTATTTTCTTCCTCACCTTGTTGGTCTTTCCGCACGGTTCAATGGCATTTCTCGGTTTCCCATTTTTTCTCCTCCAGAGCTCGGTGTCGAATGTTGCCATGACCTTAGCGATCGATCGCTCATGCCTATCGAGGTCTTCATTTCTCCTCGGACCTAGGAAGCCGAGGAAATTGAGACTATTTTGGGTGATTCCTATAGGTTTCAGTCTCACCATGTGCGTTCTAATGCGGACATAGAATCGCCTTCGTCTCTTTTTTCTGTTATTGGAGGAGGATCTGGTCATTGTCGAGTTCATTTCTAACTCTATTATTCATCCCGTTCATCGTGTGGGGCTGGGTGAGGAATTGGCCGACTTCTCCCTACCGGATCCTCTTCTTTGGGTTGAAGAGGTCGATGAACTTGCAATCGGCATAGGACGCGGTATCCAGTGGATTTGTGGTCAGTACAGAGCTCTTCTTCACCACGCACAAAGTGTTAACAACCTCTTCATGATGGGTCACTCGATCATCATCTTCTGCCGGAGGTGGACATTGAGGCTTGGCTTTCCTATTTATTCTATAATTGATCAATGGAATGAATTAAAGGATAGGGCATGCGGTGCTTATCGACTTCTTCTGCGGGAGGCCAATCGCTATCGCTGGTACTGCATTGGATGAGGTTGTTGTGTCCCTTTGGTTGCTTTGGTCATTTTTTTGCGTTGCTTGGGCTTTTGGATCTCTCTCTGCATTGTGGGCAGTCACCCTTCTTCCTCTTTCCTTCCTTCTTCTTTCCTTCTTCCTCCTATTTTTCTTCTTCTTCTTCTCTCTTGTTAGGTTGGGGCCTAACCCCCCGGTTCAAAGCTCCAGTCAAAAGCGTTAAATTATAAAAAAACACCCCCGAACTTCTCCCCTTTTCACATTAATGAAAAAGGCATACTTTATCTTACCTTATTCACCTTCTTCAACTTGGATCCCCATTATTTGGTTGGAAACATCAACCAAATGTCTCAAATTGACTCATTTTCTTGATTTTTCCCAAAAACTAATTTTTTTCCTTCATTTAAGCATGCAACAACAAGCTCCCCTAGTAAAGAGAAAGAGAACTTCGCATCAACCTGAAAAATATTAGTCAAACATAAAATAGGTAATATCTCACCTTGTAAGGGGTAAAAACTTCATTTCCATCCTCTCAGGCATGCAAAAACATCAAATTCCTCCTTCAAACCTATTATAGCCTCCTTATGGGTAATGTAGCAAAGTCATGAAACATAAACAACAACACTATTTACATACCAAAAATGAAATGATATACCCTACTTCTTCATTTCTCCATCAATCTTGATGATGAAACACATTCCTTAGGCAAAAACATGCATATCAAGGCATATACTTTCACTTCATACCAAGAAAAATACGGTGAGACCATGGCCGACTTCTTAGAGAAATTTATGCCATTTTCAACATCCATCTATAGGTCAACCATGGTTAGACCCATGCAAAATGCACTCCCCTTGGGCTTAAGGCCTATACTTCTAGCTCCTAAGTACAAAATAGAGGAACTAGTCCTATTACCAAGCCTTGAATTCACCATTATAACTTTTTGCAATCCCTAAGCACCTCTAGTTTTTAGGAGTAGGTTTAGAAAAAGCATGTAAATGACTGAAATAAATAGGTGATGCGCCAAATTTAAAAGAAATGACAAAATATCTGAGATATTTATCAAGAATAGTTGAAGGGCTAAAAAACACAATCTACCACTCTGATAACGTAAAAATATAAGGAACTGAAACAAATAATAATAAATGAAACAAAGAAATTCTAAGGGCGTCAAGCATGATGAATTTCCTGACTCATTTAGAACTATCTTTCATAAAAGAAATGAAAGTTCAAAACATATGAAAATCCAATTTGCACAAAATAAGAACTCTTTATTCATATAAAGGAGTACATAAGGCCCATAAAAGCATAGATTACACTTCTCTTCTATGACAGAGGCTTACTAAGGCTAGATAAAACATACAAAAATATCTTTTTTTCCTCTTTTCTATCTTAGAATTCGCTCTCCTCTCTTTTTTTTTATCATCCGTATATCACCTCCTTTTATAGGAAACATTTTTCCTCTGTCACTTTCAGCTACCACCCTTTTCCTTCAATTCTGATAAGGCCTTGCACTTATCCTTCTAGCTCCTACCCCTAGTATTTTAAATGCAACACCACCACTATCTTCCCTATTAATTCAGATATTTGACCTTCATGGTTTTGGAATAAATATTTTGTCCCTTTATAGAAATCCACACATCTACTCTCTTCTTGGTATTGCCACTGAGTCCCTGTCTGATTAGACTCCTCATTTGGGCCACGTGGAGGGCTCACACTTACTTTGGGTCCTCCTTCCTTTTGGGCTATATCAAATATGTGTCAGAAAGACACGTGGAGTGTCTATGTGAGTTTGAGAACCCGCTTGAATGTTTGAAGTTGGGGATGCACCTATGAGACACGTGGAGACCACCACGAGCATTTCATACTTAGTCATTACTAGATTTTGATCAACCGAGGGCATCTAGAGTCTGGGGACAAAATACTTAACAAAAGAGTCATAAAAAATAATATAATCAGTTTGGTGACTCACCAAGGGCTCCATGCCTATCATGGAAGAATCGATATCTCATGCCTTCCCAAAATTTCAAAATTGCAGCTAACTGTATGTCATTTAAAGCATTCGCAAGGAATCTTGATATCCGAGCCATTCTTCTTCTGTCGGGTAAGTTTTTTCGTTCGCAAGGCTTGAAAATCTTAGTCAACTCAATTATCTCCTGTGGGAGAAACCTTGAAGGCTCTGCATGACCACATGCAAGTAAAACTCTAGTTGTATGATAGGATTAATGATGGCCTCGACCTCAGTGACACTAGAATCTTCCTTCAAAGACTGGAAGATCATCTTGTCTTGGCGCTTAGCAATCAGAAGCTACTGAATTTGGTCTTTGGATAAGACCGTAGACTCATCTGGGAAGGGAGAGGGGAAACCAAGCTATACTAATTCATTGATATTCTATTTTCTTTCCCTCATACCCTATCAAAAAGTTGTTAAGAGATTCTGACATTTGACAGAAGCTTTTTCACAACTAGAATCTCATTGATCTTTTTCATTGTCAACCGCCTGTTAGTGATTCTTGTATTCTGAAGAGTAAGATCTGAGGCATCGTAGAGTTTTGAATTAGGAGTTTTGACTCCTGGACCTTGGTAGATAGGGTGTTGTTGATGGTAGAGACTGCACTTTCCACCCTAGAGCACAATTCTATGCATTGGATATAAATCCGAGCATCGGGGCTAGATTTTTACTATGTGGTGGCGATCCTGTCACAATATGGAGGCATATAGACCTTGTACTAATGATATAATTCCAGCTTTTTGAGATTTTTGACTCAATTGGTTGGTCAAGTCCTTGACCATTTTATCAGAAGATTTTAACTTGGCCTAAAGGCCATCCTTTTCCTGTGAAAGTGAATTAACCAGGGCCTCGGTGGTGGTGAGCTTAGCTGCCAGAGATTTCACTCTACTTGAGAAGCTACGAGGGCTTGCTTGGTCGATGTGTCCCTTAACTCCCTCTTGAGCTGGTCTACCTCTCTATCCTTGGCCTTAAGCTCAGCCATGCGGCCTCATTGTTGTAGCTTCTACCTTTTGGAGGCTGGCCCGCACCTTTTTAGCTGATTGCTGAGCTTCAAATAGTTGGTAGTGACTACCACCGCCATTTCATTCATCAACTTGACTTTGTCTTGAGGCTGGAATTCAGTGAGGTCCACTGCGATAGCACTAATGGAATAGTCATCATGGCACATTTGCTCCGTGGGCTTAGATACCGAGGGACAAGGTGAGCAATGGTTAAGGAGCCCTATTGATGATCATATAGGGATCGAACCTACTTGGTTGATTGAGCTGCCATCTCCTTCTTTCTCTACTTTGATCTCCTTTGATCTCGGGTTACCTTGGTGGCCTCTACTTGACTCCAAAACTTAGAAGGAGAAGAGACCATCCCTCCCACAAATGGGAAACCAGGTGGTAGGCCATATGGAATGGTCACTAGTGATTGAGATACTACAGATACCAGGGCTGAAGAAGGGGGCATGATGATGTGAGGTGAGAAGCTAGGGATGGTAGTAGGGTACCATGTGGAAGTAGAGGAGTTTCCGATGGAGGAAGGGCTGGGATGTAGTGATGGACGGAAGGATTGCTTCCAAATGGGAAGGTGGAGTGGAAGCATTTCAGAGAATGAAACCTCAAGTGGTGGGTTTACAAGAATCGTGATTGATTTTAACTTCTTGTGGTCCGGGATAGAGAGAGACTCTTCCCGCTGTTAGCTTTTGAGAGCTCGGGGGATGGAGAAATTTGAGAGTCTAGAAAGGAGAGGATGATGAAGGTACCTCAGGCATCCGTTGCTGTAGCTCGGAGGACCCCATGGTTAACCTAAGAGGTTGCTTAGTAGTGAGGACAAGTATATCCTCATTATCTGAATCAGATTCATGCTCGCATCCCACTTTTCCTCCCATGGCTCATTAGTGGGAACTTCCTCAAAGTTTTGTGTGGTTTGGCTGATTTCTTGCCTGTATTTCCAAAATCCCTCAATCTTCCTGGAATTCCAATCCTTTCTTTTTAAGGCTACTTTCAGTCCTTTCCCAATCGTTAGAGTAGGGTCAAATACTTTTTCACCGGATGAAATGACTCCTAGTCTGGAGTGGGGATATCATGGAGTTGACGAAGATCTCAGGTGCTTCAGCCTTGGGGCTTCACCGTGAATCAAAAAATGGTCTTGATTCATGCTTGCAGGGGACTTTGATTTTATTTGTAGACAGGGTCTCAACTATTTTCCCATCCAGGATCAAACCTCCATGCGTCTTGGATCAAGGCAAAACCATAGGAGGCCAACTTCCAAAATAGACAATGGTCCCTTTGCCTCTTGATTACAGTAATCCCTCCCCTACTAAAAGGGAGGTCATAGATTGCTTTCTTCTTTTTGGTTGAGCCAACCTCCAGGTCTAGCATGACGAGCTGTCGGGTGACTTCGAGACCTGCTAACCGAGGTGTGAGGATCCTCGGGAGCATGAAGGATTCACCTTTGAATCCATGAACTTGAATCATAGAATGACCTCTAGAAAAGAAGTAGTCAATGGGGTGTAATGGGTCTGAGAAGATAGACCATGTAGAGTCATTCATTTTGTTATCGATCCCTTTAGGATCAAGCTCTAGCAAAAGAGGCTCCACAAAAGCATTGAAAAACTCGTAGACATCGAAGAATGAGACAATACATGGGTCCACATGCAGATGTGGGATAATATTTGTGGAATTCACCTCCACATCCCACAGGGTCAGGGCATGAATTGACTAAAATACTGAGCATTTTGGTACAAAATGAGGTGAAAAAGGAAAGACGAATACCTGAAGGTGGATGTCATTGAGAAATGCTTGAGTTGTTCACAAATTGACCCTGCTATGACTTCCATGAAGTCAAATTTATATATTTTTCTTTGTGCTAATGGTCTTCATCGGAATATAGACATCATTCCCAGTTCCTCAACATCTTTTTCGAGTCCTTCCCAAAAATAAAAGCCAACATAGAGCAGACATCTTGAGCATCAGGCTTGAGGGACTTTAAGGGGATGGGGAAACCGGGAACCCCTAATGTTTGGAGTCTAACTATCTCAACTCCTTGGTAATCATCATGGCCTTCGTTTGACATTAGACCCATACATTTTGAAGCTTGGCTATATCATAAAAACTAGCCAATGATCATAGTTTAGGGCTAACATGTCCCTGATGGCCATGTGGTGTGATTGTAACAACTAAATTTCGGCCCTTGATGGTATGGTTTCCTGAGTTTAAAAAATTTCACGCACATATTTGTATAAGCTCTGGGCATGGGTGTGTGAGGGGAACCATGTATTGGGAAAGAGTAGTGCTCTAGGTCCTAGCATTGAATGAATTTGAGTCTCCAAGAGTTGAACTGGCACATGCTTCTCTCAAAGCTTTGGACCTTTTGTTGAGACTGGGCTCAAATATATCATCGGTAGGGTTGATGACCAGCAAAGGATCATTGTACTGAGACAATGAGTCTAGATATTTTATCTTTGGATGGTGCTATCGAGGAGGAATGGGTTGTCTTGTGTAGGATTTTGTTACTTGAGTAGAGCTAGAGGTGGTGCCGACCATTTTGCTTTGAATTTCTTCAAATGACTTTGGATCTTTTGGAAACTTTGATATTTCACCGATAAAACTAAAATGATTCAGAATGATCCTGCCAAACAGAGCTCAAAGGGCCTTTAATATCCATTGTAATCCCAGGAGTAAAGGCTCATACATACCCAGAGTCACTTCTCATAATGCTTCTTTTAAGTGAGAGACCCGAGGCGCTGAACTTGGTGCCTTTGATAGATCTTGCATTGATTGTGGATATTTTATTTAGGAAAGAGATCTTTACCTTTGATGATGAATTTAATGTGAGAAGATGAGGGGCAATTTTTTGATATATCAAAAGTGACGTGGACAGGGGTGGTGAAGCACGTGGCAAAAACATCCAATGAAAGTGGAGGCTCAAAACAAAACTAAAACTACAAAACAGAAACAACAATATATACATATGATACAATTTAGAAGATATTTAAATGTAAGGCTTCAGATGGATCCCATTTACTGGAATCGCCAAAGGATCTCCTACCATGGTTTTGAGCTCAAATGAGTTATGTTGCTTGCATGCACTGATTATGAATGGTCCAGTCCATAAGGGGTCAAACTTTCCATGGTTCCGAGTTTAGCTACTCTAGCATCCCACTTTAAAATGATAGTTCCGATTTGGAAGTTTGGCTCTGATGTCTTTTGATCGAACCATGTCTTAACTATTTGTTGGCGATTAATCATGGCCTCGTGGGTGAGTTCACACTTTTCTTAGAGTTCTACCAACTTGGCGAGCCTTACTGACATTGCTCCATTTTCTCTATCTCAAATCCTTTCAGCAGTTGTAATGTGGGAATCTCTAAAGAAATTGGCATCACAACACTTTTCCCATAGACCATTTCATATGGCAAATTTTTTAGGATCTACTTTGGGGTGATCCGATCAGCCCATAAGGTTATTTTAATATGCTCATGCCACAACCTTTTATGCTCATGTCCCATCTTTTTAATGAGTCTTATTAGATTCTTATTTGTAGACTCCACTAGGCCATTCCCTTGGGGGTAATAGTTAGAGGATGTCTTCAAATATATCCCATGTTTGACCGCAAAATCAGACACCTTAGCTCCCAGGAAAGCTTTAGCATTGTCGGATATAATGGTGTGGGGGAACCAAAATGAGTAGTGATATCCCACAAGAGTCCTAGGATCACATCTTCAGTAGACTCCTTAAGTGGGACTGCCTCATCCACCGGGTGAAATAATCTATTGCCATGAGAATCCACCGGTGTTTGAAACTTGAAGTTAGATTAACCATTCTGATGAAATCAAGACCCCATTGTGTGAAAGGTTCCTCAATTAAAATGGGGTTGAGGGGAAACACTTGTGTTTCTTCGAAACCCATGTAAACTTGACAAACCTTACATTTTTCATTTTCAATCGACTTGCATGAACAAGCTAGGCTAGAAGTATCCTGCTTGTAAAATATTTATAGCAGTAGTTTGGGCTAAAAAATGACACCGAGTCTCCGTGATGCAACTCTCTTAAGACTCTTTTGGCCTCTTCATCTTCAAGGCATCTCAACATCAACCCATTAAAATTCCTCTTAAAAAGGAAGCCATTAATTATAGCGAAATGAGTCCCTTGTTGCCTGTAATACCTTCTCTTTTTCAAGGGGAGATGGCTAGGATACTCTCTAGTTTGAATAAAATGAATTTTGTTAGAGACCCACCCCTCGGGCCTATCCTCCTGTAAGTACATTATCTTTTTCGACTCATCAATTATTCAGGGACTGGTTCCTATGTCAAGTATTGACATAGTCCCCTACCTCTTACGAGCTTTGTGGGCTTTATATCTATGTCATATTCTAGGATTTTGGTTATCCAATTTTCCCTTTTTTCAGTTATCTCACCCTCCATTATATACTCTTTGACGCTGGGGTGAGCTACCATGACCAGAATTTTGTTGTGTGTGACCAAGTGTCTAAATTTCTTCAAACCTTTGACTATGGCATAGGCCTGTCTTTCCACAAAATTGTACCTTATTTCATAGTCATGAAGCATTTTTGAAAAGAAGGCAATGGGGTGTTCCTCCCCTATCGCTCTCCTCTTTGGGTTAACACAGATGCTATGCTATTTCTCCCCGTATACATACATGATGAAATATTTAGAGAAGTTGGGATTGTGGAGTATGGGGCCGATGCAATAGCTTCTTTGATCAATTCAAAAGACTGCCGACCTTCCTCAGTCCATTTGAAAACTAGATCTTTCTTTAGCATGAGAGTAATGGGGTGGACGGTCCCCATAAAATCTGATATAAACCTATTGACGAAGTTGATCTTTCCTAAGAAGGATTGAACAACCTTCTTGTTGACTAGAAGAGGCAGCTCCAAGATGGCCCTGACTCTCTCAGGATCAATGGAAACTCCTTCCTTTGACACCACATGCCCCAAGAGTTTTCCTTGGGGAATGCCAAAAATACATTTCTTGGGATTCAGAGAGATCCCAAATTCTTGACATTTTTTAAACATGGCTTCTAAAGCATCAAAATGTTCCTCCGCCATTTTGGTAAACACAGTAAGATCATCAAGGTATATGAGGATTACCTTGTTTATCAATGCCCCAAATGTAGTGTCCATGGCTCTTTAGAAAGTATCCCCTGCATTTGTGAGCCCAAAAGGCATCTTTGCATAGGTGAAAGTTCCCCATTTAGTTGTGAAAGTAGTTTTATGTTGATCCCCCTTCATGAGCCATATTTGGTTATAACCAAAATCCATCCAATAGGGAAAACATCTCGGATCCTACAACTGTCTATAAAATCTATTCCATAGAGGGCAGGGGATAATGGTATTTTAGGGAGGCTCTATTTAGATCCCTGAAATCTACGCAGAGTCAGATTTCACCATTTTTATTTCTTACTAGAACCAGGTTGGAGACCCACGTCGTGTGCTTGATTGGAAAAATGATGCGAGCTTCCAACAATTTTCTCAATTCTTGGCCATGAGGGCCTCCACCTTAGGATTCACAGGTCTCTATTTTTCTATCACACAGGCTTAGCCCCTTCCTCTAGATCAATGGTGTGCTAGATAATATCTTTATCATAGCCATGAAGATCATCGTATGTCTAGGCCATCACCTTGTCATACTTGTGACACAAAGCCACGAGTCGGTCTCTATCCTTTGGTTTACCGACTTGCCAACTTTTAGTCACTTGTCCCTAGCTATTTCCAGCTCTACATAATCCTCTTTTACTACTTCAAACCTCCTTCGATCTGGGCTAGCATCATCTGAGTCAAAAAGGTTTTCAAGCGTAATTAGTCCTCTTGGGAGCTTGTTTATCTTTAACTGTATTACCTGGTCTCCATATGCTTCTTCAACCTTGGACTGGAGTTGATTTGCAAACTGATCAGACTATTGGAGGAAATGTATGACCTGTCGGTCATTATCAAACACCTGCCAATGATGGAGGTTGTCAAGGGATCGAGGGGTGAATGATTACCTTTATGGAGTCTTTATTTTCTAGAAGGTCCTGGGTGGGTCAAACTGAGACCCAATGGTAGCCATTCTATTAGCCTCTGCATTCTGCTCATGGGGACTACCTTAATGTTGAAAGCTTCAAAATCATCTATTAGATCCCAGACCAATGCCGGTAGGATCTCATCCTTGGGTTCTTGGTGGTGGTAGTATTCCTCACTTGTGTGACCACTAATTCTGAGTCACCGAATACCCTTAGCTTCCTGATACCTTCCTTCGGGAGGTGCATAAACCGTATACCAAGGCCTCGTATTCCACTTCATTACTAGTACATGAGAATTGGAAACATACTAACTGGAGAATCTTCCTACTAGTTGGAGAGGTGAGGAAAACTCTAGCTCCTGAGCCATTCTTACTTCTAGCCCCATCAAAATATAAGCTCCATATTGGAGGGTCACCAGAGAGTCTGTCCCTAGTGTGTCACCCTCACTTTTACCTTTGGGATTGTGGGGTTTTCGTCAGAAATGACGTAAGTGCCCAGGCTAGTTGAATCAAAGTTTCCAAATAGATCTCCAAGGGGAAGATTAGATAGATGGTCACCCTCTGGGGTTCTCTCCCTCTATATATATCTCTTCTTCTCTTGTGATCATAGCATGGGAGGCCTCGAAACTAGAAGGTACTTGGTCTGTTATATGTTCCTTGGAGAGTGGTTTGGACAAGACCTTCATCTTGGATCCATACTTGGTGCGTAAGATTAAGTGGGACCAATCCAAAGACATGTACCCACCAATTTTAGCTATGAAGTCTTGGGAGAGGCAGAGCCCAAAATTGGTGGGACATTAACCACCATGATATCTTGGCAAATAGTTATATTTGGATAGGAATAGAGTTGCAATGGGAGTCCCTTGATAATTCCTATGGTTGGCACAAACTTCCCATCCAGTTACATAACCCCCTTCTTCAAGGGTTCATACTGGACTCCTAAAGCATCTGCTATTTCCTGAGGCATGACAGTAGTGCTTGCACCAGAATCTATCATGGAATTATGTAGTAACTTCTTTCCTATAATAAGAGTAAAAAAGAATGGGTTGGGCCTTGGTTTACTCACTTCTTCCTTTTGATTTAGCAATATGGCTTCTGAAGGCACCCGTGTGTCTTTGACTTGTTCCTTCATGGGACCCTACCATGGTCGCATCCTCCTCCAATCTTAACACCCCTTGGAGCAACTCCTTCTGCTTGGGAATGCTTAAGAGATCCCACAAGGATGCACTAGCTGGTGCCTTTTTTCAGTTGTTGGACTACGTTGATGGGTCCAACTAGCAATGGTTTAAGAGGTGGTTGATGCTTTTTCTCTCCTTCTCAAGGTGATGGACCTCTTTCTCCTGTATAGTTGGTTGGGAACTTCTTTCACTTTGGCAATGACATACTTATAATAGTTGGAGACTCTTTGTACACTTTGTCGACCAAACCGGAAGATGGTGTGTCTACTTCAATGATCCTTTTCTTGAAATGAGTATTGTAGTTGAACTGCACAAGTTTTGAAACAGATACCTCATTTATATAAATGAACTCCTCCCCCTCTACCCAGGAGAAAAGGGCATGCTCTGGCGCAATCTCGGCCTCTTGTTCTAAAGACATTCCTTACATTTGGGTGGTGAAAGCAATACTTTGGGCTCCCTCAGATTGATGAGGTCCAACCGTGCATGCATCATAACCCTCCCTTACTCATTTCTTAGCTATCCTTAGTTGTAAATTCCCTTGAGGATAGTCTTTCAGCATATGAGGATTATTGCAAGGGAAACACCAGGCATTGGGTTCCTGCTAGATGATTTTGTCTAGGGACGAGCTCTCTACTACTATTTGGGGGAGTGGTTGAGCAATGTGGGTACATAGGAACTATTTGATTTGATGGTGAGAGTTGGTGTGCATCTAAGCATTTACAGTATGTAGACGGTAAGTGGGTCGGCTACTTTGGACATTCTGATAATTTTTCTTTGGATAAGTGCCTGATTTCTCTTAAGGTTTACTATCTCATTTGAGAGACTTCTCAGGATGTTTCTCATCTTGTCCATCTCGGGGGAACGAAGATGGGGTAGCAGTAATGGGGACGCCAGGCCGTGGTTTTGGGGGTAATTATATAGAGAAGCAGGGCTTGAGGCTGAACTCTGGGCTTGTACTATGGCAGAGGGGCTATCCCAGAGATTTATGGGCAAAAGAGTTCTGGGAGGGAGCTTCCCTGTGTCTATTAGATTGTTCTCAGCTTGGACCACAAGGCTATAGGATTGGAAAAGAATCCCCTCCTAATGATTGAATCATTACCGAAATATCTAAATTTAAGGCTTTTAAGTAGAAAACAATAGCCATACCTATGCAGTGGTCTAGCCAAGACAGAATCCTTTGCCAAGTTTTTTGGAACCGGGTGTTGAAATCTATCATCAACTCTTACCGACTCTTTTTGATACCAATTAATTGTTGTAGGAGTGATGATCGGTCTCCTTTCTCACTGAACCTTGCTACAAATGGTGTTCCCAACTGGTCCCAAGTACCGATAGTGTTAGGGGTCAAGGCTTGGTACCATTCAGGGCCCTCCCTTTGAAAGAGGTGGCCAATAATCGTAAGGCAACATCCTGCTCCCTTATATAATGTACCACACATATCTCCACTACGTCTTGGAGATGTTCCTCGGGGTTTTGAAATCTTCACCACTAAATTTGGGCAATGCTTTCAATGCATTGGCTAGAATAGGATTCCATACTACCGGGGGTGTGGGAAAATGAGTGGGCTTCCCTGATCCCATGAAACAAATGGTCTCGGCAATGGAGGCTGAAGGTGCACCATAGTGATAGGTCTAAGGGTCCTTGTTGACTGAGTGAAGGGCCTACCTAGTGGAGGGGTTGAGAGAGTCTAGTCGGGGGGATAGAGACCTTTGAACCTATCTTCCTCTTCTATGTCGTGGAGGGGATAGCTACAAATAGTCGATGAGACCTTCTTCCCTCACTTTTGATCTCATTCGCATTCATTGATAAATCTTGGGTGATGCTTTAACCTATAGGAAAGATTAATGTCCCATCGGGCATGCCAGGAAAAATGTTGATGATTTTCTTTACAAGTGAACCATTAGAGTCGTAGGAAACCTTAGGTTGGTGAGACATGCGCCCTAAGGTGACCTCTATATTTTAAAGAAGCTGGCTCTTCTCTAGTTTTTAGGAGTAGGTTTAGAAGAAAAATGTGTAAACTACTGAAATAAAAGGGCGATGCACCAAATTTTGAAAATAAATGATAAAATATATGAGATCTTTATCAAGAATATTTGAAGGGATAAAACAACATGATCTACCACTCTGATAACGCAAAAAATGAGGAACTGAAACAAATAATAATAAACGAAACAAATAAATTCTAAGGGCGTCAAGCATGATGAATTTCCCAACTCATTTAGCACTATCTTTCATAAGAGAAACAAAAGTTAGAATATATGAAAATCCAATTTGCATAGAATAAGAACTCTTTATTCATATAAAGAAGGAGTACATAAGGCCCATAAAAGCACAGATTACACTTCTCTTCTATGACAGAGGCTTGCTAAGGCTAGATAAAACATACAGAACTCTCTTTCTTTTCCTCTTTTCTCTGGCTCACAATGATCTCCTCTCCCTTTTTTTTATCATGTATATCACCTCCTTTTATAGGAAACATCTTTCCCTCTGTCGCTTTCTTCGCTACTACCACCCTTTTCCTTCAATTCTGATAAGGCCTTGCACTTATCCTTTTGGCTCCTACCCCTAGTATTTTAAATGCAATGCTGCCACTATCTTCCCTATTAATTCAAATTTTTGACCTTCATGATTTTGGAATAAATATTTTGTTCGTTAATAGAAATATATGCATCTACTTTCTTCTTGTTATTGCCATTGAGTCCCTATCTGATTAGACTTCTCATTTGGGCCATGTGGAGGATCACGTTTGATTTGGGCATTCCTTCCTTTTAGGCTATATCAAATATATCATACCTTTCTACATGATAATAAGCCTTGGAGTACTCTTCATACCTCTGTGACTATTCAACTTTGCCTCCTAGACATGTAGGTGACCATATTTCTTCATGGAGGAACTAAATGCCCTCTTAACACATGCGATTGGAAGACCAACATCAAAATCATCCCATACTATTTAAAGTGTCCCAAGGGCATCTCAAAGCTTTGATATTCACAAGGAATGGTGAAACATCATCATACTCACTTAAGAAACCTTTACCCTTGTCACTTTACCGTAGCTTGCAAATTTAACAGAACCATGGAGAAATATAAGCAAATCTCATTCTCAACCATGATTAATCATAAGGAACACATCATGTAAGATTTGATCAATGTATTATTCCTTCATTCAATACCTTCATTTTATCATTCGGTGATCATATACACCTATAGCTTGCAAATAATTGAGTACTCATAGTCATTTCGCATAGTCATACCGTAGAGTAACTTTTTGGCTCCTTTCTCTCGACGTGTAGACATTTACAATTCATTAAGCATACCTTCAACAATACTCTTCAACATGATTTATCATACTCTTCATAAGATCTTAGACCTCAAAATCATGATTCCAAGGAATTTAGAGCCTTCTCATACTTGAAGAAATTCAAGCTCTTCCTATAGTAAGCACAATGGAAAACTAGGTACAAATACATCATATGGGAAGAGATACCTTTGCATTAAATTTTTCATTCTTAGATGATATAATAGCCTCTTGACCTATGATACACACTACATGTTACCTTTAAGACCCCTTCAATAGAGAATACATAGATAAGGGTTTCTAAGTTACAAACCCTCTCATGATGAAACATAGTAGCTCTAAGAGATATAACATCACCTTTAGTACCTTTTATTATCTTGTTATAATCCATTAGCTTGGGATAACAATGTTCAAACATGTAAATATCAATCACATGTCCTTCATATCATCCTATATCACACACTGAAGAATTGTCTTATCAATGTTTTCTATACAACTTCCTTTCAGCTACAAGAGCTCACTTAGACCCGTGAGTATAGAACTCAAGATCAAACATTGAATTTTGAGGCTCTTCGGGTGTAAGTAAATGTCTATTCATTCATGATTTATTAACTGGCTCCCTATCATAGACTAACATGTATCATTACTATTCATTGATAATGAACACATTTAGATGCCTTAATATCACTATAGAATAATCTCACACCTTTTCTTGAGAACATATTTGAGTGTCCATTGATTTGGACTTACTCATGACCCATATGATAAATTCATATGCAAAACATTATCAGTTGATGCACTAGATTATATTTTTCAGATACATACATCGAGACACTTGTTTTTAGACATTAAACCTTATCAAATACACTTAGAGCACCACTTAGACACAAATTTTGAGATGAAATACTACTTGACTTGATGAGTGATAAGCCTTGATAAGTATCTTTTAGATACATATATTACATAAAGTTGTACAACAAAACAACTTACTGACTCGTAACCTAGTATTACAAAGATTACTACTAATTTGAAATGAATTCTTGAGAAAGGACTTACAAATATACATATATACGATTTATTAATTCAAGATTTAGGCCAATGCATGACTAAAAACTAAAAATATGACTGATAATAGGCCTTTAACAAATCTTGAGACATACAAACTTTCTGCCATCATGATATCAAACCTTCAAGCATTGAGAAAATGATGATTTTATTTCAACAATCCAAAATCCTCGCACTTAGACCTTGAGAGCACTTCATTAATTAAGGTAGACAAAATAAGAAGATCATAAGAGACTCAATATTCCTTTGACAAATTCAAAAATAGAGACTCTAGAGATAGTGTTTTGATGACCCAAGTAACTTGATTCATACATAGATCACTCTAACCATCTCTGAAATTTTTCTTTATATAGACCAAAATTTGATGTTTTGATACATGACATGACTTATTTTGTAGAACCATACACACTATATAGACCTATTAGAGGCATACTCATAGATACATCATTTTATGACATAACAGACTCATCTTTTGACATAGAATCACCATGTGAAATCATGATAAATTCTATAAAATCGAGATATCAGATCAAGAACCTTAGAACAAATTTGATAACACATATTCATGACACACTTATAGACATAATACCATACTTTTTACCTTTTGAACATTACATAGACAAAGATAACTGTAGAAATATGATATGACACTTCAAACTGATATCCTTGACCTTATGGATGAATGAAATTTGCACTTCAATATATATGACTCTCCCGAAAACAAGGACTCATTACACATGACTCATTGGTCAAATTTTGACAAGACTCCGCTCATATGAACCTCATATGATAGAGACATGATTTTTTGATCATGAACAAGACAACACAAATACTTAGTGACAACAATGACTTAATATTGTTAATGTAGGTTATTATTTATCATTTTATTTATTTGTTAGGATAATTCTTACACTTGTGTTATCCCTACACTTGTTGGGTTATCTTGTTTAGGTGTACTAATAGTTGTGTGGAGTGAGCTTTCTAGTTGTGTTGAGTTATCTTCTTAGTTATGTAGAGTTAGCTTACTAGTCTTCCTGAGTTAACTTAACTACAAGTATCAATTAGTGGGAGTTCTTCACCAATGATTTAGGTAGAGTTACACTTCTCTCTTCCTATATGTACATATTTCTTATTAAGTAATTCAAGTCATTGTATTGTAATGTATTGAGCATTATGGATTATGATGGATTTCCATATATGGTATTTTATCTCTTCTGTTTTGTAAATCTAATGTGGTGTGTTATTATCATCTAAGATCGTGGCTTGGAACAATCTTCTTGTCATTCATTTCATGGTATCAGAGTGATAGATGATGTAGGCATCCATCTGTAAGTTTTTATTTGTAAGTAAGGGTTTATTATTTTCATGTATTCAGAATTTATTAGCACTTTTCTACAACATGCATTTTTATGCAAAACAGAGTGCAACATTGGATTTGGAAAGTGCTAAAACCCTAGAATTGACTATAAAATTGACCATGTTTTGAGGCGGTCAAATATGGACGCAAATTTTTACCCTCTATGTGCATTCTTTTATCCACTGGACGTAGATCTGCACCCTCTGGGTGCATTCTTTATCCATTGGATATAACCGTACCTTTAGATACATTTTTACCCTCTGGATATTTATGTTTTGGATGTAGTCTTTTATCCACTTTGGACGCAGATCCGCACTTATTGATACATTCTTTTATCCATTAGATATAAGTGTGTACCTTTCGGATGCATTCTTTTACCCTTTGGATATTTCTATTTTAGATGCAGTCTTTTATCCACTGGATGTAGATTTGTACCCTCTCGGTGCATTATTTTATCCATTGGATATAAGCGTGTACCTTCCTAGATGCATTATTTTACCCTCTGGATATTTCTATTTTGGATGCATTCTTTTATCCACTAGACACATATCTGTACCCTCTAGGTGCATTCTTTTATCCATTGGATATAGACGTGTACCCTCCAGATGCAATGATTTACCCTCTGGAAATTTAGGTTTTGGGCGTAGGATTTTATCCTTTGGTCACAAGCATGTATCATGTGGATGCACTCTTTTACCCTTTGGACATTTGGGTGTCACGTGTACCTTTTAAAAACATCAACATTAAAATATTATTTTAATAACAAAACCTTCTAGAGCTCATAACTTTTGATCCATAGCTCATTAAGTTGTTTTTAATTTAAAATTGTGTATTTTTTTAGATCTACGCATTGGTGAAATTTTAATACACATATTTAAAATGTAAAAGATACTTTTACTCATTGTAATATTTACATGCACTTAATTATAAAGTGCCAAATTTGGGGGGTGTTGTAATCACTTGTGGATGTAATTTTGGTTGAGCTCGACGTCCTAAACTTTTGGGTGTTGCATTCTTGTATCTATGGGTGTATACAATTATATCTCTTGTTTGTTGAGATATTTTGGATCTGTATTTTTGACACTTTTTTTGGCATGTTGATAGTCTCTCTTATGGGGGAGCTATTTTGGTGAAGCCAGTGTTAGTTTGTTAGTGTTCGAGTAGTTGATTTTGGAAACTCATATAGAGTCATGTGGTGTCACTCTACCCATTCAATAGTATGGGAGGGTGTCGTGTTGATACTCGATTCTTTAGGTTTTGTGCCCTTGCTTGTTACGCAGGCCGATCTCGACTTCTTCAGATTGTGTGTCCTTGCCTTGTTACCTTTTTTTTTTCTTGGATCGTGACACTCCTATTTATTTGGATCTCGCGTCCTTGCCTTGTTTCCTGGTTATTGTTCTTGTATTCGACACACGTATTTGTAGAAGTTTATATTTCTTCTTTGGATGTTGTTTCCTCCTTGTTACCTTGGCTTTTCTGGGATTGTGGAACTCCTATTTATTGGGGTCTCATGTCCTTACCTTATTTCCTTGGTTGTTATTGGATCGTGGCACACCTATGTTTATAATTTGATCAAATTATGTTTGTGTTTTTTTTTTACACTTTCGACATCTATCCATTGATAGTCTCCTTCCATGGAGCTATTCTGGTGAATCCTAAAGTGTCGTAGTTTTGAGTTCCATGATCGAGCAAAGGATTTAGACCATAGTGTGCACCAAACTTCTTCAACATTGTCATGAAGTTTTTGAGTGAGCTTCTTAGGATGTCTTGCAATGGGATTTTTCTCTATACTTTGTTATTATCTGGTTTTGGGTACCTTGCGGTGTCCAATTTTTCCTCGTTATTGTACGTGGGTACCTCATCAGACTTGTTGTCGGGACCCACCTTCTTTTTCACCCACCTAAGTTATGCTTACATGAGGGTGTTAGTGTAGGTTATTATTTATCCTTTTATTTATTTATTAGGATAATTATTACACTTGTATTATCCCTACACTTGTTGGGTTAGCTTTCTTAGGTGTACTAGTTGTGTTGAGTTAGCTTCTCAGTTATGTGGAGTTAGCTTACTAGTCTTCTGGAGTTAACTTAACTACAAGTATCAGCTAGTGGGAGTTCTTCACCACTGATTTAGGTAGTAGTTACACTTCCCTCCTCTTATATATACATCTTTCTTATTGATTAATCCAAGTCATTGTATTATAATGTATTGAGCATTATGGATTGTGATAGATTTCCATATATGGTATTTTAGCTCTTCTGTTTTGCAAATCTAATGTGGTGTGCTATTATCATCTGAGATCGTGGCTTTGAACAATCTTCTTATCATTACTTTCAAAGACAACATGAACTCCTTTTACATACTTAAACTCAGACCACAACATAATGGCAACAAGCTTCAATATAATCAAACACCATGACATGACCTTATGAATCAAAACTTAGGCACCTATAAGAGCAAGAACTCAAAAAACAAGGGAGGAGTCATTTTCCATACCTTATCACTCTAGAGGTATCCCATAATCCCAATTTCTTCAACTTTTATTGCACATGGACTTGAAATACATTCAATTACATGTACTCTTCTTCAACTTGAGCAAGCATACCTCTTCAAACTAGATTAGGCTTGGTGACCTTGTTTTCAACCTCACAAAGATAGGAATTCTATTTTACAATCTTCAAACTTTGTATGGTGGGCTAAGAATCACCTCTCTTATCCTCATTCACTTAATAAACTCCATTTTGTCCTTTGGATCAGATATATCAGTCTTGGAATCATACATAGGACTAAATTTCCTCTTGTAAACCCTTCCATTTGATGCTTGAAATCTGCTAGTACCTCTTGGAGTCCCACTTTGAATACAAAATTTAGCAATATGACCTTGTTTGTGGAACTTGAAAGAAACACCAACATTATTGTTCCTCTTAGGTTCAAGCACCCTTAAATTCCAACCACAATGTCTTGCTTATGTCCATACTCACAACATGAGTAAAATTCACCATTGAATAGAGCTACATCATTCTTAGGAGTCCTTTTTCAATATCTATCTCTATGACCAAAATCATGACAAACAAAACAATATCCATTGAATAAAGAGCCATACCTCATAGCATTAGGTTGTCTAACTAATTTATAACTTCTTGGATCATCTTTCTTAGTCACCTTCTCAACTGGTTTAGTGTTTGGACTAGCTTCATGATCATCCTTCTTTTTCTCTCCTTCAAACCCTAGGCATGTTTTGTCATTTGTGCCTCTTTGACTCTCCAACATGTCATTAAGATCCTTGGATCTCTTCTCAAATATTTCATGCATATGTAACTCACTAGTTGCATCCTTTAAATATTATTCAAGGGATTTTAACTTTTCTTCATACTTGGAACAAGCATCTTCTTTCTCCTTTAGGGAATTAGACAAAATTTCCACTTGAGATTTCAAATATTTGATAGCTAGATCATGATATTTCTCCATTTCATCCATTGTCTCTTGCAATCCAAAAAAAGACTCAAAATCATATTTTCTTCTCCAAAGATTTGTAGACTTACCCATTTTCACTTCTAGACACCTTCAAGTTTCTAAACTTGCTTCATAAGGACTCTTCTCTGATAGAAATTGTTGGAAGCACAATGAAATAAGAGGGGGTGAATAAGTTCTTTAATCCTTTAAAAAAATCTAGATTATCATACATTCATCGTTAACCTTATCCATCCATCACCGTGAGCTTAGTAACATAAAACATTCATCCCCATGAACACAATCAAAGAGCATACACAAGAACACAAGATATAAGTGGGAAACCTCATGGGGTAGAAAATCCATTGAAAATATGCTTATATTACACAAAGAAAATTAATTTAGGAAGTGAAAAACTCACAAGGAGCACCAATCCCTAGTTTATTAGAGCACCTACCCTATAAGGAGCACCAACCCCCACTTTAGTAGAGCTTCAACCCTACAAGGATCACCAACCATTAATTTAGTGAAGAACCCACTCCATAAAGATGGTACAATACCCTGGATGACTAGTCACCAAATCAGCCACATAAATATGTTTGATCTTTGAAAATTCTACTGCCACTGATGGAGATCACTAATTCAGCTCACAAACCCTAGCTCATACCCTAGGGCATCAAACTTGCTCTTTCTCCTTCTTTCTTCACTTATCTTGCCTCTAACTTCTTGATCTCATGTTGTCATGTATTCCTCAATCTAAAACACATCTTATCTACCTTAAAATCATGCCTTCACACCTGCAAATATCTCTCCTCTAGGTTACTTTACACCCCTATGCAAGACTAGCTCACCAAATGAGCCACAACTTCACTTTTATAGGCATTTCTTCTTATTTTTAAGAAGTATGTCAATTATTCATCATAATTTATACCCATTCATCTCTATAACATTCAAATTTTTAAATTAAAATAGTTACATATGACCCAATTAGGCCAACCTAGCTAAAACCTCATTACATGTGCCAAAAATGGCTCAAAATCCCATAGGCACATTCTTAAAAATGCCCTAATATTAGTACCATAATTTTTCATGAATTTTTTTTTCATATGAATAAAATATCATAAAAAAATCATTCACATTTTCAATTAATATCAACTAATCACATTTTTTTCATTTATTGGGCCGTAGTTTCCTTTACAAATCTCAAAGCATTGTTTCCGCACCATTTGAAGACCCTAGAAACTTCATCTGATCACCAAATATATTTTCTCAACCAAAAAATTCCATATAAAAACTAAAAATAAATGGAATAACATGTATAACACTTATAAGAAAGTTATAAGTCATGAAACATCCATCACTTCAAACCACAAAGAACAATTTCCTTTACCATATCAACTTGCCAAAACATACTGTTTCCAAATGTTAGCTCATAAAATCATTTATACATACATTCAATACCTAAAAATGTATTCATTGGATGAAAAATTCATCTCTCTTCACATTACAAGTGATAGGAAGCATCACCCAATCCATATCATGCTTCAAACAACATAAAACTTTCACAAAAATAGATGTTGTCTTAAACTGCCAAAAATATTATTTCTCAAAGAATGAAGTGGAGATCCAATCAAATAACCTCATCATGAGTAAATAAATATATTATTAGAAATATATTTTAATATAATTTCCAACACAACTTGAATCATCTAAAAAAACCACTTATAGCTCAAGTTATGCTCAATTTAACTTGACCTTACTATTTGAGACCCCAAAACTGTCCTTTGACCAGTCAACCTGTTTGGACCTCAAAACATCATGAAAATTCATGAACATGTCTTGAAAACTCCATGGAAATCAAGAAAAACTCCCAATAATCATGCACCATAAATTTTTTATGCTACTCCTTTGGACAACCTTGTCCTAAAACCTTCTTCTTCATAAACTACTATTTTTAGGTAGGGCCCACATATCACCATGACCTTAACTATACATTTATGGAAATATTGAGGAGTCCTCTACATCCAATCATCAATTTTGATGAATCAATAAAAACTGGGTCGAGAACAATTCACTTTTCGCCAACTTCTCCTAGCTAGGTTTAACTAGGCTTTTACACCTCTTTACCTTCTTTACATCCATTCATAAAAATATGACGATCAATTGACCTCATTATTTTTGAAACCTTATAAACTCACATTATAATAATCCATGAAATCTACAAGGTCCCAATCATCGGTTGCTCTTCGAGCTAGAAATGCACTAGATTTTGACCCTGTCTCACCAAAACTTTCATATCTTGCAAAATACACATCATGAGAACCTGGAATTTTTCTAAGAGCATAATCACTCATCCCTCTAACATATAAAATCATCATAATGTGAACGATATGGCCCAATATCTCCAGTCACTAAGACTTACCTATGCTTGCATGTTAGATCCTCACTATAAAAATTAGGTCCAACTGAAATAATGTAATAACTAAACATGAAACCTTTGAAAATGATCCAAAAATACCTCATATGTCATGATATACCTATTTGCATGCTTCCATGATCTCAAATGGCTCTAATCCACTCTGTTACACCTCATAGTTCTCATACCTACTCATAATGAGCACATGTAACTCTCATTGGGTAGGAGTGGACCCCCGATCCTACCCTTCGATCAGGTTTGTTCCGAGCCTCTTAGAAGACAAACTTCTCATGAATTTGATCTTTATTGAATTCACAAAATGTTGCTACAATTAAAAAATATGGAACTCCTAATTCTAATTACATTCTCCCTTTTATACTAGAGGATTCCTAGCCTCTTCCAGAGATCTAGTTATTTTGACTGACTAATTCCAAATCTAACTAACTATTTGAACTAAACAATTCCCTTGATTCTTGGTAATACATTAATGTCGAGAACAATTCGTAAGTGTTTGATCTTGAAGCGTTTAGAATAACTGAAGAAGGGATCCATGATTGACTCTTTGAAGGAGTCAATCACTCCCAGAAGATTATCCAAATCATGATTGATGAAGAAACTAAAGTGACGATCATTGTCATTCACTTTTCTTATGGTTTGAATGCTAATTAATAAATGCAACGATTCTTGGTAGAAAATGATGTTGCTAGTTGGAATTCCAGAATCTTATTATCTACATGTGTGCTTTGGTTCCACTTGGGATTTGAGGGGTTTGATGATCTCGGATCCTTGAAGGCAATATCCTATGGCGTTTACCAACAAAGATGAGACTCCTACGATAACACATAGAACAAAGTACTACGCACCAACACACAAAACAAAGTCTGTGCCAACATATATACTAAGTCCCACACTCATTATAACCATTCAATATATGCAATTTTTTCACAGGATTGATGCTTATCCATATCATATTCTGAGCCATTTATGTACAAGAATTAACAAGATGATACATCATAAATACACACAAAAATTTCCCATAAACATATTAAAGTAGTAAATATGAAGTATGTATTTTTCCATCATGCATAATAAAAATAGTATAAGTTTTGATATAGCTTAGACATAATTACATAAGGTTTTGACAAGAAAAAATGGGGCTCATCACCTCCTCTTGACTAAAGATTTGGTATGTCCTCCTACTACCTATTAAGATGTTCTACTATCCTAGAACAATTGTATTCATTTATAAATGTCTGCCATGTCTCATCAGTTGTTGTATCAGAAAACCCAAAGTGATCAACCACATTCTTCCTCCAGGTAGTATAATTATCATCTGACTGCTCATTAGTCAAATTCCATCGTGGTATTGGTGCAAGTAGTAAAGGTGGCCTGTATCACATTCCAATCCACTGCTCTTTGAGACCCAGAATAATTTTGCAAACATCTTTGGCCCTCTTTAAGGACCACCTTAGGTTGGTGGGTGAAATGAATTCCTTCCTTTTATATGGATTGGACAACAACTGATAACATACCTGTGAGGCAAGAAAATTAACATTAAATGTGGGGATCACCTGTTCTCTAAAGTTCTTGACACAATTCTGAAGAATTTTGGTGTACTTGTCTACAAGACTGAGACAATACACTTGTGAATGGAACTGTTGAAAAATCTAATTGGAGCTGGAAAATCATGCCTCATAAGAGGCGCACTATGGATTCTGATTGTACAAATATTTCCCTTTGGTCTCTCCATTCACCTTGATGTCTTAGGGTAAAAAAATGACCTCAATTTTACCTCTCCCACATATAAATTAATTGGTATTTCAATTTGCTCAGGGAGCAAAAATTATGCACATAAAATTCACATAATAAATTCTTTTCAAAATCATTTGCAGTAGTGTATGCTCCTACAAATTGATGGTCATCTTCGAATTTGATGTCCAATCTCTCCCTGGCTCTACTGATTTTCCATTTGAAGAATTGTTCTTTTAAGAACATGGCATAAAAATTGGAGGGAGGTCTACAAGAGAGCACCTGGTCATACAACTGACTAACATGGACAACATTTTGTTTTAGTAACTCAATTTCCTCTTTTAACTTTGTATTTTCTTCCTCAACTTTCTCAATCAGTAGCATTCTTCCATCCATTTGGTCATCCCTTTCAATATAATGATTTGAGGGAAGGCCCTCTCTTGTTCTTTCTGCAACTGAGTGAAGGATGTTTCCAATTCTAATTTAGCAGTCTCTAATACATATACTTGTTGCTCCTTTTCCTCTAAGGTCTATTGTAACTGGAAAGTTTCCTCTTCCTGGTGTGATACCCTAGTCTGCAATTCTTGAATCTATTTTTCTTGAGAAGATAAATTTGGAAAAAACTGACATCTTTAGCTTCTAATAATGCTTGTAATTTGTCATCCCTTTCCTTAGCTATTTGAAGTTCAAACTATACTTTAGAAAAGGACATCACATTGGGCAAAAAGTATCAGGGTTTAGAGGAGAACTAAGTTCTCCTTTCTCCATGGGTGTTTTACCCTTATCCCTAATTAATCCTCCTTCAGGAATGGATGGAAGAGTTGGATTAGTTGGAGGCTCGGGTGGTCATTACCTAGGGTTTGAATGGTTGCAGTTGCTTCATGTTCTTCTTTTGTTAATGGATTTTCCTCTTGGTGGTTTAGGGATAACAAGGTTTGTAAGAGAAGTACGAAGGAATTTTCTAGGTCTGCTTTAGAAGTGGATGAGGGAGAGTATGATTGTTGAAACTTAATCCACCATCTCATGCCATTCCTCTTTTTGAAAAACTTACGCTTCATAGATTAAATGAATGAGACCTTGAAACTTGAGATAGGTTTCCCCCAAGGTGAAATTTTTTTTCAAAGTGGCAACACGAGATAGATTCATAGAGAAATTGAGGCAAATTAACCTTATACTCGGGTTTTTCCTTTCCATGGCATAAATGTATGAGCATCCTCAATACTAGACCTAATACTATCTCATACCGACATTACAAGTAAAATATCTAATCAACTATTTTTCTACCTCTGCCCAAGGTTACAGTATACTCAATATTTTGATCCCTTTTGCCTTCCCTTTACTATCAACTACCAATTACAATTTTTCCTTCTTCCCTGAAAATATTTTAATTAATTCATGGTACATTGTCCGCTCAGTAATAGCTAAACCATCATTTGGAACCATAGATAATTGACTGATTACATTGGAGAGAAGGGTATTTCCTTATTGTTTACTATTGAGTAGTCTTCCTCCATATTCCTTGTGAATTCCTCTATCATTGGAATGCTGAATTCTTCATATGCTAGGATAAAATCCAACCACCTTGCTTTGTCAAAAATTTCCACTGAATTTACATCCACCAAGAGCTCAACTGAAATGGTAGGCTCATTTTAAGTTCAGGTCCCATTTAGGTCCGAGGAAATAGGAATTAACAACACGAGACTTGTAGAGAAGAGATTGTAAGGAATAGCGCAAGAGAAGTATGGTAGAGGATAGAGAGAAACCCAATTGAGAGCACAAATGTTGAATAACCTTACTTTGTAGGGAATATAACCGAATGTGGAAAATGTAGGACAAAATAATGAGGTGATGAGATAAGTACTTCAAGCGCGTGATACATTATGGCAGTTAATGGGTGGTGGATTTGGAGTGGATTTTGGATGTGTGATATGATTTTTGGAAAAGGTGGCCAATTAATATACATGATGGAACAAATTAACTTTAAATCTAAAACCTTACAATGATAAGGGTTATTAATTATGCATATCTTGATATTAAATCTTGTCACTCTCTGCCGTTATTTGAAATTTTAAGTGTGATTCCCCTCCTCCACCTTTCATGACATCATGCCTCGTGCGTATGTGGTACTATCTTTTTTATTCCTTTTTGATCAATTTAGGAGAGAGAAAATTGCCATTATTTGGTTTTTATATATTTCCTCTATTATTTTATTTTATTTTTCACGAAACATTGGGTGCCATTTCTAACTTTCACCTAGTGATCGAAGGAAGATGATTTCCATTTCTAGTTTTCAATCATACCCTCTTTATTTTCAGCAGTTCATAGTTCATATCGCATTGTGAGGGCAAGGAAACCTTGCCTACATAATGGAGGTCTAAATCTTTTTGTTTTCCTTTTCAAACGCATGTTGATATGTTGATTTATGGTATAGTCTCAGTCTACGTGACCATTAACCATCATGTATTTCCTTTCACCATCAATTGGAATCAAATGGACGATCCCATTATCATATACTTCAACAATTTGATAAAGACCCATCCATCTCATATGTAGCTTCCCTTTGAAATATTTATAATTTGAATCAAAGAGTAAAGCCAGTCTCCTTTTTGAAATTTCTTTGGCTTGATTTGCTTGTCATGCCAGATTTTTCTTTGTTGTTGAATGATCTCAGTTTGATGTAATGCTTGAAGCCTGATCTCATCCAATTCATTCAATTGAATAATTCTTTCTTGTTGCACCTTGGTCAATTCAATTCCCACCTCAGATGCCATCCTTAATGTCTGGATTTCAAATTCTATGGGCATGATTGGTTTCTTACCATAGACTAATTCATATGGTGTAAACCCTGTTGTTGTCTTATATGCAGTATTATAGGCCCATATTGCTTTTAGTAATTTTTGTGCCCAATTTTTCCTTGAGATGTCCACCGTATTTGTGAGTATGTTTTCCAACTCTCTTTTGGTCACCTCTACTTTCCCATTTGATTGTGGATGGTAGGGAGATGATTTCTTGTGTCTCAACTGATATGTCTCTACAAAAGAGTTGATTACCCTTGACATAAATTTTGGCCTTGGTCTGACACAATTGATCTTGGTGCACCAAATCTTTGGAAGATTCATTCATAGAGAAAATATGCAACCTTCTCATCTCTTGCATATGGCGGTGCCTGCACTTCAACCCATTTGGTAACATAGTCAGTAAAACTAATATATATTCCTTACCTTGTGAGGTTGGGTCGAATGGCCCAATGAAATCTAGTCCCCACTTCTCAAATGGCTCCAAAACAACTTGTGGTTGGAGGGGCATCTCTGATGTAAATGTTGGTTTCCCCATTCACTGACATTTATCACACCTCCATACATACTTCTTGACATCCTTGAACAAGGAAGGCCAATAGTATCCAGATCCCAAGATTTTATGAATGGTTCTTTGCACCGAGTAGTGGCCTCCTGATGGTTCATCATGGCATGCCTGTAGGATGTCAACTATTTCATTTTTAGTAACACACCTGCGTAACACATGATCAAGACCACATTTAAACATGATTCCATTCAACCAAGTATACATCACACTTTGCTTAATTAATTGCTTCTTTTGCTTGGGTGTGAAAAATTTTTTGAAAATTCCCTGTGGCTAAATAATTAGCCATGTCTGCATACCAAGGAGAGGAAACATATAGTGCAAACAAATTTTCATATGGGAAGTCATCACTGAATTTTCATCTTCCTCTGAAGTTGTGATCCTAGAGAGGAAATCAGCCACAACATTGGACTTTCCTGGTTTATCAACAATTTTAATATTGAATTCTCATGATAACAATAACCACACGACAATTCTTCCATAAACCAAAGGTTTATTCATGAGATATTTAATGACATCATGGTCGGTAGTATGTACAATGGATTCATATCCTATGATATAATGTCTAAACTTATTGATCACATATACCACAACTAAGAATTCTTTTTTAGTGGTATAATTTTTTTCTTAAGCAGGAGAAATATTTTTACTAATATAGTAAATTACATACATAGGTTTCCCCTCCTCATGCCATCCTAGGAAAACACCTATTGCTTCATTGGAGGCATCATGTCTGGATGTGGAATGGTAACTCTCAGTTAGTACCTCTCAACACCCCAGAGTACCGATAAGTTTGTCCTTAATTTCATCAAAGGCTCCTTGGCATGCTTTTGTCCATTCAAACTCAAAATATTTAGTTAGTAGAGAAAACAATGGAGAAGTAATTTTACTAAAATCTGATATGAACCTACGGTAATAACCAGCATGACCGAGAAAACTTCTTACCTCAATTTTATTGGTGGGTGAGGGAAACTTCATAATGATGCTTACCTTATCTGGGTCAACTTTAATTCCTTCAATTGAAACGTGATGACCTAAGACAATACCTTGTTCCATCATAAACAAAAATTTCTCATGGTTCAATGAGAGCTGATGTTTTTCACAACGAGCAATAAATTTATCCAAATTATTGATTGCTTCTTTAAATGTTTCTCCATAAAACGTAAAATTGCCCATATAAATTTATACAAATTCATGAGTGAGGTCTGAGAAGATAGCTAGCATAGCTCTTTGGAAAGTGGCCGGGGCATTGCATAACCCAAAAGGAAGCACCCTATAAGAAAAGGTCCCCCAAGGACAGGTGAACATTGTTTTGTCTTGGTCTTCAGGTGCTACGGTTATCTGATTGTATCCACTAAATCCATCCAAAAATGAAAAGTATCTTTTACCTCATAGATTATCTAGGACTTGATCAATAAATGGTAATGGGAAATAGTCCCTGTGAGTGGCCTTGTTCAATTATCTATAGTCCACAAACACTCTACATTTCCCATAATATTTAGGCACTATGACTAAAGGAGAAACCCACCGATTATCCAAAATTGGGTAAATAAAAACTACATTTAAGAGCTTTTCAATTTCATTCTTAACAATGTCTCTAAGTACCAGGTTTATCCTTCTTTGAGGTTTCTGATTTGGTTTGGCTTCATTGTGTAAATGTGATGTGTATAGATGCTAGGATATATACCTTTCCTATCACTATATTCCCAAGTAAAAGCTTGAGGATGAGAGCAAATGAGTTTGAACAATGTGTTTTCCTCTTCATCCTTCAACCAATTGTTTATTGTCAGAGTATTTCCATGAAGTAAAGGTAATTGTTTTGTATCAAGTTGGATTGAATTGACATCTGGATAACTTCTTAGAAGTGCATTTAATGGAAATTTATGTGGTATAATTTTGTGCACCGAGATTTTGTTTTGAAATAAGAATTTTGTTAAGCCCATGTTCCTCACAAATGAACAAATAATAAGCTAGTTATTCTCATCCATGAAGTCATTATTGATCTCAGTAAGTTATAAACACCAGACTAGCAATAGAATCAGTGATTGTTTTAAGTGCAAGACTTAAAATGAACCTAGTGTAGGATCTTGAGGCTTTGTACATAATTGTTGTCATGGTAGTCGCATTGAATTTGATCCGAATGTTCTCAAATTACTACCATGGCAAGAGAGGAGATAATATCCTCAAAACCATTAGAGTCATCGTTAGACCAATGTTTGTTTTATATGGAAAATGGTTTAGTCTTGCGAGGGTATAGTGAAAATTTCTTAGAATGTTGACCATTGGTAATGACCATATTTCCTGTCCTGCAATCAATAAGAGAAACAACAATAGCTAACCAAGGACGTCCTAGGATTATGGGGTACCCAATATTTCTATTTTTTTTATTATCATGAAATCTACCACATATTCCCAGGACTCAATTATAACAAAATAACATTTTCTATTATTCCTTTCGGTTTATTCACCTGGACCTGATCTTCCATTTGCAAGACAATGTGTGTTGTTTGAGGCTCGGGGAGTGCCAATGTGGATAAAGTATCTGTAGTCATGACGTTTATGGAAGCTCCTAAATGAATGAGGACATTAGGGACTTGGACATTTCCTATGCAAACAATTACAATAGGGATCTGCCGGGATCCTCGTAATTAGGAGGAGGATTAGTTCCTTATAAGATGTTAGCAAGTTTCCCATCAACTTGAATGGGTTTTGGTTGATTCTTCCTTCTCCCTAGATTCTTGAAACAAAGATCTTTAATAGTTTTTTTTTAATTCAGGAATATCCTTAAGATCCTATAGAAAAGGAATGCCAATACTTAACTTCCTTAGTCCTTGAATTAATTCTGAGTCTGGCTTCTTAGGTACTGTGGCAGTTTGCTTCTCAACTAGTCTAGATGGGAAAGGAATGTTAGTGTCTGATTGATGAGTTTCTTCTACATTCTCAGGTTATTTTCTCTAACTTTTTGTTGTCTTCAAGGATCTCCTCAATGATAGGAGAAGGAGGTTTAGATGTAACCTTCCTTGAACATAGCATTATGTTCTTGCAATCCAGAGAGTTTAATGTAGGGTTTTCTCTGATTCTACCGTATATGTTGGATTGTTCCGCCTTATATTTTTAGGGTTTGCCACAGTTTGAGTAGGTATCTGTGGTTGGGTAGGTTGATCAGGTTGGGAAACATTACTTGGTCCATCAACAGGGCTTGTTGACCTTGTGATCTTCGTTGGTTGTAATATTATTGTCTAGACCCTTGTGGTGCATTCCACTATTATTGGTACTGAGGATTATATTGTGAGTATTATGGAATGTTTGGATGTGGAGCCCATGGTTGTTGATAAAAAATTGGTTGTGCATATTGTGGGCTCCACTCATGTGGAACTTGTTGAGCCTAAGGAGGTGGATACGACCATGGTCCATTCCATTGGTTTGGAACCCATTGTGATTTTTGGTTGTAGTTTTGATTTTGGTTGGACTGAAAATTTCCTCCCTGCCTCTGACCCATGTAGTTTAGCTTAGATTATTTGTGATTTTTTTGTTTTAAATGATTCTTTAGTAGGGGAAGTAGACCGCACATTGATCGATCGGTGGCATGCTTAAGTTCACAGATAAGACAATTTTTTTTTCTTGTTTAACATAAAATACTTTAATCCATGTTTCTCCCTACACCTTGGGAAGTAAATGAATAAGGGATATGTATTTCTATCCTTTTATCTATCCATGGTAGTGTTGAGTTGAATTAAGAGATCAATTTTTAAATTTGCAATCTCTTCCCTTAATTTGTATAGGTCTCCACTAGCTATTTTTCCTTTTGGTTTCCTAAAATTGGGGTGAGTTCTTGAGTAATTTCTACAAAGGTCAATGATATATGTGAACTCTAACTTGTTCATGTCTCCCTTCCTCATTAGTTTGAATGCTTCTTGAGTGTCATCATCTAATCCCTTGAGAAATAATGTTTTAAGTAGGTTAATGTCTAGGCCATATCCATACCTTCTATGAAGAAAAAGGAACCTATCTAAGTAATCTTATGCACTTCATCCTCTTTTCTTTGAATTCATAAGATTTTTTCTTTCCTATCCCTTACTCGAAAGTAGTCCTGGTATTTATCTAGGAAAACTTGTTCCATCTCTTCCCGTGTATGGATGGAATCTAGGGTCAATCCCATAAACCATCTCATAGTTGCATCTTTTAAAGTAGAGGGAAAAGTTTAAGTTTTTGGCCATCAACAGTGTAGTCATAAGTTTGACACAAAACCTTAAATTCAAAAAGGAATTGATCAGGGTCTTCTGAAACTAGCCCCCAAAAGTTTAGCAAAATTGAAGGGGATATATTTTTCATAGGAGCTTGATCATCAGGATCCAACTGGATAGGATAGGTAAATGTTCTACCTGGTGGATTTTCTACACCATTATCTTCACCATTGGGGTCAACCATCCTGTCTTGAACAAACATGTTGGTTTTGTGGGGAGTTTTGAAGGTTTATCCTAATAAATCTTCCTCTATGGTCTCTAGGTCTAAACATGCAATCCTAACATACTGGAAATGGTTCCCTAACTATTGATACTAAACTTGGTTGTGTGTGTTCCACATACTCACCCTAGGGAATCCTTGTTGTCACACAAGGGATTCCTGATTCTTTTTTTAGAATGAAAAAAAGAGAGTTACAGAAATGAAATTTCTAAATGGAAACTTACCAAACACCCATACAATATCTTCTAGCTACCACCTTAACCTTTGATGACACCTTTTCCCGAAAATGAAGCCAAAAAGTGATGAGCGTCATTTAGGCTCATACTTTAATCAATTTAGTATGTCAATCCAAGGTAAGGCGTCAATGGTTGTTTTCAACAAAGGGAACAATATGCACATAGAATTAGTATGGGTTTCTACCTTAAACTAAGAATTCATTGGACTAATTGTGATTACAAATGAAATGCATGAAGTTAAAGTATAGGAATTGAAAGCAGAGAAAAATTTAACTAAAGCATTAACATTAAACAGTGAATTGCATTCAGGAAGAAACGATAATTTGATAACAATAATGTTTAAAGAAAAAATAAATAAAGCAAAAATGAATATCCCTCTCATTGGGTAGGGGTGGCCCTTGCTCTTTCCCTTCGACCGGAGGTTTGTATCGAGCCTCTTAACAAGATGAAATTCTCCTAAATTTGATCTTTATTGAATTCAAAAATGTTGCTACAATTAAAAAATATGGAACTCCTAATTCTAATTACATTCTCCCTTTTATACTAGAGGAGTCCTAGTATCTTCCAGAGATCTAGTTATTATAACCGACTAATTCCAAATTTAACTAACTGTTTGAACTAAACAATTCCCTTGATTCTTGGTAATACATTAATTTCGGGAACAATTTGTAAGTGTTTGATATTTGAAGCGTTTAGAATAACCGAAGAAGGGATATGTGATTGAATCTTTGAAGGAGTCAATCACTCCTAGAAGATTCTCCAAATCATGACTGATTGAAGAAACTAAAGTGATGATGAGTCTTTAGTCATTGTCATTGCACTTTTCTTGTGGTTTGAATGTTGATTGATAAATGTGATGATTCTTAGTAGAAAATGATGTTTCCAACTGGAATTCCAAAATTTTATTATCTACATGCGTTCTGGCGCCACTCGGGGTTTGAGGGGTTTGATGAGATAGATGCTTGAAGGTACTATCCTTGGCCTTTACCAACAAGGATGAGAGTCATGTGCCAACACATAAACTAGTATTCCACGCCAAACACACTACACCAACATATATACTAAGTCTTGCGCTCATTATAACCATTCAAAATATGTATAAGTTTTTTACACACAAGATTAATGGTTATCCATATCATATTTGAGCCATTTATGCACAATTTGAATTAACAAGATGAAACATCATAAATACACACAATAATTTCCCATAAAACATATTAAAGTAGTAAATATAAAGAATATATGTATTTGTCTCATCATGCATAATAATTGGAATCAACTTGTACATGGACATAAGATTAGGAAACTTGTCAATTTTCAACAAACTTACACTCACTTGAAGACATTTATTACCTTTATTCACACTAAGAAGAATGACTTAGTCATGACTCATTTTTGACAAAATTGAGTAAGAAATCTGTACATACTTTATTTTAATGTATACATAATAAGGACATTAAAACACCTTGTTCAAACTTAAACATACATAAAGACCTTTTAGAGGGGCTAACAAACATACCTTGTAATGTTTACTTACTATAATCATGGAGAATACTTTGTTTAGCTGCTACAAAATGATGATGTACTTCCAAAACTTGCCATGATTCATTCAAGTAATACATGCCTTCTAGAAGCCTAGAGAAGGAACACCATGTTTGTTAGATCACCTTAGAATAATAGATAGTCATCAAAGAAGCATGATGAATCTATCCTTTCTCTTCTTTCCTTTGACACTTTCTCATTCTTCTTGATGTCGTTCTAGATGTGATAATTTCATCTCCTAAGTCTTCATCTTCTGATTGAATGCCTGACAAACATGTATGATGAACTTCATCCACTTGTTTTCTCCCGGATATGAATAGAGGTATTCATTACTTATACTAGATTTGAAAACTTCATTCTCAATCTTATTAGTACTTGTTGATATCTTACTTGAGTTGGTTTCTCCTATGACTGTCTCGACTCAATTTTAAGATTGGTTTTCACTTTTTATACCTTCTTAACCTATCCTTTGAATGTTTGAGCTCGCTGCTATGCCTAGAAGGTTGATCCTTATAAAAATTCTTTACAAGGTGTCCAATTTTATGACAATTGAATAAAATAACTTTCTTCTTTATTCTATATGGATGTGGATTGATATTCCATCCATAATTGGAATCTTTATGAGAAAAACATTTCTTAGCAATGATTACAATGATAACATACTATCTTGTTCATGCCTCTTGAGTCTTATTCTCTCCAAAACTAACTAGATGGTTCATCTAAGAAATATTTGGCAGTGTGTCCCTTTTCTTGATAGTTGAAATAGGTGATGTTCCTTGAGTACTCATCTCTAAAATATCTCCATGGATGTTCATCCATGACATGCTTTCTACATTCCTTAGCTCTATGTCCAAAATTATGACAAGAAAAACAATAGCCATTAAAGGTTCTTTCATACCTGGATGCATTTGGTTGTCTAATTGATTTATAAATTATTGAATTTGTCTCCTTGATCATCCTCATGTTTGTTTTTGTACTTGGATCATCCTGGTCATCTTCATGGGCTCTCCTTTGAAGCCTAGTCATGTCTTGTCTCCTACTACTCTTTGATTATCTAGAATTCCATCTAGAGCTTTAGATCTCTTCTCCAACTTTCCATACATCTTCAACCTTTCTTTTTCTTCTTCTAGTTCAACTTTCAAGGATATAAATCCTCTTCATGTCTCATGCAAGTGTCTTCTTTGTCATTAAGATATTTTTTCACTTTATCAACTTGATATTTCATTTTTGTATTGACTTTGAGATACTCTTCCTCTTTGGATTTGAGAGATGTTGAGATCAACTCCAATTTTACTTCAAGTTCTTTGAGTCCATCTTCATGTTCTTTATCTTTCTTCTTATGCCTTTCCTCAAGAAGATTGATTTTCTCTTCATATTCTTTCACCATTATCTTCAATTTGTGATTATTTTTTCTTTGGTGTTTCAATTCCTCTAAGGAACTTATCAATTCTTCTTCAATATTTACTTCAACATCATCTTCATATGAAATTTCTTCATCAGCGACGTACTTATCTCTTGAGTTGCTTCCAAAGATTATCTCCATATCCATGCTTATGTTTCAAGGTTCTCCTCCAAGATATTAAAATTGAACCAAGAGGACCACACTATGATACAAATTATTAGAAAATCTAGGCACCGAGAGGGGGTGAATTAGGGTAACTTAAAACTTTGATAACACTTCATAGTCTTAGTAAGCACATCAAACTAGATAATCAATAACCATAAGAGACTAATCACTTTCAACCATGAGAATGAAGTAAGTAAGAACATATGAACACCAAGTTTAATGTGGGAAACCCTTAAAGGAGAAAACCCCACTAAAATCAATGCACTATCTTGGACAAGATTGTCCTATAAATGTTAAAAATATTTCAATTGTTGAGCATCCACTCAACTTGAAGCTAAAATTCCAAAATTTGGTCAAGCTGCCACTTGACCTTCTATAAGCCACCACTTGCTTAGAAGCCACAACTCCAAAAACTTCAATCAAGCTTCAACTTTATCTTCTGTAATATACCACTTAGAAGGAAGATTAAGCTCCTATTTTCTAATCCACAACTTAGTTTTCTACTAGGTTGTTTTTATCGCCTTTCTTTAGTTGTCTCACACAACAAATTATGTTCACCTCATTTATCTTCTCTTTTTACCATTCTTCTCACCTGAATTCAACTATTTTCTTATCCTTTTCATCTATTTCAAAAAAAAAAATCATACAAGACTTCTTTACACACTCATTCTTTTCAAAATCCTCTACTTGAATTACTACTTCAAACTCTCACTTTCTCATATATTCAAACTACTAGAAAATTGCAGTCATAAAGGCATTTTTTTCTCTCCTTTGTCCACCTAGATTTCATATCCTTAAGCTCCTTCAAAATATGTTCATCAATCCTTCATTCTCATACTTTGTTTCTCTTTGCTTAACTAGCATTCACTAACCATCATTAACATATATTTGTATCAAAAAATTTATGTACCATAAGGGTTATCTGTACTAGGAGACATCATTTCACACCTTATGCACCTCACCTGAAAAATAACTCTGCAAATTCAAATTCTTTTCACTTCACCTTTTTTTGACAACTCGTGCACATGGAGTGAGATTGCTTCAGCTAATTCGGTTTCAATATATAAATGACATCAAAATTTGTGTCAATTACATGGACTTAATTCGTCCGACCTATCATGTGAAATCTCATGTATGGGAAGGTCAATAATCACATTTGTAACTCTTCTTTCATGTATGACACTTCGACAAAATCTCTTTCACATCCGACACATGCATTTATAATGGTTATACAACCCTTTGTCCTATTACCTAACATATGCACCTTTTCTGGTAGGAAAAATAATAGTGTACCAAGTTTCATGAGCATGTAATAACATTACACACACCTTATTTTAGCTTGTTAATTCCTTTACATGATCCTCATCTCACAATTTCATCTTCAAATTTCATTATAACTCTTCATGCTTGGTGTAGAAGCTTTAGAACTAGTTTTGATATTGAGTAAATAAACATCCATATCAGATTATGTCATGCATTGTGTTTATGTGGATTAATTCTTCCGAGAGGTATACACTATCACTTCGAGTTTGGGAAAATCATATCAAAGCATGAAGTCATCACTACACTCTTCTTCACATATTTACATTCACATTCATGGAAGAACTAAGATCACTCATGGAAATGATTCATCACATTCAATGCATGAGCCTTCATAACATATCAATTCTTGGAAACATATGAATTTTAGTCATAGATCATCTTTAGATGTAAAGAAACAAGCCTTCCACATTCATTCAACCAAGAGAAACCATTTTGGACAAGATATTATCGGAGCTTTCAAGCATAGAAAAATTGTCTTCATAAAGCAAGCCATTTCATGCATTAAACTAAATATTCATGATTTTAAGATCAAATTTATGGAGATATATATTCCATAGAAAAATCATTAAGTCCATAAATTACTCCCCTCTCATGGCAAGTAGATCAAAATTGCTTGTTTTCCTAGACTCACTCAGGACATGGTTTTAAGATTTGAAGACTAGTCATGATCTTGCTTGCACTTCACATACAAAACTTCTCTTTAATATAAAACCCTTACATACACATTTCAAAAGAAGGTATAATCCATGAGAAACTATTCTTCAGCATGGATTGTATGAGTAAAATTAAGTTTACATGCTCAAAAACATAGTCCCTCTTGACTATCCCGAAATGATAGTTTTGGTCCTTTTGTCCTAGCATACAAAATTGCTTCACCACATCATGTCATTATCTTGAGAAAGTGTTATAGGACATATTTCACTTGTACATGATCATGTATCACTTAAAATAATTGTATTTTATCAATACACTCTTATGCTCTCTTGACCGTTTTTGGCATGGTTCAGCTCCTAGTAGTAGGGGTCAAAATTGAAAAGGTTCACATAAAAATTTCACTACATACACTTGTATTTATTCATGGAAAATAATATCACTTACCATACATGATTCCCCAATACTTATTTCAACTTGAAACCTTATAGATAGGAATGTATACTCAAACACTTGCAAAACAAAGTAAAATATGTACTATATAGTAACACATGTAGAATAAAATTGCAACCAAATTGGACTAGAATGAATCCTCTATAACCTTGAGTGGTTGTATTAGCTTGCACAAGTGATTTGAAGACAAAAAAACTCATTTCTTGTCCATCGATTGAGTCTTAGGGTTTTAGGAGGGTTTGGATAATGCCGAAAAATGGATATAACTTTTTTATCCTTTATCCTTATGACTTCAGAATTTCTGCATAATCTTTGTCTCTTATTCCCTTACAAATTTCTCTTATGATTTATATTAACAATGTTTTTCAATTTAGATAAAACACTTAGAAGTCAAGGTACTATTTTGGCATACCTTGCTTATCCTAGTTTTGACAAAATTTGAATTTCTTGCACAAAAGTCATCCTCAAGAATTCAATTTTTTTCCATGCCTTCACAACTACATTCTCTATCATCTCCAATGGTTTTCAATCTACAAAACTCTACCCCATATCATTTTCATAAGGTTTTACTTCTTTTATTTAGATATCATGCTACACAAACCCACATAGGTACTCAAAATGCTTCTAAGACATTTATGAAGTACTGCACACATCATCTATCACCATATTATGCTCATAAAATTATTGGTTAATATATTCATACCTTGGTTCATCATTTCTTGCCTTTTTTTCTTGGAAAATGACTTGGATTGGCATAAGACAATCACCTTTTGAAGCAAACCACCCTGTCTTAGTCTCAACTCATCACCTTGGAGCCACAAACAACATGTATACCTATCAAACACACTATCACCAATCCTATGAAGCCCATCATCATCTTGGGATCATGTACTAAGATCTTGCATGAGCACAATATTCACAAGATCAAACATGCAACTTGGAGTTGTCTTCAAATTCTCTATGTCCTTGATGGTCTTTACCTTTCTCTCTCATGAATGAGTCATGATCATGTTCCACATACTTTTCTTTGCACTCCTTCATCCTCCTTTGTCATTAATGATCATTTTTCATCAATGAAAACACCTAGGTTCATTCACGTGCCAACATAGAGTATGTTTTAACTATCAAGAGAAGTGTCATACTGATAAGTATTGTCTCTATCAACCATCTATACAAAATTGGAGAAATGAATACACTATAGGTAGGAACTCCATTGCATGTTATAACTACAACAAGGTTTGACATATTCTTTAGGAAGTGTCATGGTCAAGAATGTTAATATAGGTTGGAATATTTGGTCACATGTTGTTTGTTATAATTTTCATCAATACAAACATTTTACAAAGAATTTTTATCAAAAAGAATATCTCGACACAATAACAAGCTTCATACATTCAAAGGGAAAGATAAGAAGGTGTTTAAAATGAAAAAAATCCTAAAGGTGAATCTAAGACATTCAAGTCTAAGGCAGTCAATCGACAAAAAGCATATTACATATGAATACAAGGAAAAGGAAAATAATTCCATGCCCAAAGAGGAAAATCTTGATAAGGAGAGATTGTGTGAAGATGATAGAAATGATAAGGAATCAAAAACACTCATAGGAGAACCTAGTTCATGCAAGAAATCAAAAGTGTTGATGAAGCTAAGAAGGAAGGAGACAAGCTTCAAGAAAGTCATGAAGAACCTTTAGCCATAACCATGAGAGAGCAAGTGGATGAAGTGCATCATACGTGTTTATTGGGACTACAATTACAATATGGAGATATAGGGGTTGAAACTATCACACCTAAAGGGAATCTAAGAAGAATAAAAAAGATATCAAAGGCAAAAAGCAAAAGGATAGATTCATCAAATACATGTTTATGTGTTCAAAATCAAGGACCACAAACTAAGCATTACTATTATCACCTAATCTTGCATTTTGAAGGCACAAAATCACTCCAAAGGCATCCATCTAATATCCATTCAAGGGATAAGGGATCCATACTATGCATACAAGCCATGGGAAGAGGAACTTTATTCTATTCCATACACACATTTGCATCATTGAGAAAATATAGCTTGCTATTTAGTGGAACATGCATAAGGGCATCCTAAGGTGTCATTTCTACACACACACACAAGAACTACATAGAGTCGATATGTAGTGTAATGCTCGATCATATGTTCACTCTGTCAAGTGACCATTGGGGTCGAGTCCAACTCCCCATTCTACATTTTTCTTTTAGGTTTGATGTGGGTATGTGCATGTGAACTTATTTATTGCAAGTTACAGTATATTCGGCAATCTAGGAGTGAATATAAGATGATCAATAGGGGAAAAAGTACAAAACCCTTGTGACACGAGGAAGAAACCAGATCCTCGAGCATCCAAATAGTCACTAGTGCCCGCTTCTAGTCATTAGCGCCTCGAGGTTTCCCTGTTCGACACTATTCTTGACTTCCATAATTTATAGAGAGAATTTATGATGTTGTTTACATCTTGTTCAACAATTCATCCTACCGAGATCAGTTTCATATTGCATGAATATTAGCTAAGTCCTTATATCTCTCTCTTGCTTAGGGTTTTCACATTTACATACTATTTTACTTGTGTTATATTATATATTAGAACTTTTACATCATTTATTATAGTATTTACTCCACAAAAATATAATTTCTATTTTATTAAATCATTCGATGAACCCATCTGCTAGAACCCTTACAACTTATTCCCGTCACCCATAGTGGTTGATTTCGAGTCTTTTGAGCACACCGAGATTCCTCCATCTACCCGTAGGGTTTATAAACCAATGGATGAATATGATAATCCTTTTTTACCTCACAAAATATTTCTATTGACAACATTGAAACTATTGATAGTGAACAATCATACAATGAAAATACTAGCGTTTATCAAGAGAAACTAGACAATCTCACGAATTTCCGTCAAGCATTACACACTAATCCTTTACATATTCCACATTTTCTCAATGATTTACATACTCCTAAAAATTCTCGAGATGCTACTAATGTCCCTCTTGTAGGTTTCTTCTCAGCTTCAATGGCCTCCACTCAACCGTTTAGCATTCCTACTTGCATTACTATAACTCCTTCTCCCTCCTACATCGCAATACTTATAATACACCACTTGGTTCTTCTTTAAAAACTCAATACCTAACCTCTTTATACCAAGATCTGTAAATTCAAATCCATGATTCACAATAAGCTACTTCCTACTCCTCTCCATCTCTTAATTATTCATTGCTCCTTCACACCCCTTTACACCCGCCATTTTTGCTTATCCACTTCCCCCAAATTTTTCACCCCTAAGCTTCCCACCTTCAATGGCCATGGTGACCCTAAAGAGAATCTTCAATATTTCCATGTGTCATGTCTTGATTATGTGGATGATCATACACTACTAGCTAATCTATTTCTTAGAAGTTTGTAAGATTATGCCATGCATTGGTTCTATGATCTACCTATTCACTCAGTAACTTATTTCACACACTTAGTTGATGCTTTCCTTACACATTTTTATGTCAATATTGGTACTAAAATATGCTATGCATAACTTGATAAAATAAAACAAGGATCTAATGAGCATCTAGCTGACTATGTTTTGTGTTACAAGAATAACCTAGCTAAGATGACTAATGTACTAACTGATTTTGAATTGCAAGATATTTTTTGTTCAAAGTATCTTACCTCTACTACAAGAGAGTGTTATCTTTGAAACCTCTCCCTCATTTTATCAATTGTTCCATACATATAAATTACATGAAAGTAAACTCTTATCTATGGAAAAATTGAAATATTATATAAAGCTTCATCCTCATCTTATAATTTGTTTAAAGGAAAATCTATTTACAAGCCATCTCTTAAGGCCATGAAGCAAAGGCCACTATTAACGTTGTCTCTACACCTGAAAATATTTAGTTTCAACCTCCGAGAGAATACATTTACCAAACTACCTTATGTACCGTGATTTTTGTTACCATAACTTATCAAAAGTAATCTTATCATTTTATCTCCACCACTCAATATTGATCCTTCTCGCCTCGGTGGCTGCAATTATGATGAAAATGATAAACGCGACTATCACTAATGCATTAGGAACTCCACTAATCGATGTTTCAAGATTAAATATCTTATTCAAGATCTTATCGATAATAAGGAAATCGATCTCCTTGAGCCCTCCACATCAAATCCAGCCAATGATAATAAAAACATTTAATGACCCTCTACCAAATAATGACAAATAAGCTATTGATTCTTGACCTAATCATACATATAGTGTTGTATATCCTCCTTCATTGAGGCCTCTTTATTGTCTTGTTCTTTACTACGTATGCATCAATACCACTCATTACATTATCGATCATGATTATCATGCTACATTCTATTATGATTCCTTACATATAAATGGTTTTATTAGTTTTTATACCGTTAATAAAACTATGATCTATCCATCGGCTCCTACTAATGTGTTCTCCATTTTACTCCTCCTAGCTATCCAAAGTGTCCATATCCAACTTCACATTTCAGTTCCTAATTCTTTTGGCTACATGAGGCTTCCCATTACGCTTGGATCCCTTACCATGCTTGTTTCATTTGTTGTGGAACTTTCAATCAAAGGTTGTGCCTCAAATTCATTCACAATAAGCAAGTTGTCACTCTCAAGGAATTCCACCATGTACACCATTACGTCATCCTATTCTTCATGATATCTATCGCTAGTTACAACATCTAGACTTGTTATGCCTCTCAGATTCTAAAGCACACTCTTTTCCTATCTCTCATATTTGCACTCGACCTATATTACAACCTTCTTATCCTCATCGGTCCATTAGCCCACCTCGTCGGCCTAATTCCCCTACTCGGGTAGCCCATTCACATAGGTTTTCACCACCTCCTTTACCACAGATCTCCTTCACATGTACATCATTACTCTCCTACTCCACCGATCTTAGAGCATCATCACATGCCTTTATCTCCTCGGATATCGGGTGGAGGGAATTTTCCCTTCACTATCGTCGGGTAGCCTACTATTCCTCACACACTTGGGGTCCATTACACTTTATTCCCCCTTTTCCATTCTTCTCAATTATTTCTAGTCTCTCTAATTACACTTCATGGTTTGTGCTCCATATATAATATCTCTAAGCACTCATACACACTTAGATATACACCTTGTATCGTCATTACCCTATGATGTACTATAGTTCCATAGTTAATACTTAATTGTTGAGGGTATAAATTTAAATTGAGCCTCACATCTTCCTCACTTCACACTCTATGTCTCATGATATATATATTTCAAGCACATACTTTCGCACCTATTTCCTGGTGACGCGATTTTATCATTCCTGACTGTTGAGGGGGATTTTATAAATGAATCTCATCTCACACACATCTACTACGGGGCATTCTACTCCTACCATTTCACATATTGCATACCTTACCATCAAGCTCATACATCATTTACATATCTTGTTTGTATATACTCTTGTTTTCTTATACTATTCACATGTTGCACTTTGCTTACTATTCTAGTTAGATACTCGGGTATGTTATTATCTTTATCATATACACATGCATGTTCACTTGGTCTCTTGGTGTGGATGTATATCTCTTACATATCATTACACGATGCATGATTCTTAAAATCAATCCTTTGTCAATCCCACTGTAATCCTTGGGGCATCTACCCTCACATTTTACACATCATGTATTCTATTACTATATTATTCACTATTTATCAAGACAATTACTTTACTTTTCGTTGATCCATACACACTTTGACATACTTTCTATCTTTATAACATGCTAATGGGTGATTCACATATAGCATTTTTCTTGCAGGATTATATGCCACCATGAGTCTCGATACATTTTTCTTGCTATTGTTTTCTATTGTATGCCATAGTTTGTAGGCTACACCCCATGCCTTGTATGATCTTGTATGCTTTTGGCCGCTTTGTACCTAATTACCTTGTGACATTTTGAGCATTTTCCTATGTCTAAAACCCTCTTTTTCTGGTCCATCTTGTCTAGATACTTACCTTTACATGGTCTTTTACTTGCATACTAGCTATTTTTACAACTAACACATGTTACTAGCCTATATTTGTTTCATGTGCCTTGGTTTCTACCATGCACATCCCCTACCCCTATAGGTATCCATGTCAATTTAGCATCAAGTCCTCTCTTTTAGGATGCATACTCCTACATTCATCACAAGCACCCCAAAGGAGGGTGGCATACATTGGGTGAATAAATCACCCCCTACAACAACTCATAGCTACATCACATATCGGTATATTACACAATCAACATAGCAACATAGTCACATAATAGCCAAAAAATTTACTTGGATCTAAATCATAGAGCAGAAACTAGTTCCCAACATAAGACAACGGTGCATGGGTGCCTATGTCCTCCCTTAGGTCTTAGTGTCCTAGGCGCACAAAAAGTCATCTTATGATATCGAACAATTTATAAAAGTCCAGAGAGAAATTATACGGTAGCAAGAAATTTCCTTCAAATACATAATGCATTTTATCTCCTTTAATTAGAATAATCAATACAATCGAACTAATTTGGGACAATCGGAACTAAATCGAGACGTACCATCTACGATTGTGCTTATGGGGAAGATTTATGGAAGGAGAGTAAAACTAGACCTCTCTCCCCAACACTTTCTCTTGGTGTGAGATCGCAAAAAAACTTGCACTTGGCATGAGATCACCCAAAAAAATCGCTCTTCACAGCATTTCAGGAAACTTTTCTATCATTTACACTCTTTTACATTAGGTACACACTTTCCTTTACTACTACTTTTACACACTTTTACATGCTTTACTTAGATTTCTCATACAGAACTTTGACTACTCTTTCACTCTTCTTTTACAGATATGTCCTTAATAAGGAATGATAATCACACTACATTAGGAAAATAAGAATAACAATAGGTATAACCTATGCATACGCTTCACCCTTAGGGTCACTTTCCTTTCCTAGTCTCCACGCTTCACTTGTCTACTCGGCATGGTATTTTCCACACACTCTATAGGATCATAAGATAAAAATATTCTATCTACTTTATGTTATTGAGTATTCAATCAACAACATAAATTGGGGACAAATGTAGACACAAAATCATACACTTGGGTACATTTCTAGGTCCTAAAAGCATGCTAACATTTATATGATTCTTGAGTAAGAAAAATAGTAATTGAAAACTATCTTTGGCCTCTTTTATTTGTCTCTTATTTTCTATTTGGTCTTACACACCCTACAGTCTAGTCAAAACTTAACATATTTATCTTTAATGACTTCAAACACTAGTGCCTAGCTAGGATAGTAAAAAAGCCCAAGCACTCCTATCCCTCATGGGTGCCCTTAACCCTTTTTCACCTTGCTCACTCTTTTTGGGTCTCTTTAATTTTTAGGAATCTTCTTCACTTACATGTTGGCCTTCCAATTGGAAATTAAAAAATTCAAACAAAGTAATCATATAAATACATAATTATGTGTTTAAAATCAAGCACTAAGCACTAAGCATTAATATTATCACCCAATATTTCATTCCAAAAGCATAAATGCACTCCAAAGGAATCCATCCAGTATCCATTCAAGGGAAAAGGGATGCATACTTATGAATACACAACATAGGAAGGGGAAGTTTATTATATTCCATCCACATATTTTCATCATTGAGAAAATATATCCTACTATCTAGTGTAATTTGCACAAGGGACTAGGGAATCATTTATACAAACACACACACATAAGAAATGCATGGAATTTGAGATGTAGTGTAGCGTTGGAGTCATAAGTTCACTTTTCGAGTGACCTTCAAGGTTAGTCGACTCCTAATTCTACATTTTCCTTTTTAGGTTTGATGTGATTTGTGGGTATGTGTAGGTGAACTTTTGTCTTGTAGGTTAAAGGTATCTTGAGAGATCCATGAGAGTATATTAGGTGGTCAGGTTATAACCATGAAACCCTTACAACACACGAAGAAACCATATCCACGAGCATTCACAAATTCATCAATGCCCAATCCGGTCATTACGCCTCAAGTGTCTCTATCTTGTTACAGGTGCCCCTATCTCGAGTCTTGTTCTTGACTTCTAGAATTTATAGATATTAGTTACGAAGTTGTTAAATTTACATTATTTTCCTCACTTCACCCTGCCCATATTAGTTTTAGAATTCATAGATATCATCAAAGTCCTATCTCCCTCTCTTCTTGGGGTTTTCACATTTACATGCTAGTTTGTTTGTGTTATAATTTATATTAGCACTTGTATATAAATTATTACAGTAGTTACTCCATATAAAGATTTAATTCTATTTTTATTAAATTACCCTTGTATAACTTTTCATGTATGGTTTCAATCATTACATCAAGCTCCACTCAAGTGTCTCATAGTGATATGTTGCGATAGGAATTCTAGTCTTTAGGTATAAAGTCATGAAAAGAGTGAACATTAGACAATTTTCATGATCTGCAATTAGGTATAATTGAGTCTTAATTGTATATCCTAGCCTTGAGAATTTTATGAAAGTACTTGTTACGATTGTACAAGGGGTGTAGTAACTCATCAAGAAGTAATGGTCCATGGTTTAGTTGATATCTTAAAAATCAAGTGTCTAGTCACATTTTAATCATATATATAGATGCTCTCGAGTTTGTTTTATTCCCTATAAGGTTTTAAAGGTAAAATCCATCATGAAGATGTAGTAAATTCTCCTAGGCTTCAATGACCAAGTTGAAGTCTACTCAAGTAAGTCACTATGGTCATCAATCCATCAACGTTTATCAAGTCTTAAGAATAAAGAAGAGTATAGTTAAAGATTTTTGGTTTAAGAAAGAAGAATAAATTTTGGGAAAGTCTATCTATAGTGCTCCATAAGGTCATGATGTCACATAAGTGTCCTAGATTCATTGAAGTTTGTGCAAAAGGTTTCAAATTATCATGAGGTATGGTTGTATAACTCATTATCTCATATCAATTCATGAAACGTTAAGAGAGATATCGGTCTAAATATGAAAGATACCTAGTAATTAAGCTCTACCGAGGTTGACTCAAGTTAGTAAAGTAGTCAAATTATGTCTAGTTTTGTGAGTCTTAGTAGTTTATGGTCAAGTATTGAGGTCAAAATATCAAGATTTCCAAATCCATAAGTCTCTCCCACTCAAATCTATGTTGATTCATACCTAAATATCTACAAGAGAGTTTCAAATATAGTAATAACTCTGTAAGAGTGTGGTTAAGATGTCAAATTATAGACATTATGTTATTGAAACTATCATGTTGCAAGGATGTTCGTGGAAAGGAGTATCAAGCATCACAAATAAATGAAGACGAGAAGGAAAGGTTTCTTGGTGAACAAACGAGTTACAAGAAGGTACATGAGAGAAAGAAATGGTTACTTTGTTCTTTAAGGGATTTAAATTGTTTAGGTATTGATTGATTGGTAAGAATGTTGAGTTCATACGGTTAAGTCATCCGATTTTGCATAATGAATGATCTAATAATCATATTCAAGAAGAAATGATACCTTCCAAGTTTAGCTAGGCTTTGTTATCTAAAATCCACTAACAAGAAGATTCATGTGTTTTCAAGCCTATTGAGTCAAATCTTCACCCAGTGAGAAAAGTCTTGGCTGAATTACAAAGGAGTAAAACAAGCCTAAAAATCTTGCAGACGCTACCAAGTGTCAAGCGGGTGCAATTTTAGAAGTCAAAGGGGGGACAAAGTCTCAAAATCCCATAAGGATGACACGTGGAGTCAACAAAGAGTAGGACAAAAGCCCGTGGATGGTGCCAAGTGTCCACCCAATGCTTTCCCAGAGTCCAAAAGAAAATCAAAGTCACAAGGGTGTGCGAGCCTTACACATGGATCTTGAAATGAATGGAATATATTTTCAAAGTAGGCCATAATTAGGTGATAATCCATCCACCACATATAAATGATTTAGGTCCTTATCACGAAATATTTAATGCTCGAGAGTTTTTCAAAATATCAGAGGCAAAGCATCATTTCATTACAAAATACGCGTCGTTTGAATCAAGAGGCCGGGAACCAATGCACAAAATATCTGGTTATGTAATAAATAGCTGAAAGGGTTTTCTCAAAAGGTGAGTCCATCTCAAGGGATTCGGTTGCAGGATAATTAAGATGCATTAAATAGGCATGGCTCTCACTCTTCCAAAAGGGTCAAATTGTGAGAAAGATCGAGGAAATCTATTTTTGTCACTTCATATCATTTATCATAATTAAGGGGAAGTTGGAAAGGAGTTTGAAAGTTATCTCTTATCTCCTCCTCTCCCTTATATATTGTGATCGAATTTTGATAAAAGGAGGATAATTTTAGTTAGGTACTAGGAGAATTAATCTTTTCTTCTCTATTGCAAGTATCTCTTTTGTAAAAGATAGAGGTCTTGGAACTATATCCTTCTGCTTGGGATATGTAACAACAATCTTGCCTCTTTTATAAATGTAATACTATGCACAACTATTGGAGTAATATATATGTCTTGTGGTGTTTTATGTTCATCATTCACATAGCTTTATTGTCTTTGATTGCCTTTATTTTCATGTAGAAACTGTGCATCTCTCAATGTTGTTACTATCTTTGAAGTTGTGCTTAAGTAGTTTGAGGTAGTGTTATGTGTGACCCTTTCTGACCTATGGTGCATTTCATCCACCCTTTTTCAATTATTCATCATTTCCCTTCTTAGGCAGTTGCGGTCTCGATCATTCTCTTAGAGGCTTGTTTGGCGCATCACCTTAGCTTGTTTTTATGTTTTTGTTTAATTCTTCTCACCCCTATCTCCCCCAGAGAAGAGCCAACTTCTTTAAAATCTGGAGGTCTCCTTAGTGCATGTCCCACTAACCTAAGGATTCCCATGACTCTGACAACTCTATCTGCCAAGGATGGTTGTCAACAGTTTTCCTGGCATGCCCGGTGGGACAACTTAGAGTGATATTTTATTATGGCATCAACTCAGTCGATTCTCGATAGAAATCAAGATTCAATGAAGATAGTTATGGAGCACATCGAGAAACTCCACAAGGTCTGACCAAATCATTACAAAGGCTCGCAGAGCTCCCTCTCATCCATTTTCATTCATCTGTCTTTCCACACCTCCCATTTCTCTTCATCCTATGAGGTCGTGCAATCATGACTTCATTACCACCAAGGGATCATCCCCTTGTCCATCTCCAAACCACCCATTCCACCCTTTCCCTTTCTTTGACCAACTATACCTCTCACACCAGCAAGCAATGGCTCTAAATCCAAAAGAAGAGGAGCATATGGTGAGAAGTGATATGAGCTCAGGAAGTTTGTGTCACCAGCTAAGTAGAAGAGAGGCTGTAGAAGTTGCCTCTATTTTCCTCCCCACAAAGTAGCTCCCCTAAAAAAATCCTTATCAACGGGATTCATTCTGTAAAATGAAGCCACATATGATGGAGAATTTATAGACTCAAAAACCATCATATCAAAGCATAAAGCTTTGACAAAGGAGGAAGAAGATAAGCTTGAGTGCTTATCAGATTTGGGGGATGGCTCGATGAAGAAGGGCTTGTGAAAATAACAATCTTCTTTGCTTCATCGACTCCACAACAAAGGCAGCCTTCTGCTCACAACAGCTCCCCTTGGACTAATCCTAGGACTCTAGAAGAAAGTATTATTGAGATATTTTTTCTTTCAATCGAAGAGCCTGGATTCACCGGCGAAGCTACTAAAAATGGAGAAGGAGAAGATAGGGATGACACCCATCAGAGAAGCCTGCAAGGAAGCCCCATTCTAAAAGATACGATCTAGAACCATGGGAAGGAACAAAGAATCAGACTAACTCCCACTAGAGAATGGTCCTCCTCAAGACCAAGGAAAAATTTCATACTGTCATGCTCACTTCAGGGCATGAGGATAATTTTCAAGACCCCAAGGGTCAGCTACAACACCTCCAACCAAAAGATGAACAAAAGGAGGTATTCATTCATTCACTGATACCGTGGGTGGAAGAGTGAAGGGTAACTTTTTCACTCTTACTACAGGCCATATCAATAGCCAAATTGATTGCATGGCCATGTTTTATAAGAAAAGGAAGCTATTTTTCCTTCCTGTTTCAGGTTTCGTTTAGCATGCATCAAGCCAGTTAGATTAGGAGTAGGAGTAGATTTGCTTTCAACAAAATAGGTGCTTCTGAGACATGTTGCATGACTCATTTGAAGCATGTATGTTTTGTCTTTTGTATAGGCCCACACTTATATTAATCCATTAAAAGGCACTAGATCCTATAAAGAGACTCGACTCACTAAAAATTCACAGTTGGTGGAGATAATTGCAAGCTTCACTTCGAGAAAATGCAGAGCAACTAAAATCAGCCAAAATATTTTGTTGGCCATCTTTTCAATTTTCTACTCTCGGAAAAATAAATTATAGAAGTTTCATTATGAGAGTAGGAAGGTACAAGAGTCAAACGGAAACTATAAATGCTCCACACAAAAACTGGAAAGGTCCACATTCTTCGATTCGGAATAGCTTGAAGCGCGTGCAGACCAATTTGATAGCGAGGAGATTATGGGTTCTTTTCATTTAGCAGGCTAATGGTCCTAGTGAGTCACCAAACTGTTATCTAAAAATCCATAGATAAGAATATTCTGTGTTTTGAAGCCTATTTAGAGTCAAATCTTCACCCAACAGAAAAGTCTTGGCTAAATCACAAAGGGAGCAAAACAAGCCTAAAATGATAGTGAATCTTTGCCAAGTGTCAAGTAGGTGCAACTTCAGAAGTCAAAGGGGGAAAAGTCTCAAAATCCCATAGGGATGACACATGGAGTCAACAAAGGAGTAGGACAGCAAGCCCACGGAAGGTGCCAAGTGTCTACCCAGTGCTTTCCTAGGAGCCCTAAAGAAAAGTAGAGTCATAAGGATGCATGGGCCTTCCACATGGATCTTGCAATGAATGGACTCCATTTTCAAAGTAGGCCATAAAAAGATGACAAGCCATCGCCACGTATAAGTGATTTAGGGTCTTATCTGTAATATTTAATGCTCAAGACTTTTTCAAAAGATCGGAGGTGAAGGGTCATTTCATTACAAAATATGTGTCATTTGAATCAAGAGGCCAGGAACCAATGCATAAAATATCTGGTTATGTAATAAATAGCTGAAAGGGTTTTCTCAAAAGGAGAGTCCATCTCAGGGGATGGTTTCAGGGATAATTAAGATGCATTAAATAGGCATGGCTCTCACTCTTCCAAAAGGGCCAAATTGTGAGAAAGATTTGAGGAAATCTATTTCTGTCACTTCATATCATTTATCATAATTAAGGGGTAGTTGGAAAGGAGTTTGAAAGTTCTCTCTTATCTCCTCTTCTCCCCTATATATTGTGATTGAAGTTTGATAAAAAGGGAGGATAATTTTAGTTAGGTACTAGGAGAGTTAATCTTTTCTTCTTTGTCACAAGTCTCTCTTTTGTAAAAGATAGAGGTCTTGGAACTCTAGCCTTCTGCCTAGGATTTGTAACAAAAATCTTGCCTCTTTTCTAAATGTAATATTGTGCACAACTATTGGAGTAATATATATGTCTTGTGGCATTTTTGTTCATCATTCGCATAGCTTTATTGTCTCGATTGCCTTTATTTTCACGTAGAAACTGTGCATCTCTCAATGTTGTTACTATCTTTGAAGTTGTGCTTAAGTAGTTTGAGGTAGTGTTTTGTGTGACCCTTTCTAACTTGTGGTGCATTTCATCCACCCTTTTTTATTTATTCATTCACCATTTCCTTCTTAGGCAGTTACGGTCTCGATTGATCTCTTAGCAAGCTTGTTTGGCACATTGCCTTAGCTTGTTTTATGTTTTTGTTTAATTCTTCTCACCCCTATCTCCCCTGTAGAGAAGAGCCAGCTTATTTAAAATATGGAGGTCTCCTTAGGGTGCACATCCCACTAACCTAAGGATTCCCATGACTCTAACGGCTCTATCCACTAAGGATGGTCATCAACAGGATTCATGAAGGGTGTATGAAGAAATGTAAGGCATTTCCAAAGCTGTGAAGATCAAAGATGAGTCTCCTAGTTGGTACACACTATTTCCAAAGTGTACATGGTTTCTTGGAGATGTGTAGGACTGTCTCAAACAAGATTTTAGAGGGTTTAAGAAGGTGTGAAGAGATACAAGCTATGAATGAATTATTAGGCACTTCGGTAGAGAGTTTAAGGTGGAACAAAGAGATGGAACTATCGGAGAAAAAAGTCTTGTAGTTGTGACTAATTATAATCATCACAGGAGGGTGAACATGCATTTTAGGTATGTTAAGAGAAGAAGTGATTCTCTCAGTGATATCCAAATAAATGAAGGGTTAATGATGAATTGAGGACTACAAGTTTGTGTAAAGACATCAATTTTAGAGGTATACTTCTTGAAATCATTCCTTAAAATGTAATGTTGTAATGACAAATATATACAGTCACATTTTGTACATGGAGTTTGGAAATGGTTGGTATGAATGCATAAGAATGAGGAGGATCCACATTGATCCTTAGCCCTAGGAAATGACACTAAACATGTTACAAGACTAGTAAGAATAATCAATGTTCTATATCAAGGTATTGTTGCTTGATGGAGCTTTAAAATAGTGATCTATAGGTCTGAGAAGACTTTAGGAAGAAGAGAGAGTTGAGTTTGAGTTTTATTTAAGCATTCTATGTGTCAATAAGGATACATAAGTTGAGTATGTGATGTTTTTCAAGAATATTGATAAAGGGATAAAGATTCATGACCATGAAAGTCATTATTTCATAAAAGAAATGCCATAAACATTGAAAAGATAGTACAGGGAAGAGGTGATGATGCTAGTTCACCTATATGACATGAGGTCAAGATATAAGGACTAATTATTGCATTGTCGGTTAACTAGTGGTAAGGTTATCCTAGGGGAGCAATAAGGGATTGTTCCATGATGTATATGAGCATTTATGAATGGAAAACGTTTGGCTAAGTTGTACTAAAATGCTACTTTAGGGATCTCGGACCTAAATATTACTTCGCAACCAATATATGGAAGAGTTAAACCGAGTGTTGATTATCGTTAACTAAGACAATCCTATTAATGAATCAAGAGAGTTTTTTCACTCCAACATTAGATTTTGGAATATGTATGTTCTATGAAGGCATCTCGCTCAGGGGGACAATAGTGATCTCAATATATGAAGAAGAATAAAATAATATCAAGGAAGGAGAATGAATTTTATGAGCTTGAATGACAAGTTTTGTGGATGTTTCCAACTAATAAGAGATCCAAATAAGCTGATGGACATGAATACCATGAGTTAAATGCATGTATCTTGTCTTTAATGTAAAAAGGGGGAGAAGAATCAAGAGGTTTTCCATCAATGACAAAGGGGAAATTGTTTTCATGTGATTTATGGAGTTTTCATTGATGTAAAAAGTTATTAATGAGGAAGGAGGATGAAGGAGTGTAAGAGGAAGTTTTTAGTGAGGGTTTCAAGGTAGGAAAAGGTATGACATGAGTTCATGATGTCATAAAGCCGAGATCACTCGATTATCACTTAGCTTCTTAAGTAGCTAGAAATTAGCGAGAGGCATAATGGTGATATGATAACATGTCGGGATTATGTCTTAGATGTTTTAACAAGTGTGTGATGAGGAAATATAGTCAGCATGATGAATACAAGGGTCTATTGTTGCAAATCAGCAGCACCCCTAGATGCAAATCAAGGTTCTGAATTGATGTTTTAGGCATCCAGTGTGATTTCACAACATGGAAACCTCTCTCCAAGTGTGGGACTTGTGAAAATGAGAGAGGAATCTCTAGATTAGAGGCTGGTTCCTCAAACTCCTCTGATTTAGATCTATATTTTGCACAACTACAGAGGTTCAGATCCTAATCCTACTCTAAATTGCAAGGAGACAGGGATAAAAATGCAAAAATGAAACTAAACTAAAGATGGTGATGCACCAAAAGGAGTGGTGAAACATTTTTGCCATGTAAATAGACACAAATTCATGAAATGCAACAAGGAAAACATACACAAGGTGATAGATGTAATTAGAGGTCTTAAAATGAAGTAAAAACAATACAAACAGAGACCTTTGAAAGCATTCACGAGTTTGCCTTTGTCAATTCCATGTAAAAATATCTTGCATTCCACCATCAAAGAGGTATAAACCTGTTAAAAACTATGAAAAAGGTCTGATTCTTACAACTATCACTTTTTGGAGGTGAAAGAAGAAGTTTGCAATGCCAAAAAGTGTTCAACCCTCAAGAAATGAGCCAAATCTGGCTTTTACAATGCATGGGTCGAGCCCAGGAGAGAGAAAACATAAAAAACGTGGGAGCCCATTCCTCATTGATGGAAAATGCATTAAAACAACATGGAGGACCTTACAAACCCATACCCTGTCATTTTTGACCATATTGGAGAAGAATGCGACCCATTCTGTATTAAATTTGGTTGTTGAAATGTCATTTTTGGCCATGGACACGTACCAGAACTATTTTTGAATTTTCTCTCTCCAAACTGAACCAAAATTATAAATTTACCATGAAATCATGTAGAGAATTTTAACAGCTTTCCAATGATATAAAGAACGTGAAAATCGAGCTCTGGATCAAAGATATGATCGTTTGAAGATTTAGGCAAAAATGACCCAAAAACGGATCGGTAAGGAAATTTTTTCAAATTTACCTCTTTTTGTCTTTGGAAAATTTTTCAAAAATTCCCCACGCCCGAACTCCTCTGCCACGTGGCAGCTTCCTATTGGCTATGGGCCTCAAATGGGAAAATTTTCCACAAAAACTCCATCGAGCCATAACTTGAAAAATATAAGGAGTTAGGAGGAAAACTTTACCTTTCTGGAAAGCTGAGAGAGAGCTCTATCTGATGGTGCCATTTCCAGAAAGCCTTGAGTGCTTGAAAATCAAAAAATGTAGACTGAGGCACAAGAGAGGTAAGAACACAAGGAGTTAGCCACAAAAACGAGCTGGGGCACCATTTTGGATAACAATTTTGGCGACTCAGAGGGGTCATCTGCCTGCTAGATGAAAATACCAGTTACTGAAGTAGTCCATTGGGCATGGAGTCATCAAATATTTTGTTTAGAACCTCAACTGACTTAGAATGTGCAAGGAGGAAGATGGAATATCACATGATGGAAGCAAGGACTGCAAAACATCTCCAGGGACAACAAGCTGTGCCAAAGCACTTAGGGAAAGCAAAACTAACCTACAACAAAACAATGTGCAAAGCACTTGGAGGAATGAAAATCTAATCTAATATTTACAAGGTGGTAAATTTCCCTCTAGAAGCAACGCTTGAGATAGATTCCATTGACTGGAATCTACAGTTCTTCACCATCCAATGAGGCCAATTGGAAAGCATTGTTGTTCTTGCACTTCGTGACCATGTATGGGCCACTCCAAATGGCATCAAATTTTGAATGCCTTCCGGTTTTGCTCTATCCACATCCCATTTCAACACTAGATCTCCAACCTGAAAAGATCTATCCTTGGCCTTCCTATCAAAGGTATTTTTGATCAAAGCTTGATCCTTTTCCATTGCTTGGGATGCCTGATTTCTGACCTCCTGCAGCTCCATCAACTCTGCATATCTCACCTCCATGGGCTCAAACTCTAGCAACTCTAATTGCTTCATGAGTTCCAATGTTGGCAACTCAAGTGACATGGGCAAGATTGCCTCTCTTCCATAAACAAGCTTGAATGGAGAGTTACCTGTGGATCTCTTGGGAGTTATCCTATCAGCCCATAAGGCTGATTTTAGTTTGGTATGCCAAGACCTCTGATTCTCATCAAGAGTCCTCCTAATGATCCTCAACAAGTTCTTGTTTGTAGACTCGGCCTAGCCATTACCTTGAGGGTAATAGTTTGATGAAGTGCTTAGGTAGATCCGTTCTTGACAGCCCACTCAGTCACCTTGGATCCAATGAATGCCAATGCATTATCTGAGATTATTGTAGCAGGTATACCAAATCTGGTTGCTATCCCCTCATAAAAGTCTAAGATGCTGGACTCATTTACTTCTTTGAGTGCTACTGCTTCAGTCCACTTGGTGAAGTAGTCCGTGGCTATCAAAATCCATTTGTGCCCTTGACTTGAATTAGGATTAATGACTCCAATGAAGTCCAAACCCCATTGCATGAATGGCTGGTCAACTGAGATTGGATGCAATGGAAGGGCAGCAAGTCTCTCTTTTCCTGTGAAGAATGCACAATTCTTACACCTCTTGATCCATGCATAGCAATCACTAAAAATTTTAGGCCAATAATAACCAGCCTTCATGATTTTTAGAGCTGTCACTCTCGGTGCAAAATGACCACCAGCTGATCCACCATGGAACTCTTCCAACACCCTATGAATCTGATTTGTGCTAATGCATCTCAGCAGCACTCCATTCACATCTTTCTTGAACAAAACTCCATCAACAATGGCATATGGGATAGCCTGCAATCTGAAGTGTCTTCTTTGGGTCTTGTTCATCTCCGGAGGGCATAGGCCTGTGCTTAGGAAGTGCATTATACCTTGGGTCCAGCAAGGAGTGGGGGCAGCATTGTTTTCTTCTTGAGTGCCACATGGCTCATGGCTGTCTTGAACTGTCAAAACAGCCTCTCCTTCATTGCATGCTTCTTTTTGCTTCCCCAAAACCAGCTGCTCACACAATCCTTTTCCTCTTACCAGCTTGGTGATTTTGATCTCAATGTCATACTCCATGACACGGGTGATCCAACCTACCCTTTTCTCGTTCAAATCTTTGTTGAGGAGGAAGTCCTTAACCCCAGCATGTGAGACCAGCAACTGGACCTTGTTGTTTGAGACTAAATGCTTGAATTTCTTCAAGCTTCTGATTACTGCCAGCACATGCTTCTCAATAAAAGAGTACTTCACCTCATAGTCATCTAGGCTCTGGCTGAAGAAGGCAATTGGCTGCTCATCATTATCCTTGTTCTGCTGTACCAAAATGGCAGAAATAGTGTCATTACCTCCAAATGCATAGAGGATGAAATCCTTGGAGAAGTCCGGGTTGATGAGAGTTGGTGCTTGAGAAATGGCTTCTTTGATTGCTTCAAAACTCTCCTTGCCTTCTGCTGTCCACTTGAAAGCCATGCTCTTCTTTAACATTTTGGTGATGGGCTTGACAAGGGCTGCAAAATCTGGGACAAACCTCGAACAAAGTTTATCCTCCCCAAGAAACTCTGAAGAGCTTTCTTGTGGCTTGGCAATGGTAGTGCTCTTATGGCTTTGACTCTCTCTGGATCAATTGCTAATCCTTCTTTGGAGACAATATGGCCAAGGAGCTTTCCTTCATGTGCAAGAAAGATACACTTCTTAGGATTCAAAGACACTCCAAATTTCCTACACCTCGTGAAAACTTGTCTCAAATGAGAGAGGTGGTCCACTTTGCATTTTTGAAAAAACAGTGATATCATCAAGGTAAATCAGCACCACGTTGTTAATCAAACCTTTGAACGCCATGTCCATTGCTCTTTGGAAGGTAGCACCAGCGTTGGACAGCCCAAATGGCATCTTCCTGTATGTAAAAGTCCCCCATTTGGTTGTGAAGGTTGTCTTGAACTGGTCTTCTTCCTTCACCATAATCTGATTGTAGCCAGAGTAGCCATCAAGTAGTGAAAACCTCTCGGAGCCAGCCACAACTTGCAAGATTTGCTCCATGGAAGGGAGTGGGTAATGGTCCTTGAGAGATGCTCTATTTAAGTCTCTGAAATCAACACACAATCTGATCTCTCCACTCTTCTTTCTGACTGGAACCAAGTTGGCAACCCAACTAGAATGCTTGATTGGGAATATGATTCTTGACTCAATCAGCTTGTCTAATTCTTTCCTCATGAGAGGCTCCATGTGTGGATTGACTGGTCTTTGTTTCTGCCCAGTAGGCTTAGTATTTGGATCCAATTCAATGGTATGATGAGCTAAGTTGGGATTGAAACCTTTCAAATCTTCATAGCTCCATCCAAACACATCAGGGAACTCTTGACATAGTTTGTATGAACTCATACCTTTCTTTATCGGTTGTCATCTTTCCAATTTGCAATGGTTTTTCTCTTCTACCAAGATGGATCTTGAATCCTCTCTCTTGACCTGAATGTTTGCTTTCTCTTTCCTAAACTGATCATTGGGATTAAAAATGGACTCCAAAGTGATAAGTCCCTTGGGCAGCTTATTAGTTCTCGGCATTTGTACCACTTGGTCACCATATTGTTGTTCGTTTTTCTTGATTCTTAGTTGAGAACTCAGCTTCTTCTTGCAAGAAATGGATGATTTGTTGGTCATTCTCAAACACTTGCCAACTGACATTGTTATCTGGCACTGAAGGCCTCACAATCACGTGGATGTTTGGCTGTACCTTGTCTTGTTGAATGCTTTCCACAATGTCAAAGGCTGCCCCTATTGCTGCAAGCCTGTCAGTAGCTTGATTCTCTTTCCTAGGAATGGATTTGATGCCAAAACCCTCAAAATCTTCCATGAGGTCCCACACCTGTTCTTGTAGCACCTGAGTAGATCATTCTTGGCAGCATGCTATCCCTTGACCTGATTTACAATCAATTCATTGTCACCAAAGACTTGCAAGTTCTTTATTTTCTTCTTGATTGCCCAATGCATCCCTTGCACTAAGGCTTCATATTCAGCAGTGTTATTGGAGCATGCAAACTGAAATCTAAAAGCTGAATAGTACCTTACTCCTTGAGGTGAAACAAGCATGGCTCCACCTCCTGCACCTTGTCTACTTCTTGATCCATCAAAAAATAGCTGCCATACCTCATTGTCATCCTTGTGGTTTGGCTTGGTGATGTTAGGAATAGGCTGATTTTCTTCATGTATACAATAGACCCCTAGCTCAGATTCTTCTACTTCTTGATAAGGATCAAAAGCATGTACCTTGTTTGCCCATTCATCAAGAGTTAGATCCAGGATGCTCCCAACCTTGGTGTCAGCTTCATCGGTGCTTGGGTGGTCTTCTTGATCAAATGCTAAACAATTGGCGTTGATCTGACTTGGAGTGTAAGGCTCATTGTGGAAGTTTGCAATAGGTTCAGACCTGATTGCAGCCTTAGTTCCATACCTCATTCGAACAACATGTGTGACCAATCGGAGACAAATATCCCCAATCTTGGCTGTGAAGTCCCTTGACAAGCATAGGGCAAAGAGTGGTGGAAGGTCTATGACTGATACATCTTGTGAAACAACAACATTTGGACATGCATGCAAGGTAAGACTCAAGTTTCTAATCACCCCAACTGTTGTTACTGCTGTCCCATCTAGCTGCACTACCCCTTTGGATATGGTTTCATACTGGAGCCCTAGCTGATCAGCTATTTGTTTAGGCATCACTGAGCTACTTGCCCCGGAATCTATCATGCAATTGTGCACTAACTGATTTCCAATGATTAATGAAACATAGAAAGGAGGGGGCTTCAACATTTTACCTTGTTGTCCTCCATGATTTCCCTCAGGCTGGGTAGCATTTGTGAGCACTTTCTCTTGCATCTGAACTTGTTGATTCGAAGTTGGCTAGTCCTTCATGGCAGCTTGTAACAAGTCTCTTTGGCCTGGGATAGATAGGGATTCCCACATTGATATATTAACATTTGTCTTCTTCATCTGATCAATGATACTGAATGGTGATGAAGGATCTCTTTGCTGTCCCTTTGCTTGTACATTCACTCCTTGCACATGGGCAGCAATAACTGGTATTTGAGTTGGTCTAGGAGCTGTTCTTGGCTGCCCTTGTGCATTTGAAATTGGATTTTGCTTGCCAACCATTTGTGGAGCCATGGAAGGTTGTGGATTGGTTGGAGCTAATGGCTGTTCTTCACCCAAATTCCTTCTTTTTGACCTTGTGTTGGCTGCAACACCTTGGAAACTACTTGATTCATGCCACAAAAATCCTCTGCTTGCCAATTTACCAACGTGGTGTCATTTGGGGCTGATTGTTGTTGGAATGTTTCTTGTTGTTGGTTGTTTCCTTGACTGCCCTCACCCTCCACACCAGTAGTTGTCACCATTAATGCTTGATTCAAAGCACCATTGAAGCACATGGATTGGTTATGAGGTTCATTGCATGGAAAACACCAGTCATACTCCTGAGCAATGTTGTTTTGTGTTGGCACCAATGCCTTAGAGGCAGATATGGCATTTGGATTGTAGGGCTGAAATGGTCTATTGGCAGGAGGCCTTGTTTGATTCATATTTGCAGCTGGATTAGGTGGTCTTTGTGGTTGGTATGGCTGCTGTTAGGCTAAGCTTGGGGCTGGTAAGAAGGTCTAAAACCTTGGGCTTGTTGCCTCTTGAGAGTAACCAGCTCATTGCCTAGGTTTTGCAATTGCTTCATGACTTCTTGAAGCTCATTTGGGGCACTTGGAGATGAAGTAGAAGCTTCATTTGAACTCTGATTTCTAGGAGTGGGAGAAGGAGCCAAATTAGGTGCTTGATTGGTATTTGGACTCTCTAAACTTGGAAACAATGGCATGGGAGGTCTAGGGGCTAGTTTTCAACTTGGATCAAACAATTTTCAGCCCTAATGGCAATGTTATAAGCCATAGGGATAGTTATGCCTCCCATGGACTGAATCAACATAGAAATATCAGAATTTAGAGCTTTGAGATAATAGAGAAAAGCACCTTCTACTGTTGGCCTGACTGCCACTGGAATTCTCTCCCAAGTCTTTTGAAATCTGAAGTTGAAATTGGTCAGTTGTTCATTGGGAGCTCTCTTGATGGTTGTCAGCTGCTCCAAAAGAGACAAGTTGTCTCCCTTCTCTCCAAATTGCTCATGAAGTGCTATACACAGCTGATTCCAATTTGTGATAGAACCAGCTCCAAGGCTTCTAAACCATTGCAATGCTTTCCCCTTGAATGAAGATGCCAGCAATTTGACAGCCACTTGCATCTCATTGATTTCATGAATTACACAAAGATTGGCAATGTCTTTAACATGATCACCTAGAGTAGTCTGATTCTCTCCCGGTGAAGTAGGGAATGTTCTTCAAGGATGCAATTGGAATTGGATGTTGTGCATTGAGGGAAAGTGGGCTGCTACTTGTGAAGTTGACATAGGGGTTGTTTTGTGCCATTCTAATTGGTCTTAAAACCCTTGTTGATTGAATGAAAGGCCTACCAGGTGGAGGAGTTGAAAGAGTTCTGTTTGGTGGAGATGGAGACCTTTGGATTCTCCTCCCACTTTGCCTTACTCTTGGAGATAACTGCAGATATTCAAACAGCACCTCTTCTTCTCCAGCTCTTGACCTTGTAGTGATTCTTCTCATGAGTTTTCAGGCCTGCACTGCTGAAACCAGTTGATTCTTCTCCTTGGAGTCGCCAGATGTGCAATTTATAGCTCTTTTGAAGCAAGAAAATTGTAGCAGATGCACATCAACTTTTCTGCAATAAAAATGAGACCTCTAAGGTCCCACCGGGCATGCCAAAACTATTGTTGCAAATCAGCAGCACCCCTGGATGCAAATCAAGGTTCTGAATTGATGTTTTAGGCATCCAGTGTGATTGCACAACATGGAAACCTCTCTCCAAGTGTGGGACTTGTGAAAATGAGAGAGGAATCTCTAGATTAGAGGCTGGTTCCTCAAAATCCTCTGATTTAGATCTATATTTTGCACAACTACAGAGGTTCAGATCCTAATCCTACTCTAAATTGTAAGGAGACAGGGATAAAAATGCAAAAATGAAACTAAACTAAAGATGGTGATGCACCAAAAGGAGTGGTGAAACATTTTTTTGCCATGTAAATAGACACAAATTCATGAAATGCAACAAGGGAAAACATACACAAGCTGATAGATGTAATTAGAGGTCTTAAAATGAAGTAAAACAATACAAACGAGAGAGGGTGAAAGCATTCACAGAGTTTGCACTGTCAATTCCATGTAAAAATCTCTTGCATTCCACCATCAAAGAGGTATAAACCTGTTACAAACTGTGAAAAAGGTCTGATTCTTACAACTATCACTTGCTGGAGGTGAAAGAAGAAGTTTGCAATGCCAAAAAGTGTTCAACCCTCAAGAAATGAGCCAAATCTGGCTTTTACAATGCATGGGTCGAGCCCAGGAGAGAGAAAACGTAAAAAACGTGGGAGCCCATTCCTCATTGATGGAAAATGCATTAAAACAACATGGAGGACCTTACAAACCCATACCCTATCATTTTTGACCATATTGAGAAGAATCGACCCATTCTCGTATTAAATTTGGTTGTTGAAATGTCATTTACGGCCATGGACACGTACCAGAACTATTTTTGAATTTTTCTCTCCAAACTGAACCAAAATTAAATTTACCATAAAATCATGTAGAAAATTTTAACAGCTTTCCAATGATATAAAGAACGTGAAAATCTGAGCTCTGGATCAAAAGATATGATCGTTTGAAGATTTAGGGCAAAAATGACCCAAAAACGGATCGGCGGGAAATTTTTTCAAATTTTACCTCTTTTTTGTCTTTGGAAAATTTTTCAAAAATTCCCCATGCCCCGAACTCCTCTACCATGTGGCAGCTTCCTATTGGCTGCGGGCCTCAAATGGGAAAATTTTCCACAAAAACTCCGTCGAGCCATAACTTGAAAAATATAAGGAGTTAGGAGGCAAAATTTACCTTTCTGGAATGCTGAGAGAGAGCTCTATCTGATGGTGCCATTTCCAGAAAGCCTTGAGTGCTTGAAAATAAAAAAATGTAGACTAAGGCACAAGAGAGGTAAGAACACAAGTAGTTAGCCACAAAAAAACAAGTGAGGCACCATTTTGGATAACGGAGTGCATGAGTGGCATTAGTGAGACTAGCTTTGTTAAACATGCCTAGTCAACATGGTGACCTGGTATGGTGGATTGAAGGCATGTGATAGATAGATAAGGATGGTCAAGGGTTAGAAAACATGACGAGGGTATGTTAATATAGGTTCATGAGGAAAACATGGCAAAAGGTTCATGAAACATAAGGTGAAACTAGCTCAACTAGGCCTAATACTAAGACCTAATAGAAACATAACTTGGAGAATGAAGAAAATAAAGCTAAGGAAGGGAAATGCAAGTATGAGGATTGTGTTTTATCATTTTAGAGAAGATGTGGAAAGTTCTATAAGTCATTATTTTTCTAGTAGAGGCATGTCCGAGGCCTTTTAGAGGAATAATCTTAAGGACAAACCAAGTATGCATGTATAAATCATTGTGGATGGATATTTTCATAAGAATTTGAGTAAGAAGACAAGTTTGGTCAGTCATAGGATGTTTTTATGATGCTTAATGATAAGTTTTAGGTCCAGTGATGATAATTTTTGAAGATATTGTAATTATACTAAAACCGGGAAAAGTGAGAATTTAAGGCAAAAGTTGACTTTCGGATGCTCGTTATGGGATGTATGATTTTCATGGGGACATACACTCCTTGGAATATCTAATTATGATTATTATGAAGGTTTACCAAAATAATGAGGTTGTTTAATGGTCACATTTTTATGAATGATAATTAAGAATCTACTGATGGTTTGAAACCCTAACTCAAACAAGCGACTTGGAGGAAATTGACTTTATTGAGCCAAAATTGATTATTTATGCAAATGTGATGATTTGAGGTTATATATGACTCCTCCATATTTCCAATGAGGTATTTTAGATCTTTTCAAAGTTTTTGGGTCCCATAAAAATTCAATTTTCTAGATTTTTTCAATTTGTGAAAATGTTTTCTATTGAACCTAATGACTAAATAGCCATTTATCGTATCCTAGGAGTTGTACTAACTTTCCATGATATTTTTAGATCATGGTTGAGAATTTAAAGTTCAAAGTGTGCCCTATTTATGAAGACTAGTTTTGGGGTAATTTGGAGTAGCCTATGATTAAAGTGGTTTTGGGAGATATATGTCGAATCAAGACTTGTTTTGAATCTTTCCATGACCATTGTTCCAAGATATTTCAAATCAATGTCATACTTAATTTTTTTGTTAAGGGATGAGAAAGTTATGACCAATTCTTTGAAGGTCAGTATGAGAATGATTGGTTGTGCATGTTATTCGGTGGCCTTATGGGGTTTGTTGGTTGTTTTTATTTGTTTTATGCTTGTTAGATATTTCTCAGTGCTTATAAAACATGTATAATTATGTTCCATTATTTTGTTGACCTTGGAAGATTTTTGGAGGTGTTTGAGATTTTTGTTATATTTAACAAAGAAATACGAGATCTATAGATCATAAATTCACCAAGAAAGGAGCTGAAAATTATAGATTATAGTCTGCGTTCGATTAGACAAAGAAATAACTTGAACTAAAGAATGAATAGAAGAGATAAACGAGAAAGATATTGAAAGTAAATAAAAAAGAGCAAGAGACAAATAACAGCATATTTAAGTAGAGAAACATAAAGGAAAAACTCCACCGATGTAGCCTAGGATTTGGTGATACAATTCCAATAAAATCCTAGTCGTAAGCTGGGCACATCACTCAACTCTGGATTGAGCACTCACCCAAAGTGCACAAAGGTACCAGGTCCCTCTTTAGGGTTGTTTTTGTAGGATGCTAACATGATGAAGACTTAACACATATAGTTCCATTACTAACACATCATTCTATAGAGCATACCAGATCTATACCTAAGGGAGAACAAAATTAAGTATTAACCATGATGAGATAAAAAACATACTAGATTTAGATACACATAGAACTAACACTTAGATTCAGCCAATATCCTTCATTATATTAAATATCATAAGTATACAGAAGCTTCATTACAATAATCAGTAGTATGCACGTAACAACATAATCTCTCTATGTATGCACTTATCTATTTGTGTGTGTATTCACCATCATACCTCTCTCTATATATCTACTATGTAGTTCACTACATATATATAAGGGTGGGGACTTGCCCTTCACCGCTTATCTATTCCCAAAATAGGTCGCATGTTATTATTAGCCACACATCGTTACAAAACTAGTCACACATGCAAGTGTCCTAAATATAGACTAATGCTAGCTAACTAACAAAAGAGAAAATCTATTTCCATCCCGTGTCCATGCAAAGTGATTCATATCTAATCCTCCAAAATATCGAATGGGTGGCGCACATGTCTTCTGCATCGTTTGTGTGCTCTACACACCATCTCTAAAAATAGACCTTCATGAGTGAAAACGGCTAAGTCCCGAAAGCTGAACTTCTACCCCGCACACATGTTCTCCCTATCCGTTTGTGCCTTTGAATATGATCTAATTTCCGCATGTGAACTCTTGTGTGTTTTCGTCAAGTGTTCTCGATTAACATTTTACCCCACACTAATTTCATTTTCACCTTGACAATGGTCATCTCCAAAACTAAAGTAAAGAATAGAAGAATGGAAAGAATGAAAGAATGTTTTTAACCTATAGTCTCTTCTTCTACAACCTGAACAACTAATTCAGGATATTCCTATTTTATTTCAGCCTCCAAGGTCTGCCACTCAGCGAGTGCTTCCTCTTATTTTTTTGGAATGTCCACAAGTAATGGACTCAGTTCATCTTTCGCAATCTCTCCTTTCTCATTCTGCAAGACCAACACAATGTTGGACATTACAGTCATCCTTCCCTCTAGCAGATCCATCTTCTGCATAATGAGTTTCCCAAGCTCTTCCAGCTGATTTTTTTGTTTTGGGCTGTTGTCAAGGCCTCTCGCTTCTATTTAACCATTGATAATATTTCAATGTGGCCCAATGTTTCAACCTTTGTCACTTTTTGGACCTCATTGTTCTCCTCCAGGGTTTTTATGTTAATGAGCGCCTCTAGAGCTGTGCAAATGTTCAAGTATTGGTACGCCTTCTTGATTCTTCTTGCGAGTTCTTGCAACATAATCCTTCATATGATGCAATATTCCACATCACTAAAGCCTTCTCTTGTTCTGCATCTTGTGTTGGATCCTTTGGCACTGGCATGCACAAAGGTTCATCTTCAAGCACTAGGTCCACCAATGTACCTACATAGTGTATTGCCGAAGGAAATGTCTTTGGTACCTTTGGCTCTAAGTGTGGCCTAGCTCTTATGATATTATCACCAATTTCCTCTGCGATGCTGATAAATACAACATTCTTTTTCTGCGCTAAGTCTCTTTCCTACGTTAGGCATGTTATTTCCCATCCTTAGTCTTAATCTCTTCCCTGAGCACCCTAATTGTGGCAGCCTTGTCCATATTCCACCTCACCACCTCTGTTGAGACTTTCACCAATGCATTGCTCACTGTTCATCTAACATGACAAGTAGGCTTTATTGTCATGTGTCTAGCCTGAGGTGTCTTTTTCAACCTCCTCGATACACATGACTCCTCACACACATCAAAATCTGGTTCATCCATGTGCGTGTGCATGGACCATGATAACTGCTTCCTTGTGCGCATTGTTGCCATATCTTCATCCATTAATTCCTAGCCATATAATTCCTTTTGCGTTAGTGTGCTCTAGAAATGGGCATGGACAATTTTACCTGTGTCCTCTGCATAACCCATGGCTGGTGGAATGTTCTCAGTGTTAGGAATTAGAGAACAAATATGCGGTAACAATTCCTCAAACCACATGAGAGTAGGAAACTATATAGCGAGAATTATACTTGCAGAAATATAACAACATAAATGATAATGCACGAAAGAAGACAAGACAATATTTAACATGGTTCACCTAATGTGGGCTACATCCACCAAGAACTTGCTCAGATTTTATTATCAACAAGAGTAAAACAACTCTCACATTCTTCTCTAAGTTAAGAACTCACAACAGAATTTCAAAGATGTTAAACCACATCTAAACCACAATTGACACCCAATTGCATAACCTTGACCACTCTTGATCACCTCTTGATCATTAAGACTCAAGAACTCTTGAACACTCAAGATATCTTCAAGATACCCTAACACCTCTATTTATAGGATTAAAATCCTTTTAAGAAGTCCTAAAGCCGACCCTAGAAGTTTGAAAGTCACGATATTTCAACTTCCCATGGCTAGAAAAATAGTTTCGATGTTGACAACCAATTAACTACATGTTAACAAAGAACGCCACAACAATGACACGGTGATCGCACATCAACGCTCATAGCAAACGACTGCTAAATGCTCCTAAAGTCTCCAAACTTAACCGTTCGAGCCCAAAGACTTCAACACCGATTCAAGAAGACCAAAAATAGGCTCCACACCCCAACAATCTCCCACTTGGAGATCTGTTTCCATTGAGAAAGTTCTTAACCCTTCATTATCAACCATGAAGGCCAATCAAAGTTGAACACAACTTCATCTTCTCCTTGTGACCACCTTGGTCATCATAGCCACATGATTCTAACTGGTATGAATCTTTTCAAGCTTCAATTTATCTTCTTCAAAAGTTGTCCACGATGAGATGATATCTCAGCCTGAATGTGCTTCATCCTAGAGTGAAAAGTAGATTTCTTCACTAAATGAATAACACTCTAACTATCATTTTGTAGTCTCCCAACTTCCCGCTTATGACCCAACTCATCAAGAAAATGTTATAGCCAAATCATCTCCTTCTCTTGCCTCTCGTGGCAGCAACATACTCAACCTCTATGGTTGACAAAGCCACAACCTTTTTGTAATTGTGAAATCCAACTCACCTACCGTATACCAACCGTAAATATATAACATGTCATGCTCCTTCTATTGTCCAAATGTCCTACCATGTTCGAATCTACATATCCACATAATGTAGTGTCTCGATCCATAAAAAAATGTTGCTCCCATGGTCCCTCTCAAATACTAAAGGATCCACTTTACTGCCTGCTAGTGCTCTCTACCTGGATCACTCATAAACCTACTCACTACTCCCATTGCATGGGAAATGTCAAGCCTAGTGCATACCATAGCATACATCAAGCTACCAACTATTGATGAGTATGGTACCCTGGACATCTGGATTTTATCCTCCTCATTCTTGGGACTCTACTCCTTTGATAATTTAAAGTGACCTACCAAAGGAGTACCAACTAGTTTAGCATCCTGCATACTAAACCTCTCCAAGACCTTCTTTATGTACTCTTCTTGAGATAATACCAGACTTCCTCTCCTTCTTGTTCGAGTTATTCTCATACCAAGGATTTTTTTTTCTGCCCCCAAATCCTTCATAGCAAAGGAGTCACCTAGCTGCTTTCTTGAGTACCTTTATTCCCGAATGTTATTCCCTACAACAAGAAAATCATCTACATACTGGGCACAAAATAATATAACTACCATTAAGAAACTTTTTATGTACACGTAATGGTCTCGAGTGACACCTAGAGTAACCCTTCAACTGCATAAAACTATCAAACTTCATGTACCACTAGTGTGGAGCTTGTTTCGTGCAATACAAACTCTTCTTTAATTTGCAACTAACCTCTCCTTCCTTTGACCTCCTAACTTGGTGGCTACTTGCATGTACAATTCCTCCTCCAACTCACCATGAAGGAATGTAGTTTTCACATCCAACGCTCTAAGTGCAGGTCTTCTATTGCAACTAAACCAAGAACTATCCTAATAGAAGTCATTTTAACAACTGAAGAAAAAATTTCATCAAAGTCTATACCTTTCTTTGTGTAAATCCTTTGACCACCAACCGGACCTTGTATCGTTTTCCGCCTCCATCTTCCTCTTTGATTCTATACACCCACTTGTTTTGCAATGCTCTCTTGCCCTCAGGTAGCTCCACCAAATCCCAAGTCTGGTTTTCCATAAGAGATCTATGCTCTTCATCCATGGCCTGCTCCCACTTCTTCTGGTATCCACTCGCACTACTTCCTCAAAGAACTCGGCTCTCCACTGTCGGTGAGTAATAAATAATTTAAAGATGGAGTAAATTGTTCTCAAAGTTCCCTTCTTACCCTAGAAGACCTTCTCACCTCAAGTGTTTGGGGTTCTGATGAGAAGGCACTGAACCGGCTGTGCTTGAAACATGTTGTACACTGAACCGGACCCCTTGGACACCTCTGCTGTCCACAATTTCCTCTAACACTTTGTATTCTTTCTTTGATTCCTCTTTCTATTCCTCGTAACTAATCTTTATACATGATTTTTCATTAAAGACAATATCTCTAGACTAAAATATTTTCTTGTCTTTAAGACTCCAAACACGGAAACCAAAATCATCTTCACCATATCCAACAAAGGTGCATTTCTCAAACTTAACCTCTAACTTGGTCCTATCATCTTTATCAATGTGAACAAATACCTCACATCCAAATACTCTAAGAAATGAGTAATCAATTTTCTTACCAGACCAAGCCTCCTCAGGTATACCTCCATCCAAGGCCATAGAGGGTCCTCTGTTAATCAGATAAATAGTTGTGCTTACCACGCTTTCCACCCAAAACATGAGTGGCAGCCCCACATGTAACCTCATGCACCTAGCACGCTCCATGATTGTCCTGTTAATTCTCTTTGACACTCCATTTTCTGTTGAGTATTTAGAACCGTTCTTTTCTTGTGGATCCCATTTACCGAACAATAATCAAGAAATTCATTGCTGTAATATTCCCCTCCATTATCCAACCTGAGACATTTCAACTTGAGACTTGTTTCATTCTCAACCAAAGCTTTCCATCTTTTGAAAGTTTCAAACACATCAGATTTCTTTCTAATGCAATATACCCAAACTTCTCTAGTTGCATCATCAATAAAAGTGACATAATAACATGAACCACTAATAGAGTTTACCTTAGTTGGCCCCCATACATCCGTATGCACTAACTCCAACTTATCTTCCTTCCTGGTAGGTCCAACCTTGAGGAATCTCACCCACTTCTATTTCCTATAAACACAGGTTCTCACATAAGTCCAAATCTAAATCCTTTAATCTGGGAAACTGTCCTTTATAATCTACATGCCCTTATGACTCATATGACCGAGTCTCTCAGTGCCACAAAGTTGCATCTCCATTTGCAGCAACTAAATTGTAATTATCAAGCACCGCTGGTTAAACACAAAGTACCATTTTTCTTACCTCTTGCAACCACAAGAGCTCCCTTGGTAACCTTCCAAGAATCCACTATAAACCGACCATACAACCATCACTACCACTCAAATTGACCTCCATTGATATCAAGTTATGCCTCAACTTAGGCACATGCCTGACATCCTTAAGTAGCCATGTGTTCCCATTCTACATTTTCACCCGAACACAACCTTTCCCTACTATGCTACATGGTTCATCATCACCAAGATATACATGTCCAAAATCACCTTGAACAAAATCAGTAAAGTAATGTCTATGTGGGGTGGCATGGAAAGAAGCCCTGAATCTAACACCCAAGATTCAACAATATTATCTAAAGAAAGAATTAAGGTGTCTTGACAAACATCACCTGCTGCCAAATTTACCTCTTTAGTTTCCTCCTTGTTCTTCTTATCTCGAAGAGCCCAACAATCTTTCTTAGCATGACCAACCTTCCCATAGTGCCAACATTCTAACTTACTCTTGGACTTTGACCTTCCATGATCATTTGACTTCCCATGGTTACCTTTCCCTCTGTTCTTTTGTCTCCCTCTGCTCTCCACCGTCAAAGTGTTTCTAGAAGTAGAAGAATCTCCTAGTGCTCTTCCTTCACATTTCCTTGCTTAGGATCACACCTATTACATCCTCAAACTTCAGCTTTGAGTTATTAGAGACTGAATTACTTACAACCATAACCAAGCTATCCCAGCTATCTGGCAAGGAGCACAAAATCAACAAAGCCCTAACCTCATCATCAAAGTCAATTTTTACCGAGTTTAACATACTCACAACCGTATTAAATTCATTCAAATGATCAAAGAATATAACCATTCTTAGACATCTTCATATTAAATAACTTTTTCATCAAAAATATTTTATTAGAGGTAGAGGGTTTTTCATATAACTTCCCTAATGCACTCATGAGACCTTCCATGGTCTTCTCCTACGATATGTTGAAAGCAACCGAAGATGCAAGGCATAAATGAATTTCCCCGAGCGCCTTTCTATCTAGCAACTCCCAATCCTCATCTGACATGGTTGTAGGTTTCTTTGCTTTTCCAGCTAAAGGAACATGGAGGTCCTTCTGATATAAGTAATCCTCCATTTGCATCTTCCACAAACCAAAGTTCTACCCATTGAACTTCTCAACCTTTGATCTTCCCTCATCTTCCATAACTCCCACTCAAGCTAAAATTTCACTGTAATTTACAACTTTAGCAAAAACCACCAAAGCTCTAATACCAATTATTAGGAATTAGAGAACAAATATGTGGAAACAATTCCTTAAACCAAAGAGTAGGAAACTATATAGTAGAATTATACTTGTTGAAATATAACAACATAAATGAATAATGCACAAAACAAGACAAGACAAGATTTAACGTGGTTCACCCAATGTGGGCTATGTCCACCAAGAACTTGCTTCTCAGTATTTTATTATCAACAAGAGTAAAAAAACTCTCTCAGATTCTTCTCTCGTTATGAACTCACAATGAGAATTCTAAAGATGCTAAACCACATCTAAACCACAATTGACACCCAATTGCATAACCTTGATCACTCTTGATCACCTCTTGATCATTAAGACTCAAGACCCTTGAACACTCAAGATATCTTGAACACTCAATATATCTTCAAGATACCCTAACACCTCTATTTATAGGATTACAATCCTTTTAAGAAGTCCTAAAGCTGACCCTAGAAGTTTGAAAGTCATGATCTTTCAACTTCCCATGGCTAGAAAAATAGTCCCGACATTAACAACCAATTAACAACATGTTAACAACAACGTTGCAGCAACAGCGACACAATGATCGCACAACAAACGACTTGAGAATGCTCCGTAAGTCTCAAAACTTAACCGTTCAAGCTCCAACACTTCAAAATTGATTCAAGAAGACCAAAAATAGGCTCTACACCCTAACATGTTCTCCTACTTGTTCTTCTTAACCTAGGCTGCTTAGGAACTTGAGCCTCAAGATTTGGGACTTGTGTCTCCATGTTCTAAGAAGTCTCGTAGTTGTATCATATGCTCCCCTTTTCCTCCTCTTCTCCTTCCTTCATTTCTTCATATTTAATTCTTCTATGTTCTCTAGAGGTGTAGGAGAATTAGGCACACTTTCCTTTTATTCTTTTCCTCCTCATTTAACTTCAGGTTTCCTTATCCTTTTTGCGGTTGTCTCCTTACGTGAGAGAGTACAGGTGATTTGCACACTTTTTTTTTCAAAGTAGCACCTTGGGTCCTTGTTCTCCCGAACACTCTCTTAAATATGTTCTCTCCTTTGACTACATCCAAGTTCTCATCATCCCCCTCTTGTGGCTGAGGTGGTGTAGTGGCACGCTCAGCTTCATCCTTATTCGTGGGATGTCTTCTACCTCTATGTTCCAAACCACCACTATCCTTGTGCTCATCCTCCTCATCCTCTACTTCAATTCGCTCATGAGCTTAGGCATTGAGATGTTATCCATTGTATGCTTTCTTTGGTGGTGTTGAAAGTGTGAACTCATCTTCCACATACTTGTTATTCTCCATCTTGGGCTTCAGGTTGAAGGTAACATCTCCACTGACCAAACTTACTGGTTTAATGCTCAATACATCGAAATGAGCCTTTCAATATATAAACCCAGTCCTAGATACACATATTTCTTCCTTAGCATGTGGTAGTCATAATCTACCTTTTGTACACATTGAACATTAGGTGCCGCACATCGAGAACATGTGTACTAATGCCTCAAGTACCTTTGCTATGAAGGCATATGGTAAGTTACACCAAAGGCTCTATGTTCCATCCTTATGGCCAACCGCATCATGCAAAAAGTGCTGGTATAGAACGAACTGAAATGCCTTTCTAGCTACCGAAGGTAAGTCCTTGAGGATGTGCCATTCTTCTTCAAAGGTTGCTGCAGGCCTATCGTAGAGCCACTTCTCAACCCTTTACTTGAGATTTTCTGTCATGGATCCTTCACAACGTAATTTTGAAGCATTCTACAGGTGACTTGTGCTCCATGGGATACTCCCATATCTTCTCTTTTGGTCCATCAGGTACTCCGATCTCCATGAACACCAGTGACAATAGAACATCTCCAAAGCTGATCCTTCCTCTGTGTGTGCTTCCTCAATGATAGTTTCTACAATGTAACGTGAAATGTTGTAGACCACCCCCTCGGACATCTTTTTAAGCAACGTGTAACCACATGGTGTTCGGGCCATTGTGACCACCTTTCCGATCATTTAGTTTCAGTAACAAGATGTACACTACTTGCAAAACTAGATACTTCTTCATTTTATCTATGTCCATGCGCTGGACCCTTTGTGTACCCTACTTTTTTGGTCTCCAAGATTGTGGCCTTGTCTGTTAAATCATCTTTCAAATCTTCTCCTGTGCCCTTCAATCTTGTAACCATGGAAATGAGTGTGGCTGAAATTCGGCTCTACATCCCGCAAAGTAGAAAAAATCTTCATGCACTGAAACAAGACCGTTCATGAGCCACTAGTACAAGGGCTCATATTTTCCAAATTAAGGGAGCTCGTATAGTTGGTAAACTCTAATCTTCTTCAAGAGCTTCTCACCAACATCATCATACACCGACATGTCTTCCGCCGTGCGTTTATTTATCTTTGTGTTTAGCAAGGCATCAAGCTCCTTCTTATTCTCTGTGGTATGGTGGTTGTACTCACTCACCTTGATTTTCCTTATGTGAGAATCCCACTCCTAGCCTATGATAACCCCCTCTAGATATTTCATTTCAGAAAAATTACTTTCAGAGCCATCTCCTCTTCTTCTTCGACCACCTTCTTCTTTCCCTTCACTCCTATTGCAACTACTTTCTTGGGTGCCATTTCTACCTTGTAATCCTTTATAGATCCTCACCTCTTGAATTATGTAATGTGCAAATCAAACCCTAGCTTGATTCAGCATGCCCTAGGTGAAATCACATGCTCTCGATCCTCTCTTTCAACTTGATTCGCTCAAACCCTTCACCATCGGGAACGAAAGCTCTTTCTACACACAGATCTCTTCATCATGACTGGTTACACACCTCTCACACCTCAATACGATCACTCGACTCTTCACACTTAGCTATTTTTCAAATACTCTTAATCACAATGGTAAAAATGAACTTGCATCCCATCCTTATATAGATTTTCAAATTTTGATGCATTCATTGCTCCTTCACCTACCAAATATCCTCTCATTAATTAAAAATTTTCATCCTTTCCATGTGTTAAATCTTCACACCCTAACTATAACCTCCTAAAGCATGCCTTCCTCTCTGCTGTATGAGACTTTCTTCTTGCCGCACTTCCTTCGCACCCGAGTACCTCATCACTACACTTCTTCACCGGTAGTTGTTATGGCCTCTGCTTACCTCATGTTATACTATTCCTTCATTCATCTCCATCTTTGGTCACTTTTTAGAAGCAATCCTTTGACTTGAAGAGCACTCATAGCAGCTTATTCCTTTCACCTTTCAATTCCCATAATTTTGTATCTGAATATCGACAATCATCCCACACTAAAAGTATGTGCAGTCCTCTACGCATAAACATGCTTCATATAGTAATTAGCTTTATGCGCGTAAGCACGCTTATTACACAACACACCAACTAAATTGACAAAGCATAGCAAAAATAAGGAAAAATATTAAGGAAATATAGAATTGAAAACCTAATTTAAAAGGCAATACTACCTTATTAAAAACACCAAGAAGATTTATTTATAAGTAGGGCTTCATCCTACTCCCAGTTGAAGTAACTTAGGGTAGTTGTGTTCCATCAAGGGCTTCTAACCAATAAGCGCCTATTTCAAGGATGTAAGTGATAACATACGGCCCCAACCTATGTACCTTAAGTTTTCTTGGATGGCATAAGAACTTAGAGTCATAGAGAAGCACCATTTTCTAATCTCAAAGCTTTTGTCCCTTATGTTTCGTCATGCCATGCTTTCTAACCTGCCTTTTCTTGCTTTTGACTTCAATGTGCTATGGCTCATCGTTCATCCATCCGAATTATCTTTTCAATTCGTTCTTCTAAATCTTTCTCATCGGTTAGACCTCGGCGTGTAATACACAAAGAAGGTAACATAAATTCTATAGGAAGAATAGATTATGCGCCAAAACTAATCGAAATGGTGTTGTTTTGTTCAACCTTTTATATGTTGTTCAATATGCCCAAAGTACTACGGATACTTTATCGTCCCAATCCTTTCTTCCAACATCTCATATTTTTTCAATGTCAGCCCAAAATTTTATTGAAAGCTTCGGCCGATTCCATTTTCCCGAGGATGATAGGGTGTAGTCTTATGGTGTGCAATCATGAACTCATCCAATAAAATTATGATTATCTCATTAAGAAAATGTGTGCCCCTATCATTGGTCAAACTCAAAGGACATCCATACCTTGTAATAATATTTTCCCATAAAAACCAAGTTGTTGTAGCCCTTTGTATAGTCCTTTGTAAGTGCTTTGCTTCTTCCCATCTTGTGAGATAGTCTGTGTAAGTTATAATGTAGTGTGATCTCCGATTAAATGCGCAATGGTGAAATGGGACCCAAAAATCTATAGCCCAATTCTCAAACAGTTTTACGCTAGCAATAGGTCTCAGAGGCATTTCATCTCAGTTGACCTGGTCTTCCAAGATGTTGACAATGGTCACATGCCTTACAAAATTCCTTACAGTCTTTATAGAGGGTCTCCCACCATAATCCAACGAGTAGAATCTTGCACGCTATGGCATCACCTGCATAGTGGCCACCTGCAATTCCACCATGAGATTCTTCCATAATACCCATGCACTCATGTTCTAATACACAACAGCACAATACTTCATCTCGGCCCAATTTGTACAAGTCACCACTGATTAACATATAAGGTGTAGCGCATATAGAAAGTTGTTTCTTCTCCAAGGATTTCATTCCTTTTGGTGCCATCCTTGTGAGAAAGACAACAATGTCCTCTAGTTCTGATGGCACATGTTGTAACCTGTATAACTATGCATCTGGCATGGTATCCTTAATTTCTTTTGCTTCTTCTCCTGATTGTATTCTTGATAGATGGTTTGGTCCAAATTACATTTTTTCTGATTTTACCACAATGTGAAATCAAATTCTTGAAATAAGAGCACTATCGACATATATGCCCTTGTAAAATAGGTTTATTTACCAAATTTTTCAATGTCATGTGATCTTTATAAAAGACAAATGGTGTATCTAGTAGGTACTAGCAGAATTTATGTAGTGCATAGATCATTGAAAAAGCTTCACACTCTGTAGTTGTGTAACTGCTCTACAAGAGTCACTTTCTATTAGCAAAAAGATGCGATGATATACAATGCCTTTCTCAGGGTTGGGCCAACACCACGCTAATGGCCATGTTAGAGGCATCAATATGTACATGAAATGGTTTGTCCCATGAAGGAAAATGTAGAATAGGCATGGTAGTAAGTTTCTCCTTCAATGTCCTGAATGTGCATTCCTGGTGTTCTCCCAAGTAGAATGTACCTTTCCCTTTCAATAACTCTTCTAATGGTGCGACAAATTTGGTATAGCCTTTGATAAAAATTTTGTAATATTCTGTATCACCCAAAATCCACGCACCTCACTTTGGTGGTAGGCTCCTTAGGCCTATAATGACTGTAACCTTTGTTGGATCAACCAACAAACCCTCCTTGCAGATTATGTGTCCTAATAGTATCCCAAATGGTGTAGAAAATATGCACTTCTTGATGTTCAAAGAGATACTCAATTTTCTACACTGCTGTTCAAACATTAAGCACAATTTTTCACGGTGATCCTTAACTAATCCATACACCGTCCAATCGTCTAAATATACTTGTAAAAATTTGTGAATGAATTCCTTGAATGCTTGGACAACTATGCATGAAAATACAATAGGCACATTTTTAGACCGAATGGCATTACAATATAGGTGAAGCTACCCCATTCATTAGTAAATGTATTCTTTTCTTGATCCTCTTGGGCAATCCTAACCTGATGGTACCCAGAGAACCCATCTATAAATGAATATATTTCACGCCCTACAACTCCTAGTATTTCCTTAGTGAATGGCGTAGGGAATGGATTAGTTACACATACTTAACATTCAACTCCCTATAGTCCATGCATATTATAATCCATCCATCCTTCTTGATACTGATCACCATTGGACTAACCCATTCTGACTCATCAAGGGGCTTGATAATTCAGACTTCAACATGTTATCAATCTCTTCTTTAACCTTTTCACATGCAAATTGGGGTTCATTCTGTAAGGTCTCTTTCTAACTGGGTGCACACCCTCTTTAAGCTTTATCTTCATCTCCCCTAACAATTCATGCATGCCTTTAAGTTCATGGTACCCCTTAGGAAATAGGTCCTGGTAATCCCTTAGTAACTCTATGATTTTTTCCACTTTAGAGTCTAACCAATAGTCTCAATTATGGCTTCCTTAGGCTCAGTATCTATTCCAATATTCACCCACTTTGTCTTCATGGGTTCATGATAGGCACGTGTGGTATTATCCACATTTTCCAATACCTCATGCCTTCTTGCTTGAATGGTTTACATCTAGATTATCTACTTCTTGTCATCCACTAGGTAGACCATTTTTCCTTTCTCCTTCTCAAGGCAAGCATGTTGAAGTAATGTTGCATTGGCCTCTAGTTCTTTATCAAGATGCACTCCTGAGTCTTCTTTATCTAATAAATCTTGAAGGATTTCTTCAGCCTTAGCACTATCCCCCATAGTTAAGCGCCAGATAAATTTTAATGCTTCTTCCACCGGAGGCTTTGTAGAGAAGAAGTCAAACATCTAGGCCATTCCTATAATTAAATTCTACCAATTTCTAGTTTCTCTATGGAGTTCTGCATAGACATACCAAGCACACACACAACCTTGTAAAGTGGAATAAAACCGGTGCACCCATAGCAAAGGTGGTAAAGCTTCCTGCCCTTCTGTCTAGAGTCTCTCACACTTCTGAACATGGTGTTGAACAGGTTGATTACTATGATAAATATAGATTTGAGTAGGTGCATTTCTCCTAAAGAACCTAGTAGTAAGAGCAATCCCAATTTCATTCCATCCGACAAGATTATCCCTATGGACCACCCACCAACATGCTTCTTATCCCACGTAGTGTATATGATAGCATATTTCTTCTTTCTAGTGGGTCTATCTACTTTTCTTCCATGACGCGCAGGAATACCATGGGATCCCCTTCTTCTGTGTAATAAGGTACCGAGTTGTTACCTATCCTCCTAACATAACTTGATTTTGTGCTTCGAGGGAATATGCTCTTTACTTTGCACCTTACCAAATCATAAGTGTTGTGATCCCAATTATCACAAGCAACACTTGTAGTATCACTAATAGATTGTGCATCCTCCCACTGAATTAGTCCTTCTTTGGTTGGTTTAATCATCTTTGGATCTCGGATGGTGCGTACATAAATCCTATTCAAATCTTCTTCACTTAAGGGCTCAACATAGGGTGCGTAATTTCCATCTGTTAAAGGGATAATAACCCTTTCCTCTTTATTTTCAAAACTGATATAGCCCTTGTTGAATTGAAGATCAACATTATTTGCATAGCACCAAGGACACCCCAATAGAGTTGGGAAGCTATCTGACTCTTCCAATGCTAAAACTTCAAAGTCTCCAGTGAACTTGGATCCTTGTATGGTAATGGATGCATCTTTCAAAACTCCTATGGGAGTGGCCTTAGTCAATTAGCCATGAATAATACATTAGAGGATGGCTGCAATGGGGGTCTTCCCATTTGTACCCATGCATCCAAGGTAATAACATTGACCTCCGTGCCTTGTATCAATCAATATATTACTCAATAGCCACCCATCCATAACAACATTCAGAGTGATTTCCTTTTCATAATCTAGGCTATGAGGAGGGAGATTTGCATGCAAGATCTGCCATCCATTCTCAATAGTTATGTGCGGAGTGTTTCCTTTTAACCAACTCCCTAACAGTGGAATGATGTTTTCTTGGTGTAACATTTTACACACTTCCCTCAAGTCATCTATATCAGTTTGGACCATCTCTGATGCTTTCTTTTGCTCCTTCAAGTATTGGATCTCACCCTGAAGATTCCTTAGAACTTCTATGGTTTCTGATAAACCTCTTTCTGATAGGTAGGATCTAGGTACCATGCATGAAGAACCTCATCTTTAGTGATGGTAGGATTATATTGTAATGCTTCCCGGCTTTCTTTACCTCAATGTGGGTCGTGATCTTCACTTGTAGTGCCTCAGATTTACTTCCATCTTGGGCATCCATTGATTTTCCACAGTAGCGTTGTATCCTAACCATCCATGCGCCTTTGTTTTCTTGTTTATGTTGCTTACTCAGATGCTCATATAAGTATGGGAACTCTTCATAGCTATGGTTCTTTTCATAGAAAGAACATGTAATATTCTGGGGAAATTCACACCTATAGTGGTTAGGAGATCCGCATGTATAACATGTTCCATGAGGAAAATCACTTCTTCCACCACCACGGCCTCGTCCTCCGAATCCGCCATGGTTTCCTTGACCTCTACCATGACCGCCTTCAAACCCCTCATTCGATTATAGTGTGCCTAATTGTGATCTCGGTCCTAATGCTCATTCTTACCCTTAGAGTTATCTCTGAAACTCCTGTCTTTGTACACCAATATATATAGCATCATTGATGTGTCCAATCGATTAGTTGGCATCCTCCGTGTCATGAGTCGTGGAACTGTAAATTTTATAGTAGCTTGAAATGTTCTTCCTTATCACGTGTTGTAATAATGGGTAGCGGCTAGCATCATCGTTTAACTAGCATATTTTACAATCCGTCGAAATGAGCGTCTATTCTCGTAAGGGCAATTATCCTTTGTGTGACAATCTACTTACATAATTTGTGCACCAAATCCCTGTGCACATCTCATGTGCTGAATTTTCTGATAGTTTCTCCAACTATTTTTCCATTGCTATTATTTGTGCTTCTAAAAATGGGCTCACCCCAATATCTATGCTTCCAAGTGCCTCTGCGCAAGGTTGCTTCAAATGCTTCACGTGGATCGAGTGTATGTTTTATGTGATAATGCCCTCCTAAAATGGGTAATCAATCCCCAAAAACCATTGTGCATGTTGTCTTGTGTGTATGTCATAAGAAATCTTTGATAACAATGTTTTAAACTATGCATCATACTCTCTAACACTTTTAGTAGTTCCTCGCTTAATATATTTGAGCGTACTTATACTCTTCGCTCAAACTCGGGGATATGAAACTCTTTAAAGAATGCATCATTTAAAGTTGTATAATCTATGCAATTGATCAGTGGTCAAACTTTTTGTACCATTTGTGTGTGCACCCTTGTAACATAGTAGCAAATTAGCTTGCCCTATGCTTAGAAGTTGTGATTCCTTTTGTGCGCCACAATATTTCAAACATATGCACATGTTCAACATCATCTTCTATATTCTTTATACTATGGAAGACAAAGAGACATTTCCATGTAAATATGCGGGTTTGGTGTAGACCTTGCCCACTTAATTCCGATCTAGAACCTCATGTGTTTCCCCTACCTCCGAGAACCACCAGATCGCCTGAACCGAGCTACCTATGCCTCTTGATCATGAACTTGTAGCTGAGGTTAGACCGGAAGATGTACTTCCCTGTGTCCCAACAGTAGAACAAAATTGTACCACGATAGTACGTGAAGTGTTACTACTCCTGAGAGTTAATCCAAAAATTGGCACGCTTGTATTACGTGCTAATGATACACACGAAAAGGTACTCTGTATAACAACAAAGTTGTTTGTGCTGCCATCAGTTTACCTTTTATAAGACTCGCTCCTAATCTCTCAATGCTTAAACTAGCTTATTGATTTCTTGTTGTACTAGATGTTAAAACCCAAATGCAAGGACAAGGTTACCAGGTGGATTTAGATGCATGCCCATGGCCGAGGTAGTCTTTGTTGGTGTAATTCTACGTGAGGTTGAGGGGGATCCTGTTATGCTTTCCCGGATGGGGAGTTCTCGATGCTCTAGCTCTCACGTCTTCTACGTGAGCTTTAAATCCTTCACGAGCCATCTCTCTCCTTAATGCCATACTTCTACAACATTACATTGCTTCTCTATCTCCCTCTTATGCACCTCATTATACTTAATCCACCTTTCCTCTCTCTTAGTTCTACCGCTAGGTATGCCATCTTTCATCAAACCTACTCCCCGCCCCGCCGTGGTGAGGTTTAGTTAGCCATCGTTTATTCTCTAGATTCAAGGTTACCATCAGGATCTTGATTGCTAGAGGAATTCCTTGAGGTAAGATCCTCTTAGATATCATAAAAAATAGAATTCAGCTACTTTTGGACACAAATAAGTGGAAATTAAGTATTCCAAGATATAACTGTTCAAAACACCATGAAACCACGTATCCACAACTCGAGTCCAAATCAGATCAACATTATAAAGGGCTTAGAATTATTCTCGTGCATCCAGATAAGTGTGCGATACCTCTAATTCCACTTAGATGCATAAGGAATCAGCCACTCATACAATTCTACTAGAAAGATAGTGAAAAATCTCTCATATAAACTATCATTAAGATTATGTTCCACCAACACGTGTGTGTTAAACTTAGATCCAATGTTGAATCAACGCGTCGTATTCTTCTTCTAGATTGCGTATCCATTCTTCAAAACTTGCTAAGGTCAACCGGTATGTCTTCATCGTGAACCATCTTGAAAATAACTAAAAAAGAGGTCTGGAAATGGAACCAATGATGCAGCCTAGAATTAAGTGATACAAATCCAATAAAACCCTAGTCACTCGGCACATCACTCAGCTTGGACTGAGCACTCACCCAAAGCGCACAAAGGTACCAGGTCCCTCTTTAGGGTTGTTGTTGTAGGATGCTAGCATGATGAAGACTTAACACATATAGTTCCATTACTAACACATCATTCTACAAAGCATACCAGATCTATACCTAAGGGAGAACAAAATTAAGTATTAACCATGATGAGATCAAAAACATACTAGATTTAGATACATGTAACTAACACTTAGATTCAACCAATATCCTTCATTATATTAAATATCATAAGTATAGAAGCTTCATTACAATAACAGTAGTATGCGCATAACAACATAATCTCTCTATGTATGCACTATCTATCTATGTGTGTATTCACCATCATACCTCTCTTTTTATATCTACTACGCATTTCACTACATATATATAAGGGTGGGGAATTTCCCTTCACTGCTTATCTATTCCCAAAATAGGTCGCATGCTATTATTAGCCATGCGCCATTACAAAACTAGCCACACATGCAAGTGTGCTAACAATAGACTACTGCTTTGCTAGAATCGATAAATGTGAGTAGATCTATTTCCATCTCGTGTCCATGCAAAGTGATTTGTATCCAATCATCCAAAAATATTCAATGGGTGGCACACATGTCTCTAGCTCGTTTGTGTGCTTTGCACGCCATCTCTAAAAGAGACCTTCATGAGTGAAAACGAATAAGTCCCGAAAGATGAACTTCTACCCGCACACGTGTTCTCCCTATCATTTCGCACCTTTGAATATGACATGATTTCCGTGTGGACTTCTTGTGTGCTTTACACAAGTGTTCTCTGATCAACATCCATTAGTAAAGCATTGTCTTTTATTATAAATCTAATACAATTTGACCCAACACTTCCAATTCACTCCTTAATTATTTCACTTTATTTGTAGATTTGTCTCATGTTTATTTAATAGCTAAACACTCTCGGTTAATCAGCCATACATCTAGCATGTCCTAAAAACAGCTTGTATACTTTAATACAAGCCTCACATAGCCTTGTAACATCATATATTCAATCACAAGAGGGATCACCCAATAAATTGGGTGGGTGAATAGTCAGAATGCTTTACTCCAGTCAAATGCTTCGCTCTTTGAGTCCGAAAGACTTCACACATTAAAGTTTGATTCAGAAAAATTATAATAATTTTGGGGCATGTCCAAGTGGCTAATCCCACTTTAAATTATCACCCCAACACTCCCCCTTAATGTTAAGTGGGAGAAGACAATTAGACATTCCAAGTTTCAAACCTAGGAATCAACAATAATGATTCAAAGCTTAGCATGCTAGAGAAATCCAGGATCTTCCCAAACAAGAGATTCTTAAGACCACTACTTTTTACAATATGAAGACTTATATCAGACCATGGAGTCTTTTATAAGCTAAGACATACCCATGACTAAGGCTTCGCTAGGATTACAAGTAACTTCACAAAATATTGACACATTTACTTATTACAATTGGAGGAAGTATTGGAAGTTTGAATAGGCCATTAAGAGGTGGCATTGTTATGCACACTCCCCCTCAAGGGAAACTCTAATAGGCCTAGAAAAGCACAAAACTTGCAAAACTTTGAGGACACAACATTTTGTGAAGATATCTATAATCCAATCTTTAGTTGGACAAAATTTGAGATCAATATCACCATTAAAGACTTTTTCTCGATGAAATGCATATGAACTTCAATATTCTTTGTTGTTTGATGTTGAACTAGATTTCTTTGCAAGATAATGCAGCTATGATTGTCACATAGAATATTATTATTCCCTTTGACATCCATGTGCAACTCAGCCAACAACTTTTTAGCCACGTATGCTTCTTTTTAACAACTTCCATGACACTTATAAACTCTACCTCTGGTAGAAGAGATGGACATTGTTGGTTTTTTTTCTACTCCAAGTGATGACACTTTCACCAAGCTTGAAAATATATCCATAAGTAGTATACTTCCTATCTGTAGCATCACCAATATGATTAATCATAATAACCAAATAATTGTGCATCATAGAAGAAGAATAAGAAAGACCAAAATTGATTGTGCCTTTGATATATTTCAAAAAAATTGTTTCCATTTACCAATGATCGTCATAAGGTTCTTGCCTAACTCTTGACACTACTCCTCTATGCATAAGAAATATCGAGGTCCAGTAATAGTCAAATAGATTAAACGCCAACTATCTGCCTATAAAGAGTATGATCAAATTTAGCACAAGCTAGTTTAGAATCAAACTTAACACCAACTTCAATAGGAATGATAACATGCCTACATTAAACCATGTTAAATCTCTTAAGAATATTAACAACATATTGAGATTGAGATGCAAAAATAAGGTTATGATCTTGAATGATAATCATGCCAAGAAAATGATTTAATAAACCTAAATCGGTCATTCCAAAATGTTGTTTTAACCTTTGTTTGATTCTAAAATTTATATTTTCATCACTATTAGTGATCAAAATATCATCGACATACAAGACAATAATGATAATATGATTATTTTCAACTTGAAAAATAAATAATTATCGAGAAAAGTAGCTAGAAAGACCAAGATCTTGAAAGAAATAGTTACTTTTAGCATACCAAGCTCTAGGATCTTGTTTAAGACCATACAATTACTTTTAAGCTTACATACATAAATTTCTCTTGCCATGAGCCTCAAAGCCTTTAGGTTGACTCATATAGATTTCTTATTTTAAGTCACCATTTAAAAATCATTTTTGACATCCATTTGATGAATCTCCCAACCACATTTGGCGGCTAATGCAAGAAGAACTCTTACATGTACTCATCTTAACAATGGAGAGAAAAGTCTCAATATTGTCAATACCTAGTTTTGAGTGAAACCACGAGCTACTATCCTTGCTTTGAACTTGTCAATTTCTCTCTTAGAGAGTTGTATTTTATTTTGAACAACCACCGAGATCCTACAATGCTTCTCTTAGAAGGAGGAGGGAATAATTCCCAAGAGTCTTTTTGTTTAGATAATTGTATTCATCCTTCATGGCTTGAAGCCATCTAACATATTGAGATGATTCTTGAAAGGATTATGGTTCTACCTAATCAAGGCATGGTAGGTATGTTGACTTCTAGTTAGTTTTCTAAGATTATCAGGATGCGATATTCGAACAAGATGTTTAGCCCATATAGGAATCTTAGGTTGCAAGAAATTTTGGGATGACTCCCCTCTAAATATCCATCATATCTAGATCAAGATAATCATCCTCTTGAACTTTTGTTTCCATAATTTCAGTAGGAGGATTATCAAGGATTTATCTCTAGAGCAAAGCAGAGGAGGGTTCATTAGGATCAACAAAGAAAGATCTTTCTAAGACTTGAACATTTTTATTTTCAACAATGTCATGCTTGAATGAATCATAAATGTCAAACCTTTATTTTTACAGCCATAGCCAACAAAATACAAGCAAATGAGGTTGGATCAAGATTCTTCCTTTTATCTTTTGGAATAAAGATGGAAGCAAGACTACCAAATATTCTTAGTGTGAGATATTTGGTTTTTTACTTTGTCCATACTTCATGAGGAGTATCTTGATGAAGAGGTTTTGTAGGTAGTCTATTTAAAATATAGACAGTAGTGTTCATAGCTTCATCCCATAAGAACTTAGGCACATTGGATGCATGAATCATAATCCTAGCCATTTCTAAGACAATCTTATTCTCTCTGTAATGCCATTTTTCTTAGGGGAATAGATAGTGGTCAATTCTCTTTGAATTCCACATGACACACAAAAATCATCAAAGAATTTTATAACATATTCTCCTCCATTATCATTCCTAATTCTCTTAATTTTCATATTTGAAGCATTCTCAACTAGAGATTTAAATTCCTTAAATTTAGATAGGACACCAAACTTCTTCTTAATGAAATAAACCAAGTCATTCTAGAATAATCATGAATAAAAAAACAACATACAATGCACCATGAGAGAAGGAACCTCAAGTGGACCTCTTACATCTCTATGGATCATTCTAATAACCGAGAATAATTTGATCATGATGTTGTTTAAATGCTTGAGCATGTTACTTACCACGTAGGTAGCTTTCACAAGTGTCATGATATGATTTCATCTTAGGAAGACCAACAACAAGATTTAGTCTAGACATATCATACAAGCTTTTGAAATTTACATGACCAAGTCTTTCATGCCACAAATTGAATATCATTCTTAGAAGAGGAAGAAAAACAAGACTCAGACACAAAACCATCAAAGATATACAAGCCATTCTTCTAGATACCAAATAATGACATATTTAAAATGATCTTTATTATACCATTTTTCTTGTAGCAAAATAACTTTATAGTTTTCTTTAGTTAGCTAAGAGCAAGACAAAATATTATTTTTCAGTTTAGGGACATACAAGACATTCCTAATTACACCATTTGATATCTTAACATTGCCTTAACCTTCGTATAATAATAGAGTTATCTCCTAGATAGATATTCTTTTCACATTTAACTACATATGATAGGATGTCAGAGTGCAAGTCATGCACACTGGAGGTACCACTATCAAGAATACATTCATTATCATTTGAAGCTGAAAGGCTTGTATACATGGCAATAGACTTCTCGGCTACATTTTCTTTCTTTTTCTTTTAATTTTTCTTGTAAATACTAGGCTTGTTTTTTAGCATTCTTGACTACTTTATTAGTTTTTACTCTACAATCAGCTTCTTTGTGTCCAAATTTTCCACATTTATTACAAGTTCCATTAAATTTGACTTTGAATGGTGATTTCTTTTAACAGTGTTAGTCTTAGGATTAGATTTAAATCTGAAATTAATACTAGAATTCTGATTTGGATTAAAATGTCTAGTATGAGAAGGCTTATGATTTTGAGATAACAAAGCTTGAGAAGTAGTCTCTTTTGAATCAAATTTCTCCATTAATCTCTTCTTGAATCAAAAAGAAGAGAAGGTGTCTAAATCATGTAGATCATTCTCAATCTAATACTTGGAATTAAGAATTGAGATGTAATGTCTAAATTTTTCATGAATGTTGATTGTAATTATGAAATACATGATCTTGTCTTGAAATAATTCATGATTATAGCCATCTAGTTGAGCTTTAATGTTCTTAATTTTAGCTAGATAGTTTACAATTTTCTCATCCCCTTTCATAGGTGTGTTAAACATCTCTAGAACAAGCTTGATGATATTAGACAACTTGCTTCCTTCATGCATTGTCTCTAATTTCTTCCATGTAGCTGAAGGTGAGTCTAAATGGCCTACATGAATCAAGAAATCATCTCTAATGTTTTGTAACATGATGAATAGAGAGCTTGAGATCTTTGAGAAAAGGAGCTCGATTTTCGTGGGTAGCTTGTATTCGTGTGGGATGGATTTCAACACCGGTTAAAAGATCCCAAAGTTTTCTACCCATAAGAAGTGCTTTCAAATGTACTTTCCAGATGTTATAGTTAGTTGAATTCAAGAGCTGAGACTTATCCATTGAAAAAACAACAGAACTAGCCATTTTTTATGCTTAGATGGAAAATGGAGACAAATATAGCTAGAAAATGACTCAAAGAAGCTAAATAGAAACAAAAAACAAGCTACAAATCTTTTAATTTGTTATATGACAACAAACAACCCAAATTTGATTTTAAAAATAGCTTGAATTGGTCAAGTTCTAGATCAATTTAGCAGGGCTAGGTTGTGTTCGATTACATATTGTTTTAATAGGAAAATTAGTTAATTAATTAATTATGAGCTTAAGATCATAGCATAGTTCGTCAAATCTTAAAAAATAACTAGATTTGGTCTAAAAATAGCTTAAATTGGTTGATTTAAGATCAAATTGATAGAACATAGTCGAGGTCAAATTACAGAGCTTGGCGACTTATTTTTCAACTCGGCTTGGTGAGTTAAAGGACGAACTACATGAGCTCATGCTGAGTGGGGTTAGAGTAGCTCAATAAGTTATTTAATAATTCAACAAGGTGAACTAAAAATCTGAGCTACATGGGCTCAAAACGAGCTACATAATTTAAATAATAAATAAGTTAAATAACAACTTATACGGGGTTCGACATGTGGCATGATCAACAATACCAAGTGAGGCACATTACTAATTTAAAATATATCCTTGGTTGGATACGAAACTTTAAAAAATTAAAGTTTACGCCTCTTCATGTCTGAAACCGATTCAAAAGATCGTACAAAAGATAAAAACATGCACATCAATATGTGAAGATTCACAAGATAAAGCAAATATACGTGTCACTTTTTAATTAGATCACATTTTGTAATGTAGATAATAATACAAACTGATAATTAATTAAGAGAACAAACTGTATACACGTGTCTTTAATTAATTGGATCGCATTTTGCATTCTGACACAATGCGAAAGAAAAGTCTAAGTCAAACAAGCCATTTGTCAAAAAATTAATGGCTAAACAATAGACACTTAGTGGCTTTCCACCAAACTTTTAAAAAATGTCTTAGCAAAGCTTAAGATCCAAAGAATAAACCAATATGAAAAATATATAAGACATGTATCTCAATTTAAGTAGCTAAGCCAACGCAAAGACTAACACCCTAACACTTGATACGTAAAAAGTAATTGGATCACATTTTGCAAGTCTTATAAAGTCTGAAGAAGTGCAAGAAGTAGAACACGTGTCATTTTTTTATTAGATTAGAGTTCACAGTTCACGCATTTAAAAACGCAGAATGAAGATTTTTTTCGAGGCCATGGTATAAAGAAAACGATTGTAAAACCTCAAACAAGAAATAATACGACACATGGAGAGTTAAAAAAATGTGTCAATAGATGAGTGGTTCGTACTTTACAAAGGCAAAAAAAAACTAAGTCAAAAAAGATACATGGAGCCTTTTAAATGACTTGAATTTCTGGTAAGATCGACAAACACCGACAAATGTGAAAAGGTGGAAAATTTTAATTAGATAACGACTGCCACAAATAAAAGAATGACAAATGTGAAATGTGGAGCAATTCTATTGGCTCAAGTATTTTGCAAATCGACAAATGTGACAACAAACATACTTGGAGAAATTTTATTGGTCTTCCTTCACAATGTAATAAACAAGTTAAAAGAATAATGACAATGTGGAATACGAAGCCACTTGGAACAATATTAGTGGCTCAAGTTTCACAAATGTCTGAAATAGCTAATCTAAGTTTGACAAAGGAAAGACATGTGTAAATCCTTTATTATCTCATGGATTACTGATTGTGATAAAATAAACAATATTCTAACACCTTAGTAGCAAGATGGAGCCTTTTGACTGGCTCGACTTTGTAAAAACCGAAAATGCAAAGCTAGATGGAGAAATATGATTGGCTCAAGCTTTGCAGGTCAAAATAAGTCAAATGAGTTTGTCAGGATGAAGCTGAGGATGGCACTAGAATATTGGCCCAAGCTTCACAAAGATAGAAAGATAGAAAATACAATACAAGGTGGCGTAAAATGATTGGATCGGCTGCCATGCAAAAGCAATACAATGAAAAGGGCATTAAAAAAATGATGAGAAAAGACACTTGGCAATAAGACTAGAAATAGCTTTGCAAATGTAAAATTAAGTACACCGGTTATTTGGAGCAATTTTATTGGTCTAAGCTCATGCAAAAACGAAAAGCACGTAAAATACGAAGCGGATGGCACAAAATGATTGACCTAGGCTTTGCAAATACAAAAATGGTGAAAATAAAATTTTTACAGCTAGGATGGACTTCAAAGTCCTAAATAAACTGGATCTCGACTAAATATTTTGGATCCAAATTTAAAAACAATCCAAACAACTATCTACAAGTTGAAAAACTTGAAAAATAGCTCACAAACGCATGATTCAAACTTTAAATTATTTGAAACGAAAGTAGAAACTAAGATCTAAGAAAAAAATTCTTCAAACATGATATAAACAACCATATAGCCAATTTTAACGATATTTCAAACAATATTTTAGTGGGAATTGGAATTTTAAACTTAGTTATCTTAGAACATGACTGGAACTTTTGGGTCTCGTAGAAGTTCAAGTTAATAAACTTAAAGTTTCTTCACCCTTTCAAGTCTAAACACTTCTATATCGATCATGTACATGCATAATCACCAAGCTCCGATAACATGTTAGATTTAGCAGGAAAATGAGATCTACATATCACAGATCCACCATTAAAGGGGCCAAAAATATAGATTATGGCTGCAATCGATTAAACAAAGAAATAACTTGAATTAAAGAGTGAATAGTAGAGCTAAATGAGCAAGATCTTGAAAGTAAACAAAAACAAGAGCAATAGACTGATAACACTAGATTTAAGTGGAAAAGCTGAAGGAAAAAATCCACCTGGTAACGAAATGTTTTTATTATGAATATAATACAATTTCACCCAACACTTCCACTTTGTTCCTTAGCTATTTCACTTTATTCGCATAGCTATGTCTCATGTTTTTCAATAGAAAACATTTAGTTCACCAACTATACATCTAGTCCGTCTTATAGACAACTCACAACATTTAATACAAGCTTGCATAGCCATTATAGATAAATCGGATAGTCAATCCCTAAGAGGGATCACCCTAATAAATTAGGTGGGTGAATCTGTCTGGACCACTTCACTCTTTGAGTGTGAGCGAATTCACACATTAAAGTTTGATTCAAACAAACTATAATAATTTTGCAGGCGTGCCCAAGTGGCTGATCCCACTCGACATTATCACCCCAACACTTGTTTCTTTCAAGATTGGTTCTTGAGCCCTTAGAGCTCGAATGAGTAGTTGCAGAGATTGGCCTTGTTGAAGGCCTTTCACTACAAGTTGGAAGATAAAGTAAGTTGTTCTAGAAATTAGTTTTAGAGATATTTCCAATGTTATATGACTTGAGCGTAGATATTGATTTTTTCTATATGAACTCATTAATTTTTCATGAATTTTTTTTTGGAGCCACCAGATCTGCGTATACCCAACCGAGAATAAGAGAATTAATGGTGTCTTGTACCCTGAAATGCAATACTTCAATTTCATGGTGATATTTTTGACATCTTAAAGAGCCCTCATCCCTATTTCCATTGCATTTTTGAAGCTTAGAGTGAGTGCATGCATCCAAAAGGAAGATTGTATTTTGAAGATCATACATCTAGTGAAGCATATGAGTTCAAATGAATACTTTGTGATAAAATGATGAGTTGAAGAGGTTGTAAATGATATAGAAGGAAATGAAAGAAGCCTAGTAATGTACATACACCTTTATTACACTTGTCATGAACTACATGAGCTAGAAGACAATGATTACTACGTTAGGAAAAAGAAAAATGGAAGAAATATTACGTTACAAGTTAGATGTTAGTCTGAAAATGGTATCTTATTAGTTAATTTAGAGGTGCAACAAGTTGAGGAGTTTTTATATAACCTCATAGGTGTTATAGTTGTCATGATAAGATCAAATAGGGGTAGTATTCAAGTGACACTCATACAAAATGTAATCATTGCTTTATGGCAATTTTTAAGTGAGGTCATCTACATCTAGTAATGCGAATTGAGGAAGATAGAAGATCAAGTGTTTTGGAGGTGGAATTGTAAGAGGTGTAAGAGGAAGTTACACTCTTATATATTTATGTTTCAATGTGCATGAAAATACTTTTTGATGACTACATTGAGAGAGGATGAGTTGATGTGAGTGAGGTGAAAAACAAGTTCATCCTTGTGAGAGTAAAAGGATGTCTTAAAGACTCGTATGAAGACCTACATGATATGATCAGAATGTTGAAGTGAGAGATGATGAATATGAGTGCATCCTTGTGTGAAGAAAACATTTAATGCATGTGTGGAAGAATATTTTGAAGGTCATGTGCGAAGTATGAATTAAAGAGAAAATATGAGAAAATAGGTGTGTGGGTGAAGTGGATATGAGCTGAATAAAAGGTCACAATTTGTTGATTCAAGCAACTAGATCAAGGTGATCAAAATTTTGAAAAGTATAAGTTATTTCTTAAAAAATATAAAGTTGGAAATCCTTGAAGCTTTCAAAAGGTTAAGTGGGTGCTTGACTGAATTCTTGGGATTTGTTGCTTCTATGCAAGTAGGAGCTTGCTAAAGATAAAGTGGGTGCTTGGCTAAATTTTGTAGTGGGTGCTCAAAAATTTGAAATCCTTGTAATCTCTTATGGGACAATTTTCCAAGTAGTGCATTGATTTTAGTGGTTTTTCTCCCTTTAAGGGTTTCCCACATTAAACATGGTGTTCATGTGTGGTTGTTTGTTGTTTTCTCATGTTTGAATGTTTTTGTTTACACATGATTAAGGTTGATTAAGATTGAATTTTTTGTTAAGATTTGAAATTGGTTTCAAAATTTTAAGAAGCATTGATTCACCCCTCCTCTCAGTGCTTTTGTTTCCAACAAATTGCGATGTAAGCGCATAGCCATATGATTGGTGTTAAGCTAATAAAGAAAACAAATAGCCTAATTTAGTGATAATTTCAATGACACCAAGAATAGATGTTCATTTTATGACTAGGATTTTTGTGTTATTACACATGCATTGAAGAAATGGAGGCACTATTCGTTGATAAAAAAAAAAATTCTTGTATATAAATCACCAGATGTTATAGTTCATCAAAATATAGATATATTTCCTTCAAAACCGTCATCAAACATCTTAAACCTGGAAAATATTCATTTTTCAGTCATTACACTACCCCTTTTTGCTTATATTCCCTTTAAAAACTCATAAACACCCAAATATTTGTAAAACATTTGGTTTATAGATGTTATGCTATACGAATCAACCTAAACGGTGCCCAAATATAAACACATTCAATACACAAACACAATCAAACATTAAAATTATACATGACACCTATAAATCAGTTAGGATAGAAAAGATGTGAACCTAATCCTTTCCCTATGGATCCTTTAGAGAAATTTGTGATCATAAGTAGGATCTTGTTGATCATGGTGGAGGAGAAGACGAGATACCACATGACATATTTAAATATAACCTAGCTCTGGGTTTATAATTTCCTCTATTAAAACAAATATCAATTCCTACTTTGTTTACTCAAATTAGGTGCTAAGCTCCTCAAATTTTGATCTAGACTTTTTTTTAACTAGTATGATTTTAGGGGAGCAATGAACAAATCCTACACCTTTCGTGAAATGTTGAAGACATCTTAGACCCGAGGACATGCCTCTAAATCGACATAGTTTGAATATCCTAATGATTAATCCATTGCACACATACCCTCCAACAAGACTAAAAATGGAAACTATATACCTTTTTTAAAAATAATTTTTGAAACTAGAACGGAAAGTGAGGAACCCCACCTAAAATTTGCATTGAAGACATGATGGTTCAAAGCAACAACTCCAAGTACTTATTCACCAATTGGAGAGCTTAGCTTCCCATATCCACATGTACAAACATAGATTCATTCATATGAAGAAGCACAAAGTGGCATACTAAAAAAATATATGGAGAACCATAAAGGAAAATCTTGTAAATAAAATTGTGCTCATATACCTTCCATGTCATCACGCAGCTAATTATTTAACTAGGAATGATAGTCACATGAAAGATCCTCTCACTTGCTTATAGAAAACAAGTAGCTAACACAATAAGAAATATTGGTTCAAATAACTATGTCCATACTCCTTTTTATTGGGAAATGTTTCATACCCCATTTCCACCTAGTTTCAATTTCCCAAAGTTTGATAATTATCGAGGAAAAATGCAACTAGATATCACGTAAAATGCTTCTTCATGGGATGCCACTGTAAGTCCCATACAAAAATAATTATCTCATCCACTTGTTGGACGTGGAGTCTTAGAGGCCAGGAACTTGAATATTTTTTTGCCATTACTCATTTAGTAGGGAAAGTTACATTACTGATTATCGACACATTGTAATACTAAACAATGCAACAACGAAAACTTTCCACTTTCTTTGTTGATGGCAAGGGTTAGCTAGTCGCTTCCCTTGCTCAATTCTAGATAAGCAACTTGTGAGCATTTTCATACATAATTTTCATCCGAGATTACATTCCACTTACGCAAATGCATTATGTAGGTACCTTTGAAGAGGTCATTGAAAAAGTGGTTAAATCAAAAAATCCTTGTTAGATAAAGGGATCTTAAAACCTTTCCAAAGATATTATGACCCTAAACCTATCGATGAATCTAAATTTTTCAATAAAAATAAAAATTTCATAGGTGATGGAATAAATGATTCAAAAAAATTCAAGGGGTCTAAAACAAGCCACATATAAAATTTGTGTGGGGACTTCATAAACCAGGAAAAACAATGTCGGAACTATACTCCACTTAGTGAGTCCCGTCATCGATCCTTAGACAACTGATTAGGCTAATATTGAATTTTCCACACTAGCAAAACGACCAAAACATGAATAATTTATTTAACTTATTAAAAACACTTACATTAGTACTTGGGACCACATAACAACAACACAATGCCTAAACCAAAACATAACATGCATCACTTCACATGTATCTCCAAAATAAGGAGATGATGATGCCAACTAAACATTAGAAAGGAAAAAGGTATAATTCGCAAATCCATAAAAATAACTTGTTAAGGGGAAATGATGCTAATACTTCCACATATCTCTATAATAAGGAAGAGATACTATCCTTTGGTTCCTCCAAAGCGCTCGTGCAACCACGCATGAAAACACACTTCTTCCTCCTCACTTATCCCTACACGAAGACTAGTCTCAAAACATTTGTTTCCTCTCAAAATAAGTAAGAAACCCCATACACCATAGTAATAGTTATTCCTCCACCTTTGGAAATACATGTCTCCAAAATACACACATACATATCATACTCATGCATACAGGAAACAAAAATCATCAATCAAATGCACATGCATTTCAATGAGAAACCACTTAAGTCCACAATAGATTATAATTAAGAGAGTGTGAAAATAACATTTCATCATATAGGTATCATAATATCAAGCATTCATAAGTGGCTTGCGTAAGAGACAGAGATGGGTACATTCGAAACATTAGTATGCACTACCAAGCCTTCAATGGATTGCAAGGGGAACTAGGGTCATTCCAAACCACTTATCACTCCACTAAGGTATGTAGCATAAGTTCTTGGTTCCTCCAAGTAACAAATAAGAATACATTATCACTTATCCATCCACTTGGTTTATTCAAAACCCACTTATCCCTCCACTAATAACAAATCCCACATACATTTGGTTCCTCCTTAATTTCACACAAGGTTTACTTTAGTTTTACCACTACTTATACCTCTATAATGACCCTACCTTCCCCATACACAAAAATACGCTTTTAGTCCCATAATGAGTAGTAAATAAGTACTAGATGTATAGGAAAACCACATTACTACTCAAATGAGCAATAAACATGCACATCCCATCAAATGTTGGAAAGAGAAAACATTAATATCTAATAAAAAAAAGGAGAAGTGAGGTTTACATCATTTTATAAATTGCATTTATTCGTATGTACGAAACATGTGCTCATTCCTTAAAATTACAAGTTTCCAATTTGTTAAAATGTTTGATCTCCAATTAAGCACTTCATCATTTTCATTGGCTTTATGATTATACTAGGAATTATAGTTATTTTGACACCATTCAAGGTGTATAGCAATGTTTATAACAATTGTTCCAAAATTTTGTCTCGTTTACTCTTGTTCTTATTACCTTTACATTATTAATTTGACGTCATGTTGACATCATTTTAAGATCAATTACGACTCATATGACACTAGTTCTTCACTCAGGGATCGATATTCCAAGGAGTGTGGTACCACATGAAATATATCATTTTATTTCTCTTAACCAACCCAAAAATTAAACACATATTATAAGTGAAAGTTTAATTCATCTTACACATTCCAATTCCTTTAAAGGTGTTATTTCAATTGTTGGTTTAAACATAAATTAAAGTTTCTTTTACCAATAGCCTCATAAGAGGTCCACAGACTTATTAATTTCATTATCACTCAAAGGGGTCTACACCCTACTACGAGGCAAAACTTAGAGTAATCAAATATCTTTATCTTGCCAAGGTAACACCTTTATCTGTGAGGAATAAATGAGATCAACGCAAAAAAGTTTAATGTGTAGGTAAACTGACACATAGACTCCACTTGCATTAGTTAGATCTTTTGATTTGATCATTCATAGATGAAAAACCTAACTATCCTCACAAGGACTAGGTTACACGCTAAGGTGCCAAGGACAATTATGCACCTAAGGAATACAACTTACCCATGAAGTGATTAGACCTATGACACCTAGAAATGTTGGTCGTACTTACCCAAAATGTGACAGGGTACACATAGTGTAACCATTGTACTCACACAAAGGTACATTAGTTAAGGAAATGGTCTTTGTAAGACTTGTCCTAGAGTAAGATAACAAAAAAAACTGGTGATAGGTTAAATCTTTTCTTAAAGTGATAGGGATATTACAAACTGGACAAGACTCGATTAAGAGGGAAGGATAAGAAGGTTAAGAACTCACTTTATTTCAATAGTTTAGGTATAATGAGTTTCTACCAAGTAATACAAGTGTTATGGGAGAACTACAATAGTTACCATGATAAAATATTGTTTTAAAATGTCTAAACCATAAGTACAACATTAAAATACAACTACATATCCATTTCAATGCATACATGATATAACCAACTTTATTTTTATTTTCTCCTTTCAAAGGGTAAATAAACACAATTATTCAAAAATACAATACATCTCATCATTTTGGAAATAATACCCATATTACAAAATAAGTAAAATTTTACAGTCAAAATCCCTCATTATTTATATTTGTTGTACTTTACCCGCAACTGACTTGTCAAAATTTTGTAAACATGGTCAGTGAAAAACATTGGAATGGAAATATCCTATGATCTAGCACAATTCACGATTACTAATTTTCCATTTACAATGAATTAAAACACTTTGCACATACAAGAGAGGTAAGAAATGCATTTTTAATTTCATTTCATTTTCAAAACTAGAGAGAGGAGAGAGAAATAACATCATTTTTCCCACAATAAATTTTCTCAAAACAAGCAACCAAATGGAGATCCATACAATCATATGTTAGTTTCTACAAGTTTTTCCGCTTGTTATTTTACTTGATAAGGGTCCCACTAAAGTGTTTTCTCATTTTGCTACAAGTTGACGAAAACCTCAAAATTAGCCTGAGTGAAAATTGTGTTGAAAATTGATTTTCGATTGTCAAATGCACCATGTGATAAATCCTATACATTCCCCTTTATACATGGAAACCATTAGAGTTGATAGAACTAAAATTTTGAAACATGGTTCGAACGGTGACTACTTTTCTAGAGCTACCAATCGTAATTGCTCTAAATTGACCTTGTCGCCCAACCATGGAGGCCTACAAAACCCACTTGTAAAACTAGCTTGAAAAGTTATTTTCTCATAAATAAGGATTTTTTTAGTGATTGTCACAGATAAATATTAGAGGTATGCGGAGGTCAAATTCCATTTCTCCACCCAGGGCCTAAATTGCAAGCCAAAACTAATTAAACTTTTAACTTTTAACAATAGTCTAATGTTGCAAAAAGGGCAAAGGGCTCTTAGAGGATTGACGAAAAATGCACGAATGGAATTCAAAGTCATTCTAAGGTTTGATATAACACTCCATGTGACAGGGAACACAATCAAAACTTGAATTTCCCATTTTGGGGTTTGGAGAGGCATTTTTGTGTCATAGAAAATAGTAGTTATTAACTTTTGCAAAGTAAACTAATAGTAGATATTAACTAGAAATCATTTTTGACTCGTCATTTTGATGGTTTTCATTATCCAATATTGTAATCAAAGCTATCTGAACATATGAGGAGGTAAATCAGGGATTGGGTTCACACTAAAAAGCATTCCTTCTAGTTGTGTAGAAAAGGGGAATTTCACTGTTTTGTGCTACGATTCTTTTTAATTACCCGAAATCATAATCTTCCTTTGCTTTTATTTTCGATATTATTGCAAAAGGGAAAAACAAGAAATACGAAAATCATGCAAGATAGAGATGAGAAAACCATCCCTGATAATAATCGAAACAAGGTATATGAGGCTCTAAAAAGTCCACATACTCTCCAAATGCATTTTTTTGAAGGCTCCAAATCCTTTTTGGCAGACCCGTTTTGTGCATACCCGTAGTCATCACTAACAATGAGCCCACTTTTGCTGAGGCATTTTTTCAAATAGTTGCATGCCTTTACTCTGCTTCCACACTTTGCATACTTCTCTACTTGACAGTTTCAAATTCATGTGACACATTTCCTATATCCTTTATGGTTTGATGGATGTCAGTAATCTATTTCAAATCTCTTATTTTTCCACTTGCTAAGATTATATTGGAGGATGTGTTTATTTATCATCATCTCTACCAATGGATTTGAAAAATAGTGAAGGCAACAACAGTATAAGAAGGAACCCATCACTAATTTGTCATATCGTAACCCATATGACATTACATGGTAGAAACCATCATATACTAGCTCCAAATTTGGTGGCCTTGAAAGATCAACTCCAATAGAGTGTAAGTTTTAGAATATGGAACTTTTCAAACGTCCCTTGATCTCTTCAAATCTTAAACCACCGTTATTATTACTCTTCAGAAGATAAAAACAAAGAGTAAAATTATATTTACATCAATTCATATACATAGTCAAACATCCTTCGGTGTTTATGTTGCCTTACGAGAAGTTTGGTGGAGTTTGAGGGATCTGGCACATTTGCTTGACATTTTTCAATCCCTTTTATTTAAATAAACCCTCTTTTGTAACTTGCAGTTCATGTCATTTTGTCAAATGTTTCACGTGCCTTGTCATACTTTCTTATGAATATTTGAGGCTTGTTGAGATAATATTTGCGGCAGGGATGTGGGGTTTAACATGCAAGAGCATGGTTTCCCTCAATTTAGATCATCCAACCGCCCTGACAACACCACTCCCGTCTTTTCTATTCAAACAAACAGTTCATGTGTCTGTCTATACTTCCCACATTTATAAACAAGTTGAATCGGAACACCCACATCAGATAACAAAAGAAACTAGCTTATGCTCATACCCTATTCCAAAGCTCCATTTAGACACAGGCTCAACGAGCAACAGAAGGAAGGTATCTCCTCAAAAAGAATTGTCACAAATTCACTAAATCCAACTAACATGAATCCAAAACTCATCAATTCCCTTCTACAAACACATATACCAAGGCCTTTGTACTGTAAAATTCTGACAAAAAGGCCTATCACTTCCCCATCACGTCTCCTCTACCCACCCCTGCACCGCCATTTTTCCCACTTGTTTATTATTATTATTATCATATATATTATTTTATTTATTTTACAAATAATATATATATATATATCCAAATACAATATTAATAATATCATATCGAAAGTAATAAGAGATTGAGAATGTGGTTTAGTACGAATAACTTACAAAAGTAAAATGACATTAACACGCCATTCGGGTTCACGAAGACACTCCATAGAGCCTAGTTAGTTAGTCTATCGAAGAACATCTAAAAATCTAAACATATAAAATTGACAACCTTCAAACCAAGTTTGTCAATTGGATATAAGGTAGGGCACTACATTTTCCTCCCCTTATAAGAGCATCATTCTTGACGCAACATGATGCCAAGATTAGCTAGAAGAAAAACATGAGTCTAGAGGATCCAACATTAAATGATGATAATAATTAGCGAAATGTACACTATCACTAAAGTAGTTCCGTAAGGGCACAAACAAATTTTAAATTTATTTTCTCAATTTCTTTCAATGTTTAGTGAATATTGGTAGTTTTCTTTTAGTCTATTTCTCATTTAGTCTTTTTCTTTTACACCATTTCTTAATCTCAAAGCTCATAATATTTCATTGTATAGGATTTACAATTTGATTTATTTTCATGGGGTGCCCAACAATACATGACATCACGTCGTACAATATTTGAGCACAACACTAGAAACCCATAAGACATCATGTTAACACATTTTTATTATTGTAACTCAACACATGAGAGCATGATCCTTGACGTGATGTAACAATAGGGTTACAATAAGGATACACAAGCAAAGGAATGAACATGACATTTGTCGCTAAAGTGTGACCACTAGAAGGCACGTAGAATTTGCATATCTTGGATGGTTAATGTTCGTGAAGATTGGTAGTTCTTCCCACCATGGTTAATTAATTCAAGGTTTGGTAATCATGTCCAATACTATCTCGATCACAACTCTAGTTTATTATTTCTCCTATTAACATACTCAAATATAATAGTTTCTCATCGCATTTAGTTCATTAATTCATGTTTCTTAACCATTTTCATTGTTTAACAGTTCATTTTCATTGTCTCCAAGGGTTTTCCAACAACACAAGACATCATAGGATCATACATGACCCAAAACCATACACATGCCAAAATTCACATTTCACAATGGTAATGCAAAATAAATCCACCATCCTAACTGGGAAGAAAATTACAATCTACAAATCACAAGTATCCAACAACAGTATCGACATAAAAGACATTAAAAAAACACATGCCCAACATAACAAACAAAAACATCAATATTTTTAAACAACATTACATACATGACTCAAGTCATAGCCACCTCTAACACAATGTCAAGAGAGAACAAATAAATCACATCCAATAGTAAGGGGCATCAAGCCACAAGTATCACAATACATAGCCAAATGGATCACATAAGTAATCCATCAAATACTAGGTACATCACAAGTACCAAAACTCCACATGCCTCCCAAGGAAACTCCATATACCTCCCAATACAATATGGTTTTATAGAACTAGAACAAGTGGATCACTTTATAGACCTAAACACATTGATCCACGCCACCTCAATGAAATACAAGCAACCAAACACCTAAAAGGGAATCATTGACGTGTTCCTCGATTCCAACTCGAAATGAAGTAAGGTCACAATATCCTCATTATTCTCTTATTCAAAATCATAGTTTGCAGAAATTCACAAGGATCACATGGTCGGTAACTACACAAAGGTCATATCTACGATGACCAACTAAGGAATGAGAGAGGATTATAGGTCACCATTTACCGATCTTGAGGTGCACATGCTACACAATATGCATGGCATCCATAAAGTAATTTCATACATACTAAACAAACAGAAATGGATTTTTAGTCTATAAGAGACTCCACTTCCTAAATCGTACTCGGCTCGAGCAACATGGCCAACTATTCACCCTCCTCACTCCACACGTACACCTTGATACTACTCGTAGGGATCAATGGTGTAAGGTAACACATAACATAATACAACATCACTAACACAATGTTACAACACACCATGATATGTGTAGATGTCATGTAGGGGTGATGCACATTATAATTAATCACAATTTACATAACAACACACACTTTCCACATAATGCACTAATGGCATATGTATGCTACAATAGGGGTCATAAGATCATCATATGCCCTAATTCATGAGGAAAACACATTGCTACATATTTACAATAAACACAAGTACAATAGAAGTGTTATACTATTATGACACATACAGACTCCATTAGGTGACACATTTACTATTTACACATGTGTGGCACACACAAGAAACCATAGGGAAACAACTTCACAACACATTCAATATTCCCAACGAAACACATTTTTCACAAACAGATTAATACATCATACACACGGTATGATAATTTCACATGAGGGTACCCTTATCACAAACACTTCAATAACTCACAAATCCAAACATGGTGACTATCATATGGGTACATACGTAACATCACTAGAATAGGTTGTGAATAATGCAACATGACATAACATCATGATGTACGGTTGTAATAACATGATATCACACAATTCACTAGAAGGCACTTTTTGTCATGCAACACATTAGTACACATATACAATATCACAAGATAATGAAACACTATAACACTTTCGTAGTCCAAAATAACATTTATTTCACACAACAAGGTGGTAACACACGTGAAATTCACATTGAATTCAAAAGAGAGTGAGGATACTCTCATCACAAAACACAAACCATCATATGTGTCCTTATTAAATGGTATGCACAACAGTGCATTCATATTATCACAAGTACAATGTTTTTCACATCATAACATAATATCACATTACTCTTCCAATTCCTCCACCATCGTGAATAACCATCACAACACCCAAGTGTCCTAGAGGTTCAAGAGCATGAACCTCTACTCCAATACCAAATGTATAAGCCGCACTAGTAACACAACCAAAACATGAATAATTTTTGTAAAACTTATTAAAAACACTTGCATTATCACTTGGGACCACATAACAACCTCACAAATCCTAAACCAAAACACAAAATGCATCACTTCGCATGTATCTCCAAAACAAGAAGATGATGATGTCAATTAAACATTATAAACGAAAAATGTATAATACCGCCAAGCCATAAAATAGCTCATGAAGGGGAAATAGTGCCAATACTTCCGCTTAACTCTCCACTAAGGAAGGGAGAGTATCTCTTGGTTCTTCCAAAACACTCATGCAACCTGTGCATGACAACAAGATTATCCCTCCACACTTATCCCTCCACCTATGGTAATGTAAGTCTCTAACATACACACATACATAACATACTCATGCATACAAGAAATAAAAATCACCAATCAAATGCACATGCATTACACTCGGGAAATAAATTGAGTCCATAATATATTATAATTAGACATGTGAAATTAACATTTCATCACATATGTATCACAATATAAATATAAATATGAGGAATAGAGAGGAGAGAGAGAGAGAGAGAGAGAGAGAGAGAGAGAGAGAGAGAGAGAGAGAGATATATATATATATATATATATATATATATATATATATATATATATATATAAGGACATTCTCAAACATTAGCACGTTTTACCAAGCCTTCAATGGCTTACAAGGGGAACTAGGGTCATTCCAAACCACTTATTGCTCCACTAAGGTATGGGGCATAAGTTCTTGGTTCCTCCAAGTAACAAATAAAAATGCATTATCACTTATCCCTCCACCTGGTTTATTCAAAACCCACTTATCCCTCCACTAGAAAAAATCCCACATACCTTTAGTTCCTCCTTAAGTTTACACAAGGTTTACTTCAATTTTACCACTACTTATACCTCCATAATGACCCTACCTTCCCCATATATGGAAGAGCATACACTAATATTGAGAGGGAGGGTAAATCAATATTATACAATATTTTTCGTATTTAAAAATTTAATACTTGTAACAACAATCACACAAGATATAATAATTGTGAAACACATGATTTATGTGGAAACCCTTTTGGGAGAAAACCAAAAAGAAAAGACTACTTGGATATATTGTCCAAATCCATCCCCAAAATATCTCAATATGAATTTGTAGGCACCAACCTACTGGAGACACCAATCCCCAATGCCGAGCACCAACTCAATGAGTCCGTGAGCACCAACTCACTAGAGACACCAATCCCCAATGTTGAGCACCAACTCAACTAATTTTTGAGCATCGAATCACTAGAGACACCAATCTCCAATTGTGTGAGGCAACGACCTCAACTATACATCGTTCCATCTTCTATAGTTGCTTCTTCAACCTGATGATGGAAATAAATTCATTCTGCTATCATAGACATTGTTCTGATCATATTACTTCATATTTCATTTTTTAATGATGTTCTAGAATTCTCTCTCCCCTTATTCTTTATTTTTTTGATTTGAATTATCTCTATTTATTAATCTTTTCAACTTTTGAACTCTGCCTTGATATATCTTTACAATGTTGCTCTACACACATGTTTCACTTCACTCGCTCCTATTCATGCGCTTCCACACAATGATTTAATTTTAATGATATTTTTGTTAGGTGGTTGCATCACAAACTTACTTTCTTGCCTCAAACTCGAGTCTTCTCGTAAATGATTTCCTCATTATCTCACATCTCTCTTCTCCTCACATCAATTTGTTGTTTATCCTCATAGGTGCATTCTCTCACACTACGCTCACTTTTATTTCTTTCCTTCACATACTTCTCTTCTTCCACACTTCACATATCAACTCACCATTATATTCTACTTGAATTCTCTATTTCGTTCACACCTTCTACTTCATTTTGCAGCTTTCCATATCTTCCACACATATTTTCTTCTGTCACATCATCCACTCAATAGTTTTTGTTTCTCCTTTTTGGTGCATCATCTCACACATCTTTCTCTATCTTTCACATTTCCTCCTCCTCCTCTAAATATCCATTTTCTCCACTCAAGGACACTACCTTATACTTAGTAATTCGTCATTTTCTCGTATCCAATGCACTATAAATATCTCCAATTTGAATATTTTTTAAATCATATTCATATCTCAAAAGGATGTAGTAACATTTGAGACTTGGCTAAACCAATTCAAATGATATCACCAAAATATATCATGACTCAGCTAAGATAATTCCTTGAATGCAAAACATGGTAGATTCAAATGCAAACACCATGGTTCACCATGCGGTTAAAGTGCATGAACTAGATCAATGCCAAAAATAGATCGTATAATTAAACATGATAAAAATGTCACTCCATATGTATAAATGTGTCCTTTTAATTGTAGTCATAGTTCAATACGCTAGCTTCATTCTAATTCATTTATTAGCACCGTCCTATCGTACTACTACAAACTAGCTCCTTAAAAATACATTACATTACTAGCTAGCTCTAGGCCAATTCTTTCGCTTAATCTAGATTGATCATGCTATGATTTATGCCTAGCTCATCAAACATACTTCAAGATACATATGTAATACATTGGGTCAAATGATTTATGCCTAGCTCTAGATGACCAACACAACTTTGAGCTCCGGACCATATATAATCTAAGCTCCGGATGACCAACAAAGTAGGTGAGATCCGGACGAGCTACACAATCAGCTCTAAACCATTTCTACTCCTAGCTCTGGATAATATGTATTCCTATAGGAAATCTCCAAACCATTACACTTAAATCTCTACACAATGAGCATCGTGGTGAGCTCCGGATGAACCGCACTATGATCTCTAGACCATTGTTACTCCTATCTCCAGACAATATGCATTCATGTAGGTGAGCTTTGAACCATTACACTTCAAGATCTAAACATGAAAAATTGTGACCGAGTGTGGATGATCTTCACCGTGATATCCAAATGATAGACATTATAATGGATTTTCTAAGTGAGCTCTAAACCATCTATCAAAACCTTCGACAAGATAATGATAATATATTCTTCCAACAATCATGTCATATTTTTAACTCCTTCAGCTTCTTTTGACATCAATGAAAATTATTCCAACAATATCCCCCTTTTTCATTTATGGTTACCTACCACCTTTCATGTAATTAATCTATGAATGCATTTTGCTCCCCTTTCTAAAAACTCTTATTTTTGTAATTTTTTTGTAATGTTCCCCCTTGCTTTAACTCTCCCCTTTGACATCAATTGAAAAGGAGTACATATCCAAAATCTTCCCTTGGAGAATGCGTCTGCGATTGTCTTTTTGAATTTTCTTCATTATGGAGATAATTGATTTTCTCCCTTGAATTTATGCTTCCCTTAATGTATGATTCATCCATAGAACTTGTGTGTACCATATACTCGATTAGGCCGTAGATGAAGAAATGAAAACCTTCTTCTTTCTTATTTTGGATGCCCAACTATTGCCCAAAAAGAATCAACACAACTAGCTCAATCTATTGCTTGAATAAAAATTCAATTAACTCAACTCCATTTATTTTCATGAGTTCTCCAAGTCACATCTTTCAGCACTTGCAATTAGCTTTTCATGTACTACTTCTTCACATCTTGTGAGCTTAAAAATTTCATTATCTACTTACTACTCTTGAAGAAAAATTGTCACTACGACGACTATCCACAATCACACTTAGAAAAATACCTTGGATCTTGAAAATTTGTTTCTTTCCTGTGACTCCTTTTTCTTCTTGTATACCTTCTTGCTTGTCTCTGAACTTCAAGTTTTGGTTACTACTGGAACCGTTCTACAACAATCGTATTTGTATCTTTAGTTTGATCTTGAGTAACATGCTTCTGCTGAGTTTGTTTACTACTACTTATTAAGCAAGCTCTTATTTTAATTTAAATTCACCACTTAGAAAAACACGTATATCCAAATGAAAAAGTGAGACACCACAACTAAAAATTTATCTTGTTATTCTACTATAGTTGTGAGGTTTACAACAAGTGATCACGATTGTGGTTGTGTGCAACTAGAACATTGGTATCAACACCCACTATTCCTTAAGAAAGCTTGCAGTAGCAATCACACTTAACTCTCTCTGGAGGCCACTGATTTTATAACATAAGATTACTTCTTTACCCTGTAGTTGTTGCATATATCTAATTACTTCTAGAACTATCCTGCGAGCATTGAGCGGAAACATTTACCTCTTCTTATATATTTTATTTTCTAAAACTCCATTCATCAATTGTTTGTGATTTTCTACCGAGGTCTCTATTTTAATCTCACTTTTCTTCTCTAAACTGATCACATAAGTCTTCTTTCCTCTCTTTTAGTTTACAAATCTTTTGTAACATTATTGAGATTGTATCCCAATACATTACACGCCTCTTTCTCAAGCATGGTTTATTATTTCTTCACATTTTCCTTGTTTTTCTTCTTCTTCTAAAATTTTATGAATTTACCTTTGTGTTTAGCACAAACATCCACTTTCTTGTTTTGATCTACAGGATTAGTTCTACATTTTTTTGTTGTACTTCCATACTTATTGCAATTATAACATACAATATTGTCTAATAAAAATTATATTTTCTACCTAATAAATCATGCACAACTTTGTTTCCGTTCCATCCATACTCATTCCTCGCATTTCTTTTACAATCTACTGATTTATGCCCAAACTGATTACAAGTAAAACAATATCCATAAAACAATTTTTGGTACCTGATAGACTTCTTTGGAAAGTATGATCTTCTGTGGTTTCTTGTGGGAACATTATGCCACTTATTCTAACATTTTTGTTTTCTTATTGAGCATTGTTCTTTTGAGGATCCTTATCTTATTTCTTTAGAGGTTCAACAACTTTTGATTTCAAATCCTTATTAGTAACCCATTACTTTTCCTTGTAAACAAGACCCATCTTGATGCATGGTGATATTTAAAATTTTAGAATCTCATCTAACACTCTAGTGTTTTTTTAAAAGTTAAGGCATGTATTCACCTTAGTCTTTGTCTTCTCCAATTTCTCCTTTAGGGCACAAACTTCTGATTCTAGCTTAGAAAAGTTGTCTTCTTTTATCTCTAGTCAGGTTCTCACATTCTATTCCATATTCATCACCTCTTGTAATTGAATCTATAGGTTGTTGATAATATTTTTGGATTCTTCAATGTTTTGTGATAGTTTTTTCTTTGAAGCACTATAGTCTTCTTCAAATTTATGAATTTTTTTTTGTTTCAAATTATTCTTCTTTAGTATCTTAATCTCATCTTGAAAAAAATGATCTCTTCTTCAAGATCCACTTCACCTTCAACTTCAACATCTTATTTATCGTTTGAAACATTCTCTCCTCCACTTTCTTCTATCTCTATTATCATGAAAATGATTCTTCCTTGTCACTAATAGAACTACTTTCACTAAATTATTCATATGAGCTACTAATTTCCTTTTGGTATAGAGGTATTTATTGTGTTGGTAGAAGTTCTTTCTTTTCTCATATTTACCTTGCTTATAGTTCTTATTAAAATGGTAATACTCGCTATCTTCCATCATGTCATGATATCTTTTGTTATCACTATTATCATTTTCGTATATGAGTAGTTAGCAACATGATTCTCTAATTTACTAGAATTAAAACATTTGAAGGGTAACTTACCTTTTTATTTTCCATTTCCTTTCTTCAAATTTCGACAAAATGATCTTCTTCCTTGTCGACTCATTTTGGAACAATCATGTGGCTCGAGATTCTTTTTGTTCAGATTATTTGATGCCTTACAAGATGCCTCACATTTAGATGATTTATCTTTTTTATTCCTCGTCTCATATGTTGTGAGAATCCCACACAACTCATCCATTATTAAGATGCTTAATTCCTTAATTTATTCAATAGCAAATACTTTAGTGTCAAATCTCAAAGGTAGAGACCTTAACACTTTTTGCGCAATAACTTCATATTTAATTTATTCTCCAAGCCCTCTAATGGTATTGAAAACTTCATCCACTCAAAGAAAGGAGGAAGAAATGTTTCCGTCATCCTTCATCTTCAAACCCTCGAATTGACTTTTATACATTTGGAGCTTTGCTTTTTTACTTTGTCATCTCCTTCATATATGTTCTTGAGTTTATCCTAGATTTCCTTGGCTGAAATACAATGCATCACCTTAACAAATTCTAATTCAGAAAATCCACTCAATATTACATTCATATCCTTTACATTACTCTCACTTGCCTTCTTTCCAGCTTGATCTATTGGAGGAGTTGTTGGAGCTACGTAACCACTTATAGATGATTGCAAAATTTCAAAGCCAAGAAACATTTGATAGGTGCACATAATTATAATATAAATAGCATAATTAGTTCCATCAAAAATGGAGTGTATTTTAGAATACTCCCAACTCACTCACTTTGGAGACACCAATCCCCAATTGTGTGAGGGACCGACCTCAAAAAAACATCGTTCCATATTATGTGGTTTCTTCTTTAGCTTGATGATGGAAATTAATGTTGGAAGCACAATAGATTGAGAGGGGGTGGTGACCTAGTCCTAAAACACTTTCATTTCATTTTCCACAACATACATGCATCATTCAAACCATTCATCTAATCATCCATGAACCATATGAGCTTATTAGGTGTGTATTAAACAATCACAAGTGCAAGAATCAAAAGAGAGAACACATGACACCAGATATAAGTGGGAAACCCTCAAGGGAAAAAACCCACTAAAACCTTATCTTATATTACACAAAGCAAGGGCATAAGAATATTACACATCTTGCAAGATTTGTTTAGTGAGGCACCCACCTCATAAGGAGCACCAACCCCTAAACCTTTGCTGATATAACTCACAAAAAAAGACTCCTATGAATATTACACATCATAATATATTTTATAAAAGAGTGATCACATATGATAGGCTACTCACACAACTTATTGTGATCCAAATTCAACTCCTAAACACATCGAATCGTCTTCAAACTTCTCTCTCTCTTAGACTCTCTCAAATATTTCTTCTCATGGATGATTAGGTCATTTTCCTTTGCATTACTGGTCCTCAATATTCTTCAGGTCTTAAAAATTCTTCTAATATTTTTCCATAACCCTTGTACACTCCTCTTCAACATCCTTTAGGTCACATTTTTTGGGGTCAAAGCACAATGTTGTGTCCCACTTTGTGTCCCAAAAATGTGAGTAAGAGGTTGGGAGGGATCAGAAATTGAGGGTGTTCATGCGAACACCCCTTTTGTGTGAACCTTCTTCACCCGAGTTGCCACGTAGGCCAAAGAAAGTGGTTCGCGCGAACACCCTTCGCGTGAACCCCTTTGGGTTCAAATAATTTTGGCGACACGAGTTATATCTGATTTTTATATAGTTTTAGGTGGCATATTTAAGGTTTAGGGGGGTTCGAGTGAAGGGGGGGTTCACGCGAACCTCCTTCGGGTGAACCCCTATGTGGCACATTCTCGCACCGAATCCATTTAGAGGATAATTTTATGCCAAAATTTGCCACTTAGGTGCCACGTAATTAGGGTTAATGAATGAATAAAATTAAATTTTTTTAACACAAAATACAAAATTTTATTAGCTTTCTAAAAATATATTTTTAGTTTTAAAAATTTGTTTTACTATTTATTTTTATATTTTGCTAACATATGGTATTTTAGGACAATCAATCGTACACAATCAACCCAATTTTAAAAATAGCAAAATATATAAAAAAATTGAAAAAATAAAATTACTATTTGTTGAAGTCTTCTTCTTACCTGTGAAAAAAAAATTCAATTTCGATATAAATCTTAAAAGTTATTAGCATAAACATTTGTACGCCATTTATTTGAAAATATTTTTACTAAATAATTAATTTAAAAATATATATAAGTAAAAAAATATGAAAATTTGACAGCACCTCAAAATTCAAATCTTGAACATATATCTAAAATTTCATAGTGAAAAATAAATTTTCATTTAAAAAAACCACCAGGGACAGTCATTCCTCTTTTATAACATAAGAAACAATGTATGAATAAAATTAAGAAAAAGACCATATTTTTTGCCATTAAAAAAAAACATTTACATGTATTCTACACTCTAAACACAACATTTTGTTAGTTTGTGGAATTTCATGAATGTGTACGGTTTTGTGGATATTACCTTTAGAAAATAAATGAAACTTAAAATTCATGTTTATAAAGGTACAAAACATACCAAAAATGGGACATTTTATTGTGATTTACCCTTCTCTCTTTCTAAACAAGTCATAAATGACTCATTTCATTAGCTTATATACCCAACACTAGCTTATAACACTCCCGGGTCAGCCATAACAAAATAGGTTGATCATACCAATGCAAAAACATAATAAAAAAATCATATAAATAATCTCAAATGACCCAAGTAGGTTGTCATTAAGGGTGAAGACAATACCAACAAGCTCCAAGATGTGCAAGCAAGCTCAAAACATGCTCTCCAAGCACCAACGAATGGATCATGATTTGTAAAGGCATCAAATAAAATTTTCATGGCTCAAGAAGCATCACACAACATATGGAATTCCTCTAACAACCTTCAATAAGTCCAATTACCTCTACATCAGCTCCAAACATCATGAAGTATGCCAAGAAGTAAGCAAACCCAACTAGGTATTCAATGCCTAGAAATTCAATCCTATGATTTAATAAAATTAGAATTATTATTATTAAACCCTATTGCAGAGTAACTGATGTCAAAATGAATATAAAAATGCTAAATTACAGTATGAAACAAGCAAACAAGCATGTAAAGTATGAAACTCTAAGAAATGGCTATAGAAAAGATGGCTTGGCTATTATATGCATAATATTGAACTAATGGGTAGGGAGAAATGCTGAAAATAATGAGAAGAGTGACCTAACTAATGTCTAAAATTTTGGAGTTCATGGATCTTTGTTAGATAGGGGTGCGCTTAGAAGAGGTAGGGGCGCTAGCATTGATGACTGGATCTAAGTGTCTCGTGGATTGTGCAAAATATTAGGATCTAATTTATGATGTGGCATGGAGGTGTCATAATTGTTCCCTGTTGATCTCTTGATAGTTTCACTTGGGTTTCGATGGTACCTGTAACTTACAAAAGAGAATTTCACCTATACAAGCCCATAAACCACATCAAACCTAAAAATGAAAATCTAACATGGGGATTCAGGATGACCCTGGAGGTCACCCCGAGAGTGAACTTATGATTGAGTGTTGCACTACATCTCAAACTCTATGTATTTCTTATGTGTGTGTGTGTATAAATAGGTCCCTAAGAAGCCCTTGTGGAGGATGACGACTGGATAACGAGATAATTTTTCTCAATAATGCAAATGTGTGGATGGAATATAATTAACTTCCCCTTCCTATGCAATGTATGCAAAATATACATTCCCTTGTCCCTTGAATGGATGATAAATGAATGAATTTGAGTGTTTTAGGTTTCTTTTGAATGTAAGCTTAGGTCATAGTAATAATGCTTAGTGTGTGGTCCCTCATTTTCAACAAATAACTATGTATTTATATGATCCCATTGTTTGAATTTTGTAATCAACAACTAGAAATTCAATCCATAAGTGAAAATGATTCCTAAAAGATAAAAATACCCAAAAGGAGTAATTAAGATAGAAAAGGGTCGGGGAGAACCCGAGAGAGGACAAAGCGCACCTAAGTGCCTGCTCTCCTAGATGGGTGTTGGTGTTCAAGTCATAAAAGATAAATAAGTAAAGTTTTGATTGGGTTGTAGGGTATGTAATACCAAATAGAAAATAAGAGACAAAGAAAAGAGGCCAAAGATAGTTGTCAATTACTAGTTTTCTTTCTTAGGAATCATGTAAATGCTAGTATGCTTTTAAGACCTAGAAATATACCCAAATGTGTTGATTTTGTATCTACATTTTCGCCCACTTTATGTTGTTGAGTGAATAATAAATAACACAAAGTAGTTAGAATATTTATACCTTTTGATCATATAAGTGTGTGGAAAATAACGTGTCAAGAGGACAAGTGAAGCGTGAAATGAGTGTAAAATAAAGCTTGAAGACTAGGAAGTGAAATTGACCCTAGGGGTGAAGCATATGCACTACTTGTACCTACTTTTGTGATTGTATTTGCTATATGTAGGCTACCTCTTGTTTACGTATTAAGGATGGACCTGAAAAATAGAAGTAAAATAGTAGTCAAAGTTTAATATATCAAAAATATGACTAAAGTATGTAAAAGTGTGTAAAAATACGTAAAAGTAGTAAAAGGAAAGTGTGCACCTAATTTAAATGAGTGTAAAGGATAGAATATTTTCTGAAATGCTATGAAGAGAAATTTTTGGGAGATCTCATGCCAAGAGTGAGCTTTTTAGGTGATCTCATTCCAAATGTGGGTTTTCTAGGCGATGCCACTCCAAGAGAGGTGTTGGGGAGAGAGATCTCTGTTACTCTCCTTCAATGACTTTGTCCCCATAAGCACCACTACATATGGTATGTCCCGATTCTAAAATTTGAATAGAGTTAACACAATAATGTTCTTCGTTGATTCAATATGAATATCAAATACATACATGTAGGTGTTTCGCATGAGAATGCTTCCGTTCTGGAATAGAGTTGCTTCTATCCTTTCATTCCTTTGAGAAGCAGATAAGGGTTAGGGGTTAGGAGGAATACATTGAATGTTGAGAGGGTGTTACCGGGTAGTAGATCTAGGAATAGACTTATAATTGCTATGATTCAGAAGTCCAAGAAACATTATTAAAAGAACATACAAGATACTACTTACTAGTTCCTGATGAAGATACAGGTCCAAGGACTGTGATGACGAAGGCAGGGTTTAGGTAGGATGATCTGACAATCCAAGATGAGCTATTTTCTCTCCCAATGCTTGGATGAGTGTCACTGGGCTCTGGTTACTCAGTTGCAGTCTTGGGCTTGATGTCCTTCTCTGCAAACTCCTCTCTTTCCTTCACTTGTCTCTGCTCGGCCAAGTGAATTCGGATTCTCCCAATGACTTCCTTTCGATCCTTTGTTTTTGGTTGGGGGAGGTCATTTACAGGGAACCGATGGTGGTTACATAACCGACGGCGGTCGAGTAGGAACCGATATCGGTTAAGTCAAAGTGGGCTATTTTTAGTAAAATAGCCAACTTTCCCTCCTTTTCTCCCGAGGAATTAGTTGTGGGCTTGGTCAAGTTATTATTAGGTTGATTTTGGTGCGGGTGAGGAGTAATTAGTCATCGGTGTGGATGTAGACCAAGTTATAGGTCTTTATTAGGTTAGTTTAGGGTTAGGACTAGGTCATGATGAGGTGGCGAAATGATGTGACAGGTTTGGAGATGTGGATTTATTAATTATAAGGTAATTAATAAATAATTGTGTAAGGTTTAGGTGATGAGGCTAGGTTACGAAATGAGATGCGGGGCACGGGGTTGTAAGACACAAATTTGGTGTCTACATTAGCCCCTTGTTGTCGTGTAGCTTGTCTTGTAAATCTGCACTGACAATAATAAGAAGTGGTTACTCCTGTTAAGGGTATAGGTAATCTCCCTCAAATCTATCATAGATTGAGGCGACGTGAAATCAGGGATAGGGTTGATAAAGGGTGAATGGTTTGGAGATGATGGGAAGATGGTGGGGTAGGTTCAAGGAAGCAGATGCACATTGAAATGCAGTAGTGCGACCAGGGTACATGATTTGAAGAGCAAACAAGCAATTCATAGGCAAAGGTCGATAGTTTATCCAAACAAGGGTGATATAATCCTGGTATCCAAGGCATAGGAAGTAGCTCCAGGGGATATAATGGGTAAGGTACAAGAATGTTTAGGCATGTTCGGCGTACCAAATGGTTGGTTTGGTTGAGATAAACGTCACGGTCTTGGTCTAGGCAAAGTTGGTCGACTGATCAAGTCAAGTACCCTAATCATGCTAAAACACGAACATGTGAGCTCGATTGAACAAAAAGCTACATAATGGGTGGATAAAATTGTAAGTTGCGGGTTTTGGGTGAGGTATTTAAGTGGTGTGGCCTTAGGTCGGGCCTGATTGGTTGGTTGCGGCCTTGGGTCAGGCCAAATGGTTGGTTGCGGCCTTGGGTTGGGCCAAATGGTTGGTTGTGGCCTTGGGTCGGGCCTGATTGGTTGGTTGCGGCCTTGGGTCGGCCTGATTAGTTGGTTGCGGCCTTGGGTCGGGCCTGATTGGTTGGTTGCGGCCTTGGGTCGGGCCAAATGGTTGGTTACGGCCTTGGGTCGGGCTTGATTGGTTGGTTGCGGCCTTGGGTCGGGCCGGATTGGTTGGTTGCGGCCTTGGGTCGGGCAATTGGTTGGTTGCGGCCTTGGGTCGGGCTGATTGGTTGGTTCACGGCCTTGGGTCGGGCAATGGTTGGTTGCGCGCCTCGGGTCGAAGCCCGATTGGTTGGTTCGGCCGGGTCGGACCTGATTGGTTGGTTGCGGCCTTGGGTCGGGCCTGATTGGTTGGTTGCGGCCTTGGGTCAGGGAAAATGGTTGGTTGCGGCCTTGGGTCGGGCCTGATTGGTTGGTTGCGGCCTTGGGTCGGGCCTGATTGGTTGGTTGCGGCCTTGAATTGGGCCAATGAAGTCAAAAAAGGCTATTTAGCAAAGGAGGGTATAGGCGATGTGGTGAGAAAGGGAGATTGGTGAATAAGGGCAGAAATTATGGTAAAATAGGGATTAAACCGATATCGGTTAGCTATGACCGGTATCGGTTAGATGACCGATACCGGTGGTTTAGGGCACAATATAACCGATATCGGTTATAGGTAAAAAAACTATAAAAAGAAAAATATGGCTGTCATTGTCACATTGTCAATTTGATAACCAATATGGCTTGTCTGGGTCTAAAATTGATTTTGTTGAGTTTGTATGCTGAGTTGGCAGTAGTTGAGTGGAGGAGTGAGTGATTGGTAGACCCCAGTGAGTAGGAGGCAGAATTTGATTGGTGGAGGACCCAGCAGAGGAGATTTATAGCCATGGCATAGCCAGGAGGAGCAGGAGGTGCTGGACCAGCTGGACCACCACCACCTATCCCACCACGACGACGTGTAGTCGTACCGGTAGGTTCTAAACCTCTAATTATGTGAATTTAATGATTTTAAGTTTAGATTTGGGTTTTGGGTAGGAATCCAAAATTTAATGAAATAATGAATAAATGGATGTAATTTGAAAAATGGAGTGGGTAGGTAGGTTAGTTAGGCTAAAACGGTAGGGTGGGTAGGTTTGTAGGGTTTTCCAGTGGGTAAAAGGGTAGAAATAGGCAAAAAGATGGTTTTGGGGGCCGCGTCGGGTTCGGCTCTGGACCTGGACAGTGACCGATGTCGGTCACTAGGCGACAGATCGGTCACCAAATATTTGCACAAAGTAGAGTTTTTGGTAGACCGGCGTCGGTCGTATGTCGACCGGCACCGGTGTATAGGATGTGCTGGGTAGGGGACCGGTGGCGGTCAAGGGTGACCGGTACCGGTCATTAGTTAGGTTTATTTTTGTTTTGTTTTGTTGTTGTTGGTGTTTTGTGTTTTGGTTGTTGTTTTGTTGTTTGTTGTTTTTTTTTTTTGTTGTTGGTGTTTGTGTTTTGTTGTTTGGTTGTTGTTTGGGGTGAAGAGGGAGGGGGTAGAGTTGATAGGAAAGGTGATTGGGGTGGGGGAAATGGGGTGGTTGTGTGGTTGGTTCGGTTAGGATAGATTAGGTGTTGGGTATGAATTAGGAGGTGTTAAATTGGTAGGGGCATAGTTAGATGGCGAGAGTAGATCGGGGTGGTTGGTAGGGTGTGAGATAAGGAAAGGGGATATCGTAGATGTTTTAGGGTAAGATAGGTGGGTGTAGATGTGTGTTATAGAGTCGGGGTGTGGTCGGGTGGGTAAAAGGGGGTATAGAGGGTTAAAGTAGTTGTTTTTGTAAAGGGTAGGTCTAATGAAGTGGGTTGTTTTGCAGGCACGTCAGCAGCTTACGATGCGGGATCGAGATGCCCCACTATTGAGATGGATGCGGCCACATGTGTCCGCAATGCATTGGGCCATTATGCGAGAGGTGGGACTCGGCGGAGTCCAGCGGTATAGGGCTGTGGATAGGGACCACAGCCTGATGGTTGCCCTCATCGAGAGATGGGATCCGGCAACCAATGTTTTCCATCTCCCTACTGGAGAGATGACTATTACCCTGGAGGATGTGTATCGCATCCTGAGACTACCGATCGTAGGGGAGGCAGTATTCTAGGTAGATGCGGAGACGGCTATGGACAACATTCTTTAGGTATTTGGGGATGCAGCCGCATTATTGACTTATCACAGCGCGAGCATTGCCTATGGTGATATGTATCGCGCACACAGACATGAGACATGGCTTGCCGTGTTGATGATGATAGGTATCACATGCTTCGCCCTCCCGGACTCAGAGGGAGGCCGCTTCCCATGGGCTTTGATGGGAGTGCTGCACGAGATGGTAGAGGAGCATATGTGTTATGCTCCGGGCACCGATATATCACAGTGCGGCTATCTGTTTGTGGGGTTATTACCGGATGAGGTAATTTGGGATTTGCTCGACATTTTTGTTACACTGCTGGGCATATGAGCACATCATATGTATACGACTAGTAGGGCTGCCCCAGCAGCCAGGGCCACAGATTTTCTATAGATATGGATTTCAGAGGTGGTTGGGGGTCGTGGGCCAGCCACGAGTGGTGCTCGTAGGACGGGATGTAGCCTACTACCGTCATATGTTAGAGGGCTTGACCGCACTGGACATTGTATGGAGGCCCTACAGAGGCCATCAGCCCCGAGGAGGAGCCCGAGCACAGATGCGCTGGATCCAGTATACTTTTTGGATAGCTGGACGGAGGCCTGGAGAGCATGAGTGGATACCCCTAGAGAGGGTATGACAGCAGTTGGGGCTGCGACAGGATGAGCCACCTCCCTTCCCACAGTACCGGAGGGATGATGTAGAGGCCCCACTACCTGCACCGCAGCCCGTTGACCCAGATTGGGTAGCAGAGAGGCGACAGGCGATACGATGGGCGGCGCTTGAGTGCACAGGTTCATTTTGGTGTGGTGGGCAGGGGAGAGAGCAGCCAGGAGAGCACAGCCCGCACAACCAGATTTGGCGGCGGTTATAGCAGAGAGGGACCGGCTCGTAGGACAGGTGCAGTTATTACAAGGGCAGGCTGCTGCTGCCGAGCACTGATCAGGGGTACTACGAGGCGATTAGCTTGAGCACGAGTGCGAGCACAGTGCAGCCACAGAGCACCGGCAGACAGCCACAGGCACCACCACAGCACCGACACGACCCATAGCCCATAGGCACCACCACAGGCACCGGCACCACCACAGGTACAGGCACAGGGTGTACCGGCAGGACAGGGGCCACTATTACTAGGAGTCGGGGGACCAGCCCCAGCAGCCATGGTGGCATGGGCCCGCTATATGGAGGCGAGAGCAGAGGCCCGGTATTATCAGGACATCCTTGATGGTACCGGGGCTGACTATCAGCCATATGCGGCGCATAGAGCCGAGACCTCTCGGAGCCAGAGATCCCAAGGGGGCGCAGCCACAGCCGGTGGGTCGGTGATAGGGAGGAGGCGAGAGCCAGCACAGGGACCAGCAGGGAGAGGGGCTGAGGGTGGTGGGGAGAGCTGAGACACCCCTGGAGCGGATATGGTTTTTTTTGGATATTGGATATAGACACCGGTCTGCGAACCGGTTATGTTTATAGAGGCCTGCGTGCCTACATATGATTTATTTATTCATTCTTGTTGTATATACCGGCCGGCTGCGAGCGAGTATATTTTTGATATGAGAGACCGGCCTGCGAGCGAGTCGAGATTTTGACAGTGATTGCGGCCTGCATGCGGCTTTGTATTATTTTGAGCTGACAGAGGCCCCCATGCAGGGGAAGTTGTATATTTAAACATTGATATATATAGAGATGATGATTTTGATCCACATGGTGTGTATAAAATGTTTTATGTGTTTTGTCGATGGTTTTTGAAATTTAATGTGTATAGATGATGAGTTTGATCCAAATGGTGTATATACTGATGGGTTTGATGTATATATTAAAATGTCGTATGTATTTTGTTGATGGTTGTTTTATTGTAGATAGATGATGTTGATGAAATTGTGATGAGATATTGATGTGATTTTGATGACAAATATTGATAATGGTGTAGTTATGCAGGAAAAAGAGGCGGGCACCACAAAAATTTGTAAAAAATAAAGAAAAGGCCCAGGTTTAAGAAAAAGGAGGCATGTGACCGATATCGGTTAGCTAACCGACGTCGGTAGATTGTGGACCGATATCGGTTATGTAACCGATACCGGTTATGCCAAAACGAGCTTTTCTAAAAATAGAAAAGCTTGGGCGGAAACTTAAGTTCTTATTTTTAGAGTCATGCAACAAGTTAAATACGCGAATGCGACGCTGTTTGACGACTGATACAGGTAATTGCATGAAAGAATTGAGTGATAAGGAGGAAAGAGACAGGTAAAGTGAGTGTGGGCTGAGATTAAGAAGGTAGAAAGGCAAGTTATATTTGAAGAGGGTGATGAACATGGCTAGACGAGGAGAAACATCCAGCAGGCAGGGACGAGAGGGAAGACAAGTTCCACCCCAAGCTGCTGCATCCCGAGAGGTAAACTGTTTGGTTGTATTTTAATTCTTGCATGTTTTGATGAATAGGATGAGAGAAGGTAAGAGGGTAGAGATGAGAAAGAAAAGGTGATAGGCAAGGGTTTGGAATGGGGTGAGTGTTATGGGGTAGGTAAGCGGGGGTTTCGCGTATGTTTGTAGGTATGGAGAGGAGTAAACACGCAAAATAATTATCGTAGGGGATATTTTTAAGTAGAAAGTGTATATGTTGTGATGACAGTATCGTTTGACCGGTATCGTTTAGAGATAACCAGTTATATAACCGATACCGGTTACTGTAGGAATTTCCAGAATGTGAAAAAACCCTTGGGGATTTGATTTATTGAATGGTTGTGTGTCGTTTTGATGTATGCAGGCGGAGGCAGGGTTAAGGATGAATGATAGTGTGCCAGCTTTGTTGTCACGAATCGAGCGGATGTAACACCAGCTGAATGGGCATTGATAAACCATGTGGGGTTAAGTGGAATCCGCTATTATTCACGAATCGCACGCAATCATGCTATGTTGCAGGCATTGATTGAGAGGTGGAATCCGGAAAAGAATACCTTCTATCTGCCAACAGGGGAGATGACAGTGACGTTGGAAGATGTGTTTAGAATTTTGAGGCTCCCAATTACAGGAAGACCAGTGTATCAGGCGTTGCCTAGCGTGGGGCGGGGAGTGATAACAACAGTATTTGGTTCAGCTGCACGAGATTTGACACAGTGAGGTTTGACATTCACTTATGGTACAATGTATGCAACACACCCTGAGGAAACAAGGTTGGCAGTGGTATTAATGATAGCGGTGGGGTATTATGCATTACCGAGGGCGGAGGGGGGAAGATTTCCAAAAGCATTGATGAGTGTTATTTGGGAAATGATAGAAAGGAGCGTGACTTTCGCATGGGCACCCGCATATCTAGCAGAGTTATATAGGGGTTTATGGGCCTGCAGGTGAAAACACAGGACGACACTGGATTGTTCATACTTATTACATTGTTGGGCCTATGAGCACATTGTTTGTGTGCGACCGATAGGCCGACCCATCTAGTCGGGAGAGACAGGAGTGCAGAGGTTGGGATTCAGACGATGGGTCCAGACAGAACAAGAGGCGAGATCCCAGGCCATGATAGATGACATCGAGTATTATAGGTAGGTATGGGAGATGGTGACGATTGCGGATATTTTTTGGAGACCTTACGGGAACTATATGGTGACGGAGCACATAGCTGAGGAGTTGAGGGGTGTAGAGCGATTGAGGTGGATCACAGGGCACAGGCCAGGTGAGTACGAGAGGATTCCTCTAGATCGTGTGTGGCGATAATTTGGATTTGTTCAAGATATACCTATGGCTTATAGACCATACATGAGGATCAATGCCGAGGCAGCATTCTCACCTCCCCGGCCAACACCTCCAGAAGGGTCCAGAGGAGATAGCAGCTGATCGCAGGGTAATGGATGCGGGAGCGAGCAGAGGCCTATAGATTATGGTGGGTAGCGAGAGCTGCGAGGTGTACGTGATCATCCACGACATAGCTGTGATTACGGTGGAGAGAGATCATCTGCGGAGGTTTAGTTCATCGGCTCCAAATGTGGGTGAAGCGGGATTGTTAGTGGTTGCGCAGAGTCATGAGTGGAGAGACTAGAGGTGAGATTCCACCACGAGAGGGTGTATTCATATGTTACAGGAGAGGTTGGAAGATCGGTGGGAGGAACCAATAGCAGTGGCACCTTTGAGGATGGAGAGGCCAAGTGAGTGGTGTCGACGATCACGATCACCACTTGATTCGGGAGGAGGCGCAAGGGTCTAAGTGAATTTCATAGGAGTATAAGAATAAATAAAGGATGGTGACCTGCGAGTCGATGATAGAGAAGATGTATTTGTTTAACATCTAAATAAAACTAAATATGTATGTTGATTTGAGTGATGATAATAATAAGAATGGTTGTGTTTTGAATATTTTGTTTTGTTTTGTTTTGTTTTGAAAAAGGATAAAGATGAATGTTGTCAAATAGAAATACACAAAAATATTTATATTTACAACACATGATAGGTTATGGTAGGGGATGGTCGAGCTAACCTTGGGAGACCCCATGTCTCCTAAGTGCTGCCTACATAGCCCATTGCACAAAGCAAGGAGGGGCCTCAGACCGATGTAGTTCTCCCTTAGGACTAGGGAGAGGTGAATTCAGGCAATTTGTTTGTGGTTAGGCAATTTGTTGGTTGGTAAAAAAAAAAAAATATTGATATTGGTAGGGTAATGTTGTTGGTGTTGGTAAGGTATTGGCGATGTTGGTGTAGGTATAGGTGAAGCGAAAGTTAGCTTACCCAAGTAGTAGGGAATCGTGTCCTGATTAAGGTCAACACACAATCCTAGAGTCGAGTAAAAGAGGAAAAAGTGTCCCGTAGTTGAGAAGAGCTAAACAAACCACATATTAACATAGGATGGGCTTGAATCCCTAGGTGCCTTGCATAGGCGAGAAGTCGATAGGTGAAAAGAGTCGTATAATCACAATATATCGGATATACGTCACGTCCCTTGAGTTTTGTTGCGTAGATGAATGGTGAGGTGAGGTGGCTGGTATAGCTAGGGTGTAGAGAACTTATTATAAGGTGATTATTCTGATGAAAGAGAACCAAACCTAAATAGACAAGTCCATGACTCAAAAGTGCTTTGGAATACTACTTTTATTTTTCTGGATATAGACTGATCAATGTGGGAAGTCCATAGGGGATATGTATTTTGTTGTTCTTGAGGTCTTCACGAAGCTGATCAATGCGAGAAGCTTTTGATAAAGGTTGACTTTGTATAGCTGTCCTTCAAGGGAGAAGTCTATTTATAGTAGCAGATGCGGTTTTTGTGTATAGCTATCCTTCGGGGGAGCAGTCTATTTATAATAGTAGAAGTGACTTTGCACATAGCTATCCTTCGAGGGAGCAGTCTATGTATAACTTAGAGGTCTAGATGTTCGTTTGGCATGAAGCATCTAGTTTTGTAGGAAGTTTGACTCAAGAATATCCCATAAGTGTATAATTGAGAACATGTTATTTTGATACTTTTAAGTCATGGACCAGACTAAAAAGGGGAAGGCATCTTTAAGAGGAGGTAATGACCAAACCACGTGAGCTTGATTCTATTTTGAGATGCATGGAACAAAAGTGTATGAGGTAGTAAATGAGCTCAAGGGACGAGCGCAAGGTAGATAAGAAGTGATATAACACTAAATTCAACAGTAGAATGGTCGAAGATGCAAGGCATTAAGGGGTTCAGGCTCAGGTTTACCATTAAGTGAAGCTAAATGGTAAGTGCCTGATCCATAAGTATGAGTGATAATGTAGGGCCCAATCCAATTAGGAGCAAATTTTCCACGTTTGCTCTTTTCTAGTTTGGTTACATGCTGATTCTCTTTGAGGACAAGATCACCAACCTTAAAGGTACGCTCATGGAGTCGCTTATCATAAGCATGCTTGATGTGTTTTTGATAGATTTGAAGGTGGTCAAGAGCTGTAAGACGACGCTCGTCAAGAAGCTCCAATTGGGCTAACCGCTCTTGGCGGAAATCATCATTGGTGAGAATATCCTGAAGAGATATTCTTAGGGAGGGTATTTGTATTTCGAGAGGAAAGATAGCCTCGGTACCATATACCAAAGAGAATGGGGTGGCATTAGTGGAGGTGCGAATGCTAGTCCGATAAGCCCAAAGGGCAAAGGGGATGTGATCAGGCCAATTGCTTCCAGAATCGTTAACAACTTTCATGAGGATTTTGGTTAGGGTTTTATTAGAAGATTCGGCTTGACCATTTGCTTGTGGATAGTAAGGTGATGAGAAGCTAAGTTTGATACCAAAGTTGTCACAAAGGTCTTGTAACAACTTATTTTTGAAAGATTTTCCATTATCTGTTATCAGGCGATGAGGAACGCCAAAACGACAGATAATGTGATGGTTAATGAATTCGACGATTTTTTCTTTTTTGGTTGAAATGAGTGGAATGGCTTCCACCCATTTAGTGTAATATTCGGTTGCTGTGATTATCCAACGGTGATGTTGCGAAGAGGGCGGGTGAATCTCACTGATAAGGTCTAAACCCCATTATGAGAAAGGCCAAGGATCTCATGCGACTGTAGTGGATGGCTAGGAGTATGTTGAAGGTTGGCATGTTGTTGACACATAACACAACACTTAACATATTCGTAGCATTCGTTATTAAGAGTAGGCCAATAATAGCCTAGGCGAAGGATCCGTTTGGCCACGGCAAGGCCACTAAAATGTCCACCACAAATACCATCGTGGACTTGTTGGATGGTATAGGTGACCTCCGCACCGGTTAGACATCGAAGGAGGATGCCATCAAAGCCACATTTATAGAGGAGTCCCCCCATGACGACATAACGAGAAACACTTTTAAGAAAATCACGTTTGCCGTTACTAGTAAGGTCAGGTGGGAGAACAGAGGTTGTAAGGTAGTCGTGAAATTGGTGATACCAGGTATCCTACGAATTAGCAGACACATTATTTATCATACAAACATCCGGGGCTGAGTAAGATGGGGCAAAGAGTTGTTGGACCAAGACGAATATGTCAGAGTCAGTTGGTGAGGCAGGAATTTGCGAGGCTAAGCAAGCCATAGTATCTACAAATTTGTTAGTGGAGCGGGGAATGGTTTGGATAGAATAATGAGTAAATAAGGTCAAAAGTGAATCCACGTAATGTTTGTACTTTTGAAGTTCCTCATTTTTACATTGGTAGATGCCCATAACTTGATTGACTACCAGTTGAGAGTCGCAAAAATATTGATAGATTTGACACCTAAGTGTAACGCAACCTGGAGACCCAAAACAAGGGCCTCGTATTTCGCTATATTATTAGTGCAGGGGAAATCGAGCTGGAATGAAAGAGGCATAGGCTCAGCATCAAGAGGAATGAGAACAACGCCGGCTCCTCCACCGTGCTGGCATTTGGATCCATCGAAGAAGAGGGTCATTGGATATGACTCCTCACTGAGTGAAAGAGTGGCGATGAGTTTGTCGGGGAAATTAAAATTGGTAAATTGTTCCCCAGGTAAAGGGGCTTCCGCGAGTTGGTCTGCAATAGTTTGTCCTTTGATTGACTTCTGGTGTATAAATTCAAGGTCGAGGTCAGCGAGGAGCATAAGCCATTGGGCGATGCGTTGGTTTAGATGAGGTTTGGCATACATATAATGAATGGGGTCCGTGTTGGTGATGACAAAAGTTTTGTGATTCAGGAGGTAGTGTCGGAGTTTGGTGGCTACGAATGATAGGGCTAGGCACAACTTTTCTACATGTGTATACCTAGTCTCGTAATCCATGAGAGTACGAATTATGTAATAAATGACTTGTTCTCGATGCTCGGAGTCACGATGTGTGAGCATGGCTCCTACAGCATGGTCGGTGGCAGAAAGGTAAAGGTAGAAAGGGTGATCGTCTTGAGGTGGGATAAGCACAGGTGGCTGCAAGAGATAGGTTTTAAGAGCCTCAAAGGCTTGGTGGCACTCTTCGCTCCATTGAAAGACAATGTCCTTTTTAAGGAGATGATGGAAAGGTTGACATCGATCCGAGAGTTGGGAGATGAAACGCCGGATAGATTGGAGCTACCTTGCAAACTACGCAATTGTTTGAGGTTAGTAGGTGGGGGCATTTCTAGGATAGATTTGACTTATGGATCGACCTCGATGCCACGTAAAGAGATGATAAAACCAAGAATTTTTCCCAAAAGGACACCAAAGACACATTTCTTTGGTTGAAGACGAACACAATATTGTAACAGGTGATCGAAAATAATGGTTAAAACATCGAGATGTTCACTGTGATGTTTAGATTTGCCAAGATCATCAACATAATCCTTAAGGATAGTGTGCATAATGTCATGAAAAATGTAAGTCATATAGCCCCGATAGGTGCATCAGCATTCTTAAGGCCAAAGCGGCATGACACGATAACGAAGGTTCCCAAGGAGTTATGAAAGCAGTTTTATGTTGATCGGTAGGGCTACCAAAATTTGATTGTATCGAGAAGCCATCCATGAGAGAAAGCATCTCATGGCATGCAGTGAGATCAACAAGTTGATCAATACTTGGGAGGGGAAGTCATCCTTTGGGCAAGTGAGGTTAAGGTCTCAAAAATCCGTGCATATCCGTAGTCCCCGTTGCTTTAGTGCGAGTGCGATGTTAGAGATCCATTGAGGATAGTCAATAGGTAAGATGAAAAAGAAAAGAAAGGAGTCGTTGAAGCTCTTCTTTGACCAAGAGGGCAATGCGTGGATGCATTTTCTCGATTTTTGTTTAGCTGGTTTGGAATTGGGTTTCAAGGTAATGTTATGGACAGTAATGTCGGGATCAATTCTGGCATGTCGGCGTAGGACAGCGAAAGCTTGGTTGCGGGCATAGAGAAGGTTAGTAAAGGCGGCTTGTTACGATGCGTTAAGAGATTGTCCGATCTTCACAATGTGAGGATCATCCTCTGTGTGGATGTTGATTTCTATAGTCGACTCATTCAACATGGTTTGAGTTTCAGATGGTAAGGTGCGTTGAATATAAGAGTCGTCCGCACCAAGGTAAGTGAGGATGGAGTCGTCATCTTGGCACTCAACAACATTAATTGAAGGTGAGTCCTCTTCGATCATGTCTGGATACAGAAGGGGAAGAGAAGATGGGTCTTCATTATCGCGTTGATAAGTGAGAGGACCCAGGAAGATAGCGTTTATGAAAAAAAAAAGTTAGGAGGGATAGATTCAGGGTCTATCGACTCTGTGGGTGACGATGGAAAAATGGGTGATGATGGTTCGGAAGGGGTGACTTCGTCGTCTTCCGGATACAACTGACACGAGGTTTCTTTGGTGTAAGTGTTTCAGGAAATCCAAGACCACTATGATCTTTGTGTTTGCATGTAGTAATGGGAATGATTGTATGTCGGCCTTGTTCATAAAGACCAAAACCAAAACCTTTCCAAGCACAGTGAGTCAAGAAGGTGAGGAAAAATGACGATTTGTTAGGTATTGAAAATCAGATTGGAAGGGAACCACACCAAGGGGAGGTTCAGGGGTAACGGAGGATGCGTCGACACCCCCATACGTTAGGTTGGTGCGGCAATTAGGTGGTCCGTAGGAGATTACCTCCCCCACATGACGGTCGTAGGTAGGATGCGCATGTAACTGTCCGTACTCCTGTGGGGTATGGAAAGAGCTAACGTTATATAGGTGATACTCCCCCAGCGTAAGGTGTTGAAAAACATCTACTAAGGGGTCTGAGGTTGGGATGTTGTCCGCGGGAAAGGAAGTGGTATTTGCGACAGCGGTCTCATTGGTTGAAGGTGTAGGTGTGGTTGAGGTGGATGGTTGAGGTGTGGTTGAAGTGGATGGTTGGGTTGGATGAATGGGTGTCTTGACTGGTACAAGCACATCATTGGGGCGATATAACATATTGCAGGTTTTGAAGGGGGGAGGGTCAGCTTTTACGGTATAGGACTTCCCCTCGTACTCAAATTTTATGCATCATGTAAAGTGGAGGAACGCATCCCATAGCCCGAATCAAGGCGGCCTAACAACATGTTGTATTGGAATTCTCCCTCAAGGAAATAGAAGAGTTCGGGTAAGGTACGTGGCCCTACACGAATGTTAAGGATCACAGTGCCTAAGGTAGAAGTAATAGCATCGTTGAATGAACGTAGCATGGTGGGGTTGGCACACATGCAGCTAGAGGGGATATTCATTTGTTGGAAGGATTTGGAAGAGATGATATTTAGGCTGGTGCCCCCGTAAATCATAACACGACGTACTCGGATGTCCCGGATGTAACCTGAGATGAAAAGAGTGGGGTCAGGATCTTCTACACCAAAGTCAACAATTTCATCTTCGGAGAAAATGACAGCAGCGGTTTGCTGCACAGGGACGGAAGTGGTAGATTGTTTGGTGAGAGAGGCAACATGGTTGGGTGTTAAGATGGAGGTAATGGGAAAGGTTTCATTAGGTAAGACCTCTATCCCTTGAAGGATTTCAACAAGAGCTTGGTGATGGGATTCAAAGGTCTGAATGAGATCATACAGTGTCATTTTTATAGGTGATTGGTGAAGCTGTTTGATCATGGTTCGGTGGGTAAATCCATCGAGAGACGCAGGGTAGGAAGGTCCACGAATAACCACTTTAGGTGGTGGTGCCATCGGGATGGCATTCGGAGAAAGAGAGACCACATGAGTGTTTTCTTTAGCTTTTCCATTGTTTTTACGCCTCGAGTAGCAACACTAATCATATTGATCTCGTGAACACGAGAGGAGGAAGATGGTAGGGATAAGTCATGGTCTTCGAGAGGTGGGGTTGTAATAATGATAGATCTTGGTGAGGAGGGGATAGGTGGTATAGGAGAGGGGATTGAAGCTAAAGGTTTCTCCCTTCGTAAGTTGTCTTTCTTAACCTTTCTATTCGAGAGAGGTGGTGTGAAAAGTATGGCTTTCAACGCTTTGCATCCCTCTACATCATGTCCTGGTGTGCGGTGGTAAGCACAGATTTTAGACTCATCATAACCTATAGGTCGAGGTTTAGATGGATCATAGGGTCTAAGTGGGGGTAGGGAAATGGTCGCATTCTCCACCAACATAGCAAGGATTTTGGCGTAAGACCCTTTGAGCGGGTCAAAGTCAGAGGAAGATGAGGCTATTGATTGGGTAGGTTTCGGTAATGGTAGGTATGGTTGATTGTATACGGGTGGCGGCTTAGCCAAGGGGTTTTGATAATTGGGTTTAACTAAACGTGACTTCTTTGGCGCAGAAGTTATGTTTAGCTGGTCAGATGACGTGGTAGCAAAAAATAACCACGGAGAAAGAGGAGTGACAGTAAACAAATCCTTTGATGATGGAGTTTGTTTAGGGTTGATAGGTGGACAGGATACTTGGGGTGACGGTGTTGATATACCCTTGGATCTTTGTATGGGTGCAGAAGGTGTAGGTCGTTTTAAAGAAAATGCAGGAGGTATGATGTATTGATGCAAGGTGGAGGGATGAGGTCCCAATATAGAAGGTAGGTGTGACGGTGATGGTTTTAGTTGTGATAGAGACATAGGTTGGACTTGAGGAGATTGGGTCTGTCTCCTAAGTGGATGGACGACTTTACTTTTGGATAAATCTAACCATTTAGGTGGGTGTGTTAGACTGGGTATTGGTGAGGTCCCAAGCGTAGGGGAAGGTTTGGTTAGGTCAATAGAGGTGGATGAGGTATTTGGTAGAGATGAGGGGGGTGAAGATGAGGACATAGGCATTTTAAGCTTTTGTAAACACTTCGGGTATATGGTAGAGGCGTCTAGATTGGTCATCTGCATTTGAGTAGAATATGGTGTACTCAAACGTTCCCATAGGACTCGTCTATCTTCTGAGGGGTGACAATCCTCATGTGTGAATAGGAAATTTTGTATGGAAGAAAGGTGGGTTGTGATTCCGATCCCTTTGTGGGTGTGATACGAGGGTAAATGAGGCCTTTGTATAAATGGGCGTTAAGAGGTCAACCGGTCGCTGAAAAGATTTAGGTGATGAAGAACTAATAGGTAGGAGGGCATGTTTGAGAGGATCCATCATGATTAAAGAATGTGGTGATGTTGGTTCAAAGGGTTTCTCATCTAAGGATGACGAAAAAAGTGGCGAGCCTTCCTCTTGTACAGCAAGAGTGGTAGAAGGAGATGTTTGGGAAATAGATAAGTTAGATAACATCCACTCACAGTCTTGCAAGGATGTGGTGTAAGAAGGCTCATTTGTGAGAAGAGAACTCTGGGTGGTTAATTCCAATATGGGTAAAGGAACGGCATGGATTTCGTCTTGTCTTGATGGTGGTGAAGGGGGTTCGGGTTCCTGCGTTAGTGAAGAGGCTTGATTCAGAATTTTCTCGATAGAGGCTTTTGGTTGGGAGTCGAAGACTACATGGATTTCATGAACACTCTCCTCGGCTAAGATATCTTGGTTTATGTTACTGTTAGAAGAGTGGTTTGGGAATGGTTTGTTGAAGATTTTCAGATTTTGGTTAGCGGGGCGTTAGGATTATCGAGGTTATATCCCTGCATCAACCATTTCTGCACTATGTTTTTCAACATCTTGCAGTTTTCACGTTTGTGCCCTTTCACGTGGTGGAAGTTAAAGAAGTCATTTTCTTTGTACCAAGAAGATATAGCGTGGGTGGAATCAAACCCTGAGTGAGGTTTAACGGGAGGTAAGGTAATAGCTCTGCTTTGAGCAATTTTACAAGATCACACCATAAGTTTCTCCCAAGGAGTGTAATTGATGGGCTCACTTTATACTTATAGGTGGTTTTGGCGGGGTATTAGACGGTGCTTGGGATTTGACCATCACCGCATGGATAGCTCCTTTTGATTTAGAAGCGATCGATGTATGAGAATTGGTGGTGTTGGGTATGTTGGTGGAGTCTTGGGTTCGGAAGTGGGGTTTTGTTACGTGACCACAATTTCTCTTCCTCTAAGGCTCGAATTTCTAGTTTTTGAGCCATAGTAAAGGCCTCATCAAATGTGCGGAAAGTTTGAATTTGGAGGGTAGGAGAAATGTGCTTAGCGCAGGCCCGCGTAAAGAGTTCGATAAGTTTGGCCTGAGGTAAGGCATAAGTAAGTTGGTTGATAAGGCCCCGCCATCGTCCAACAAAATCTGCGATAGATTCGTCTTCAAATTGTTGGATGGCATAGAGGTCGGTGATAGATACTTTCTTGGCAATGTTAATGGAGAAATGATCCAAGAAAGATTGGGCTAATTGGTTAAAAGAGAAGATTGAGTGCTGGGTTAAAGCACTGTACCACTCCAAGGTGGGTCTTGATAAGGAAATGGGAAAGGTGCGGAGTAGTAAGGCATCGTCATGAGCAATCAGATAGCAGGCATGTCTAAATGATTGCAAGTGTTGTTGAGGATCCTCCTTACTATTAAAATGAGTAAATTTTGGTAATTCCCATTGAGGAGGATATGAATGAAGGGGGACAGAAGGGTGGATAGGCTCCCGACAAACTTGCTCGTATGTCAGAGTGCTACGGTTTCTGAAACTGAAGCCTCCATATTTTGCATCTTGTCCATCATTTGTTTGATTAAATCGGTGGTTGGATGAGATGATGGTGCGGTTGCCGTAAACGGAGGGGGATTGGGCATAGGGCCACCACTAGACAATGGTGGGGTTAAATGTTGATAAGGTATTGAGGACGAATAGGTTGAGGCGACCGAATAGGGATGTCCTATATCACATGTTGAAGTCACCGGATACGTGTGTGGAAATGAAAAGGTGGGCGGAGCTTGAGAAGGAAAGCTTGTGTGAATAGGTGGCAGAGAGCAAGTTATGAAAGGAGCAGTCTGCGAGAGAGACAAGGTAAGAGTAGTTGGCGGTAATGATATGTTGGGTCCCAGATTAACCAAAGGGAAGCCAATCTATGCCGTATGAACCCCGAAGCCACTGAGTTGGGTGACGGGGCTAAGGATGAAGAAGGCAAGGCAAAATTATCAGGTGGAGAGGGAGCTAAATGAGCAGCTATACTAATAGGCATGCCAACAAGGAGTTGACCATTGGGTGTACGGTTAGGGGCATGAGAAAAATAGTATTGTCTGCTAGGATTAGCGTCCAAAATTTTCGTAAATTCCTTATCTCCTATAGGGATTTTGGGAACCTCGCTGGTGTCCGTAGGATTCCCCACAGGATGTGAAGGGGGTGATTCAGGCAAAGGCACGGAGCAGGCATGTGAAACCATGGCTGCAGCTTGTTTTCAGTGATAACAACCATGGACAAGGGTACACAGTAAGGATGCAATCTATCAGGAACAAAAGTAGCAATGAAATGTTGGAATTGGTAGGTTGCTGGTTTTGGGAACTGTGAAAGACAGTAACCGATATCGGTCAGATAACCGATGTCGGTCAGGCTATAGCCGGCGTCGGTAAGTTAACCGATGTCGGTATAATAGGACCGGTGTAAGAAGCTGTAGGAAGTTGCTGATTTGGGGTTAACAGTGCTTAGTATGCCTACCAAACTGTTCTGAAGTGATCACAGAAAACAGTGTATGACAGAGAAACAGAACTAAAAACAAGCAAGATGCACAAGCAAATTAACAGACTAACCCTAGGATTAGTTTTAATTATTGTGGGCTTATGCCTTAGACGCAAGATGATGTCAATCCTAAACAAAAGACTTAGGGGAAATGTCAAGTTTGTTTTGGCTTATAAGGTTACCTCAATCGGGCGGAGGAATACCACGGAAAAGGGGGGATGTTTGAGTTGTTGTGTTAATTATGATGTGATTCGGTATGTGTTGTGCAGTGAAAGTAAGATTAATTTCTTGTCAATACCGTGGATATCACCCCCACGTGTATGACCTGTTACTTAATCTATGTTCACTAGAATTGAAAACAACAAGCAAGAATGTGATGCACGTGTTTTAAACCCAAATCGAAAATGATATTCGATGAAGCAAGGAGATGATTTTCACTAATGCAAAGATGGGAAAGCAAGACAAATTCTTTTACCAAATATAACAAAATATCTTGTGAATATTTTAGAAGAAGAAAATAGCAAGTGTGCTCCCTATATGAAAGCAAGAAAGAAAGAAAGAAACCCAAAATGGGTCCCACCGGGTGTGCCAAAATGTTTCGCACAGAATGCTTCCGTTCCTAGAATAGAGTTGCTTCTATCCTTTCATTCCTTTGAGAAACAGATAAGGGTTAGGGCTAGGAGGAATACCTGTTGAATGTTGAGAGGGTGTTCTTGGGTAGTAGATCTAGGAATAGACTTATAATTGTTGTGATTCGAAGTCCAAGAAAGCGTTATTAAAAGAACATGCAAGATACTACTTACTAGTTCCTGATGAAGATACGAGTCCAAGGCTTTGTGATGATGAAGTCGGGGTTTAGGTAGGATGATCGACAATCCAAGATGAGCTATTTTCTCTCCCAATGCTTGGATGAGTGTCACTTTGGGCTCTGGTTACTCGGTTGCAGATCTTGGGCTTGGTGTCCTTCTCTCGCAAACTCCTCTCTTTCCTTCACTTGTCTCTCGCTCACCAAGTGAATTCCAGATTCTCCCAATGACTTCCTAGCTTTCTATCCTTTGTTTTTGGTTGGGGAGGTCATTTTAGGGAACCGATGGTGGTTACATAACCGACGGTGGTCGAGTAGGAACCGATATTAGTTCGATCAAAGTGGGCTATTTTTAGTAAAATAGCCAACTTTCCCTCCTTTCTCGCGAGGAATTAGTTGTGGGCTTGGTCAAGTTATTATTAGGTTGATTTTGGTGCGGGTGAGGAGTAATTAGTCATTGGTGTGGATGTAGACCAAGTTATAGGTCTTTATTAGGTTAGTTTAGGGTTAGGACTAGGTCATGATGAGGTGGCGAAATGAGGTGACAGGTTTGGAGATGTGGATTTATTAATTATAAAGTAATTAATAAATAATTGTGTAAGGTTTAGGTGATGAGGCTAGGTTGCGAAATGAGATGCGGGGCACGGGGGTCGTAAGACACAAATTTGGTGTCTACAAGTAGGGAAATAACTTTCCTATAATTTAGGATCTAACCTTATTAAAAACTACCAACATTACTCACTTAATTCTATTCTAAGTGAGTTATTACAAATAACCTCACACACACTTTAAAAAATATTAACCCACATAACAATAAGCTACGAGATCACTATAATATTACTAACATTCCCCCCTAAATGTGAACACACTCATTTGTAGTATGATCACCCTTGTGAAACATGTCCTACAATGTGACTCATGATCTTGATCAAAAGAAAGGCTCTCTCCTTCCATGGTTTTAAACAAGATTACCACAAACCTTGACGTGAATAAGCCCCATCAATTTTCCACCTCGTGTGGTTTTCTGGATCCTCCCACAAACCCTTTCAAGATCCATGAATTGAATTATTCTGGTGCTTTTGTTTGCCACTATGATTGTACATCAAGGAAGTATATAGGAATCACAACTCACTTATTACAAAACTACATAATAGAACATATACAGGAAAGAGATTTCACATTACTTCCTATAAGAATCACAATGTTCTTAATTATAGCCATTGTTGTCGATCGCTACCACTTGATCTTGAATAGCATAGGAAACTGCCACTACCACTAGAATATTCCTTTGAATTTATTTGTTTTAGGCTCATAATGGAAATAGAACATTGTTGTCATGTTTCCCCACAATGTGAAATTTCCACACACAAACATTAAGAAGAAAACTATATTCAAGTACATACTAATGATTGGATCTTGTTGCACATGGTCACCATTACAAGTGAATGTATTCACAAGTGAACCATCTTCCAATGAAGTATGATAGTCAAAGGATCACTGATAGTTATCTTCACTCTAACACAACTATTTTCTAGCATCCAAAACCATACAAAGCAGGAACACTGAAATCATAGAAGAAAGAAAAATACACACCAAAAAATGTCACCAAAGCTTCATGTGGCCCCATCATTTTGAATGACGAGAGGTCAGCGATAAACATCCTTCCTCCATTGACTCTTACCTCTAGTAAGATGTTTCTAACTCAATGAATTTAGTTTTGAGGATCAATGGTTCTTTAGGACATCGGGTAACACCAAAAATGCATTTGTAAGGCAAATTGTTTTTGAATACTATGAATCTTGATAATAGGATAATTTATTTACTCTTGAAAACATTAACCCAATACTTCTATATGAAAATGAGTGTCTCCAATTACTCTTATTACTCCAACACTCTCCTAAATTATATAGTAGATAAAAATGTTAACCACTTTCCTAAATTAGATCTCTTGACCATAGTCTATGACAATATTGGTTTACAAACATTGAATGAAAAAAACAAGATCATCCCTAATAATTATATCTAAAGACTTCTTAAATTCTTCTAAATAAATTGATGTCAATCCACTATATCTTCCATATAATATGAATTTAACTCTAAAATTTTCAATGTGTATATATCTCTGCTATTTACCAGTGCACTACTTAATTGAGTTAGTTGTGTGTAGATATGCATTATTTAATGCCTCCACTTAGATATACATTGTCTCTTAGTGATGTATGAACCGTAAACCCTACTGATTTTGGGAATGATCGCATGCTCAACGGATCTCACCACCAAGATTCAAATATTTTGTCCGGTGTGCAAGAATATAGAATTAATTAGTTACATTCAAGATTGTAATGACGGTGGAGAACACAAAACCATGATCACCATAAAGATATTTGGATTAGATTAAACCTGAGAGAAGTCATATTTTTTGCATCTCGTCTTTACAAACTCAAGGCGTTCTCCTAGTACATTGAAGCAGATGTAAAATGAATATGAAATGTTGAGTGCAAAAGACCATAATGAGTGGATATTTGCAAAATAATAATGAACGATCTACACCAAACGTAGAAGAAAATGCATCTAAATGAAACATTGGGACTAACAGTTTTGAAAGGAAAGGATCAGATTATAGAGATGCTATTTAACAAAAAAATATGTCATATGAACCAAAAAGTTCCTAGATCAAACTCGTATTCCTATGAATCTTTCAGCAACACGATGCAAAATACTAATCTTAACTAATGCAAAACTATCTACAGAACTCATTTCTCAAATGAGAATAGTCATGACTCGGAGTAGTAGAAGGCAACCCCTTCACAAATTAACAAGACATGGAAGATTAAGTCGTTACGATACCATATCTAAAAGTGGAAGTTGGAACATAGTTAACGAAATAACGTTCTTCGTTGATTCAATATGTATATCAAACACACACATATATAGGAAATGACTTTCCTATAATTTAGGATCTAACCTTATTAATAAACTACCAACATTACTCACCTATTTCTATTCTACGTGAGTCGTTACAAACAACCTCACACACACAATTAACAAAATATTAACCCATGTACCAATAAGCTATGAGAGCACTATAATACTCCTAACACTTTGATTTAGTTCCGATTGTATCAAATTAGTTCGATTATATTGATTGTTCCAATTGAAATTGTGTGCAAGTGTTTCTAAAAATTTAACCAAATTTAGAGCAAGGAAACTACCACCTAAAAATAGCTTCCTAACCTAGCTAAAAATGAGAAATTACACCATCATGATGAAGAAATGAGCAAGTCCTACCCTTAACATTAATAACTTTGAATATAATCAAAACAAAATGTAAATTCATGAACTTTATTCCCCTTAATTGCCTAATTTAAACATTTAAAATGGACCTAAATAGTCCAAATGGCAATCAAATTATATTGCTTGCTTTGATCCTTCAATGGATGCTTGGGTGTGAGGCTTAGCTCTTCAAGAATGGAGGATGGAGGGCTCAAGAATGAAAAAGGCTATTAGTATGAAACTATGTGCTTACTTTTGTCTCTTGAGAGATTTAGGTGTAAGTGTAAAGGTAGGAGGAGGGCTCTTTATATAGCCCAAAGGATAAAGGATTCAACATATCCTCATGAATGTGGGATAAATGGAGATGTAGAGTTAGTTATGGATAAGGGGGGTTTAGATGGGGTTGAGTTAGCTTTAGGAGGGTTTAGTTTGTCCTCAAGTGGCTCATGTGGATAAAGGGGGTGTATTGATTAATCAAGATATGTAATTAATACATGTGCAAGCTTTTATAAGCTTTTAGATGGATTTTAGTATGATTTAGACCATTAGGAGGGAATTAAACCAATTAAATAGAGATTTATTGATTTAATGAGAAGGGAGGCTAATTAATTAATAATAATTAATTAGACTAGATAGAAGGTGTCAATTAACGAAAGGTCGTTAATTAGGGTATGTGTTGGATAGGTGACTTAATTAATTAGCTTAATGTAATCAATTAACGACAATGGAAGAGAAGATGAGCGCCATTGACAATATGTCGTCAATTTGTAGGAAATGAGATAATTAGTGCAATTTAAGTATTTAAATTGCTTAGGCATAATTATAGTCTACATTTTCCCCTCTTTGGGGTGGCGTAAGTGACGCCACTTCAAAGATAGTAGATGGAAGAAAATTTTGAAGGGATAGAAGAAAAATTAGTAGGAGGGAGAGATGCCCCCTCGAGTGTCGATGGGGTGATGGAAGAAATCGATCGATGATCGAAAAAGGTGAGAGATAAGCAGAAGAATGGGGAAGAGGCAGGATGCCTCGGTGAGAGAGAAAATTAGGGGGAAAGGGAAGTGACGTAGAAGAAAAATGGAGGGAAGAGAAGAGCTTAGCCTCTAGCCGTTATTTATTTGGAACAATTTGGATATCATCATATTGCGATAGGAACTACATCATCGGTCCTTATGAAAAATGTAAGCATACAAAAAGGTAGAATGACATGAAAAGCCATACTACGAACAATTATCCATTACTGAAAATACCAACTCCATGCAACATACAATAATGTAATGCAATACGAGAAGGAAACAATCTCATTTAACAGGGAAAACAAGTACAAACGCACATATCAACCCAACAACGGTCAAGACAGTTGTACAAATGTTTTGTTATCAGTGCTGAAGAGATCCACAAGTTTGTGATTGATGACAAGGGTTAAAAATGATGCCCCAAGCAAGGATACATGCAAGGGGAAATGATAATGGACATGGGGTCCATGAAAAGTGTTTATGCGTAATGAAACAACACCAGGCAACAAAAGTGCCCTAGAGTACAAACAAAGCAAGCAGCTAGCTTTGTAAATGGTTGTGAATCCGGTGATCCGCATGAGTCGTATTAATTGGGGAAGATGTGAGACAAACCAACAGGATATGGAGAAAATACCATGTGCAAGACACAAGTTTCAGCCGAAATAAGCAAGTTACCATTTTTGTAGGGTTTTTTTACTTTTTAGGATTTTTGAAATTTTTGTCTTGTTTTCAAATTTTTGATATATATAGATATATTGTTTTTTTTTGTGCTTTCCAAACCGTGGTGAATAGTAGAAGAAGAAAATGAAGGGCCTAGGGGCAATAGAAAGTGCCCTAGGTGGGAGAAAAGAGAAACAAATGAAAAATAATGTCCTTGTTTAGTGGAAAAATTAAGAGAAAATAATTATTTGAAAAATAATTATTGATGAGAGTGTGAAGAAGAATAAAAATCACCAAGGAGCAATAAAATTTCCTAGGGAGAAGAAAGGGGTATCGGACAGCAAAAATGCCCCAATACGGTGAAAAATAAGAGAAAAATAATTATTTAATAAAAATAATTATTCCACAGTGAACAGAGGAGAAAACGGTGATCGAAACGGGCCTCCGGCCCTCTTGACGGTGAAAAACGGGTTAATATACCCCACCAAGGGGGTAAAAACATCGCGACCAATTCATTTTAACTGATTAGTTTAAAAAAATTTATTGTGAGGCTCTGACACTGAGGAGAACCATGGTGATCACATGAGACCGTTTGAGGCGCGCAAATGTAGTTCGGGGGTACCAGAAGCACATGCACGATGGCCCCTTTGTGAGTATCGAAAACTTACTCGTTAATTTTTGTCATTAATACCCTAAAATTAGGCTTTAGGTGTAGAAAAATGCGTAGGCACACTCGCGCATGGTGTAGGCATCGGATAGGGAGCGCAGTGCCTTTTTGGGGCGTAGACATCTTTTTGAGGGCACATGCACCAAAACGGATGCACGCACACGCATGGGCACAAACTACACACACCCACAAGCACGCACACAAACAAGCACATGTGTGTGCACACACACACATGTGGGAAATGGGGTGTACACGCAAAAAGTGTGGCACATGCATGGAGAGGGAAAGCACACACAGAGGGGCATACGCGTGCAATACATGCACTTCCAATGGCCAGAGGATTCCACAGAGCTCAGCGTGTGCTTGGTGGAGCATTTTCTTATTGGCAGCCACAACTATATCATGGAGTTGTATCATGTAGATAGGTCTAAAGCAAAGAGCTTGGTAGGGTACAAGGGGTCCCCCAGCCAGATATCTGGCATTTTCGTAGGGATTCCGAGAGGCAGACCATGGGGCCTCATATACTAGTGGCCGAGCTAGGGCTAGTTTCACATAGGTAGTCCCCAGGTATGGGACCCATTACGACAGGTGAGAGACCCGAGGACCACAGCTGATTATGCAACATGGTATGTGACAGTATTACCCTAGCGTCTCACTATTCTAGAGGTAGCTTGGGTAGTAGGCATTCTCTCGCCTATAGAGGTATGGCATGGGGCAGAGCATAGGGCTAGAGTAGTGGCATTGGGGCCAGACCTAGAGGATCCCTTTGATGGTATCCCACATGATGGATAGGGTGCCCCACAAGCACAGGGACCGAGGCCGCAGGGCCCAATACAGCAGCCATGTAACCACCTAGAGGTAGGGTCTTTGAGTAGGGACAATCTTCTAGAGCACCTCAGGGACCAGTCCCTGAGGCACACACAACCTCCCAGCAGTGGTGCAGATAACCATAATAGATTGTAGGTATAACAGCTCACTCATGGCGAGAGAGACGCAGCTAGAGTAGAGAGAGATGAGGCTCGAGGCTGGTGTGTGACAACCGTAGCAGAGAGAGATGAGGCTCGAGCTCACATTATGACTTTACTTTCAGAGCAAGATCAGGCTCGGGCCCAGGCTGGCCCAGGAGATGATAGAGTAGCATGGTGGAGCTAGATTTGAGAGATAGCAACACAAGGGGCTCAAATATTGAGCCTCCTTCATCAGTCCCAGTCACAGTGTGCATGGTCATTGCACAGAGAGACCATGTGTATGCACGATCACAGGCATTATTAGCACAGAGGGACTAGGCCCGCACCGAGCTACAGGCGATGACTACAGAGAGAGATCGAGAGGCTGCTGCCTCTAGACAGGTCGAGGTAGACTTGGGCCAAGTGATAGGTGAGTGAGATATTGCCCTTTAGGTAGCGCTCGCATTCGCAGAGATATGGACTCGATACATGATGCCACTAGGCTTGGTGGTGAGTCCCTCTTTTACATGACTGCTTATTACGAGTGGTTCCACTAGAGCAGTGAGTGGCACTGCCACAACTATTAGGGTCAAGTGCATCAGGCTCTCGATCACGAGAGATCCGGCCATTCGACCAGATCAGTTAGACAGCCCTTACAAAGCAACTGGTCGGACCGGTGCCATCCTAGCCTCTAGTGTTCCGTCGACCAAATGACAGATCTAGGAGCCCGGTGAGGGCGAGAGCTGCGGTTGAGATCTGCGATTTTGTTATGCTGATTATTTGTATGTATGCCTCTTATGAAGGCCGATTTTTTATGTACGAGACTTGTATACTTGTATTTTGATGATGCCTCATGATGAAGGCTTGATTCTTTCAGATACATGCCCCTTTTTGATGGCATTGTGTATCGATGATGTATTGTATTGAGTACCTATCTGGACATTGTATGTATGTGTACAGACATTTTTGATGTATCATCTTTGTACGCCTCAGCTGAAGGCATTTTTGATATAGAGCACTGATTTGTATCCATTTTTGATATAGATGTATATTTGACACACATGTATATATATATGAGGATTACTTTGTTTTGGCTCAGATACACATGGTTATGAGATGATGTATTTTATTGTTTTTGTACTTTGATGCATGTGACACGAGTGGGCATAATTCTATGATGTGAAATACCCCTTTTTAGAAATTACTCTATGTTGATTCTCATTGCATGTTGCATTTGTTTGATTCAACACTTATGGATGCGTTGTGACACGAGTGGGTATACATCGATTCTCAACACTTATGGATGCGTTATGATGTTATTTGATTTTGTACTTTGTATGTATCTGATTTTGATGTTTGATGTATACATGTGCTGTGGATGTTAGATGATAGATCTATAGATGATATCAAATGCATTTCTCATGTGTTATTCGGATGTATATGGATAGGATGCTATGATGATATTGGTGTGGGGGATAGATTTTTGATCATGCGCAAGCCCCTCTGCCCCATTGATGATACGATATGTGATGATTAGCTTAGCATACATGCATGATGTATAGATGATGTTATATGTGATGATAATGATGGAAATGTGATGCGAATGATAACAAAATAGAGAACATGCAATAAAACAACCAAATACTAACAAAGAACACCAAGAATTAATTCAATACACCATGATTCACCATGCTTTATTAACAAGTAACAAACACAACCAAATGCTTAAGAAAGAACATAATGAATTAACACATTACATCATGATTTTCCAAGATTTACTATCATGCAAAAACGTTCCACAATATACACAAGCAAGAATAAATCTAATCTAAGTAAGAAAAGACGAATCCTAATAAAGTACACCCAAGCAACAAACAACTCAAAAGTAAGAATGCAAAACACTATACAAGCAACAAGCAAAGCAAGTAAATGTTTTTGTAATATATGTTTTCATGCACCAATTTTATATTGTTTAGGTTTTTGCGAAACAATTTTCTATTGTTTTTGTGTTTTGTGAAACAATCTTCTATTGTTTTTGGTGTTTTTGAAACAATTTTCTATTATTTTTGCATTTTCTAACGGTTTTCTAAAGCTATGTGTAGGTAACCAAGAAAGCATGGATGCCCCTAGCATTAGATGGGGAATATACAAGGGCAGAAGCCACGTGCTTATGAACAAGAAGGTGAAATCATTGAATTGCCCCAGCGTAAGATGGGAAATAATGAAAGACCACACCCTTCACAGATGAATAGAAGAAGGCAAAGCCGGATCAAGGCTTGACAGGATGGTGCGCATAGGAAATCTCAAAGGTAGAACCAAGTCTAGGTCAAAGAACACCACCCTCCTGACACAGGATGCTTGTGAACAATGAATCCTCCTGAGGTGCTGGAAACCGGTTTTCACCCAAGGACCTATCCAAAGTGCCACAATTGCGTGGTTTTCACTAGTGGACGACCTGTTTTCTCTTTTTATTTTTTTGATTTGTTTGATTTTTTTTTTTTTGTATTTTTTATTTTTAACTTCCTTACGCCATGTTCAAGCATAGAACCACTTAAGATGCATGGCGTTCATGGGCTCCCAGAGCTCATCACCATTGGGATGAGCTAGTTTGTACGCCCGTGCCGTACTTGGTGACTATGACATAGGGTCCCAACCAATGTGGTTCGAACTTCCCTTTCTTTTGTTGCTCTGCTCTGGTGTTGAATTAGTTCTCCTTCATGACTAAATCACCAACCTCAAACTAATGAGGATGATTCTTTTGTTGTAGTTTCTAGAGACTCTATGTTGATACACTTTCGGGTGATTAAGAGCGTGGATGTGCCTCTCATCCAGGAGTTCTAATTGAGCGATCTTGCCACTCGGTAATCTTCGTCCTTATCTAGATAATCCCGAAGAGAAATTCTTAGGGATGGAAGTTCAATCTCTAAAGGGATGATAGATTATGTCCCAAACACTAGGGAATAGGGTGTCACACCTTTAGGAATGCGAATGGATGTTCGGTAAGCCCAAAGGGCTGGATGAATTTGTAGGTGCCAATTTCGACCTGTTTTGCTAACCATTTTCTCCATTATCCTTACCAGAGTCTTGTTTATCACCTCAGCTTGTCCATTACCCTGAGGGTAATATGGTGTGGACCATTTTTATCTGTTTTGGAACTATTAGCAAAGACCTTTCATAGTTTTGTTCTTAAATGAATTCCCATTATCAGTAACAATGGCTACAGGAATACCATATCGACAAATGATGTGATTCATGATAAATTTAGAAATATGTGCTCCTGTGACATAGGTTAAACAGGCAGCCTCTACCCATTTTGTAAATTATTTTGTAGCTATGATAATATGTGTATGACCATTAGATGAGGTAGGAGTAAGTTTTCCTATTAAATCAAGTCCCCACTTGGAGAATGGCCATGGGGTAGTGATAGGTTGCAATGGTTACGACAGAGCATGAATGAAATTTCCATACTTTTGGCAAAGCACACATTTTCTAACATAATTACAACAATTAGTTTCCATGGTAGGCCAATAGTAACCTACTCTCAACAGTTTCTTAGCTAAGACCATTCCATTTGTATGTGCTCCGCATACCCCTTTGTGTACTTCTTTGATTGCTGGATAGACTTTGCCACATCCAGACAACGTAATAGATTCCCATCGTAGGCATGACGATAAAGTGTACCTCCTAAAAGGGTGTAACGGGCTATCTAGCGAATCAGACTTTTGCTTTTCAGAACGTGAGATATCGGGAGGGAATGTGTTGTCCTTAAGATAGGTGAAGATGGGTTTGTACCACGGGAATGGGGACCAAAAACTTCATAAGCCGAGTAAGATTACGGCATGTCATACGTGGCTTGGTGTAGATTTTCTATGAAGAATGGCATATTATTGTTCCCTGGCAGAATACGAAACATAGATCCCACCGTTGCCATGGCATCCAATGATATATTATGTGTTCTTGGGATTTGCTCAAAGGTGATGCGCAAAAAATACTCCTTTAGAGTTTCCACTAACTTTTTGTAAGGTATGAGCTTGTAATCCTTAACCTTATATTCATCATTAACTTGTTTGATGATTAATTGTGAATCACCTACAACCTTAACATGATGAACATTCCACTTGATGGCTAGCTTCATCCCTGTAATGAGTGCTTCATATTCTGCAATGTTGTTCATGCAAGGAAGCCTATGCGAAAATCCTGCAGTATAGGATCACCTGAAGGAGTAATAAGGACCACTCATGCACCCAAACCATGAAATGTAAATGATCCATCAAAATGTATACGCATATGACAGATTCTTCAATGTAGAGCAAGGAGGCATCGGAAGATCCGGACTCAAAGGTTCCGTGCTTTACAAAGGTGCTTCCACTCACCGGTGCCGTGAGTACTTGTCCTTTAACCAATTTTTGATAGAAAAATTCTATGTCAAACTCACTGAGTAGAATGATCCAATTAACCATTCTACCTGTGACGGCGGGTTTGGAAAAAAATACTTAAGTGGGTCAACCTTGGATATGAGCTTGGTCTTAGTATTTAGCGAGGTAATGGAGAAGTTTTTGAAAAGTAAAAAACAACGGCCAATCAAGCCTTTTCAATCTAAGAATAATTAAGCTCATAGGCGATGAGGGTGTGACTTAGATAGTACACCACTTTCTCCTTATGGCCAAGGTTGTATTGGGTGAGTAGCGTACTAATAACAAATTACGTAGTGGAAATATAGAGCAAAAGTGGTTCTCTTAGAGTGGGAGGCATGAGGACAGGTGGATTAACCAGTCTTGTTTAAGCAAATCAAAGGCTTTCTTTGTTGCTTAGGTCCCTAGATGAAAGCGACATCCTTTTTAAGTAAATGGGTGAATGAGTGACATTTATCGCAAGTGGGAGATAAAGCGGCGAATGGCTTGAATTTTCCCCTGTAAGCTACGTAGTTGCTTGATATTCTTAGGTGGAGGCATTTCAGTGATAACATACACTTTAGCAGGGTCTACTTCAATACCTCATCTTGACACACAATGAAGCCCAATAGTTTCCGGATAACACACTGAAGACACATTTCTTTAAATTCAGCCTGACTTTGTATTCATGTAGGCGTTCAAAGATACGCCACAAAATGACAGGATGATCCTCTCTTGTTTTGGACTTTCCCAGGATGTCATCTACGTAGTCTTCCATGATATCATGAATCATATCATGAAAAATCACTTGTCATGGCCTGTTGATAGGTATCTCTTGCATTCTTAAGGCCAAATGGCATCACCTGATAGTAGAAGGTGCCCCAAGGAGTCATAAAAGCTGTTTTATGTTGGTCCTCCTCGGTGATCTTAATTTGATTATAACCTGAAAAGCCATCCATGAGTGATAGCATTTCATACCTTGCTATTGAGTCAACAATCATATCAATGTTGGGCAATGGAAAATCATCTTTAGGGAAATATTTATTGATGTCCCTAAAATCCATGCAGATTCGAGATATCTATAGGTTTTTTCTGGACATGAACAATGTTCGATATCCATTCAGAATAATCATTTGGTTTGATGAATCTTGCTGCAAGCAATCTTTCCAACTCTTTTTAACCAACAGGGTCACTCTTGGGTGCATATTTCGGAGTTTCTATTTGATAGGCTTGGCGTTTGCGTGCACGACTAGGTTTTGCACGACCAAAGTCGGATCTAAGTCGGGCATGTATTTGTAAGACCATGCAAACACATCAATAAACTCTCGCAGTAACATAGTGAACATCTTTTGTTCTCTAGCTCAGAGTGATGCCCCCAATTTTACTATCATGGGGTCCTCTTCTATACCGATATTGACATCAATGGTTTCTTCGACTAGCAATTTTGATAAGTCCTCCATATGCGTAGGATCAGGAGGCAGGTTGAGATCTTCATCCAAGGATGTCTCCACGATATTTTCATCCTTGGCGTGGTCACTTTGTTTGTCCTTTGATTTTCTTATTTGTTTGTCAGCCAGTGCCTCAAAGAGGTTTTCACTGTGCAACTTGGACTTCAAATTTTTCCAAGGCTTTTCTTTAGAGCTTTTGCCCTCGCTTTTCTTTAAATTTTGCTAACCACGAAGTTCAGCCTCCTCGCCAAAGTAGGCATAGGTGTCTAAGTTGATAAAGAAACCTTTCTTGTGATCTCCAATGGGAATTGTATCCCTTATGCCCATGAATTTTGCAATAGCCTCATCATTATCGAATAAATCTAGTGGCATGTGACATTGTTGGTCCCATTCAACAAGGGAAGGGTATACAAGGTCAAGGGTTGGTTCCGTGGGGGTTATGGTCAGTGGTAACGTTGTTCATGAAAAGGTTCGTGGAGGCCATATCCTCATATTGGCTACAATGGGAATCAGACGCTGTCCAGATAGTCGAGCTATCCTAACACTCGAACAAGTTTCATATTGATCGTTGGGGTGTGCTCCATAAGGGTGAATCCCAATGTTGTATCTTTTTTTTTTTGAAATGTGGAAGAGGGACTGGTTCTCTTTGTCCTTGCTGATTCCTCCCACATCCTAGGCCTTTGTAGCCCATGGAGTACATCATTCGCTAGATTTTTCATATTCCAGGGTTCGATAACAGGATGATTGAGTATCCTTAGGGACCCAAGTAGTAGGTGGATCAAGCAAATTTTCTTCAGCTAACAAGCCTCCAGGTAGGAACGACCCAATAGTGTGTTCCTCTCTAGGTCTCCTGAAGTGGTAGTTGGGTCGACCTTTAGTCTTGGGTGACAAAGAGAGGTCTGACACCAAGAGCACTTGTTGTACATTATACTCCCCATAGCCATATTCGAGGATTTTCATCTCCCATGAATCAAATGGAGATGTTGAAGTAGACGCCCCATGAGCGCAAGAACTAAGAGAATCCGAATCCACCTAGGATTTCATGGCCTTAGACTAGAGAGGGAAAACTATATCTACAGAGGGACATGCATATGTACCCTTTCGTGCAAAGCTATTGAGAGCTCTACAATGAGAAAAGGGCTCTGAATCTCTTGGTATTGTAATCGTATGTCCCTCATGCTTCAACTTAATGCATTGATGAAACATTGATGGCACGGCCTGCATGGCATGAATCCATGGTCGGCCTAGAAGCATGTTATATGGAAGTTCCAAGTCTAGGATGTGAAACTTTGTCTAATGACAAGTGGGACCTACCTCCATAGGCAACATGATGGTACCTGCTGATTCCCTTTCCACGTTGTTGTATGCGGTGATAGTGATGATATGGGACTCAAGATCTTCCTCTATATGTCCCAATTATTTGACCAACTTAAGCATGTAGATGTTCAACCCAGATCCGTTATCCACAAGCACCTGTTTGATTTTCCTGCGGGTGACAACTACCTCAATGTATAAGGGAATATTATGTGTAGGATTCTCGGTAGGGATTTCCCTATGGTTGAAAGTGAGAAGTTCACTTGGTGCGATGGTTTCTACACAAGTGGCTTGAAGGGTGCACAGGATTGTCTTCTAAAGGAACTCCCGACCCCTGAAGAGTTTGAGTACTGATTAACTCGTAAAATTGACAAGGGAAATTTTTTAGGTAACCAGACCAAAATTCCATTTTGGTCCCCTGTTAGGGTCTATTGATGTTCTGAATGGCCTAGAACTCCCTTCCAGAAAATCAACTTTTAAGAACTTGGTCATTTTCAACCTTTTTGGGTTGGGTGCAAGAACCATTGATGCAACATCTTACAAAAATGCACCCATCTTTGCCTTTGGCACACTTCCTGGAGTGTCAACACTCCAAATGTTGCGCCTCCCAAAAGTGTGCCTAGGCGCAACCATCATCCTGTCGACACATCCAAACCCACACCTAGGCGCAATCTCCTCCATGTCGACATCTCTCCCAGTGTGCCAAAAGAAAAGTTGGTGGTGCAATAAATGCACATTTTTCTATATATAGGTGCACCCGACCTATCATTTTCACAATTGAAAAAACATGAAAAGTTATTCCTCTGTGCCTGTCAGTTGCTCTCGTCAGCCCGCCATGCGTGCCATTTGTCGTGATCATGGATCCCACCTCATCCCTTCATCATTATTTATACCAGGTAAGTGGTTTCTACCATCCTTGTTGTTATTTTTATGGATGTTGGGCTAGGTATTAGGATTGTTGAATAATAAAAATGAATTTAGAAGGAAAGGATAACGCCATTTACAAACCCAAGTACCCACCTGCAAACTCTCCTTTTCCTTTTCTTCCAGATCTGCAAATCTGGGAGGCTCAGCCTCAAAAATAACTCATGCCCATTTGTCCTTCACTCCTTTCCTTGCTAGTTTTTCCCTCCTGGACATCAAAATCTAAGCCAAAAGAGTAAAAATCAAGAAAAAGGGAAATCGGCCCACATAGTGAAACTATTTTCACTATGGCACATTGCAAACTCCTATTACACTAAACACAGTCACGCCCCTTTGGCACACTATTTCTCTATGTTGCATCAAAAATAGTCGCGCCATTGGCGCATAATAGGACCGTGCAACATAAGCCCTCCTCACGCCCTATAAACTGTAAAATTCCTAAGGCGTAAGCATTGGCGCCAAAACAACTACAACAACGTTGCATGTTATGCAAACACTTTCTGCGCCATCCCAACCAAGCCCATTGGCACACTTGACCTATGTGTTGCACCTTCTACAAATGTGCTTGGCGCACCTCACCCTGATGCAGCATCTGCCACATCTCGCGCAATGGCACACCCTGAGACCTTGTTACACCAAACAAAACTACGCCCAGTTAAAGCACTTCCTATGGTGCAAGTGCATATTCCTTGACATCAACATCTAAATGTTGTGTGTAGCCTTTCCATGCCCCGCGCCCCTTTTGGCATTGCTTTCCCCCATGCAACACTCCCTAAAAGTGCGCCTTGCTTTTCAAAACCCTGCAACTGCAGTAAGGATGCGCCTTGTGCCTAGAGGCTCATAAGTTGGTAATTTTTCATTCTACAAAGCTTTTATGGACAACTTGATGGCTAACATGGCCCTTCTATGTTGGAACTCTCTGATTCTTCTTGTAGAGAAACAACAATCCTCGAGTGCACTTATGTCTTCATCGAGTAAGAAGCCAACCAAGTCCAAAGGAAAAGCCAAGTTGATGGAGTAGGAAATGAAGTATAGATACCAAAAGGTCAGGATGCCTGACTCACTTGCAGAGTGTGATCTTGATATCAGAGATTCAAAACTTGGGCATATAGACATGGATGACTTTTGGGCCAGAACCAAGAAGGTCATAGGCAACCCGTGGATGGATAAATTGGTTGGTAGTGGTCTGCACTTCATTGCAGGGCTCCCAGTGAGTGTAATTAATAATGAATTCATCATGTTGGTGGGCCGTTGTTACAACAAGGACACAAGATGTGTCAAAAATGAGGAGGGAAAGGTGATAATTAACCTCACAACTTCGACACTTTGAAACTATCTTGGGCATCCCCCACCACAAACATTTTGTGGCGGTAAGTCTAGAAGACTGCATGAAGACTTGGAGTGACGATGAGGACAAGTGCATACAGATGATGAACGAGGTATACCTCAAGAATAAAAAGGTGGCGAGCAAGTGGCCCCAAGTCATTCATCGCAGTGATTTTTTAGAAGAGCTAAGTGACACGATCACCTTCCTAAGCAGAGTACATGGGCTCCCTGATGCCCATTACTTTCACAAGTGGATGCTAAGGTATTTGGAAACAATGAATAAAAATGTGCTCGATCAACGTTTTGGCTGGGCTGAAATTATCAGTGATACAATCTGGAAAAACTTCAACAACCTGGGACGTTCTATATGAACTCCTATGTAGTAGATACAAGCTGCCTCAGAGAGAGACTACCCAGGGTTGAATTAGTATGGGGTATGGCCCCAGGTCAAAATATATGAATACTATCCAGAGTTGAGGCTTGAGAACAACATAACTTAGTTTAGCAAGATCAATGATGTCTTCTTCTATGGCATCGTCTGCCTCTTGAGGCCCAACATGACTCATGGTCAGACAAGCAAAAGCATGATCACTACCACAAGGAAGTGGGGAGTGTTGTTTACGTAATTCCCCACCTTTACCTATCTCAGAGCTGCCAACTTCTTGGGAGAACCCACAAGATTACCAAGATATGTGGGGCCTAAACTAATCCTTCTAGAGCTATCAAGGCAGCTTATCACCTATCATGAGAAGTGTATGAAGAGGAAGAAGGGAGGAACTCCATTCCCCCTCACAGTAGGGCGGTACATGTGCCCCTCACAAAGTAAAGCTCGGGAGATGTATGTAGAGCTTGAATTTCTTAATTTGAAGCATAATTTCCTGGCAAGGCCAACCTTCGATCCTCATGGTTTCCTTCTAGGGGAAAAGATCAATCCTATCCACATTCCTTAGATCGAGGATATCTACATCGACTTAAATCATGAAGTCGAACTCAGGTGAAAGGATCACTCCCGGCTGGCCCTGGCGGAGATCATTCAATATGGCGTAGCCATCATCCCAAAGGATTTCCTAGAAACTGATCAGGAAATTGATCAGGTTTACCTAGACACGGAAGGGGATGATTGGTCATTCACGAATATTGATAGGAACAAAGCACCCCAGACCATCCAAGAAAGGGTTCAACCTACTCTGTAACGCACCGAACATTGGTGTAAGAAAAATGGTATCATCTATCTTGGGGTAGATTTTATCACATCTCCCTTGGGAAATGCACCCACCAGGCCAAAAACTTGCCTAAAGGAAAAGGAAAAGATAAAGTGGGAGAGGCAAGCACTGCTCAAGAGAAAGCTCCTGAAAGCCCTCCTACTACCACAGAAGAGCAAGTTGTGGACTTAGTGTCCCTAGGAAAAGAAGAAGCGGTAAGTGCTCCAATAGACACATCCACTCAAGATGTTGTCACAACTACAACTGGCAAAGTACCAACCGTTCCCTCTCTCACTCCTCCTTCCCCTCCTCATGTCACTCAAACAACCACTCCTTTGGTTGTGTCTTCTCCTCCGTCTTCTTCCTTTCCCCCTCCCTCTTCCTCCATCTTCTCTTCCCTTGGATCTGTCCCCCAACATTTCTTCCCTCATCTCGCAGATCCCTTCCGCCCCCATGACCTCCTCTCTTGTAGTGACTCCTATTCCCGTGAGCATTGGTGTGTCGACCCCTTTCTCCATGTCGCCACCAAGTGTTTCGACACACTTCCTTGTGTCCACTGCATTTGTTTTTCCTTCCACCCCTGTTTCTTATTTGTCCTTTAGTCCCACTCCCATAAGTCCAAGATGGATCTCAAACCACCTAAGCTAACACAAGAGGAAAGTCCCCATTGCACCCATGGACTTCTCCGTCATCCCAACTAAAGGACCAAAGAAGAAAAAAGTGATAACTCACTTTTCAAAAAGTGCTTCAGGCGAAAGGGTTATGGAGATAGCCTACCTGGATCCCATAAAGAAGAAAGAAGATCTGTCTCCTACAGATTTTATAGTGACCCAAGTCACAATGGGAACATCATCAGAGAGCAAGGAGAGGCCTTGTCAGCCATGGATGCCCTTTGCAAGAAACTGCAAGAAGAAAAGGAGAAGAAGAGAATGTTAAAGGAACAAAACGAACATCTTCTCCAAGCTCTGCAAAGAATGGGCAATGCACCTCCTATAGCTACCGCCGAAACTCTTGAAGTCCTTAGTCAGGAGAAGATAAATGAATACGCCAAGATTGGTGAACAAGGTGCAACAGTGTCCTCCTGGAGAGAGCAGATCCTCAGAGACAAAGTGAGGAAGTAATCACGAAGTTCACAGGCCTCTACCAAGGTATAGATAAGGCAAACAATGAACTCCAGGTGATAGCAGGACCTGTCTCCGAAGAGTTGGACCATGCCAAGTTGCAACACGAGACATTCCAGAAAATGATCGACTGCCCGACTGATGACTTGTTAAAATTCGGTGTCATTGATCACCCACGAGCACACAACAAAGCACTTGTCACTTTAGACTATCGGGTTGACCAAATGGAGTTTGTCCTAGAAAAGATAGAAAAATCAAGGAGGAAGCTCTGGACGTGAAACATCAAATGGAGCAGATCGTCTTAAGGATGTCTCCAGGGTTGTTTAACGCATCGTTCACCTTAAGAGAAGAAAATGATACTATTCAGATTTTCAAGGGAATTACATCACAAGGTGTGGTGCCAGAGGTCACTTTTGACCGAGAATCTATTAACAACCTTCTAGCTTTCCATGATTTCATCGGGTATTTAATAGAGGTAGGAAATGAATACTTCAAGCTCCCTGATAGGCTCAGAGATGAATGAGAAACTTGCGAAGTCATCGGGGACCACACAAAAGGTCCCGATCATGATCAACTTCAGAAGATGATCAGCAAGTTTATGGAGTATCAAGCTCAGTATCATATCGCCTCTCCAGAGCAGAAACAAGACACTCCATTCGAGCAAAGGGATGATGATGAATAGGCTTCCTCCTTCTAGGATAAATCCTATTTTGTAAAAGTATTTAAAAGTATGTTGGCACATGCAATGACATCATCCATGTTGCATCATGGGATGTTATCATCCACCAAATTGCCCAAAGTCAACATTTGACTTTTAGATATTTTGTAAATAAGTTGTTGGCTCCTTTTTTCTTCTTTCTCCTTCTCCTTCTATAAATACTTGGATACTTGTAGTATTCAAAGGTGTGGAAAAGCTTGTATGAAAAATAGAAGTGAGGAGAGAAAGACTTTGAGCTTTCTTGTAACAAAAGAAAACATTAATACAAATATTGAGACTTTTTGCTGAATTTATGTGTTATATGCATTAAATATTTCTTATGTCGAGATCGTGTGTCTATTCATTAGATTCATATCTACTTTTGTCATTTTGTTTATCAAGTATTGCTTTATTTTTTAATGTGAGTAAGTTTTGCTCTGTTTACTACCTGGCCCAAAACATAAACCTCTCGACCTTTCTACTTTGGAATTTATTTCTTCTCTCCCTTGAGATCCATCTTTCTTTCATTCCTTCCTTCATTCCTTTATGTTCTTCCTCGAACTAACTCTACTGGGATGAGATCCCAAACCCCCGAAGGCGAGAATACTATTGGACTTACTTAGATTGCTCTGGTAGAATAATAATAAAATAGTTTCACTTTTTTGTCTCAAAGAGGGGCTATGCCCTACACACTGCTATTGACTTTGTCTATCCATAGATCTATCCACCCGATAGATTTTCGACCAGCTTGATTTTTGCGACTCTACCTTGGTATTGAACTAAGAAAATAAATAAAAAACTGTCAAAGTCACTACCAGTTTGAAAATTTTAACCCTTTGTTAAAATCTGAATTTTTTGCAAAAGTGACCCAAACTGAAACTTTTCTTAGCAGATCTATAGATCTGGACCAGTTAGAAACCTTTAGTTCGCTGAGTTTTTATAAAAACCCGTATATTTCCGTAGATCTGAGATCTTGATATTTTTACAAATATTTTCAAACCCTTGCAAAAATCAAATCTAAGATCCAAAAATCAGCTTACTGAAATTATCCCACTTTTTATCCCTACTAATCCTTGTCATTAAACTGCAATCGGTTGTTTAAAAAAGGGATAAATTTGAGTATTTAGAAAAGTGCATGCTGCTGATTTTTCCAGAAAAATCAGAAAATCAGCAAGTACAAGCAAAAATATTATTATAAATCTGCTCCAAATTATTGCCGATCTGAGTAGATACACTGGCGGGTGAACCATTTACCCATAGTAGAAGAGCTCATGGAGAAGTTGATCCTATTTTTGATCTACTTCAGAGGCACAATTTTAGTATTACACTAGCATGTTTCTCATCACTGAGTTCAGCTGATTGGTCAGCAAGAAGTGCCTCGCCTCCACGAAAGAACCAGTTTTCACAGGGAGCTTCCACGTCAATTTGTAGTGCCTTGTTACTAAGTGGAACCGCACTCCCGGCCCATGTCCTCTTTCCAGATTTTCAAATGGTAGTACCATGGGGAAACGCTATGGGTCCTCTTGCATTTCCGCATCCAGTTCATGCACTCCCTCATGGGAACCGCAAGAATTTCCCAAGATTTGATGGGAGTGGAAATCAAAGCATGGATTCACATATATCTACATTCATTATGTCATGTAGCATCCTAGATGTGACCCATGAAGACGTGTCAGTACACCTCTTTCTAGAGACCTTGTAAGGACCTGCAGCAGTGGTTCCAACACTTTCCGGTTGGATCTATCACCAGTTGGGCCACATTACGAACTGCATTTGAAGACATGTATAAGCCTTCAGAAGATGCATTTGTGTTACTGTCAAAGATTACTCACTTGAAGAAAGAGGCCAATGAAACCATGCATGATTTTATCACCCATTTCAATTCGTTGATTAACCGTGTGCCACCTGCCATATGTTACCAACACTAGAAAATCAAAAGCATTTATTTGTGAATGCCATGAGTTCAAGAGTAAGTTTCTTACTCTTACAAGAACTAATCACCACCTTGGTACTCACTCAAGTTGCGGCCATTCAGATAGAGGATAACCTGCTTATATCGGCAAGTTAAAATGAGAGCCATCCAAACCAAAGGCTTCGACTCCTTCTCAAGCCATTTCATCGATCCAAAGCATTCCGAGAAGATGGAAAACGACTTGCTCACGTTAAAGAAGTAATTAGCTCAAGCTTCATGTACCACGGGATATCCCACGGAGGATCTTCACTCCCAACAATACCCCATAAAGGCCACATTTTCTTGTTGTTTCTCCAAGCTTAGCACTTGAGGCCCCTCCGGTTAATGCCTTAGTCATGATCAAAGAGGATGAGAAAATTTATGAAGAACCTTCGTCATAAGGCAAAGATGATCAAGATGTCGGTGAACCAATTGGCGACTCTACGATCGGGTATATGGAATTTGAAGATGAGGAATCTAATGAAGAAGAAGGTACCCAAGGGTATGCAAGTGGACAATCATATGCTGTTTTCACCCACTCACAAGGAAAAGAAGCATAAGTTGCTGTCAGGATACAAAAGGAGAAGGCTGTGTCAAACACGCCTCCAACAATTGCTAAAAGAGGTAATCCTCTTCCTGCTCAACCTCCTATTAAACCTTTTATGAAGAAATCTTTTCCTCCCATCTCTCCTCCAAATCAGCTTTCTGCTGTTTCCATAAAGGCCAGTAACCCTCCCCTACCATCACGAAATGAGGGACTCATTCCTTCATCAATGCAACCCTTGGTCACATTTGACATAGTCGATCACGCTAAAAAGACCAAGATTCAAATGTCTGAGGCTGAATATCTTCAGTCTAACCCTAAGCAACTTGTAAGATTGACCGAATATATCCAAAGTCAAGCTGCCGTCCCCTCTCCTGTCTCCTCAAAAGGAATCCTTTCCACTCCTCCTGTATCTCACATAAATGTTGCCTTGACTTCGTTAATGGGGCAAAACCTTGGAGCCCGAATCACAAAAGAAGTTCTGGTCACCAACTCTAATGACCCCAAGGCCCAAATTATCTTTGAATAATCAAGGATGGGGAACTAATTCTTATCCATTTGAGTCTAATGGAATGGATGTTCTCATCCAAGAGGAAGACCTTAACAAGATATGGATACTCTTAGAATCATAAGAGGATGGGGAAATAATTCTTATCCAGAGTCCGATAGAATGGATGTTCTCACTCAGGAGGAGGCTTTAGTTTGATGGTAGTTGTGCAACAAATGGATGTGACACTGGAGCTTTCTGATATCTCTGAAGAGGATATTTTCCCTCTTTCTTTCAAATTGCAATTTTTAATACAAACAATCTTTCTTTGAGTATGGATCTTTTCTACTTAGCATGCAAGCTGAAAAAGAAAGAGGAATCAAGAACCTAAAATTATAACATGACGCCAAAATGATTGTCAATCAGGTAAAGGGAGTATACCAGTTAAAAATGACAGACTCAAGCACTACCACAACACAGTATGGGACAACATTGAGGAGTTTGACACCTTCTCAATCAAAGCGGTTCCACGAGCCCAAAATGACATGGCCGATTCATTGGCCGTCTCTGCCTCGCTTATGCTCCCTCACCCAGGGCTGAAAACAGACACATATACCATTGAGGTAGTCTTTCGCCCAAGCGTGCTAGACAATTCTCACCACTGGCAGGTATTCAATGATGACAATCAACTTATTGCTTTCCTAGAGAAAGTAGACAATTTCAATGAGCTTCATTTCAAAGGATCTACTTCTAGTATGTCATGAGTCCATCATTGGTCAAGAAAATGAATCAATAGAAGGTGGAGGCATCTGTCAGCTCAAGGGGAACAAAATTTTGAAAGGTTTAGTCTCCCTGGAATGATTGTTTGACAAGCATGACCGCTTCATCAAGAAAAAGTGACAGAATGACCCTAGCTCTTCTCCAGAGACCGAATCTATTAATCTAGGCTCTCTGAGCATCTGCAGTTTTGAACATTAGGAAGTGTTTATGCCTTTGAGGAAAAGTGGAAATTTGTCAAGCTGTTGAAGAAATATATGGACGTATTGGCATGGTCTTATGCCAATCTAAAGTCTTTCAAGCCTAAGGACGTTCAACATGACATCCCGTTAAAGGATGATGTCAAACCCTTTCACTAGAAATAGAGGCACTACAATCCTAAGATCTCAGGTACCATCCAGGTGGAAATATAGAAGATGCTGGATGTGAGAATTATCTTTCCTATCCATCATAGTACCTGGGTTGCAAACATTGTGCTGTGCAAAAGAAGAATGGTGAAATACGCATATGCATATATTTTCGCAACCTGAACCAGCGTCCCTGAAGGAAAATTATCCACTACCCATAATGGATCAGGTTCTACAAGTAGTAACTAGTTCAGAGATGCTGTCCATGCTTGATGGTTTTTGGGATATAATCAAATTGAAGTCTCACCTGAAGACCAATTCAAAATAGCATTCACTACTCCTTGGGGCACATTCACCTACAACAGGATGCCTTTCGGCTTGACCAATGCCAGTGCCACCTTTCAGTGAGCTATGGACTTCACATTCAAAGGTATGATGGGGAAGGTCATCATGGTTTATCTGGATGACTTAACTGTGTTCTCTAAAAGTGAAGTGATCATTGTGATCATTTGGAGCAAGTATTGATTAGATGCCGAGAACACGAGATTTCCCTAAATCCAAAAAGTCTGTTTTCAGGGTCACTGAAGGAAAGTTCGTTGGGACACGTTGTCAGCAAGGAAGGAACAAAAATAGACATCGAAAGAGTCAAGGCTATTCAGAGCCTTACCTTGCCCACAAGCAAGACCGGTGTTCACTCCTTCTTTGGAAAGGTGAATTTTCTCAGATGCTTTGTTCCAGACTTCGCTGAAAAGACTCGTCACATATCAAATATGATGAAGGGGTCACAAAATTTCTGGTGGAGTGAAGAAGGAAAGATGTCATTCAAGGATATAAAAGCCTCATTGCTCATGCACCAGTTCTGGTGTCCCCGACTTCTCCAAAGATTTCATCATGTACAGTTATGCATCCGCACATACTGTATCTGCCATCTTAATGCAGAAGAACTCTGAGGATGTTGAATCCCCAATCGCGTTCATGAGCTCCCCTCTCAAGCTTCATGAATTGAAGATGTCTCAGTTAGAAAAACATGCCTTCACAGTAGTCAAAGTAGTCAAGAACTTCCAGTACTACATCCTAAACTCTCATACGGTAGTGTTGGTTCCTGACATGATAGTTAAGTCTATCCTAACTCAACAGGAGTTAGGAAGCTTACGAGGGAATTGGATTGCAAAGGTCCAAGAGTATGATCTAGACATCAAACCAACCAAGTTGGTAAGGGGTAGAGGCCTATGTCAACTCATGGCTGAAAATAAAGATTCAGGGGATCCTGAAGAGAAAGTTGATTGCATCAATGGAGCACAGGGTGAGTGGAGAAAGCTGATTCTCTACCTATGGTTCTATTTGTTGCGACCAGCGATGAGTGGTATTCGATATCACTTTCTTTCTCACTTATGGTGAGTGTCCAACCCATCTAACTTCAAAGGAGAAGCGGATAGTAAAGCTTAGGGCAGCCAGATATGTCATATGGGATGACAGTTTATACAAGTGTGGGATTGATGGCATCTTCTTGCGATGCGTTGACAAGCCACATCAGGTGAAGTTACTAGAAAGTTTTCATGATTCAGCCTGCGGTGGTCACTTTTCCTCTTCTGTGACAACACATAAGATCATTTGGGCTAGGTACTACTGGCCAATGCTATTTCAGGATACAGCCACCTGGGTAGCAAAATGTGAGCTCTGCCAATAGTTCGTTGGTAAACCAAAATTGGCTTCTTTTCCCCTTAGGCCCATCATTATTGACGAACCATTCAGGAAATGGGGAATTGACTTTATCAGAGCACTCCATCCCCAATCAAGTGCCGACATAGTTATGTCCTAACAACAATAGATTACTTCACCAAATGGGTGGAGGCCATACCTGTTAAGAATGCCACCTTTGAAGTTGTTTGTAACTTCATCAAAGAAAATATCATTGTGAGGTTTGACATCCCACACAAGATTGTTTCGATAATGCTTCCAACTTCTCCTCACGGGAAGTTATTGGTTTTTTCTATGAATACAAAATAACCTTGGCCCATGCCTCAGATTATTACCCTCAAGGGAATGGTCAGGCTGAATCTAGCAATAAAAACCTAGTGACTATCATACGGAAGCTAGTCGATGAGAATCAACGGTCATGGCACAAGTCATTGTATGATGCTTTGTGGGCTAGACCGTATTACCCTAAAGAGGTCTCTTAGAATGTCACCTTTTCAAGTGTTATATGGAATTGACGCTGAGATCCCTATCTCCACATAACTCCCTGCTCTATGCTTGGCACGAGTGATCAAAGATGAAAATTTCTAGAATTCTCTTTAAAAGAGGATCATGCATCTAACATAACTTAAAGAAAAAAGGGAAAGGGTGGTCAACAGGATCACCGAACATTAGAATAAAGTCAAAAGACTATTTGATAAAAAGGCCAAGCAGAGAGATTTCCAGGTGGGAGATCTTGTCCTCCTATGGGACAAGCGAAGAGAACCAAAGGGCATGCACAGGAAATTTGATTCTCTTTAGAGAGGGCCATTCAAGATCAGACAGCTAAACAGAGAGAATAGCTTCTATCTCTCATATCTAGATGGAACTAAACTCCTACTTCCCTATAGTGGGCAACATCTCAAAATATTCAGGAAGTAGAGCTTGCTCTCTTCTTTGTACAATTTGCTTTAGTTGTGTGTTTGTTTTTGTTGTGTGTTTGCTTTCTGTATGTTGTGTTTTCCTTTCTTTTTCGTTGCCCTTGTTTTTGACCTTGTAACCCAATGGATAGGCACATGAAAATCTAGGATTCTCTACCCTTAAGATTCACTCAAAGATAGTCCCCAAAAAGAGCCAGCTGTTATTCTGTAAAATTGACAAGGGCAATTTTGTAGGTAACTGACAAAATTCCGTTTGGTCCCCTGTTAGGGTCTATTGATGTTCTGAATGGCCTAGAACTCCCTTCCCAAAAATCAACTTTTAAGAACTTGGTCATTTTCAACCTTTTTGGGTTGGGCACAAGAACCATTGATGCAACATCTTGCAAAACTACACCCATCTTTGCCTTTGGCACACTTCCTGGAGTGTCAACACTCCAAATGTTGTGCCTCCCAAAAGTGTGCCTAGGTGCAGCCATCATCCTGTCGACACATCCAAACCCGTGCCTAGGCGCAATCTCCTCCATGTCGACATCTCTCCTAGTGCGCTAAAAGAAAATTTGGTGGTGCAATAAATGCACATTTTTCTATATATAGGCACACCGACTGTCATTTTCACAATTGAAAAAATGTGAAAAGTTATTCCTCTGTGCCTGTTAGTTGCTCTTGTCAGCCCATGCGTGCCATTTGTCATGATCGTGGATCCCACCTCATCCCTTCATTGTTATTTATACCAGGTAAGTGGTTTCTACCATCCTTGTTATTTTTATGGATGTTGGGCTAGGTATTAGGATTGTTGAATAATAAAAATGAATTTAGAAGGAAAGGATAATGCCATTTACAAACCCAAGTACCCACCTGCAAACTCTCCTTTTCCTTTTCTTCCAGATCTACAAATCTGGGAGGCTCGGCCTCATAAATAACTCATGCCCATTTTTCCTTCACTCCTTTCCTTGTTAGTTTTTCCCTCTGGACATCAAAATCTGAGCCAAAAGAGTAAAAATCAAGAAAAAGGGAAATTGGCCCACATAGTGAAACTATTTTCACTATGGCACATTGCAAACTCTGTTACACTAAACATAGTCACGCCCCTTTGGCACACTATTTCTCTATGTTGCATCAAAACAGTCACGCCATTGGTGCATAATAGGACCACGTAGCATAAGCCCTCCTCGCACCCTATAAACTATAAAATTCCTAAGGCATAAGTGTTGGCACCAAAGCAACTACAACAACACTGCATGTTGTGCAAACCCTTTCGCACCGTCAACCAAGCCCCTTGGTGCACTTGACCTATGTGTTACACCTTCTGCAAATGCACTTGGCACACCTCACCCTCATGTAGCATCTGCCACATCTGCGCCAATGGCAGCACCTTGAGACCTTGCTACACCAAACAAATTGCGCCCAGTTAAAGCACTTCCTATGGCATAAGTGCATATTCCTTGACATCAACATCTGAATGTTGTGTGTAGCATTTCCGTGCCTCGTGCCCCTTTTGGCACTGCTTTCCCCCATACAACACTCCCTAAAAGTGCACCTTATTTTTTAAAACCCTGCAGCCTGCAGTAAGGATGCGCCTTACGCCCAGAGGCTCATAAGTTGGTAATTTTTCATTCTACAAAGCTTTTATGGACAACTTGATGGCTAACATGGCCCTTCTATGTTGGAACTCTCTGATTCTTCTTGTAGAGCAACAACAATCCTCGAGTGCACTTATGTCTTCATCGAGTAAGAAGCCAACCAAGTCCAAAGGCAAAGCCAAGTTGACGGAGCAAGAAATGAAGTATAAATACCAAAAGGTCAGGATGCCTGACTCACTTGCAGAGTGTGATCTCGATATCAGAGATTCAAAACTTGGGCATATAGACATGGATGACTTTTGGGCCAGAACCAAGAAGGTCACAAGTAGCCTGTGGATGGATAAATTGGTTGGCAGTGGTCTGCACTTTGTTGTAGGGCTCCCAGTGAGCGCAATTAATAATGAATTCATCATGTTGGTGGGCCGTTGTTACAACAAGGACACAAGATGTGTCGAAAATGAGGAGGGAAAAGTGATAATCAACCTCACAACCTGACACTTTGAAACTATCTTGGGCATCCCCCACCACAGACATTTTGTGGCAGTAAGTCAAGAAGACTGCATGAAGACTTGGACCGATAATGAGGACAAGTGCATGCAGATGATGAATGAGGTATACCTCAAGAATAAAAAGGTGGCGAGTAGGTGGCCCCAAGTCATTCATCATAGTGATTTTTCAAAAGAGCTGAGTGACACGATCACCTTCCTAAGCAGAGTACATGGGCTCCCTGATGCCCATTACTTTCACAAGTGGATGCTCAAGTATTTGGAAACAATGAATAAAAATGTGCCCGATCAACATTTTGGCTGGGGCGAAATTATCAGTGATACAATCTCAAAACAACTTCAATGAATTTCAACAACTGGGAGGTTCTATATGAACTCCTATGTAGTATATGTAGCTGCCTCAGAGAGAGACTACCCAGGGTTGAATCAGTATGGGGTATGGCCCCAAGTCAAAATATACAAATACTATCCAGAGTTGAGGCTTGAGAACAACATAGCTTAGTTCAAGCAAGATCAATGATGTCTTCTTCTATGGCATCATCTACCTCTTGAGGCCCAACATGACTCATGGTCTGGACAAGAAAAGTGTGATCACCACCACAAGGAAGTGGGGAGCATTGTTTACGCAATTCCCCACCTTTACCTATCTCAGAGCTGCCAACTTCTTGGGAGAACCCACAAGATTTCTGAGATATGCGGGGCCTAAACTAATCCTTCTAGAGCTGTCAAGGCAGCTTATCACCTATCACGAGAAGTGTATGAAGAGGAAGAAGGGAGGAACTCCATTCCCCCTCATAGTAGCAGTACACGTGCCCCTCACAAAGTAAAGCTTAGGAGATGTATCTTAGAGCTTGAATTGCTTAATTTGAAGCATAATTTCCGGCAAGGCCAACCTTCGATCCTCATGGTTGCCTTCCAAGGGAAAAGATCGATCCTATCCATGTTCCTCAGATCGAGGATATCTACATTGACTTAAATCATGAAGTCAAACTCAAAGCGAAAGGATCACTCTCGCTGGCCCTGGCAGAGATCATTCAATATGGTGTAGCCATCATCCCAAAGGATTTCCTAGAACCGATCAAGTTTACCTAGACACAGAAGGGGATGATTAGCCATTTGTGGATATTGATAGGAACAAAGCACCCCAGACCATCCAGGAAAGGGTTCATCCTACTCTGCAATGCACCGAACATTGGTGTAAGAAAAATGGTATCATCTATCTTGAGGTAGATTTTCTCACCTCCCTGGCAATGCACCCACCAAGCCAAAACACTTACCTAAAGGCAAAGGAAAAGATAAAGTGGGAGAGGCAAGCACTGCTCAAGAGAAATCTCCTGAAATCCCTCCTACTACCACAGAAGAGCAAGTTGTGGACTTAGTGTCCCTAGGAAAAGAAGAAGTGGTAAGTGCTCCAACGGACACATCCACTCAGGATGTTGTCACATCTACAACTGGTGAAGTACCAACTATTCCCTCTCTCACTCCTCCTTCCCCTCCTCATGTCACTCAAACAACCACTCCTTTGGTTGTGTCTTCTCCTCCGTCTTCTTCCGTTCCCCCTCCCTCTTCCTCCATCTTCTCTTCCCTTACGGATATGTCCCCCAAGCATTTCTTCCCTCATCTCGCAGATCCCTTCACCCCCATGGCCTCCTCTCTTGTAGTGAATCCTATTCCCGTGAGCATTGGTGTGTCGACCCCTTTCTCCATGCTGCCACCAAGTGTTTTGACACACTTCCTCGTGTCCACTGTAGTTGTTCTTCCTTCCACCCCTATTTCTTCTTCATCCTCTGGTCCCACTCCCATAAGTCCAAGCTGGATCTCAGACCACCTAAGCCAACACAAGAGGAAAGTCCCCATTACACCCATGGACTTCTCCGTCATCCGGCTAAAGGACCAAAGAAGAAAAAAGTGATAACTCACTTTTCAAAAAGTGTTTCAGGTAAAAGGGTTATGGAGATAGCCTACCTGGATCCCATAAAGAAGAAAGAAGATCTGTCTCCTACATATTTTACAGTGACCTAAGTCACAATGGGAACATCATCAGAGAGCCTGTAAGGAGAGGCCTTGTCAGCCATGGATGCCCTTTGCAAGAAACTGCAAGAAGAAAAGGAGAAGAAGAGAATGTTAAAGGAACAAAACGAACATCTTCTCCAAGCTCTGCAAAGAATGGGCAATGCACCTCCTATAGCTGCCGCCGAAACTCTTGAAGTCCTTAGTCAGGAGAAGATAAATGAATACGCCAAGATTGGTGAACAAGGTGCAACAGTGTCCTCCTGGAGAGAGCAGATCCTCAGAGACAGTGAGGAAGTAATCACGAAGTTCACAGGCCTCTACCAAGGTATAGATAAGGCAAAAAATGAACTCTAGGTGATACAGGGCCTATCTCCTAACAATTGGACCATGCCAAGTTGCAACACGAGACATTCAAGAAAATAATCGAATGCCCGACTAATGGCTTGTTAAAATTCGGTGTCATTGATCACCCACAAGCACACAACAAAGCATTTTTCGCTTTAGACTATCGGCTTGACCAAATGGAGTTTGTCCTAGAAAAGATAGAAAAAATCAAGGAGGAAGCTCTGGACGTGAAACATCAAATGGAGCAGATCATCTTAAGGATGTCTCCAGGGTTGTTTAACACATCATTCACCTTAAGAGAAGCAAATGATACTATTTAGATTTTCAAGGGAATTGCATCACAAGGCGTGGCGCAAAGGTCACTTTTGACCGAGAATCTATTAACAACCTTCTGGTTTGCCATGATTTCATCGGGTATTTAATAGAGGAAGGAAATGAATACTTCAAGCTCCCTGATAGGCTCAGAGATGTACGAGAAACTTGTGAAGTCATTAGGGACCACACAAAGGTCCCGATCATGATCAACTTTAGAATATGATCAACAAGTTTATGGAGTATCGAGCTCAGTATCATATCGCCTCTCTAGAGTAGAAACAAGACACTCCATTCAAGCAAAGGGATGATGATGAATAGGCTTCCTCCTTCTAGGATAAATCCCATTTTTGTAAAAATATTTAAAATTATGTTGGCACACGTGATGACATCATCCATGTTGCACCATGGGATGTTGTCATCCACCAAATTTCCCCAAAGTCAACATTTGACTTTTAGATATTTTGTAAATAAGTTGTTGGCTCCTTTTTGTCTTCTTTCTCCTTCTCCTTCTATAAATACTTGGATACTTGTAGTATTCAAAGGTGTGGACAATCTTGTATGAAAAATAGAAGTGAGGAGAGAAATACTTTGAGATTTCTTGTAACAGAAGAAAACATTAATACAAATATTGAGACTTTGTGCTGAATTCATGTGTTATATGCATTAGATCTTTCTTACGTCAGATCTGTGTGTCTATTCTATTAGATTCATATCTACTTTTGTCATTTTGTTTATCAAGTATTACTTTATTTGTTTATGTGAGTAAGTTTGGCTCTGTTTACTACCAACCCAAAACATAAACCCTCTGACCTTTCTACTTTGGAATTCATTTCTTTTCTCCCTTCAGATCCATCTTTCTTCCATTCCTTCCTTCATTCCTTTCTGTTCTTCTTGGAACTAACTCTACTGGGATGAGATCCCAAACCCCCTGAAGGCAGAATATTGTTGGACTTACAAAGATTCCTGCTGGTAGAATAGCAATAAACTAGTTTCACTTTTTTGTCTCAAAGAGGGCTATGCCCTTCTGCACTTTGTTTTCTTGTCTATCCATAGATCTATCCACCCGACAAATTTTAGACCAATAGGTACATAATTTCTTTATGCACATTGGATATCTTGAGAAGATCTAAGATCAAAATATTAGCGAGACATCTTTTCAAGTTGTTCTAAAAGGTTATATTTACCGGTATGCGGGGTCGATGGAGAAGGTTTGAGAATCATGAGGTGGGCATGCCTTGTTACCGCATCGTAGTCCTTTCTCTTGATTTAGATAGTATTGACACGGTCAACGAGGAGAGTGAATACATCGATAAGTGAATCGTAATGATTTTTATCTCTTTTGGTGTACAAGTAATTCACATGACTTTATAAGTTTGGGATGACTCTCCCGATCCGCCTTTGACTTTTCGACTTATCATGCTTGGAGAATGGTTATTTATAAATCCCCATTTTCTCGTTAGGTGTTTTGATTTTTCTAGGATTATCCACCTCTATCTCCTCGTTATCAATGAGGTCCTGAATATAATGGTGAAGCTGCGAGACATTTTTCTATCATATGTCCTTTAACGCGATGCATTTTACAATATTCACGCTCCTTATACCGGGAAGGTTTAGGAGCGTTGTCGTCAAATGGCTGCGTTGTAGGATATGTCATCATGTGGGCCGCATCCAATTGTTGTAGTATGATGACAATGGTTCATTGAAAGAGGTGAATGTTCTTTGCTTTGGTGGTGGTTGAATTGGGCCCTTGGTCAATTTAAAAGGTTGACAGATTTAGACCATTTGAACATGTTTGGAATCAGTGATTTTGTCTCCCACCACTTTTTTTTTTGTTAAAGATCTTCGGATTTTCCGTGGGTTTGACAATTTGGTTGTCTTTAGATTGGTTTTAGGGTGCTTTTGGTAATGAGAGCCTTTTCTATCCGAATCCCTTTCTCGATAACCTCCTCAAAAGTACGAACACAATGCATTTTGATGTGGAAAGCTACATCGAGTTTAGATTGGGAACAAAAATACTAACCACCTGGTTTTCAGGGAAAGCACAAGGGAAGCGACTAGCTATCCCTCTCCACCGTTGGAGGAAGCTGATGAAAGTATCATTTGGGCATTGCTTGGTGCCACACAAGTCTGCCATGGTGACATTGCTCTCTATGTTATACAAGAAGTAACGCATGAATATTTCTACCAATTCTAGCCGGTGAAAATTGATCCTCATGGTAAGTGTGTAAACCACTCCAATGCTTGACCTATGAGACTCTTGGGAAAAATTCTGATGAGGTAATTATCACTATAAGACACCTATTGACATGCCATGTAGAAATCTTTAACATGATCCCTCGGGTTTCCTTTTCGTTTGTATTTTTCAAACTTTGGCATATCAAATTTCTTTGGAAAGGGTTGAAGGTTCATTGTCTTGTCAAAAGGATAGGAGCATAATTCTTCATATTGATATTTCCTAATGCTCCCTATATTGTTCTCTTGTAATCTTGCAAGCGTCACTTTCATAGACTGCACTTCTTGTGCGAGAAATTATTCTTTAGTGGGAGAAGCGGGGATGTATACACAATGATACCCTGTGTCTTCTTCTCCTTGGTTTTCTCGATGGAGTTAATTGATCTTAACCTTAGGCCTCAAATTTTGAACGTTCTTGTTTGCGTCTTTCTGTACATGGGAAGTAAAAAAAGCTAGTTGTCAACTTAGGTTACTGATTTGTTGTTGGATTATGGCTTGGTTTGTGGCTTCTTCTTCTAAAGGTTCCTCCTCTTCATATTATGGAGGTTCTTCACCCATCTCATGTTCTATCTTGTTTCTTCATGGCACTTTGATAAAGGGTATTCTATGCCCTACCACTTTATCATTCCCTATGTAAGAAGTGGAAGCATGTCTTCTGTTAAAATATCTTCCATATTGATAAGGGGACATTCTTCCTCAGTAGTGTCATTTGTAGGTAGTATTGTTTCATTCTCGGTGGGAAATTTGGCCCCTAATTCCACAACCCGTGCTAACACTCTATCTTTGTTTCTAAGAAGAAATTCATCTAGTAGAGTGGGGTCGAAATCGAAGTCTACATGTGGAGATTCTAACTCATTTCCACTATGATCGACCATCTCTTCTGTTTCCTTTTCTACGTAGAAAACAACGGTCCTAGGTCATGTCCAATGAAGGGGTTTGACCCTTGTCTATTAGAGGTTTCCCAAGCTTGCGCTTGTTGTTCCTCATATGTCTATTTCTTTAACCCTAGATGTGTTTTAGGAGCCATGTTTTCGTGATAGTTTCACTAGGGTAAGTTGTAAATGTGTTCAAATCTTAGTGATCACCCCTAAGTGAAATGCAAAATGTATTTGTTAAGAGTATGAATAAATCAACAATGTGAGAATACCAATGTGATAGGGTGATAAATCACTAGTGATACAAGCATTTGGTATTGAAACTGTTTAAATGAAGTACCTCCTAGACTATGTTTCAAAGAGTAGTTTCACGTCGTAAGATGATTAACAAGATGTCTTTACTTATGCCAATTTCAAGGATATGAACAAAACGTAAGTAGATACAAGAAGTCAATGCGACCTCTCAATCAAGATATATGATGAGTGAGCTCAAACTCAATTAAAACATATATCTCAAAAAGTGCCAATTATAATTTGCGAATGACACAACAATATCACCAAGATATGTTAACCCACTTTGCGAGAAAGTGAAGTATTGATATCAAGGTGTTATTGATATAACACACACAAATGGTAACACCTAGCACTCTTTGAAATCAAGGTAATAATAGAACCGAACTAAAAATCTCAAAGTATAGCTAGGAATAGTTAAAAATGTGTGTAGCGTAACCTTACAATATAGGTATTTATGTCGAGTTTACAAGAAACAAGACGTAAATATTGAAATTGTAGTGATACGATACAAACAAGCTAACTCTTCTAAGGAAGTCTGCGTGGTGATGAACCACGCCTAACTATAATGACGATCTTGACATGGGTATCAAGATCACAATGGCTACCAATGACGTGAAAACACCTCCGCACACTTTAGACGTTTAACTAACCCAGCCGCAAACATGGATGGGTGTAAATAGACATAAAAGTGAGAGAAAGCTTGATCGATTGGTAACAAAAAGGTAGTCACCCTTCTTCTGATCAACAAAGTGTCAAAAGAATGTGAAGGAAGAAAATCAACAAAAAGATGAAAAATGCTAGCTTCACTTTGGCAGAGTTTCACCTCACCCTAAGGCAAGTAAAAACTAAACGAAAGTAACGCGTCACACATTTCTCAATGAAAATATGGTTCACAACTCAACACTGTTTTAGAATGGTAAAAGTGGGCTGTTGGCTAAAGTATATCTTCCTAGGTGGTTCTCTCATCCTAGGTGCTACAAATATTATCCATGAGCGGGATGATTTACCCAAAAATTCACAATGACTAGTTTGGGAGTATCTTGACTTTTCCCCCTTCAAGCGCAATGGGGAATAAATGTATCTAAATGTGTACTTAAAAGGGTCGCATAGGGACAACTTGTAACTCTATCTCACAAAAGGATTTACTAGTCAGATAGGTAGTATGGAGCACTTCCCATTTCGTCCACAAGGTTCCCTCTTGTATGGACTACTTTGGGGTTCTAGAATCACCCCCATTGTTGTAGCTTAAGGTGTTATGCCAAAGGGGTTATGTTCCGTTGAATGTTGAGCGCTAAACTTTACACAATTATTTATTAATTACCTTGTAATTGATAAATCCCCATCACCTCACCCCGCCACCTCATTTTGCCACCTCATCATGACCTAGCCCTAATCCTAAACTAACCTAATTAAAACCTAAAACTTGGTCTACACCTACACCCATAACTAATGACCCCTTTCTCGCACCCAAAACCGACCTTCTAGTCACTTGACCAAGCCCGCAGCTGATCTCTCGGGAGAAAAGCAGGGAAGGTGGGTGATTTTACTAAAAATAGCCTACTTTTTCCTTACCGATGCCGGTTCCTACTCGACCACCGTCGGTTACGCAACCGCCATCGGTTCCCTGTAAATGGGCTCCCCAAACCAAAACAACGGATCGGAATTTCATTTTGGAGATCAGTCGAAGGATTTCTGGATCAACAGAGATTATTGGGAGCGAGGAACAGAGTCCAGATCTTCACTTGACCAAGCAGAGACGAGTGGAAATACCAGAAGTGTTTACAGCAAAGGAGATCAGCTTGCATCTTGGTCAAAACCAGTAAGTCACATCTTGCATGTCCTCTGTTATAACATTTCTTATGTTTCTTGAATCTCAGTCCTCCTAAATCCATTTCTGAGTCCACTACCCAACGTGCCATTGCATCTAACTGTTATTCTTTTACCTCTCATCATCTCATTTCCTAATATCATCCATAAACCAGCCTTACAAACACCATAGCTACCAAGAAGATCCTATAACCCACCGGTATCGGTTATCAAGAAATCGCATCGGTTATCAAGAATCGCATCGGTTCCTCTCGATCAAAACCAGAAAAACAACCTTTTCCCTACCCTGGGCTTCAACGAAACAACTTAATTGATATTTTACGCTCTTTTGTGTTAATTCATATTAGCAGGAAACCGACCACCTTCAAAGGAAGTTTTATATTTCTGGGCCCAAGGCAGCTTCTCATTTATTGTTTAATCAAAATCTTGTGGTCTTGTGTTCTTATTTGCAGTAGTCCTTCCAAGACAAAAAGGAGTTCTTCGCAGTCGCCCGATCTTTCTCTACGGTACGCGCACACCATCTCGACATTCTATGTATTCCTCCTAACCCTAACCTTATCTCTGCTTTTAAAAGGAACGAAACATTTCCGAGGAAACATTTTTGGCACTTACTTGGTGGGACCCATTTTGGGTTTTTCTTTATTTCTCGCTTGCTTTCATATAGGGAGCATACTTGCTGTTTTCTTCTTCTAAAGATATTCACAAGGTATTTTATTATTCTGGTAAAAGAACTTGCTTTGTTTTTGCATCTTGCATTAGTGAAAGTCATCTCTTTTGCTTCATCGAATATCACTTTCGATTTGGGTTTAAAACACATGCATTGCATTCCTGCTTGTTGTTTTTCAATTCTAGTGAACATAGATTAAGTAACAGGTCATACACGTGGGGGTGATATCCATGGTATTGACAAGAAATTAATCTTACATTCACTGCACAACACATACCGAATCACTTCACAATTAACACAACAGCTCAAACATCCCCCTTTTTCCGCGGTATTCCTCCGCCCGATTGAGGTAACCTTATAAGCCAAAACAACTTGACATTTCCCCTAAGTCTCTTGTTTAGGATTTTGACATCCTTCTACGTCTAAAGGCATAAGCCCATGATAATTAAAATTAACCCTAGGGTTAATCTCTGGATTTGCGTGTGCATCTTGCTTGTTTTTAGTTCTGTTTTCTTTCTCATACTCTGTCTTCTGTGATCAATAATTGGACAAGTATACTAAACGTTGTTAAAAATCAAATTAGCAGCCTTTTTATATCTTGTTAGCCTGCATTTCTTACACCGACATCGGTTACATTCGACCGACGGCTATAGTATAACCGACATCGTTACATTAGACCGATATCGTTATCGTTTTTCCAATTCCTCGACAAACCAAAGAACCTAACAATTTTACCGGCCTCGAGTTTGTTTCTATTCCCGATGATTAAAACCCTATCGTGAACTTCGTCCATGGTTGTTATCACTCAAAGCAAGCCCGCCATGGTTTCACATGCTTGCTCTGCTTTCTTTGCCTCGAATCACCCTTCACCTTCTTCGTGGGGAATCCTACGATACCAACGAGGTTCCTAAAATTCTGTGGGAGATAAGGACTTTGCCAAGTTTCGGATGCTAATTCCAAATACTGCATAATACTATTTGTCTCATACCCCGACCGTACACCGATGGTCAGCTCTTGTAGGTATGCCTATCAAGATAGCTGCTCATTTAGCTCCCACTCCGCCCGATAATACCGCCTTCGCTTCTCGCATCTCTAGCCCCGTCTCCCAATCCGACGGCCGCAGAGGTTCATACGACCCGATTAGCTTTCCTTTTGTTAATCTTGACCCCACATATCATTACCACCGACCGCCCCTACCTCATCTCTCTTGCAGACTGCTCCGTTCATGACTTGCTCTCTGCCACCTATCCACACGAGCTTTCCTTCTCAAGCTCCGCCTACCTTTTCATTCCCATACACGTATCCAGTGACCTCAACATCCTATATAGGACACCCCTATTCGGGCCGCCTCAACATATTCATCCTCCACACCTTATCAACACTTAACCCCACCAAGTTGTCAGCGGTGGTCCTGGTCCAATCTCGCTCCATTCACCACAACCACACCATCATCTCATCCAACCACTGACTTAATTAAACAAATGATGGACAAAATGCAAAACCTGGAGGCTTCTGTTTCAGGAAGTCGTAGCGCCTTGACATACGAGCAAGTTTGTCGGGAGCCCATTCACCCTTCGTCTCCCCTTCATTCATATCCTCCTCAATGGGAGTTGCCAAATTTACTCGTTTTAACAAGTAAAGAGGATCCTCAACAACACTTGCGATCATTTAGACATGCTTGTTATTTGATTGCTCATGATGATGCCTTGTTACTCCGCACCTTTCCCATGTCCTTATCAGACCCGCCTTGAGTGGTACAAAGTTGCTTTAACCCAAAGACTCAATCTTCTCTTTTAACCAACTAGCCCAATCTTTCTTGGATCATTTCTCCATTAACATTGCCAAGAAAGTATCTATCACCGACCTCTATGCCATCCGACAATTTGAGGACGAATCTATCGCAGATTTCGTTGACGATGGCGGGCCTTATCAACCAACTTACATATGCCTTGCCTCAAACCGAACTTATCGAATCTATTTACGCGGGCCTCGCGCTAAGCACATCTCCCCTACCCTCCAAATTCAAACTTTCCGTACATTCGACGAGGTTTTACTATGGCTCGAAAATTAGAAATTCGAGCCTTAGAGGAAGAGAAATTGGGTGCGCAACAAAACTCCACTTTCCGAACTCCCGATTCTACCAATAAACCAAATACCACCACTCCTCACGCGTCCACTTCTTCTAAATCAAAAGGAGCTGTCCACGCGGTGATGGTCAAATCCCAACCACCGTCCAATACTCCACCAAAACCACTTATAAGTATAAAGCAGAGCCCATCAACTACACTCCTGGGAGAAACATATGGTGTGATATTGGAAAATTGCTCAAAGCAGAGCCATTACCTTACCTCCCGTTAAACCTCATTCCGGTTTGATTCCACTCGCGCCATACCTTCCCGGTACAAAGAAAATGACTTCAGAACTTCCACCGCGTGAAGGGACACAAGCCATGAAACTCGCAAGATGTTGAAAAACATAGTGCAGAAATGGGTTGACGCAGGGGATATAGCTCTCGATAATCCTAACGCCCCTGCTAACCGAAATTTGAAAATATTCAACAAGCCATTCCCGAATCACTCGTCCAACAGTAACGTAAACCAGGATATCTTAACCGAGGAGAGTGTTCATGAGATCCATGCAGTATTCGATACCCAGCCAAAAGCCTCTATCGAGAAAATTTTGAATCAAGCCTCTTCACTAACACAGAGCCCGAACCTCCTTTACCACCATCAAGCCAAAGCGAAATCGTTCCTTTACCCATAAAAGAGTTAACTGCCTAGACTTCTCTTCCCATCAATGAGTCTTCTTATACCACATCCCTACAAGACTGCGAACGGATGTTATCTAATTTATCTATTTCCCAAACGTCCCCTTCTACCGCTCTTGCTACACAAGAGGAAGGCTCGCCACTCCTTTTTACATCCTTAGAAGAGAAATCTCCTACACCAACATCACCAAATTCTTTAACCATAACAGATCCTCTCAAACACGCCCTCCTACCTATTAGTCCCTCATCACCTAAATCTTTTCAACGACCAGTCGACCTCTTAACATCTATGGATACAATGCCTCATCTACCCCCTGTATCACACCTACAGTGGACTGGAATCACAACCCGTCTTTCTTCCGTACAAAAGTTCATATTCACACGTGAGGACTGTCATTCCACAGAAGATAGACAGGCCCTATGGGAACGTTTGAGTAGGCCATATTCTACTCAAATGCAAATGACCGATCCTGATGCCTCCACCATATACCCGAAGTGCTTACAGAAGCTTAAAATGCCCATGTTCTCACCTTCACCCCCCTCACCTCTACCAAATGCCCCATCCACTTCTATTAACTTAGCCAAATCTTCCCCTACGCTTGGGACCTCACCAATGCCCAGTCTAACACACCCGCCTAAGCGACTCGATTTATCCAAAAATAAACCCGCCCCGCCACCTAGGAGACAAACTCAATCCGTGCCTCTATCACAATCAAAACCCTCATCGTCACACCCACCTTCCATATTGGGACCTCATCCCTCCACCTTACATCAATATATCATACCTCCTGCGTTTTCTTCAAAACGACCTACGCCTTCTACACCTATACAGAGATCAAAGGGTATAACAACATCGTTACCCCGCGTATCCTGTCCACCTATCAACCCTAAACCAATCCCATCATCAAAGGATTTATTTTCTGTCACTCCCCTTTCTCCGTGGTTGTTTCCCGCTACCACGTCATCTGTAGCCTCATCATCTAACCAGCCGAACGTAACTTCTGTGCCAAAGAAACCACGTTTAGTGAAAAACACGTGTCAGCACCCCTCGGCTAAACCACCACCCGTACGAACCAACCACGCCCAAACATTACCAAAACCCGCACAACCAATACCCTCATCCGATTTTGACCCCCTCAAAGGATCTTACGCCAAAATCCTTGCTATGTTGGTGGAGAATGCGACCATTTCCCTACCCCCACTTAGACCTTATGACCCGTCTAAACCTCGACCCGCAGGTTATGATGAGTCTAAAATCTGCGCCTATCATCGCACACCAGGACATGATGTGGAGGGATGCAAAGCTTTAAAAACCATCCTTCGTCAGTCACCTCTCCCGGATAGAAAGGTTAAGAAAGACAACTTACGAAGGGAGAGACCTTTAGCTTCAATTCCCTCTACTATATCATCTGTCCCCGCCTCACCAAGATCTATCATTATTACAACCCCACCTCTTGAAGACCATGAATTATCCCAACCATCTTCCTCATCTCAGGTCTACGAGATTAATATGATTAGTGTCGCTACTCGAGGACAGAAAAACAATGGGAAAGCGAAAGAAAACACACCTGCGGCATCTCTTTCTCCTTCAACCATCCCGATTGCACCACCACCTAAAGTGGTTATTCGCGGACCCGCCTATCCCGTCTCTAATGGAGTTGCCCACCGAACTATGATCAAACAGCTTCATCAATCGCCCGTAAAAATGACACTATATGATCTCATTCAGACTTCTGAATCTCATCGACAAGCTCTCGTTGAAATTCTTCAAGGGATCGAGGTCTTACCTAATGAAACCCTGCCCGTTGCCTCCATTCTAACACCCAATCACGTTGCCTCTCTCACCAAACAATCCATCTCCCCCACCACTTCCGTCTCTGTACAGCAAGCTGCTGCTGTCAGTTTCTCCGAAGACGAAATTATCGACTTTGGTGTAGAAGATCCTGACCCTGCCCTTTTCATCTCAGCTTACGTCCGGGACATTCGGGTACGTCGTGTTATGATTGACGGGGGCGCCAGCCTAAACATCATCTCTTCAAAAGCCTTCCAACAAATGAATATCCCTTCTAGTTGCATGTGTGCCAACCCCATCATGTTGCGGTCATTCAATGACGCTATTACCTCTACCTTAGGCACCGTGATCCTCAACATTCGTGTAGGACCGCGTACTTTACCCGAACTCTTCTATGTCCTTGAGGGAGAGTTCCAATATAATATATTGCTTGGGTCGCCCTCGATCCGGCCATGGGATGCGTTCCCTCAACATTACATAGATGCATAAAATTTGAGTACGAGGGGAAGTCCTACACCGTAAAAGCTGATCCTCCTCCCTTTAAAACCTGCAATATGTTATATCACCCTAACGATGTGCTTATACCAATCAAGACACCCATACATTCAACCCAACCATCCTCTTCAAATGTACCTCAACCATCCACCTCAACTGCACCTACGCCTTCAACTGATGAAACCACCGTCGCAAAAACCACTTCCCTTCCCGCAGCTAACATCCCAACCTCCGACCCCTTAGTAGATGTTTTTCAACGCCTTACGCTAGGGGAGTACCGCCTATATAACGTTAGTTCTTTCCCTACCCCGCAGGAGTACGGACAATTACATGCACATCCCACCTACGACCGTCGCGTGGGGAAGTAAATCTCTACGACCACCCCATCGCCGCACCAACCTAACATATGGGGGTGTTGACGCATCTTCCATTACCCCTGAACCTCCTCTTGGTGTGGTCCCCTTCCAATCCGATTTTCAATACCTGACAAATCGTCGCTTCGCCCTCACCTTCTTGACTCGCTGTGCTTGGAAAGGCTTTGGTTTTGGTCTTTATGAACAAGGCCGACATACGCTCATCCCCATCACCACACGCAAACATAATGATCGCAGTGGTCTCGGCTTTTCCCAAACACCTACACAGAGACACCTCGTGTCACCGTATTCGAAGAAGACAACGTCACCCCTACCGAACCATCATCACCCACTTTGCCATCATCACCCACAGAATCGATGGACCCTGAATCTATCCCTCCTAACTTTTTTTTTTCATAAATGCCATCTTCATAGGTCCTCTCACTTATCAACGCGATAATGAGGACCCATCTTCTCTTCCCCTTCTGTATCCAGACATGATCGAAGAGGATTCACCTTCGATTAATGTTGTTGAGTGCCAGGATGACGACTCCATCCTCACTTACCTTGGGGCGGACGACTCCTATCTTCAACGCGCCTTACCATCTGAAACTCAAACCATGTTGAACGAGTCTACTATTGAAATCAACATCCACACGGAGGAGGATCCTCACATTGTGAAGATTGGACAATCCCTTAACACATCAGAACAAGCTGCCTTTACTACCTTTCTCCGTACCCACAACCAAGCTTTCGCTTGGTCCTACGCGGACATGCCAGGAATTGATCCTACCATTGCCATCCATAACATCACCCTAAACCCCGATTCCAAACCAGTCAAACAGAAATTGAGAAAAATGCATCCACGCATTGCCCTCTTGGTCAAAGAGGAGCTCCAACGACTCCTTTCTGTTTCCTTCATTCTGCCTATTGACTATCCTCAATGGATTTCTAACATCGCACTGGCCACGAAAGTGACGGGGACTTTTGATATGCACGGATTTCGGGATCTTAACCTTGCTTGCCCTAAGGATGACTTTCCCTACCCAAGATTGATCAACTTGTTGATCTCATCGGGCCATGAAATGCTTTTCTCATGGATGGCTTTTTCAGATACAACCAAATTTTGGTCGCACCCGCCGATCAACATAAGACCGCTTTCATAACTCCTCGGGAACCTTCGTTATCGTGTCATGCCGCATTTGGGCCTTAAGAATGCTGGGAGCAACCTATCGCGGGCTATGACCTACATTTTTCATGACATTATGCACACTATCCTTGAAGATTACGTCGACGATCTTCTTGGCAAGTCTAAACATCGCAGTGAACATCTCGATGTTTTAACCATTATTTTCGATCGCCTGTTGCAATATTCTGTTCGTCTTCAACCAAAGAAATGTGTCTTTGGTGTCCTTTCGGGAAAACTTCTTGGTTTTATCATCTCTTTGCGTGGCATTGAGGTCGATCCATCTAAAGTAAAAGCTATCCTAGAAATGCCCCCACCCAAGAACCTCAAACAATTGCGTAGTTTGCAGGGTAAACTTCAATCCATCCGGCGTTTCATCTCCCAACTCTCGGATCGATGTCACCCTTTTCATCACCTTCTTAAAAAGGACGTTGCCTTTCAATGGAGTGAGGAGTGTCACCAAGCCTTCGAAGCTCTAAAAACTTATCTCTTGCAGCCACCCGTGCTTATCCCACCCCATGACGACCGCCCTTTCTACCTTTATCTTTCCGCCACTGACCATGCTATAGAGCTATGCTCACACATCGGGACTCGGCACACCGAGAACAAAGCCGTTTATTATATAAGTCGTACCCTCGTGGAGTACGAGACTAGGTATACACATGTAGAAAAATTGTGCCTAGCCCTATCATTCGTAGCTACCAAACTCCGACATTACCTCCGAATCACAAAACTTTGTCATCACCAACACGGACCCCATTCATTATATGTACGCCAAACCACATCTAAACCAACGCATCGCTCGATGGCTCATGCTCCTCGCCGACCTTGACCTTGAGTTTATACAACAGAAGTCAATCAAAGGACAAACTCTTGCAGACCAACTTATGGAGGCCCCTTTACCTCGGGAACAATTTACTAATTTTACATTCCCGACGAACTCATCGCCACTCTTTCACTCGGGGAAGAGTCGTATCAAATGACCCTCTTCTTCGATGGATCTAAATGCCAGCGCGGCGGAGGAGCCGGCGTTGTTCTCATCCTCTGACGCTGAACCTATGCCTCTTTCATTCCGGCTTGATTTCCCCGCACTAATAATACAAATGGAATACGAGGCCCTTGTTCGGGTCTCCAAGTTGCGATACACTTAGGCATCAAATCTATCAATATTTTGGTGACTCTCAATTGGTAGTCAATCAAGTTATGGGCATCTACCAATGTAAAATGAGGAACTTCAAAAGTACAAACACCACGTGGAGTCACTTCTAGCCTTATTTACTCACTATTCTATCCAAACCATTCCCCGCTCCACTAACAAATTTGTGGATACTATGGCTTGCTTAGCCTCGCAAATTCCCGCCGCACCAACTGACTCTGAATTATTCGTTGTGGTCCAGCAACTTTTTGCACCATCCTATTCAACCCCGGTAGTTTGCATGATAAATACTGTGTCTACTAATTCGCAGGATACCTGGTACCACCAATTTCACGACTACCTTACGATCTCTGTTCTCCCACCTGACCTTACTAGTAATGGCAAACGTGCTTTTCTTAAAAGTGTTTCGCGTTATGTTGTCATGGGAGGACTCCTCTATAAACGTGGCTTTGATGGCATCCTCCTTCGCTGTCTAACCGGCGCGGAGGTCACCTATACCATCCAACAAGTCCATGATGGGATTTGTGGTGGACATTTTAGTGGCCTTGCCGTGGCTAAACGAATCCTTCGCCTAGGTTATTATTGGCCTACTCTCAATAACGACTGCTACGAATATGTTAAGCGTTGTGTTATGTGTCAACAACATGCCAACCTTCAACATACTCCTAGCCATCCGCTGCAGGTCGCACGAGATCTTTGGCCTTTCTCACAATGGGGTTTAGACCTTATTGGTGAGATTCACCCGACCTCTTCACAACGTCACCGTTGGATAATCACAAAGCAACCGAATATTACACAAAATGGGTAGAGGCCATTCCACTCATTTCAATCAAAAAAGAAAAAATTGTCGAATTCATTAACCATCACATTATCGTCGCTTTGGTATTCCTCATCGCGCTAATAATGATAATGGTAAATCTTTCAAAAACAAGTTGTTACAAGACCTTTGTGACAACTTTGGTATCAAACTTAGTTTCTCATCGCCTTACTATCCGCAGGCCAATGGTCAGGCTGAATCTTCTAATAAAACCCTAACCAAAATCCTCATGAAAGTTGTCAATGAATCCGGAAGAAATTGGCACGATCACATTCCCTTTGCCCTTTGGGCTTATCGTACTAGCATTCGTACCTCTACTAATGCCACACCTTTTTCTTTGGTATATGGTACCGAGGCTGTTTTGCCTCTCGAAATACAAATACCCTCCCTTAGAATATCTCTTCAGGATATTCTCACCAACGATGATTTCCGCCAAGAGCGGTTAGCCCAATTAGAGCTTCTTGACGAACGACGTCTTACAGCTCTCGATCACCTTCAAATCTATCAAAAACGCATCAAGCGTGCTTATGATAAGCGACTTCATGAGCGTACCTTTAAGGTTGGTGATCTTGTCCTCAAAGAGAATCAACATGTAACCAAACTAGAAAAGAGCAAACGTGGAAAATTTGCTCCCAATTGGATTGGGCCTTATATAATCACTCACACTTATGGATCAGGCACTTATCGTTTAGCTTCGCTTAATGGTAAGCCTGAGCCTGAACCCCTTAATGCCCTGCATCTTCGACCATTCTACTGTTGAATCTAGTGTTATATCACTTTTTATCTACCTACTGCTCGTCCCTTGAGCTCACTTACCACCACATACACTTTGTTTCCTACACCTCATAATAAAATCAAGCTCACATAGTTTGATTCTCACTTCACCTCAGTGATGCCTTCCCCTTTTTAGTCTAGTCCATGACTTCAAAGTATTAAAATAAGCCGTATTCTTATGGGATTTTCTTGAGTCAAACTTCCTACTAAACTAGATGCTTCACGCCAAAAGAACATCTAGTCATCTAAATTGAATATAGACTGCTCCCTCGAAGGACAGCTATATGCCGAACTATTGCTGCTATTAAATATAGATCGCCCCGAAGGACAATGCTATGCATTAAAATCATCTCTCTACTATAAATAGATGCTCTCGAAGGACAGCTATATACATGGGCCGCCTTTTCTCGAAGCTTCTCGCATTGATCAGCTTTGTGAAGACCTCAAGAATAAAACAATCCATATCCTCGGTAGACTTCCCGCATTGATCGGTCTATATTCACCAAATAAAAGCCTCATTCACAAGAACTTTTTGGGTCATGGACTTGTCTATTTAGGGTAGGTTCTCTTTCGTAACACTCACTTTGTAACAAGTTCTCTCAGTATCTCAGCTATATCATTCACCTCACCTCACCATTTGCTTCAACTCAAGGGACGTAACGTATGCTCAATATATTGTGATCATACAACTCTTTTCACCTATTGACTTCTCATCTATGCACGGTACCTAGGGTTTCAAGCTCGTTCTACGTTGTGTGGTTTGTTTAGCTCTTTTCACCTACGGAGCGCTCTTTCCGCTTTGCCTCGCATCTAGGATTGTGTGTTGATCTTAATCAGGACATGGTTCCCTTCTACTTGGGTAGGCTAACTTTCGCTTCCCTTATACCTTTTACAACATCACCAATTCATTTTACCTTACCAATATTAATATCAATATTTTTACCAACCAACCAATTGCCTGAATTCACCTCTCCCTGGTCCTAAGGGAGAACTACATCGGTCTGAGGCCCTTCCTTGCTTTGTGCAATGGGCTATGTAGGCAGCACTTAGGAGACATGGGGTCTCCCAAGGTTAGCTCGACCATCCCCTACCATAACCTATCATGTATGGTAAATATAAATATTTTTGTGTATTTTTATTTCATCACATTCCTCTTTATCCTTTTTTCAAAACACCGAAAGTCAAAACGAAAACATTCTTAGTATTATAACTCAAATCAGCATACATATCTCGTTTTATTTAGATGTTAAACAAATACATCTTCTCTATCATCGACACGCAGGTCGGTACTCTTATTTATTCTTATACCTTGCTAACATTTATTTAGACCCTCACGCCTCATCCCGAACTAGGTGATGATCGTGATCGTCGACCCTCTCACCATGCCGCCTTGGCCTCTTTCACCTATCTACCCTCTCCCTTTTTCAAATCATTTCCATTTATTCATTATTTTCTACAAAACATTATATTCTACCCAAATCCCAAAAACAACATAATGCAATAAAATGCACAAAATAAAGAGTTGAATACACCCGCATGGACGACACGTCGTCGTGGTGGGATAGGTGGTGGTGGTCCACCTGGTCCAGCCCCTGACTCGCTCCTCCTCCGCCTGTGCCATAGCTCAAATTCGATCTCTTTGGGTCCCGCCAATAATCAATCTGCCTCCTCTCTCACGGGCCCGCAAACAACTCACTCCTCCAAAGAAAATAGCTCCACCTCACTCAATAAACCTCCAATCTCAACTCTCCACGTCAGACAAGTCAATTTGGTTTTCAAAATAACAAAGTGACAATGACAAGCCGTATTTTTCTTTTTATAGGTTTTTCGCCCTTAACCGATATCGGTTTCATTTTGCCCTAATGAACCGGTATCGGTCCCTTAACCGATATCGGTCATGTGGAATCGACATCGGTTTGTCTTCCAACTTTCCCCCAATTTTATTTTTTGCCCCTATTTACCATTTGCCCCTTTTTAACCACATATCGCCTATATCCACCCTTGCTTAACACCATTTGTTTACCTATTGGCCCGACCCAAGGCCTCGCCCACCATTTGGCCCGACCCAAGGCCCTCAACCTACCTTTGGCCCGCCCAACCCAAGGCCTCAACCTACCTATTCGGCCCGACCCAAGGCCTCAACCTACCTATTGGCCCGACCCAAGGCCTCAACCTACCTATTGGCCCGACCCAAGGCCTCAACCTACCTATTCGGCCCGACCCAAGGCCTCAACCTACCTATTTGGCCCGACCCAAGGCCTCAACCTACCTATTTGGCCCGACCCAAGGCCTCAACGGCCAACCTACCTATTTGGCCCGACCCAAGGCCTCAACCTACCTATTCGGCCCGACCCAAGGCCTCAACCTACCTATTTGGCCCGACCCAAGGCCTTAACCTACCCATTTGGCCCGACCCAAGGCCTCGCCCTAACCTACTTGGCCCGACCAAAGGCCTCACCCTACCCATCCGGCCCGACCCAAGGCCGCACCCCAACTTGGCCCGACCCACGACCGTATCACTTCAATACCATACCCACAATCAACATTTTATTTTTATCCATCCATCATGTACCTTTTGTTCAATCGAGCTCACCTGTTCGTGTTTTAGCATGATTAGGGTCCTTGACTTGATCTGTCGACCAACTTTGCCTAGACCTAGACCGTGACGTTTATCTCAACCAAACTAACCATTTGGTACTGCCGAACATGCCTAAACGTTCCTGTACCTTACCTGTTATATACCCTGGAGCTACTTCCTATGCCTTGGATACCAGGATTATATCACCCTTGTTTGGATAAACTATCGACCTTTGCCTATACATCACTGGTTTGCTCGTCAAATCATGTACCCTAGTCGTACTATTGCATTTCAACATGCGTCTCGCTTCCTCGACCTACCCCACCACCTTACCATCCTCTCTACAACATATACCCTTTATCAACCCTATCCCTGATTTCCCGTTCACTCAATCTGTGATAGATTTGAGGGGGATTACCTATATCCTTAACATGAGAAACCACTTCATATTATTGTCCGCGCAGCTTTACAGAACAAGCTACACGACAATAAGGGGCTAATGTAGACACCAAATTCGTGTCTTACGACCCCTTGTGACCCGCATCCCATTTCGCAACCTAACCTCATTACCTAAACTTTACACAATTATTTATTAATTACCTTGTAATTGATAAATCCCCATCACCTCACCTGCCACCTCATTTTGCCACCTCATCATGACCTAGCCCTAATCCTAAACTAACCTAATTAAAACCTAAAACTTGGTCTACACCTACACCCATAACTAATGACCCCTTTCTCGCACCCAAAACCGACCTTCTAGTCACTTGACCAAGCCCGCAGCTGATCTCTCGGGAGAAAAGCAGGGAAGGTGGGTGATTTTACTAAAAATAGCCTACTTTTTCCTTACCGATGCCGGTTCCTACTCGACCGCCGTCGGTTACGCAACCGCCATCGGTTCCCTGTAAATGGGCTCCCCAAACCAAAACAACGGATCGGAATTTCATTTTGGAGATCAGTCGAAGGATTTCTGGATCAACAGAGATTATTGGGAGCGAGGAACAGAGTCCAGATCTTCACTTGACCAAGCAGAGACGAGTGGAAATACCAGAAGTGTTTACAGCAAAGGAGATCAGCTTGCATCTTGGTCAAAACCAGTAAGTCACATCTTGCATGTCCTCTGTTATAACATTTCTTATGCTTCTTGAATCTCAGTCCTCCTAAATCCATTTCGAGTCCACTACCCAATGTGCCATTGCATCTAATCGTTATTCTTTTACCTCTCATCATCTCATTTCCTAATATCATCCATAAACCAGCCTTACAAACACCATAGCTACCAAGAAGATCATATAACCCATCGGGTTATGGTTATCAAGAACGCATCGGTTCCTCCGATCAAAACCAGAAAAACAACCTTTTCCCTACCCCTTCAACGAAAAACTTAATTGATATTTTATTTTTTGTGTTAATTCATATTAGCAGGAAACCGACCACCTTCAAAAGGAAGTTTTATATTTCCTAGGCCCAAGGCGAGTTTCCTCATTTATTGTTTAATCAAAATCTTGTGGTCTTGTGTTCTTATTTACAGTAGTCCTTCCAAGACAAAAAGGGTTCTTCGTAGTCGGGTCCGATCTTTCTCTATGTACGGGCACACCATCTCGACATTCTACATGTATTCCTCCTAACCCTAACCTTATCTCTGTTTCTAAAAGGAACGAAACATTTCCGAGGGAAACAATATGATTAGATAAACTTGCAAGAATGTTAGCACATCAACACTTTAATTTCAAAAATGTAAAAGGATGCTTACACTCTTTTTTAGTGCCTACGCACCGGTTAGGCGTATGCACCACCAAAGTTTGTTTTCGGCTCACTGAGCACCTGCAAAACCATGGTCACCATAAAGATATTTGGGTTAGATTAAACTGAGAGAAGTCATATTTTTGCATCTCGTCTTTACAATCTCTAGGCGTTCTCCTAGTACATTGAAGTGGATGTAAAATGAATATGAAACATTGAGTGAAAAAGACCATAATGAGTGGATATTTGGAAAATAATAATGAACAATCTACACCAAAGGTAGAAGAAAATGCATCTAAATGAAACATTGGGAGTAATAGTTCGACAGAAAGGATCGGATTATAGAGATGCTATCTAACAAAAATATATGTCATATGAACCAAAAAAGTTCCTAGATCAAATTCATATTCCTATGAATCTTTCAGCAACACGATGCAAAATACTAATCTTAACTAATGCAAAACTATCTATAGAACTCATTTCTCAAATGAGAACAGTCATGACTTGGAGTAGTAGAAGGCTACCCTTCACAAATTAATAAGACATGGAAGATTAATTTGTTTTGATACCATATCTAAAAGTGGAAGTTGGAACATAGTTAACAAAATAACGTTCTTTGTTGATTCAATATGAATATAAAACAAACACATATATAGGAAATAACTTTCCTATAATTTAGGATCTAACCTTATTAACAAACTACCAACATTACTCACCTATTTCTATTCTACGTGAGTTGTTACAAACAACCTCACACACACACTTAACAAAATATTAACCCATGTAACAATAAGCCATGAGAGCACTATAATACTCCTAACAATGATTTAGTTCGATTGTCTCGAATTAGTTCGATTATATTGATTGTTCTAATTGAAATTGTGTGCAAGTGTTTCTAAAAATTTAACCAAATTTAGAGCAAGGAATGTATCACCTAAAAATAGATTCCTAACCTAGCTAAAAATGAGAAATTACACGATCATGATGAAAAAATGAGCAAGTCCTACCCTTAACATTAATAACTTTGAATATAATCAAAACACAATGTAAATTCATGAACTCTATTCCCCTTAATTGCCTAATTTAAACATTTAAAATGGACCTAAATAGTCCAAATGGCAATCAAATTATATTGCTTGCTTTGATCCTTCAATGGATGCTTGGGTGTGAGGCTTAGCTCTTCAAGAATGGAGGATGGAGGGCTCAAGAATGACAAAAGGCTATTAGTATGAAACTATGTGCTTACTTTTGTCTCTTGAGAGATTTAGGTGTAAGTGTAAAGGTAGGAGGAGGGCTCTTTATATAGCCCAAAGGATAAAGGATTCAACACATCCTCATGAATGTGGGATAAATGGAGATGTAGAGTTAGTTATGGATAAGGGGGGTTTAGATGGGGTTGAGTTAGCTTTAGGAGGGTTTAGTTTGTCCTCAAGTGGCTCATGTGGATAAAGGGGGTGTATTAATTAATCAAGATGTTTAATTAATACATGTGCAAGATTTTATAAGCTTTTAGATGGATTTTAGTATGATTTAGACCATTAGGAGGGAATTAAACCAATTAAATAGAGATTTATTGATTTAATGAGAAGGGAGGCTAATTAATTAATAATAATTAATTAGACTAGATAGAAGGTGTCGATTAACGAAAGGTCATTAATTAGGGTATGTGTTGGATAGGTGACTTAATTAATTAGCTTAATGTAATCAATTAACGACAATGGAAGAGAAGATGAGCGCCATTGACAATATGTTGTCAATTTGCGGGAAAGGAGATAATTAGTGCAATTTAAGTATTTAAATTGCTTAGGCATAATTATAGGTGTCTACATTTGCCCCTCTTTGGGGTGGCGTAAGTGACGCCACTTCAAAGATAGTAGACGGAAGAAAATTTTGAAGGGATAGAAGAAAAATTAGTAGGAGGGAGAGATGCCCCGATCGATCGTCGATGGGGTGATGGAAGAAATTGATCGACGATAAAAAAGGTGAGAGATAAGCGAGAAGAAAGGGGAAGAGGCGGGATGCCCGGTGAAAGATAAAATTAGGGGGAAAGGGAAGTGATGTAGAAGAAAATTGGAGGAGGGAAGAGAAGATCTTAGCCTCTAGCCTCTATTTATTTGGAAAAATTTAGATATCATCATATTGCGATAGGAACTACATCATCGGTCCTTATGAAAAATTTAAGCATACGAAAAGGTAGAATGACATGAAAATCCATACTACGAACAATTGTCCATTGCTGAAAATACCAAATATGTGCAACATATAATAATGCAATGTAATACAAGAAGGAAACAAGCTCATTTAACAGGGAAAAAAGTATGAACGCACATATCCAACCCAACAACGGTCAAGAAATTTGTATAATTGGTGAGTGAGGAGCTTAGGAAGAACAGGAGGATAACGGTGAGCAGTTGGAAAATTGATCAATTGGTGAGTGAGGAGCTTAGGAAGAATATCATGTTACTTAGCATTTAGATCAAAATTCAGAGGTGCAGGTAGCGGTAATACTTAGGATTCACTTACATGACCACATGTAGTAGACATAGGATTAGAATGAAGTGGAGAAGAAGAACTAGCATGGTCTTGAGAAGCATCCTTAAGATGTTGGATTTCAAATGTGAGAGATGTAATCATGGATTCCATAGCCTAAATTTAATCTTGAAATAAATAATGTAAATCTTGAATTGACTTACAAATGGATTGATTGGTTGTGACATTAGGACTAATAGAGTCATCGTGGAGATGATCGAAGATGGAAATTACTTGTGAAGGAAACATAGTTCTAGGGAGGTACATAGTGCTAGGGTGATTTAGAGAACATCTTTGTAAGGTGAGTCAATTTGAATAAATTGATGTGAGGACACTTAAGAAACCTTAGGAGCCATGAAATAAAATGAAATGAGAAAAATAGTGATCCAAAAGATTGATCACAAGTGGGGTTCACCAAATGATATAATAAAATTAGAATTATTATTATTAAACCCTATTATAGAGTAATTGATGTAAAAAATGATATACATATACTAAAGTATAGTATGGCACAAGAAAACAAGCATGTAAAGTATGAAACCCTAAGAAAGGGATATAGAAAAGATGACTTAGCTATTATATGCACAATCTAGAACTTATTTGGGAAGGGAGAAGTGATGAAAAAAATGAGAAGAGTTTCGTAAGTGTTTTCTACAAAATATGGAGTTCATGCATTCTCGCCAAATAGGGGTTCCTATAGTAGGGTAAGGGTGCCCATGCACTAATGATTGGATTTGGGCACTGTGATTGTGCGGGATCTCAAGATCTGATTTTTATGTGTTGTAGATGTGTCACAATATTTCATTGTTGATCACCTGATACTCACACATGAGTCACCAAAGGTGCCTATAACCTACAAAAGATAAGTTCACTTTTACAAGCCCACAAACCACATCAAAAATAAAAAGTGCAATATGGGGAGTCAAGGCTAACCTTGGAGGTCATCCCAAGAGTGAACTTATGATTGATCGTTTCATTACATATTAGAATCCATGTAGTTCTTATGTGTGTGTATAAACGGTGCCCTAAGAATCCTTGTGCGGGATGCACTTGATAGTGGGATAGTTTTTCTCAATAATGCAAATGTGTGGATGGAATATAATTAAATTACCTTTCTTATGTAGTGTATGGAGAATATATAGTCCCTTTTCCTTTAAATAGATGCTAGATTAATACCTTTGAGTGTTATAAGTGCCTTTTGAATGCAATATTAGGTGATAGTAATAATGTTTAGTGCTTGGTCCCTCATTTTGAACACATAAATATGTATGTATATGATTACATTGTTTGAATTTCATAATTGACAACTAGAAGGATGACCCATAAGTGAAAAATATGTCTAAAAGAGACCAAAAAGGAGTGAGTAATATAGAAAATGGTAAGGGCTCATAAAGGGGACAAAGCGCCTAACCGTTGTTGTCTGGATGGGTGCTGGTGTCTAAGGTCATAAAATATACATAAGTAAAGTTTTTACTGGGCTGTAGGGTGTGTAAGACCAAATAGGAAATAAGAGATAGAGAATATAGGCCAAATATAGTCATCAATCATTAGTTTTCTTGGTTAGCAATAATGTAAATGCTAGTATGATTTTAGGACCTAGAAATGTACCCAAGTGAATTGTTTTGTATCTACATCCTAAAGAATGTCCAACTTGACATAGAAAAACCCATAATCATGGCTCAAGTCATATACTATTAAAAATTTCTCTGGTTCTATTTTCTAGAACAAATCACTTCAAGCTCTAACTCATAGTGGAATACATTTGAACATATCAAACTCTGCAAGTACTCATTTAGGATTATAGGACTCAAGAACCAGTCTTGAGAGAAACTTGCTCCAACAATTCCAAATAAAATTCTAAGCTAAATCATCACCTGTAAATTATCAATGACACTTTTACCAACATGTACAATTACTAACATGCATATATCATGTGGAGAAAAGCAACCAAGCACACATGTTTCTTCAAGCCATATCAAGAAGGTAACTAGGGATTTATAGTCCATTAGGTCTTCAACTAAAAATCACTTCACCTTGAAAAACCAAGAGAATTATTACATTGTATCAAGTGCTTACATTCTATCCATGATGAAAACAAGCACTACAACATGCAAAATGATCAAACTCAACTCAAACCACAAGACTAACATTTTAGCCCTTAAGGCCAAAATTGGTAGGCTGAATTTGAGCACCTATATCTCAAAAATGTATTTAAGAAACATGTATAAAATTTTTCATGGATATCTAGCACATATCCCAAGGATTATGGAATAACTTATTTTTCTTCTTGAATCTTCCATCTTAGCCCTGAAACAAAAAAACTAAACTAGGGTTTTCTCTCTCTTCCTAAAATAGATGGAACACCAAACCAAAACCAAAATTATATGAGGAATCCTCTTCAAACCTTACGCATCATTTTTTCTTTACATGACATTTTAGATACCATATAATGCAAATTTCCCAAGTCACTTTAATAGGAGGGTTTTTCTAGGGTTTCAAACCAACTTATCTTCTTAATGATTGTTCAAAAAAACTTGATGATCAAACGACCTCTTTATTTTTGCAAAGCACTCTTAGCTCAATGTAAAAAATATTCCAAAACCTATGGGTCCCATGTAAAGTGTGTGTGATTTGGTGATCATCTGAAGTTTCTAATTTGAGCTGGTTGTTCCCTCTTCTCAACTCATTTTTACCAAAATGACATACTTTGACCCAAAACTTGTCATGAGGCATCATAAAAACACCCTCTAATTGAAAACACTCAACATATTTCTTAAATATTCTTGAAAGTATCTATCCACAATGACTTACCTATGTTATTCTATTGTGTATTCATCTTCTTACTTCCTAAGGACCATGAAACATCATCATATAACTAAGAAATAACTTAATATTCATAATACACCTCATATACAACATTACCATGCTCTTGGTAACTATGTCATAATGGAAAAAAATTGAAAAATAAGAAGGAGAGAGTGATGGATAAATGAAACCCTAGTTCTAGCGATGGCAAGGGCAAAGGGAACAAGAAAATTTCTAGTTTAGAGGTAAGAGAAAATCATCAGTCTAAGGGAAGATGTGGAAGGGAATGAGTGTTAGATGACTCTTGGAAGGATAAATCCATCTTAAATGGGATTAGACATGAACCGACTGCAATACGAGATTTCCTTAGCCTAAATAAAAGGACCGAGAGTATTATCTAGGATGTTTGGTTTAAGAAGAGGTTTTATGGGGATCGGGTGCAAGCAACCACCTCACTCGCTAATGATACATCAATAATCACCAATAAATAATAGTTCATGGTTGAGGTGAATTAGAGGGCTACTTCGAATAGGGTTGGGGTGAAGCATTTTAGGGATTACCGGGAGGAGGGTCTTATAAATTTTTGGCCTCTTTTAAGGATGTTGTCAATCAAAAACCTTCCCCATCTTTATCCCACCAAAGCATATATCGTGGATTTATCAAATGAGATTCCCTCACCGAGTCTAAAGAAACCATAGTATTGGAACACCTCCATTAATTATCCAATCTTATTGTCATTGGGATATTTAATGGCCTCGTGGTCATCCTCAACCAACCTCACATAATGGATTTTAGAAAACTAGACATCAAATTGTGAATTTTCCTTTTTCTTCAGGGGTTTCATTGTGGCGTAGTTTAAGGAGGATACATATTACCAAAAATGTCTGTAAAAAGGACCTTGGTTACGAGGTAGTGTGGGGTCGTTTTCACCCCGGTTTCCAAAGTTTGATCCTAATACCTACTCCATTTCCAAAATTCTAGTAAGAATTCACCTTCGAATATCCCTTTGCATTTCTGGTATGCTCTCGAGGATATTGGAAATGAATTGGGCATATTTTTAAAGGTGTATTTTTCCAGAGAAGCATTGGGTCTTTGTATGTATGCTAGATTATGTGCGAGATATAGATTCAAGCAAGGGTTTTCCCATTCAAATTATGCTAAAACTTGGAAATTTTCAACATGTCCAAAACCTAGATTATTTGAACACAACTTTTAGGTACCGCATCTTTCATAACCCAAGTCATCTGTAAGCTAATTTTTCGTAAGATAAGAGGAGTCAACAAATAAATCCCTCAGCAAGCAAAGGAAGATGCAATAACACCCAACATAACTCAGCTTCTAAGTCAGTTCACAAGGAAGCCGCTAGAGAGGCTCATCCAATGGTTTCAGGGAATGGACAAAAAAATCCATCGACAAGAATCCTAGGAATAATGTTGAAGATAATAAATCAGTTTGTGGTGGTGTGAAGCAGGTCATGAAATCAATAAATTTGAAAAAATGAATTTCGATTAGGAACCTAATCCTCGATACTTCCAATGATCTCATCTTGGTGGTAGCTTTAGATAAAAATCAATGGCATAAGGTTAGAAAGCAAAAAGGAAAGAAAGGATGATATGCAAACCTCCTCAGTTACTAGTCTTCATAGGAAGAACAGTAACTACCTGGTGCCTTTTTCTTTCCTTTTGGTTTGTCCTATATGTTTGTGTGTTTGGTTTAGTTTATTGTATTGATTGAATATCTCTCTTTGTTTAGGAAGGGACCCATGAACCCTCCGGTTCATATCTCTCGGTCAAAAGAATTTAATTATAAAAAATCACCATGCTCCTATCATGCTTGACCATGACTTCCTTACTCCAAAACTCCCGCCACCATGCCAAACCACATGCTCTAGGTATAAGAATTAGACTAGAATGACTGAATAAAGCCATACAACCCATAAGATGACCATGGGGATCACATGTAGGTACTTGAACACCTTTTACACAGCATACCAACCTTACTTGACCTCATAAAAACCTTCAATCAACTTTGGAGAGCTCATATCATGACCATACATACTAGACCATGCTCCATAACACCATAGGACTTCACCAAAATAAGACACTACCAATCAAACTTCATGTTTTAATTTTACTAACACCTCATGGGGACTCATATGACCTCTACACACCCTTTTTCCATCAATGGAATTTGACATCAATGACAACACCTAGACACAATGGCCAACAATCTCCCCCTTTTTCATTGATGGAAACCACCTTTAGAAACATTGATGGCAACCTCAAGAAAAAACACACCCACAAAACCTATTTTCCATTTTATTGAGCCTACTATCCCCTTTGACATCTATGAAAAAGTCCAAAGTGACAACTAGACATGGAAAAATACAACTCACAATGATAACAATTCACAAGACACACTTTCTCAAATGAATCCCCCTTAGATTGTACTTTCTTTTTCTTATCTTCAACAACAACTATAAGTGATCCATGAGTTTGAAAAATCATCCAAATAGACCCCCCGAGAAGATGTCCACCAAAATTTGTCTTCATTCATGTTCTACGTCCTCCTCTAGGTCTCAGTATCATGCCAAGATCTCAACTCTTCCTTCAAATGATAACATACCACCACTTAGGACTATGAGCCCTAAACAACATTTTCAGTCCAAATTTTAAAAAATTATCCTTGCTACAAAAGAAATGTCAACTTATGAAGCATCCTCTAATGACTCCCTTTGTCATCATTTAAACATACTCTAACTCGCCAAGAAAAATAGAATAGCTCATACCTTTCTCACATGTCATGGGAATAGATTAACAACATTAACATAGTCCTAAAATAACATTTCAAGTGCATTTTGTCTCTTTTGCATCATACTACAACTTTTAAATCAAATAACACGCTTACCCTACACCAATAATGACTATAAATGTCTCTAGCTTCTCCCTTTTAGGTTTGTGAATACTCAATATCCTCTTCAAAACGATGCAAACCAATTATATGATAAGGATCACCATAAAATAATTTTTAACCACTATATATCATCCGAGAACACAATTTTTTTCCTTTATTATTCTATCGATGCTTGACCAACACATACGGTCTCTTCATATAACGTCCAAAATGCAATATTACACTAGGTGTACCTCAACTTCATGAATCAAGACCGAGATGTAGGAAAACATACCTTGAGAGAAACATCATGTGGAAAAATCCATGATAATAAATAGTCCTCCTTTAAAAAGTTTTCTAGATGACCTTTGTAGGTTAATTTAGACCCAACACATAGATTATAGCAAGATAAGCTTCTTTGAGTGACGACAAAAAAATATGTTGCATGAATTCTTCTTCCTTAGACAATATTAGAACCTTGATGACAATATTCATGAAACTCGGACTTGAGATAGAACTTAAACACACACAGACACAACTACAGTCCTCAATGCCATTATTATGCAAATAATTTTCTCCAAACATTGCTATAGGACCTTAAAAAGGCCTTCAACTTAATCACTAGGGCATGACTCCCTTGAGATATTGTATTCTTCTATGAATGCCAAAACTTCTTTTATACTGACTTAAAGCTTGAAGCACAAGATTTTAAATTTTGATGAAGCATGATATCAACATTCTTAGAACTTTGTTTTCAACCTTGGACCACAATTTCATAGCATATGACAACTTTTCTCAAGTAAATACTGACCTCAAAATGACACAACCACTCCATATTGATGATTCTCGAGATACTTAAGACCTCCATGAGAAAATACTCATCATATTTGACCTTAGAGTGAGTGTTAGCAACATTCGAGCTCTTACTCAACAACACAAATTGTAGAGCACACTATTGACATAACACAAAGAAATTTGAGTAACCTTTTAGAATGAGATCAGACTTCATACCTTAATGGAGCACAATAACAAATTTTTAGACCTCCATACATGATTACAAATTGAAATATTCATGAGTTACTTGTACTTTACAGAGTCCTTGATGACTATAGTTAGGACATGAGCATGTATTCATCTTATTAAATTCACAACATATTACCTAATCACTATGATACTTGACACCCCCTAGGAATATTCTCTTTAATATTCTTAGACTAGGAACTTCTTGATTCATATATCAAGACTTCATTCATGTCATAGACTCCATAGTATATTTTTCATACCTTTTGGCCATGTGGGATTTTATATCATATTCCTTCAAGGTATCTAAAACCCTTAATGCTCCACATGGAGTTGTGCACCATCATCAATAATGAGACCTTCATCCTTCGAGATCTAGTCAAGAAAAACTCATTTTTCAATATACTTCTTACACATCTAAGGATATGAAACTTCACGATAGTCAACTTCTCAACAATATTCTTGGAATTAAACAAGACCTTAAACAAATATTTATAAAACTATACCTGGCTCTCATACTTTTATACCTTGAATGAATTTCTTTAACCAATTATATCTTGTTATATGCTTTCTCTAAGCATACTTGACATTCATATCTTGGAGAACATATTCATTAGAGAAGATACCAAATTCTTCATACTTTATTCAAACTTGAATCACATGGTTTTCATGATATCAATCCTCAAGGATATCTTCCTACAAAAACTAATTATCTCCTAAATGTAAAAGAGCACATAACCTTGAATCTTTAATAAGCTGCCATCTTTTATATGAATTCTAAACTTTTTACCTACATACCTTGTCATTGGTCATAATTAGCTCTTATCCCTTGAAATTCATGTATTGATACTCCCCTTGGGATGAAATCCACCTCTCAGACTCTTGAAAATTCATGTCATGCAAAACAAATGATATTGACTCTAGATCCCATCTTAACAAGGTTAAACCAAGATACTTTGCTACTATGAAAAATAGTTTGACCTTGAAACAATAACTCAATTAATATACCTTCTTAATACTTTAACTATTACAACATAATAGTCAAAACCCTTAAAAATCTCACAAGATATTGTATCCACTCATAACTTAAATTATCCTTCTAAAATCCTTCTAAAATACCTCATGACGATTGCACCATCGGGACACAAACCATTTAGAGATAAAAAAAAAAAGTAATGGATGAATCTTCCCAATTTTACAAAACACTTTAAGAATGAACACATACCATACTCACTCTAGAATGATGAAAAAAGAGACATTGACATAACAACTTCTAGAGACACACGTAAAATTCACAAGTAAACCTACAATCAAACATCTCATAATCTTCATACATTAGGTGATCAAGAAATGATACATGACTATCTCAATCATTAGATTATCAAAAATTCACATCATGAACTTGAAACCTTTTTCACAATTAGACCTCTCAAGCAAGACAAGGAATCTTAACACCATCACACAAATATTTAGTTTGAGACTAGAGCACTCGTAGATGACTATGATATCACTATCAAAACCTGAACAAACCTTCACACTTTGCTCTTAACAATCTCGAGAGACCTTTTACATATTTTTGACACCAATGATTTAAACCTTTTTAGATCATGACACATCAGACTTATCATAGAAGACAATATGATAGATAATATCTACAAACTCAGACACCTATCAACAACAAGGACTATAGAACTCATGGATAGATAAGAGTACATACCTTATAATTCTTTAGATAAGAGTACAAGCTGTCGGGAACATATGAATTTCCATGGATCTTGCTTCTTCAAATAAAGAAAACATATATCCTTGATTTGATTTTTTCTTGATGAACTTGTTTTACATTTTTATTGAACTAGTCCCCTTTCTAACAAACTTCATTATATTAGCATTTATGTTGAGCATCTTTTCCTTTGAAGCATCATTCTTATCATGCCTTGACTCTTCAACCCTTATAATCTGCATATTAGACTGAGAAACAATTCTCTTGACCTCATTTTCTTAATCGACCACCTTCTTGACCTTAGGATCTGACATGTTAGACTTAGAATCATTCATGGGACTAATTTTCCTATTGAATACTCTTAAATTTTGAGATTGAAACCTATTGATGAACCAAGAAGTTTCACCTTGATAGAAATGTCTTGTAATATGACCCTGTTTCTAAAAATTGTAACACACAACATTATTCTTTCCTCTTGACTCATATACACTTAAGTTATAGAATCAATCCTTAGCCTTGTGATCATAATCACAACATGAGTATCATTCACCTTTGAAGCTTTCACCATTACTAGAAGACCTTCTTTTACAATCTCTAGCTTTATGACCAAAATCATGACAAAAATAACAATAACCATTGACAAAAACACCATACCTCATTACATTAGGTTGTCTAAAATGGTTATAACTTCTTGATTCATCCTTCTTGGTCACCTTCATGTTTTATTGATTACTAGGTCCATCTTTTTCATCTTCATACCTTTTAATGTACACTTCTTTGAAACCTAAACTAGTCATATCACTAGTTGACCTTTGGTTATTCAACATACCATATAGGGCTTCATAAATTATTTCAACTTATTATAGGTCTTCAACCTTATGTGTACCTACTCTAATTATGATTTTAAGTATCTCAACTCATCTTTATACCTATTACAATATTTTTCTTTAGCTTTTAGGGTTTTTGTCACACTCTTGACTAGTGATTTCAAATCCTTGGTGGCTTGACCATGAATCCATGAAACTGATCTGATCTTATAAACTATGAATCAAGGACTTGATAACTTCATACTTATTTCTTAGAGTTTCTCCAACATCAAATGATTTACCCATTGCTTGTAGTTCAAGATGATTTTCTTGAGTTGTCAAACTTGCTTCACAATGACAAGCTCTCATACCAATTATTGGAAGCATAATGGACTAGGGGGATGAATCAATCCTATAAAAATTTCATTTTACTTTCCACAATATACGTGTGTCATTTAGACCATTCATATAATCATCCATGAACCGTATGAGCTTATTAGGTGTGTATTAAACAATCACGTGTGAGAATAAAAAGAGAGAACACATGACACTAGATATAAGTGGGAAACCCTCAAGGGGAAGAAAATATGCTAAAATCTTAGCTTATATTACACAAAGAAAGGACTTGCAAGAATATTACACATCCTATAAGATTTTTTTATAGAGGCACCCACCTCACAAGGAACACCAACCCCTAAATCTTTACTAATATGAATCACAACAAAGGACTCCTATGAATATTAAACTTAATAAGAAATTTTATAAAATAGTGATCACATATGATAGGATTCTCACAAAACTGATTGTGATCCAAATTCATCTCTAAAACACATCAACCCTCTTCAAACTTCTCTCTCCTTCAAATTTCTCAAATCTTTCTTGTCATGGTTGATTAGGTCATTTGCATTTACATTAATAGTCCTCAATATTATTTAAGTATTAAAAATTCTTATAATCTCTTTCTATAACCCCTATACACTCTTTAAACTCCTTTAGGTCACACTTTTCTCGCTTTCTCAACTAGTCACAAATGACTCATTTCACTAGCTTATATACCCAAAACTAGCTTATAAGACTCATGGGTAAGACATGAACAAGTAGGTCAGTCATCCCAACTCAAAAACATAACAAAAAAATCATATAAATCATCTCAAATGACCCAAATGGGTTGGCATGGGTCATGACAAGACCATGTTCAAGCTCTAAGATGCACAATCGAGCTCAAAACATGCTTTCCAAGCAACAACGAATGTATCATGATCTTCAAAGGCATAAATTAAAATTTTTGTGGCTCGAGAAGAATAAAAAATATAGAAGTACTTGAAAAACCTTAATTAATCCCAAGAACCTTTGCATCAGCTCCAAACATCATGAAGTATTTCAAGAAGCAAGTGAACCCCACTAGATCTTCAATTCCCATAAATTTAGTCCTGAAGAACGACCAACTTAACATAGAAAAACTCATCATCATGGCTCAAGTAATATACCATTGTAAATTTCTCTAAGATTATTTTTATAAAACTCACTTCAAGCTCCAACTCATAGTGGAAGACCTCCAAAATCTTAAACTCTACAATCTGTTCATTTAGTATTTTAGGACTCAAGAGCCGAGTCTTGAGAGAAACTTTTTCCAACACTTCCAAGTAAACTTATAAGCTCAACCATCAGCTGGAACATATCAAGGAAAATTTTACCAACATGTACAAGAACTAACATGCATAGCTCATGTGGATAAAAGCAACCAAGCACACTTGTTTCTTCAAGCCATCTCAAGAGCCAACTAGGGATTTCTAAGCCATTAGGTCTTCAACTAAATATCACTTCACCATAAAAACAATAGAATTAAAACATAATATCAAGTTCCTAAATGATATCCATAATGAAAAACATGTACTACAATATGCAAAATGATCAAACTCAACTCAAACCACAAGACAAGCATTTTAGCCCTCAAGGCCAAAATTAGAAGGTTGACTTTGAGAAATTGTATATAAAAATTCTATAAGAAACATAAATAATTTTTTTCATGGTGTAGACATAAATATATGCACATTAGACAATATTTAGCTTGGTCTTATACTACCATTTAGAAGGTTCTCAAGTGGTTAAAGTAATAGTTAATCCCACATTTTGGCCATCTTTGTTTTATATTTTATTTCATACCTCCGTGTATTTTCCAAGCACATACCCACCCATTTTACAACTTCCCTGTCATTCTATCCCAAAATCAGGGCACCCTAGCCTCTACGAGGGCACCCTAGTCCCACTTCGGGTGCCTCGGTCTATGTACATCTTCTCTCGCTTCTTTTTGGGGCTTTTCTAGCCATTTGTTATCTTTATCTTTTCCTCAGATTTCAGCCTTGTCGGGATTAATTACAAAATTAAACCTGAGAGCCCTATAAATATATAGCTTATAAGACCATAGTGAGGGTCCTAGCGTCACACATTACTATCACGACATATAGAGTTGTATCCATTACATCACTTACATCTATTAGTGTCATGCATCAAAGCTAGGATATCTACATCACACACACTACATGGGGGAGGGATCCTATTGTATTCCATGCACACATTCTACCTACATTTTCTATAGTTACTATTGATTTCTATTTCAAAAGTGCACGTGACACGAGAGAACCTAGGGCATAACATTCACACACACACACACACACACACACACACAAATCTACGTCCGAGTCCAAAATGTAGTGTAATGCTCAAAGTGATAAGATCACTAGTTTGGTGACCGAGGTTAGACCGACCCATTTATTTGCATCTTTTATTTTTATAGCATTTGATACTTCTCTTTACATTGCAGGTCATTTTCCATTTCATCGAGTGGATCCAACACAACAAATAGACAGGGTTTCAAACCAAGTTGTGACATTTCCGAACTCAAATTTTGAGCATTTATAGTGTTCAGAGCACCCAAATTATAGACCAAGGCACCTTGGGGTGCCCCAATACACTCCCAGGCACCTCAGACATCTCAATTTTTTTCCTTCGTAGGGTCCCTAAATGTTCTTATGTAATTATAGATTTTCTATTCAAACCTATGACAAACTATGACAATCTTCTCCAATTAGCTAAGCTATTTCCTTCCCTTCTCTTACATACTTAGGGTTTTATTTCACTTATAATAATTAATTACAATTATTCCATACTATTTTATTTCATTTATACAACATTTTAGTCCTCCTAATTAGATTAGCATTAATACCCTAATACCCCCATTTAGGTCACTTAGGTCATATTTTTGTTAATCATTTTGGTGAAATCGACGTCTTTCATGCTTAGGATCCTTATTCTTATTATATCACGAGTAAAGCTTCTTTATCTGATTTACTTAAGAGATATCCCACTTTTCAGGCTATTTTCCAACAATCCCTAGACACTAAGTATTTTGATGACAATATGCCACCACACGAATTAAGTGTTATGCTTCATTATTTATTTGTCGACCATGATCTTGATGACCATCCATCTAAACAACCTATCTTAGTCTTGATTCATGCCTTGTATGAAAGATTTTATATCATGGAATCCACAATCACATCCCTTAGATTTGAAGGTCAACCATCTAAGGATGCTTCTCAATCATGTACATCCTCTATCCAATCTATGGAATCAACAATCACATCTCTTAGATCTGAACTACAACAACTTAATGATACTTCTTAATCATAGATATCCTCTATTTAATCTATGGAATACACCATCACATCCCTTAGATATAAAAATCAACAGTTTATGGATGTTTCTCAATTACATGTTTGTTCTTCTTTGTCGTCTCCTATTTAATCTATGTCCACTACATGTCATATAGTTGAACCTCAAGTCACGCCATCACCAGAACCTCTCATACTTGATCACAATGCTAAGCCACATGAAATTCTATCCCAACTTCTTAGTTTTCAATTTATTCTTCTACCACCTACTCATTTTTATCCTCCTTATCAGAAATCAAAACACCAAGATCATCCATATTTCCATTATCACCGAATCAATGGGCATAATGACCACAATTGCTATGCTTTACGATGTAGAATCAAACATCTTGAGTGTCAGGGATTTATCTCATTCAATGGAAAACATCCTATTGCACGCCCACCTACAAATACTACATCTAAATGGGATCCAAAAGCTACTCCTTCTACATCTAAGGACCCCCACCCTACTGATTCTCATACACATTCTTCGGTTAGTCAAGAGTCGCTAAGCAACCACCTACAATGTCATCAAGTCAACATAAGCAACAACCTCTCCAAATTATTTCACCACCTCCTCCTCCTCAGTTATCTCCATCATTATCAAATCAAAGCAAGCCATCACTTCTACGGTCTTCTCTATGTCAAGTTCTCTTGCAAGTCATCTATTGTATTACCAAGCCAACATGATCAGCCCACCACACTACCAAGTCCTCCGCAACAATCACCACCTAAAGTTAAGATTATTGTTACATCATCTGCTATATATCCTACACACATTAATGATTGTGACTCTAATGATGTTTAATATTATGAAGGACCATGTGATGGTCATACTTCTCCTTCACATCCCATCACTTTTGTTAAGGAAAATACTCCATACATTGATCCAATTAGTGTCTTTTTATTTGACCTTCATCACATACATACTTGGGGGCATAAAAATTACACAATTCACCCCCTTATAATCTTAGCATAGACACATCTTTCATCTTTTCATTTTCATATAGGTGATTTCATCACACATTTTAGACTTGTCATACCCAATGATGCACTCTTGTGCTTTAGTTCACACTCGAATGTTGAGGGATTACCATTACACTGAACCCCACACACTACACTATAGGTTATACACATTTACACTCCATCATAATTTATATACATAGCCTACATCATACATTATCCTATACGCACCTCATCTACTAGTCATTTATACATCATCTTCTACATACTACACTAGTCGTTATATCGTTTGCATCTAGTTTTCTCTTCCTTTTGTACATTCCAAATTTAGGCTAGGTCACATTATACATGGGTCTTGATTTAAATTCTATCACTAAACATTCTATTTCTATTTCCCATTTTCACCACATCTTGCATCATCTACACATCATACCTTTCTTACATTGTATTATTCACATAGTGCATCATATTATTATATACTACACTAGATTCCATCATACATTGGCCTAGTTTCATCTATCATCCTTACATATTCTATTACTATCTACACCTATTTGTAAATTTCCTACATTACACATAATATATACCCTACATTACATTTCCCACACTACACATTTACATAACATATTCATCACTTGGTCATTTATTCTACATTGTCTTCTACGCACTACACTCGATATCTTATGACACACTTTAGTTCCTCGGTACATACTTGACTGCTTTGAGGGTTTACCAATCAAATTAACCTTACCTACATATAACATGTCATCATACCACATTCATCGGACTAGTGACCAACGCTCTAGGCTATATCGTCACCCACAATCATCATCACATACTATAGTGGTATACACCTTAGGTTAAATCACCACTCTTTTCATCAATTCTACATCATCCTATTACATTATATCATCTTCTATTATATCATCCTATTACATTTTTATTTTCTCAATTCAAAATTATTCCATTACATTATCATGCCTTCAATCATCATGTAGTGGTATACACCTTAGGTTAAATCACCACTCTTTTCATCAATTTCTCATTATCCTCTTACATCCTATCATCACATATTCTATTATCCTATTCTAAGTATTTCTATCACATCATTATCTATCCTATTGATAACATAGTGGTACATAATTAGTGCTAAAAACCACCTTCCACTATCCACCACATACTCATTTACACTTCATAAACCCTCATCACTTATCTCGTAGTGACATATGTTATAGGCTAAATAATCACCTTCTTCTTCTATTATATACTGATATATGCTTAGGGATAAATTATAATTCATCTAGTCAACAAAGTTGTGGTATATTCTTGCGCTATAGGGTCCTAGTACATCTACCTATATGTAAAATTTCATAACCCTTACATAGACACACTCATCGCAGCGCTAGACACAACCAACACTACTTGACCATTTCCGATGACACACTCTCATTTACGGTTCATTCTTGATATTAAGGGGAAAAATGAACCTCACCGCATACACTTCCATACACTTAGGGGGCATGTTGATCATATCATTCCATCTTTCATTCCATTCCATCCAGACACAACTGATTGCATTGTCTTGGGGGCATTTAATTTTGCTTACTAGTGTTTTACATGTTCACTTTACTACACATGTTAGATTTATTTATTATATGTCATTATCATACACACATGTGTGTTCAATAATTTTTTTAGTTTGATTACAGATACAAGAATTAACATGTGGCATGGATGCTTTCCTTCTACCCTTCCTATCTTTGGTCTTTGGGGCATCCACATTCAGCTTATCCAAGTGTTATTGTTTCATTTTTGGTACTTATAATCTTATTACTTTCTTATACAAGATTTGAAATATTGGTTATCACTCTAACATGCTAATGAGTGTTCCATGTGCAATACTTTTTTGCAAGATTTCATGTTTCCTTGATTACTTGTTTGTTTCTACTTGTCTCCTCCATTTTCTATTGTATGCGGGATTTTCCCTTTACTTGTGTGCACACTTGTCTACTATTTGCAGCCATGATGGCCTTGAGTGTCTTATGACATCGTGAGTGATGTAACTTGTTTGTAACCCCCTTTATGTGGCCTTCTTGAAATTTCTTACGTGTTTACACTATTGTGCTTGGTATTTTTATACAATGTTTGTGTTTTTACACCGATTTCATGCATGTTCTTTCGGACTAACACTTGTTTTTTCTAGCCATCCCCTTTTGTGCACGTCTTGGTATCTACCAAGTTATTTCCCTTTCCCCTCTAGGGTTGAGTTGGTTATAGGTTAGAATGCAGTTGGTCTAGTTTTGGGCCACGTTTTCCTTTTCGAGTCATCGCATGTGCCCCCAAAGAGGGGGGCATCATTGAGGGTTTTCTGTTAATACAACCTATTTACTTTGGTTCACAAACTACGAGTGAGTTCAAAACATTCTACGAACTCCATAAAAAGTAGCCATAACAAGACATGGTGTCCTTTAGCAATTCTACGGAGTAGTTACAGGATTAGGGGTTACAATGGGTGTGCCTCTCTACACTTCTCCATCTAGTAGTGTTGGATTGCCTAAAAACTAGGATAGTAGAAAGTTATCTTCAAAAAATTTCAGTAGAAGTGGTTAGAATTGGAAGACACAGAGTATTTCATCCCTACACTTCTTTAGCTAGGGTGGCATGAGATCTCGAAAAACTTCATGACGATCAAGACAGATATCCTTCTACACCCTTCTTCTCGAAATGGATTAGGTACACATGTTTCATTTACACTTTTTCTAGCATATTTTATATTTGTGTACTTTACACATTTCTATATACATGCACATCATTTTTATATACATACATATTTGACTACTTGATAATTTTCTCCTTGCAAGTCCATTGTACGAGAAACAAGCAATCAAATTAGGGCGCAACAATAACAATGACAAAGAAAACACACCACTACATGAATTTTCCTTTATTAACCATGTAGGTACACTACACACGCATTCCACACTAGGTTCACTCTCATCAATTTTTATGCACCTTTTTCATCTTTAGAATCCACACTCCTCCATATTTTTCTTTTTGTCATTCCACACTTGATTCTAGTCCATCAACATGTATTCTTCTACAATCTACATAGATATCAAGTATGCATCTCTATTTATTTTATGTTCTTGAGCTTTCCACTCACCAACATTAAGTGGGGGAAAATGTAGACACAAAAATATGCACATTAGGAAATATTTAGCCCAGTCTTATAATACTATTTAGAAGGTTCTCAAGTGGTTAAAGTACTAATTAATACCACCTTTTGGAAATCTTTGTTTTATATTATATTTCATACCTCCCGTGTATTTTTCAGCACATACCCACCCATTACACACCTCTACCATCATTCTAGCCCAAAATTATGGTGCCCTAGCCTATACTTGGGCACCCTGAGGTGCCTTGGTCCTACTTCTAGGTACCTGGTCTATGCACATCTTCTCTTATTGATTTTAGAGGATTTTCTAGCCATTTGTTATCTTTATCTTATCTTTTCCTTAGTCATCCTTGTCGAGATTGGTTATGAAATTAAAGCCGTGAGACCTATAAATATAAAGCTTATAAGATCATAGTGATGGTCCTAATGTCACACATTACTATCACTCCATCTAGAGTTGTATCCATTGCATCACTTACATCAATTAGTGTCATGTATCAAGGCTAGGAGATCTGCATCACACACACTACATAGGGGGATGTATTTTATTCTATTCCATGCACACATTATACTTACATTTTTATAGTTACTATTGCTCACTACTTCACTGATTGGCATAAGAGCACGTAGGGCATGACATGCATGCGTGCACACACACACACACACACCGTAACTACATCTAAGTCTGAAATGTAGTGTAACAATCAAGTGATAAGACCACTATTTTTGCAGCTAAGGTCACATCCGACCCATTCATTTGCATATTTTATTTTTCTAGGGTTTTACACTTCTCTTTGCATTACGGGTATTTTTCTAGTTCATCTGGAAGATCCAGGGGTGAAAAATAGGAAGGGTTTCATACCAAGTTATAACACTTTTGAACTCACATTTTGAGCATTTATAATGTTTAGAGTGCCCAAATTTTAGACCAACACACCCCGGTGCCCTAGTACACTCCTGTGCACCTCAAACATCTCATATTTTCTAGATCTACCCTTTGTAGGGTCCGTGAATGTTCGTTTGCACTTTTAGATTTTCATTCGAGACCTACTACAAAAACTATGATAGTCTTCTCCAATTAGATAAGCTATTTCCTTCCCTTCTCTTGCATACTTAGGGTTTTATTTCACTTAGAATAATTAATTACAATTATTCCATACTGTTTTAGTTCATTTATACAACGTTTTAGTCCTCCTAATTAGATTATCATTAATACCCTAATACCCCATTTAGGTCACTTAGGTCCTATTTTTGTGAATCACATGGCTATCTATCACGTCTCCCAAGGATTCTGGAATAGTTTGGTTTTCATCCTAAAGCTTCCATCTTAGCACTGAAACAAAGCAAAAACCCATAAAACTATGGTTTTTATCTCTCTTACCAAAACATCTGGAACACCAAACCACAACCAAAATGAGATATGAGGAATCCTCTTCAACCTTGATGCTTTAATTTTTCATGTCAAGACATTTAGATACCATATAATGCAAATTTCCCAAGACGCTCTAGTAGGAGGTTTTTTTAGGGTTTCAAACCAACTTTTTTTTAATATTAGGTAAAAGAGGGTTGATGGGACCCTACCCTATACTGATAAGCAACTAGTATTATGATAAAATACTTGGGATTATAAAAACCAAATATAATAGAGTCTATAGAACACATAACTACAACACTCATTCAATAAACTAACAACATATATGAAACTAATGACCAAAAACAACAAACAACCAAAATCCATCATTCATTATTTTTCTCATAGTTGGCTAGTAGAGTGGCCCATTCCATTGTGAGATACTCAATATTAGTGCCCAAATTGATAAGATTTTCCTTAGATAGTACTCATTATTTTTGAAGTCCTGACCCTCACCTTTTTATATGCATCGTTGACCGGCTACCCCATAATCCGGAGGTATTGAATCGTTGTCTTGATATTCATAATTCTCCACTCATTGAACTGTTGGAACATAAAATTTGACTAATCCATGTCATTGTCCAAACCCTTGAATTTTTCTTCTAGAACCTCAATACTACCACCACTCAAAATTTGAGCCACATCCTCCACCTTCGTTTTCATGGAGTGTCAATCATTAAGGATGAACTAGATTATGCTTTTAGTGAGGCAAGTATCAGTCTTCATGTTCTTAAGGTCTTCAATAAGCTTGGTCAAAACCACACCATGCTCAACACCTTGAAATTCAGCTTGGGTTTTTCCTTTGATTTATCAACGACCCGTTTCTCCTATTGGATGGTCTCTCCCGTACTCACTTGTTTCATAGTTAGGTCCTTAACATATTTCTTATTAAGGTCTTGAAGACCCTTAACCACTGCCATCTCTTCAACATTTTTCTCCTCCTCATCACTTGAAGAGGAAGATTCACTAGATTCCTCTTCCTTTGAGTTATAATAATCCTTAATAGAAAATTCTTCTAGATATTTTGACAACACACTCACACCCTTGACTTTGTTTTCCATATCCATTGTGCATCTCCTCACAATAGCCATTATAAACCCTTTATGTAAGGGCACACTCATTTTGCATTTTTAAACTGATCTAAAGTAGCACGAGAGAACACAACATGTAATATAGAAAGCTATAACTATGTCCATGCCAAATAAATTTTAACATGGGAAGATGGTATGCATATATACACTTATGACATCCCTCTAAAGTAACAAATGTATCAAGTTTAAATAAATCTCATTGAAAGGGTTAGTAGATAATTCCTTAAACACCCAACAAAGTGATTGGTGAGTTTTTCTTTACCTCATAGGAATAACTTATATTCTTAAAAAAATCCTTCTTGGGTTTGTATACTTCACGTCCCTCTATTCCCATACCCATGAAATATGCCACCGTGTGGATGGATAGATCAATCTTGACCCCGGGAATCGTCACACGCCACTAATCCATTTCTTCACAGGGGTCCTGTAAATCCAAACTCTTTACTAAGCTGAATATTATGTCCAAAAATTTTCAAAAAGGGGCCAAACCCATCCTTTCAAAGACCTCCATAGCCTCGGGTTTAATTTAGCTTCAATCCCTTGGATCTATTTGAACCAGTCATCCCTCATTTTATTTCTATCACCAACCCCGTAAATACCTTTCTCTTCACCACCGCACAACCACATTGCCAAAATTAAAATCCTACCATTAAGATTTTGGGAACTCAGGATAATAAAAAGTTTACACAAGCGAAACCCTCTCTTATCATGATTAAAACAACCCCTGCACAATTTACCAAAGATCCCAAAAATCTTGCCCATAAAAGCATGAGAACTTGGAGTCCCCTACCTAGTCATGTCACTGTAATCAATTAATAATATTTGTGTCACCATATTCTTTCTCTAATTTGGCACACACCATAGGATCAATATCATTAAGATTATAAATCAATTTCATGTCCTCACTCAAAACCCCTTTATTAGAAAAATGATCCACTATGTAGTTTGATTCTTTATAGATATATTTGGAAGTAATTCCTTCAAAATTACTAACCATATCCTTAATTCTAGAAATAGAATCATAAATAGAGATAGAGGTGGATCCCTTTTTCTTTCCAAAGGAAAAGTCTTAGATTTATTACTTCAAAAAAAGTGAAAAAATGCACAAACATATAAACCCCCATAGTGAACAAGAAGCCAACCAAGAAAAAATGTAGACCAGTCCCAAAAATACTCCCAAAAATACATGAGAACCCAAGACTACCATGCTAGGAAAGAAACTAGTGCCACCAATGGCACAAAAGAACCATAGAAAAATGATCACCATCCAAAGGAAAAATATATGAATAAAGGATATTAAAATAAATAAATAAAGATAATACATCCTAATTCATATAGTCGAAAGTCTGTGATAGTATTCAAAATGAGAATTCTCCATCGGTTTGATAATATGCATCTGTCCAAGAACCATTTGAATGCCTTCTTTTGATAACCGATCAGCCAAAACGTTGCATGCCCTAAAAATGTGAGTAATATCAAAAACTTCAAAAGCATTATTTGAATCTTTGATTTTCTCCAGTAGCGGTTGTAGTTTAGTATGGCGACACTTTTTCTCCCTTTAATCTAGTTTACCACAAGTAAAGAGTACCCCATAACCTGAATAGATTTAACAAATCTCTCTAAAGAAAATAGTAGGGAGTATTTAAATACCGTAATTTTAGCATAATTATTTGCTCCATGTCCCAACCTCATCTTAATTTTAAAGAAATGAGAATCTGAAAGATACAGAACCCTCGACCTCCACAAATGGAAGGATCACCCCGAGCAACCCCATAACAAAAATACATGGAAAATTCCTATTAATATTTTCTTTCACCACGATCCTCTACCTTATTCTACCAGTAACTTGCAGATATTGAGAAAGGTTACCAATACCCCGAGTAGGAACTAAAATTGGCTCCATATGTTTTGCTTCAAAATGTTCTTGTTTAAGCAAGCCAAATACCCCAGAAGATGATTAGTGGAAGTGATTTCATATGTCTATTTGTTGCACTAGTAATATAATCCTTTAAGGCCTCATCCAAAGATATCCCTTACCGGATACACATTTCCTTCAATAATATAGATCATTCATCCCAAACCACCTTAGTATACTTGCATGAAAGAAAAGATGTTCAACACTTACAAAATATGATTTACAGAGGATGCACTAGCAAGGGCCATGGTACTACCTTTTCTTGAGATTATCCCAAGTTCGGGCCTTATTCTCCATAACACACCACATCAATAAATGAGACTTGTGTGGGCATTTTATCTTCCATATTCACTTCCACCACTATATTATTTCTCTTTGAAAATGATCTCGCATTTAGCTTAATATATCCACCTTTGGAAGTATAACAACTAGAGGGATTTTTGTCCCATATAAGAATGTCCTCCTCCTCACAAAATTTGGTATGGGAAGATTTAAGAACATTAATATTCTCTCGACCATATACCGCCTTCTTCATCTTGCCCAATCCCACCCGATCAGCCTTCTTCCATCCTTGATGCCAAAGGGAAGTCTCAAGGGTCATCACTTGTTATAAATAACAAAAACCTCTTTCTTGTAGCTGAATAACCATTTCCTATGGAAGAAAATGATACCCCTACTTCCCAGTACCCAAGGATCCAATCCTAAGAGAACATGTCTTCCATTACCAATCTGCCATACCAATCCACTTCCAACCACGCTAAAGGAATTTATAATGGATTTCCATATGATGGAAGCATTGATTAACTTTTTGTGGTTCTTGATCCAATATGACATTGAAGAAGGAGATATATATATATTTAATCACCTCATTCCACAAGCTATTGGTGGAAATAAGCCTCAAACCCCTTTAGCCTCCAGAGCATTAGAGAATAAGAAAATATTCATTAAGCCCCCAACCTTCCATAGCTTTAGGTGTTTTAACTCTTTCCCATCTAACCCAAGTCATAAAGTGTTGTTCCTTATGTCCTTGCCAAATAAATGAGGAGAAGAGCCTACGAGCCTTCTCTAAAATGACCTTTAGGATCCATTCTAGAGACATCCAATAAACAGGATCGCTTCTAGCACCGACTTAACCAAAACCAACCTTCCTACCCTTGATAGCCACTTGTGGCACAATACTTTGATCCTTTTTCTCGGTTTAGCAATCAACCACACCTAATTCTCTTTACGGTAACAATTGGGATTTAAATGGAACCCTAATTACTTCAACCAAACTTCAACGATTTCTAAAATAAAACCAAATTTGCTAACAAAATATTCCCCTTCTTCCACCCCCAAATTATGACAAGATATATTGGATTTTCGGTCATTAATAACCATTCCCATGGCATTCCTAAACAAATGCATAATGGATTTTAACTTGTCTACTTCCCTACGTGATCCATCATAGAAAATTAAAATGCCATTAAAAAACCAAATGAGAGATATATAAAACTTGAGTAATTTTAAGACCTTTGTAACTCCCATTTTGTTTTGCCTCCAACAAATCCCTGCTCATCCCTTCGCAACCAACATAAAAATAAGTGGTGATAGAGGAAATCCCTTCCTTAGACCTCTTTTGGCATAAAATAAAGGTGAGGCAACACCATTGATAAGTACCGCAAAGGATACAATAGTGATGCAACTCATCACCCAATTAATAAAACAAATCTCAAAACCTAGATGTGTGAGTAATAGCTTGATGTAGAGCCAACTCATCCGATCATATGCCTTTGAAAGATCAAGTTTTATGACAGCCCCTTTAAGATTATTTACCTTTAAACTGTGGAGACCCACCCGTGCCACTCCAATAGCTTCATGAATCTTCCTACCTTCCATGAAACCAAATTTTTCCTTGTATATTAATTTGGACAATATCACCTTAAGTCTACTGGTGATAATATTTGTAATGATTTTATGTATGAAATTACATAAATAAATAGCCCGAACTCATTATAATACTCCAGATCATCAAACTTTGGAATGAGGGTAAGGACATTAGAATTGAAAGAGCCATAAATCTTTCAAGACCTCCTAAATTCCTCCACAAGCCTCAATAGATCCTCACATAAAAAGTCAAGAAATCCCAAGTAAAACTCAAATGACCATCCATTTGGTGCTTGGATTTTATCCTTTTGGGAACTATAAAGAGTCTCAGTGATTTCCTCCATGGAAACAACAACCATCACTCACCATTATCAACCTCATTAGTAAAACCTAGAAAATATTGAGCTATCTTTACCAATTCAACTATACAAGATTCATATGGGCTTTATAGATTGAATTAAAATAATCAATTCCCAAATTTTCCAGCTCATTAAACAAAGAAATCCTCTCACCATTATAATTTTTGAGACCCCTTATTGTATTTCCCATCTTGCGATTATGTGCATAGGACTGAAAGAATTTTATATTTCGATCCCCACATTAAGGCCACAATGCTCTACTCTTAAGGTGCCACAGTGCCTCACACTCATTTAGTAAGCATCTTCACCTTTTCTCAAGATTCCCAAGATAAAAATTATCTTCATCTGTCAAGTAACCTCCCCCTCCAAATCATACCATTTTTGTAAGGCCTCCTCAATCTCTTTAAGATATTTCTCATCCCTCTCCTTCTTCAAATGAGACCAAGATTTTGTTTCCGGCTTGAATCTTTTTAAATTTTCAAAAAATTGATAAGTAGCAGACTTGTTCATTCCCATGAAATAAGGAATCCAGTTAGTTCATACTAGATCTTGAAAAGAATCATCCTTAATTCAACTTCCGCATTAAATTTAAATGGGCTAGCCTGAAATTACATCCCTACCCCGCATCTCCAAACAAATAGGAAAATGATCAAAATCCCCTTCACTTCCAACCCACTGATGTATAAGGCACATAGTCTCGATCACCTTCTCAGAAACATAAAATTTTTCCAATCTATTTTTAACTCTATCTTACCCTAATCATTTATTCCTCCATGTAGGCATCAACTTTACTGGCTTCAAATACACCATATTTTTTCTCTCAAAATCTTGAGTGAAATACTCAGCCAAGGGATCCAGTAGATATTTTCCCCCAAACCTCCTCTACCCCAAGTGGAAAATTTAAATCCCCTCCTATAATAATGTATTTCATGTTCCAAAATCCTTACTCTAAATTATCTCCCGAGAAATCCACTCTATCCCGATATGGCCCATATATGTTTAGTGCCATAATGTCCATAGTCATCTCCTCAGAAAAAAATTCCAATCCAAGACCAAAACCAAAGCCCCAAGAGATGACCATCTTAATTTTCTTTGGATTCCACCCAATAACAAGACCCCCAAATGACCTTTCGCATCACTTGTAATAAACTTACATCCTTTGATTAAGGATTCCAACATGTTCAAAGTATGAAGAGAAGCCCCAAAGTTTCATGGACAAAAATAATTTGTGAGGAAGAAGTCTAAAGAATTCTTTTCATTGGCAATTTTTACCCCGACTCGTCGGACCTCCGTAGTTGAAGGATACAACTTTCATTTGGACACCTCCAAAGGGGATTTCAAAGCTCTAAGTGCCCATTCAATAGAATATTTTTTTCTAGTAGCAACATCCACACTAGCATTTTCCTTTTCCATAGATATATGATATTTACCTCCCCTCCCTTTTGCTCCAGAAAACTCCTCCATCCGAAGACCCCCACCAATACAGGTGTATGTTGTGAATATAGAATGGCCCAATTCTAGAGGGTGTAAAAATGACCAATTCTTCAGATTCTTTAGAGGCATCGATATCTTTGTTGATAGGGTAGGAGGAAGTGTCTTAACCCCTCCCTTAAATTCTGAAACATAGTTGGTTCATTTTGCATCGCCAATGTATTATTTTAACTAGAATTTTATGCAATGTTAGGTGCCCTCAGGAGCATATCCCATATATAGTTGAAGATTGTTAATTTTTAAGGATGAAACAATAATATTCTCAGTAAAATACCTTGATGATCATTAATCGCCTCCCTATCATCTCAAAATACCATCTCAGATAATCTTCACAACCTCTGTGGGGATTTTCCAAAATGGTCAGAATCTTGGTCCTTGCACATAATCATCACTAAAAATCATCCTTAAGGATGTCTCCCCATTATCTTATCATCATGATCTTCCCCAAACCATCTTCTGTTCAATAGTCAAGTCCACCTTTTTCTTCCAACCCACGAAGATAAAATCCCTTAAAAGGAAGATGACATTGTGCCACCAAATGATCATGAGCATAACATTGATGATAGCAAAAAGGAATACCCTCATAATCCAAAGATATCGATAATGGATAAGTTCACCTATTGTAATCACCAGTTCCTCTGCCAATCCTTCTCTCACATCTAAATTGACCAAGATCTAAGCTACGGTCATGACCCCATATTGCCTAAATGAAGGATCAACTTTAATAAATTTCCCAACTTTGTCACCTATATTTATGAAAACATCCATAGTAAACAAGAGAGTATCTAGAAGGCTTGAAAGTCAAACTCATATAGGTAATAATATCCATCCTTTCCTTTTGAGCATCAAATAAGGGGGTCTAGGATTTCAAAAGGAGCAGAGTGGAGTCCAAACTCCATACCGATTTGAAGATCTATTGAACATCTTCATTAATTTTAAGTGTGAATGCAAACCATCCCATGGACAAGATAAAAACATTTTACATATACCTTAATTTATCATTCCAACCTTCCTTCACCTAGTCCTTAAGAGAATGTATCCCAAACCGATGATTTCAAGCCCATCCAACAATAGTTTTATCATAAAACCCTACTACCTTGTGTAGCTTTACGTCCTCTCAATCACTAAAGACTATAAATTCTTTATGTTAAAGCACCTTCATTTCTTCCCCCTTCTCGCTTACTTGGAAGACCTCAGTCCATTTTGATTCCTATATCTCGCTTTAAATTTGACCCTATTCACCCCTCTGTCTCCATTCCACATCACCCTCGCCCCCTCCTAGACATCATCTCATAATCCGAGAGATGGGCCGATAAAACCCTCTTGGGGAAGAGTGAACTTCCGACTGAAAATTAGCCAATCTCCTCGGGAAGGAAAAAGGAGCAGCCTCCCCATTTGACCAAACTACCTTCTTAAACCCCATAATGTTGTCGAGATTCCCTACCCTTGCTATAATCCTTGGATCAAATGCATAATTGACCACACCATGAGCAAGGCAGGTCCTTTGACTGGTCCTAGGAAAAAGAATCTTCCGATCCCATCCACATCCAAACCTCACTATTTTGCAGAGTAAAGATGGAATGATCCACTAATGGATCATTAGAGTATTCTACCTCATCTGATCCATAACCATTGTTTTCCACCCTTCGTATACCTTCAAACCCTATACTTTCTTCCTCCATCTCTCTACTCAAAATATGTATTCATTATTAAGAAACTATTGTCAATAAAGGTGGATCCCTTATTCAAGATGCTATTAATAATATTAAGAGAGTCACCTTCAACCTCCAACCTCTTAGAGTTTTTTTTGAACAACAATTGTGACTCCCTAGAAGGTAGTATGAGCCTCGGAAATGTGATTGGATTGAATCCCCAAGTTACAAAAACAACCAAGAATGAATATGCCATTATGATCCCTGAAGACCCCCCAAGACCTGTTTTCCTTGGGTTTCCTTTAGAATCCCCATAAAAATTTAGTTTAAGCCAATGTTTCCTAGGATTTTTCCATCCTTTCAGTCTTGGATTCAATTTAGGGGGTTGAACTTGAGCCTTCATCAACCCCCATTTTTTTAGAAATTTTGCTTTTCGGTTTCAAGAATGGTCTTCTTATTGTTCTGAATAATAGCAAAGTTTACATTTATTGAGTTGTAACATCGGGCTATGATCCTCTTCTCCACCTCCTTACCCTTGATGATTATCCTATTCCTCTCCTTCCATATTTCCCAACATAGGTGCATAAGGGTGAGAATCCACAAATGTTTTAGACCTTGACTTCTAAAAGGGGTGCACCACTGAGTCCATATCATTTCTAAAGAAGAATGGAAAATATGATTTATCTCAAATAGATTTAGTAAAGTATTTATGATATTTTCAAGAAAAGAGCATTCAAGGAATAAGTGAGAATAATCTTCAACCTCCTTTTCACACAGCACACACCTATTAACCATATGGAAATTCCTTTTATTGAGGTTGGCCACTGTTAGAATTTTTTCATGTAATACCAACCACCAAAACATATTAAATTTTGGAATGACTTCCTTGATCCAAACACTATCCCATTTAAAGCTTCCAGAGTGTCTCTCATTTTCAAAATAAGAATTATAGGCACTTTTAACTAAGAAAGTACCGTAAAATTCCTTAGACCAATATATACTATTAGGCTCATTTCCCTTAGCCACAATAACTCCACACATCTAGTTGTTAAGAGAGTCCACCTCATTTCTGTTAATTCCTTCAAGCTGTGTATTTTTCCATAGACTATATAGATCCTCCAGTTAAAATAATTATAAACCTTGATTCTATATTTCTCAACAACAAACTTATGGAGATTGGGAAAGGATTATTTAAAAGGACACTCACCTAACCATTTGTCTTCCAAGAAATTAATATTCCAATATTTATTCTTGATAATTGAGGTCTAAACACTCTCTTCCTTAACCAAACTCTAGACCATTTTGGAAAAGAGTGCCTTGTTCATCTTTTCCTAGTCTCTTATACTAAGACCCCCAACTTCTTAGGCTTACAAATATTCTCCCAAAAATGAGAGGTATTTTAGATTTATCTTCTGACCCACTCCATAAAAACCTCTTTTGAATACTTTCTAGCTTACTAGCAATTACTCTAGGAATTCTATAAATGGACATGGTATAAACAAGAAGATTTTGAATAGAACATTTCAAGAGGGTGGCCTTACCAACTTGAGAAAGAAGGGATCCCTTCCAGCCATCTAATTTTCTGATAAATATATTAATAAGGAAATTATAGTTTGAGTTTTTGGGTCTTTCAGTCCTAATAATCATTCCAAGATATCTTGTGGGAATGGATTTAATCTCACAACCAAGGATATGTGATATGTTCAAGCATCTCTCCTTTGGGGTATTGATTAAAAACATAGAGATCTTACCAAAATTAATAATATTGTCTCGATACTTCTTCATAATCTAACAACAAGATTTTAAATTCTCTATCTTCCAAAACCATGGCTTCTCCAACCAATATGGTGTCAACTAAAAAGTGTTGATGAATAAAATTTTCATTGTTAAGAACATGGGATATTCCTCCAATTCTTCCTTCACAATTAGCTTGGTTTAGATATATGCTCAATATTTCCACCACTAAGATAAATAGGAAGAGGGATATATGGTCTCCTTATCTTAACCCTCTCATACTATTAAAAATGACACGGGGTACCATTTACCAAAACTCGAGAATTTAGTAGTGGAGATGCAAGTCTAGATTAAATACCTAAAGTCCTTTTCGAATCCGAACCTTTCCAATTTTTTTGAAGAAAATCCCATGAGACTTTTCCATAATACTTTTCCATATAAAGATTTATCACCGTGGTTTATTTCTTATTATACTTGATGAGAATATAAAGTCTCTGGATAGTGACAATGTTGTCTTAAATTTGACTTCCCAACAAAAAATCCCTATGCTGATAAAATATTATGAAGGGAAGGAGAAGTTTAATTCTAAGAGCCAAAATTTTACAAAGCACATCTTGTACATGCTATTTCAAAGATTGATATGTCTAAAGTTTTTAAAATCAACAACATTATGACTCTTTGGGATGAGAGATAAAAGGGTGCAATTCATATCTTTCAACATTTTCTTGTTTCAAAAGAATTTTTGGATGGATAAGAAAACATTATTATTCAAACTTCCCAAAATAATTGAAAGAAAAATGATGGGAAGCTATCGGTCTTGGAGCTTTATCCAGGCTCGTGGTCTTCAAAATGAATTCAATTTCCTCAATAGGAAAAAACTTAACCAACATGAAATTGTAAATATCTGAAACCAAATGGAGAATGCAATCCAAAAATGTTCTTCCTTAGTGTTGTTAAAATCGTAGAAAAATATAGAAGCCTACTATAGAAAGAAAATGCTACCTTTTGGATTTCACTGAGAATCGCTTAAGGTAGACCCTTCTTCTTCTTCAACAATGTTGGATATCCTATTAGAACCTATTCTTTTCTTAGTAGCAATATGGAATAAATTCGTGTTGTTATCCCATTCTTTTAGCCATTACACCCTTGATTTCATTCCGTAGAAAGTTTCCTCTTTTAAGATAACATTATGGTAATCTGCAAGAAAATCTTTCTCTATTTTCTACCCCTCCTAGAGCCTATCACAACTTGAGTCTTCCAATGAGGCTTATATTGTTGTTATTTAACTCTCAAGAGAACTCTTCTTTTCAAAATATTACCAAAGCTAGTTTTATTCCACCCTTTAAAATTGTTCTTCACGTTAGCTAGCTTTTTTGAATGTCCGAATGTAGTAGTTCCTTGAATCTTTAGATCCTACCACTCTTTGAAAAGATTTTTTATATCCTCGTGTTACAACCACATCTTTTCAAATCTAAAAGGAATTCTTATTTTCTCCTTATATTTCACTTATAAAAGTAGGGGATTGTGGTTAGAGCCTATTCTAGGAAGGAAGAAGAGACAATCCTCCTTACTCAACCAACCCCAAGAGACGAGGGATCTATCCAATTTAACTTGAATAAGTTGATCCTTTTTCTCCTATTAGATCAGGTATACTTACCCCCTTTTAGATCTGTATCCATCAGTTTATTTTCCATACTTTAAGTAAGTTCACTATTTCCTTCTTTCTTCTCATCAGGCATTAAGGGAGTGTTAAAGTCACCCATCACAATCCATTCAATATCAGAGATAATTCCATGGAACTTAGACAAGTGATTCCAAAAAAATTCCTTTATTTATTTTATTAGGTGTATAAATATTTGACATCACCCACATTTCGTTGGTTTTCTTGTCCTTAAAAGCACGGCTAAATGATTGTATTTTGTGAGTAAGTTCTATCCATGAAGTTTTTCTAGATCCCAAAGAATGGAAACACCCCTAACATCCCCTCTAAAACTTAGTGTCACCACCTCAACCTTGCTCCAACAGTTGTTCTTAGAAACCAAAAACTCGCTCCTCCTCCATCTTTGTTTCATGAATACAAAAATATCACTTTATATTTAGATTTGAGCTCCTTAATAATCATACACTTTGTTAGGTTGTTCAACCTCAATTCCATGATATAATATTCATTTAGATGCTTGGTAGTTTGTTCTTCTAAATCTCCTTGCATCGAGTTTAGATTGGGTTCCATCATCAATGTCTCTTTGACTAATCTTCTTCCTAGAAGCTTGTTGGTTTGGTCTACCGAGATCTGTTTTCTTTTCCTTGGGGGTAGTTATCCTCCCAAACTTTTCACCACTCTTAATAGGATTTTTCAAGATTTTAATTGAAATTTTATCCTCCACACCTTTTGCTTCCCCTTTTTCATTCCTTCATTGTTCGTTATGTTTAATTTTTTTAAGAGAGTTCACTTTAGTTATGATACCTTTAATCCTGCTAGTTTATGTCTTTTCAATAGATCCCCCATTTGAAAGAGCCAACACTTCCTCAAAACCCGTCAGCTTATCAAAGGGATTGGAGAAGGGGCCCAAAATTTCTTTGAGGTTAGCCTCCCCCGGCCTCTTTTGATAATGTGTATTTTATTATCCTTTGGTGAGGTCTCACCTAATAGAGGCTCAAGCTTCTTTCATGCCAACATACTTTCAACCTGTAAATGTGTTTTCATTGCTTGGAAATATGGGTTAGAAAAGGCCTTCTGTTGTTCTTCCTATTCCTAACTTTAACGAATCCTTCATCATCAATATTTGGGCAGTTATTTTTAGAAGCATGGGAATACTAAGAGGGGGATTGAATCAGTATTCAACAATTTTAAACTTTTTTATCCAACTTATTAATTAATATTTTTTCACACTTAATAATATATTCAAATATGAAAATAAAATGAGAGCACACACAAAAATCAAATGCACATAACACCAGAAATACCATGGTTCACCCAGTGTGGGATACATCCACCAAAAAGATACTTGCTTGGATCTACTATCCAAGTTCATCCAAAATAAAATAGTGTTTACAAAGTTTGAGCACCTACTCATAGAAGACACCATTCTTCAAGTCCAACACCAACTCAACCCTTGAATGCAAACACCATTGACTATGCAATCTCTGATTCAAATCACCAACTTCTGGAGACACCAATGCCCAATCCAAAACACCCACTCTAGAAAATATGAAATATAAATCAATAATATTTCGACTTCTTTATTTTATCTCTCACATACTCATACTCACTTAAGATTTTTACAATATCAACTCACATACATATCACTCTCAAAATGCTCTCTCTTTTCGCACTTCAAAATGTGCACACAACACTTGTTTATATAGGAATAAGGAGAGGAAAAACCACTTGTGGTTTCCATAAAACCATGTACCCATACCATGGGACAATTTCCTTAAGAAATGCGCCATATTTGGAATGATCAAGCCACATCACTTGGCGGTTATAAAAATATTGAATATTTTCTCCAAATAGCAATATTCTTTTACAATGTCAAGTGTAACTCATATTTTTCAATAAATACACATGACCAACTTCCCTTACACATCCTTAATGCTCCACATATGACAAAATCCACCCCATAAGGATATATTCTCTCTTTAAATTCAATTTTGTAACTCCTCCATGATTTTAGAATCAATTTGTAACTCCTCCATGTCATAACTCATCACTAATGCAAATGTAACTCCCATTTTTAATTCAAACATTTATCATGCATTAAGTAACCTCCATTTTAAATGTACCTCATTAAAAAAATCTCCATTACACATCCCACCATGTGTCGTAAGATTCCTTGGTGATGTTGAATATTAAAATATTCAAATTTTGACATCACACTAATTTTGACATGGATAAATATTTTACGAACACTAATGTTGTAATATTGAATATTAAAAAATATTCAAACCTCAATATTTCCATAAACACTAATCTTGTACATTTTAAATCAATGATAAAATACTCAACAAAATCCCCCTTTGTCATTGATGGAAAACCCCTGCTGAAATTAGTCATGAAAACCTATTTGCTTTGAAATCCAACTTTGTGCCTCGACGAATTTGTTTTTGTATTGATGCACCTTTGTACACATTCTATGCAACTCTCCCTCATGCTACAATTCTCTCCCTTTTACATCAATGGAAAAGGGATAACTGAACCTGTCACCTCAACCTGTACTTGGAACTGAAGATATTGTAATGTGTAGCTCCCCCTATGTCCATACTCCCCTTGAGATAGTCAATGAGTAAGAGTGACATAAATCACTCCTAACACATCTCGAGCGAATCAAAATATTCCTTGATAGGGTTTTTGTAAATATATCAAAAATATGATCCTTAGTCCCAACATTTTCCAATATTAGCTGCTGATCTACAACTTTATCTCTCAAGAAGTGATACTTAATGGGAGTGCGCTTTGTCTTGGAACACATGGTGGATTTTTCAAGATGTTAATAACACTCGTATTGTCACAAAAAATGTAAATAGGATGCTCATACTCTATCTTCATGTCCTTAAAAATTCTCTTCATCCAAAGCACTTGAGTACAACATGCCACTTCTGTAATATACTCGCCTCTATTGTAGAAAATGAAGGCGAGGCATGTTTCTTGGTGAACCATGACACTAATCTATCACTAAGATAAAAATCTCCCCCACTTGTAATTTTTCTGTCATCAATGCTTCCTACCCAATATGCATCTATGAATGTTGTGAGAGTGAAATAATAAATCTTGGGATACCATAAACAATAATCCAACATACCTTTCAAATATTTGAAATTTTTTTCTCACTTTGCCATATGAGTTTCCTTTGGAGAAACACGAAACTATGCACTAATGCAACAACTGTATATTATACGGTCTAGATGTTGTGGTATATAACAAGGTTCCTATCATGGACCTATACAAAATTTAATTATCATCAGGAAACTCAACATTCTTACTCAAATTCCAACATGTAATCATGGGTGTACTAACTAGATTGCAATCTTCCATTCTAAACTTTTTCAAAATCTCCTTTATATACTTGGTTTGTGAAATAAAAATGCCTTGAATAGACTATTGAATTTGTAAACCAATAAAATAAGACAACTCACCCAAGCATAGACATATCAAAATCCTTCTGCATCTCCTCTGAAAATTATTTACATAATCTCATACAATCGCTTCCAAAAATAATGTCATCCACATAAACCACAACTATCATCTGATGTTCTCCTTCTCTCTTGATGTACAAATTTCTATCCACAATTCCTTTTTGAATCCCTTTTCCTGTAAGTACTTATCAAATCTAGAGTACCAAGCTCTAGGATCTTGCTTCAAGCCATAAAGGGCCTTTTTAAATTTTATAAAAAATTTGAATTTTACGATAGAATGAAACCTTTTGGTTGCTCTATATAAACTTCTTCCTCTAAGTTTCCATTTAAGAATGATGATTTTACATCCATTTGATGAGCTTTAAAATTATTGTAACAAGAAAATGCTAAGAAAATTCTTACCGCCTCCATGTGAGAAACAAGTGCAAATGTCTCCTTGAAATCAATGCCTTCATTTGGTGAGTAACCTTTGCATCTGCTATAGAATCAAATTTTTCAATCTCATCTTCATTGTCTCTCTTAATGTAGCACTTACTTCCAAACACTTTGAAGTGTTTCATGGAATCTTGTCTTCTCTTTCATACCTTGTATGGTGTATTTTCTATATATACTAGAATATGTGCTCTATTCAAATATACACAGTTGTGTGCATTGCCTCTCTCAAAAAAGCATCTAGTAATTTGGAATCATTTAGCATTGTTCTTGCCATTTCTTGCACTATTCTATTTTTCCGTTCAACTACACCATTCTATTGTGGTGTTCTTGTTACAGAAAATTGTCTTCTGATTCCATGCTCTTCACAAAACTCATCAAACTTGTTAGACATAAATTCACCTCCTCTCTCTGATCTCAAAAATTGATCCTAGAGTTTGTCTCGAGTCTAAGTCAAAGCTTTAAAATTTTGAATTGATAAAAATCTTTGATTTTCCTTTATAAATTCAACCCATGTCATTCTAGTAAAGTCATCAATTAGTAACATAAAATTAGAATCACCTTACAAGATTTATTTTTTTGTTGGCCCACAGAGATCAGTATGAATTATATCTAATGGCTTCATTGTAGAGTACTACTTTGTCTTGAATATTACCCTTGTCTACTTCCCATTTTGACATTGTCTGCAGATAGTACTTTGTGGTTTTGTGATCTTGGGTAAATATCTCACTACTTGCTTTGAGCTGATTTTCACCATGTTGTCAAAATTAATATGACCCAATCTCTTGTGCCATAACCAACTTTCATCAATCGACTAATGAAAAAAATTCTCCCTTCACATCACTCATCATGTATAGGTTGTTTCTTGTTCTATTTTCATCTGCAACCCATTTACCTATATCCTTCTTTCTAATTTCACAACCCTCAGCATAAAACATGAGTGTATAACCTTGATCACACATTTGAATGACACTCAAAAGATTATGTTTCAGTCCTTCAAAAGTAATTTTTTTCAAATTTAGCTTGACCATTTAATTTTATGTTACCTCTTCCTGTGTTCTTGGCTGTAGTGTTATCTCCAAACTTTACTATACCTCTACTGGCATTTTTCAACTTTAGGAACTTGCTTCTATCACTTGGCATATGGATGGAACATCCAATATCAATGTACTAAGGTTGTTCTTCATCTTGTGCATGGAGCTCCATTTGTACCAACATAGCCTCTTCCTTTTCTACCTCCTTTCTCTTTTGCCACACTTTCATATTGTTGGCTTGCTGTACAATCTATTTTCCCTCTTTCTCTTGCTTTGGATTTTCTATAATCTTACTCCTACAAAATCTTGCTATGTGGAAAAATTGGTTAAATTCATAACATCTAATCGCATGCTCATTCAAATTTGAAAATGCAAGAAAATAATTGTACTTTATAGCATGAAATTTTTGATTCCAACTCTAAAACCTTAATCTACAGTCCATCATCTTATGACCAAAATTGTGACAAGAAAAAAAATAACCGTGAAAAGAATACCTGGTCATGTAGAGATGCCTCTGATAAGATGAACTTCTGAAAAATCTTATTGGAATCTTCTTCCACTTTCTCTCTTTTTTTTTGTTATGTGGAGGATGATCTTCTTATTTCATGTTGCTTTCTCCTTTACTAGAGCCTTTTAGGACATCTGTATAGCTGGCTTTCTTCACTGGTTCTTTGGTCTCTTTCTTTTCTACTTCATTGAATCCAATACCACATTTAGATGATTTTGGTTTCTATTCACTCAGAATGTTTCTCAACATGTCGAACTTTATTCAAACTTGAGTCTCCTGTTCAAATTTTCAGTTTCCTATCTTAATGTGATAATCTCTACTTCTAATCTCTCACATTCTTTTTCTTTTTATTTCAATTGTAGTCTAATCACTTCCTCTATTCTTTTGCCTCTTCAACTTGGGTCTTTAGATAAACAATAGTATTCTCACGTTCTTTGTTAGCATGCATATTTTTCTTTGCTTCTTCATACTCTTGAAGTTTCACTTTTTGCTTTAGGGTCTTCTTTTTTAGTCTCTTGATCTCACCCAAGGCACATATGAGTTCTTCTTCCAAGTTTACCTCACCTTATTCATCAAATGCATCTTCAACTTCCACTTCTCCATCTTCAAGGGCCATAAATAAGTTTTTTCAATGTCACCTTCGAACAGTCTTACTCGAGCTATCATCTTCTCTCGGTACATATACTCTTCTTGTTTCGGTTCTAGTTCTTCTTCTTTTTAGAATTCGTTTACTTGAAATTATTTTTGTCGAAAGGCTTCCCTTTCTTTTATTTGACATGCTCTTCATCATCAATTTCACTTTTTTCATGTGGATGCTTAGCTGTAAAATGACCAATTTCACCACAGTTAAAAATTTAAAGGGAAGTTTACCTTTTACTTTCCGAATCCTCTTTTCAGATTTTACACCAAAAGGGTTTCTTCTTTCTCATTTGATTCATCATATGATTCAACCTTCTTCTCCTTTCCTTTTGAATATTTGAAAGCAACTTCTCTTTTTCATGGCTTATCTCGGTTTTTTTTTCATCTCATAAACCATGAGTATTCCATGTAACACATCCATTTTCATTTTATCTAGATTATTAATCTCTTCAATAGCTGAAACTTTAGCATCAAATCTAGGAAGTAAAGATCTTAATACCTTTTATACTATTACTGGGTCTTCCATCTCTTCACCCAAGCCTCTGATCATGTTTACGGTCTTTTCCACATGGAGTAGATATGCTGCAATGTTCTCTTCCTCCTTCATCTTTAGACTTTCAAAATTTCTTCTGTGTGTTTGAAGCTTTGCCATATTTACTTTCGAATCTCCTTCATATAAATTGTTGAGCTTATCTCACATCTCCTTGGCAGTTTTGCAAAGCATAATATTTACAAACTTCGAATTTGCTACACCACACAAAATAGCATTCATAGCTTTAGAATTATTTTCACATGCTCTCTTACCAACCCAATATTTCGGTGGAGTTGTTGGTGTCGTATAACCATTCTCAACTAATTACCAAATATCGTGTCAAAAAGAATTCAAATAAGTTCACATCCTTATGCTCCAAAAGGCATAGTTTGATCCACTGAACAAAAGTTTTATTTGTGGAGAATCCTTCTTGAGATATCATTATGATTTTTGATCTACCTTCTAGCTATTAAGCTACACAGAAGGAACCCGCTCTGATACCAATTGTTAGAAACACAGGAATACTGAGAGGGGGTAAATTAATATTCAACAATTTTAAACTTTTTTCTCCAACTTATTAATTATTTTTATTTTCCAAAATTAATAAGATATTCAAATTTGAAAATAAAATGAGAGCACACACAAAAATAAAATGCACATAACACCAGATATATCATGCTTCACCCAGTGTGGGCTACATCCACCAAAAAGAGACTACTTGGATCTATTGTCCAAATCCAACTGAAATAAAATTGTGTTTACAAAGTGTGAGCACCCACTCATAGAAGACACCAATCTCCAATCTGAACACCAATTCATCCCTTGAATGCAAACACCACTAAATATGCAATCTCTAATTCGAAGCACCAACTTCTAGAGACACCAATCCCCAATCCGAAGCACCCACTCAAGAAAATATTCAATAAAAATCAATAATATTTCTCCTTCTTTATTTTCTCTCTCACATACTCATACTCACTTAAGATATTTACAATATCAACTCACATACATATCACTCTTAAAATGCTCTCTTTTTACACCTCAAAATGTGCACACAACACTTGTTTATATAGGAAGAAGGAGAGGAAAAACCACTTGTGGTTTCCCTAAAACCATGTGCCCATACCATGGGCCAATTTCCTTAAAAAATGCGCCATATTTGGAATGAGCAAGCCACATCACTTGGCGGTTACAAAAATATTGAATATTTTCTCCAAATAGCAATATTCTTTTACACAGTCAAGTGTAACTCATATTTTTCAATAAATACACATGACCAACTTCCCTTACACGTCCTTAATGCTCCACATATGAAAAAATCCACCCCATAAGGATATATTCTCTCTTTAAATTCAATTTTGTAACTCCTCCATGATTTTAGAATCAATTTGTAACTCCTCCATGTCATAACTCATCACTAATGCAAATGTAACTCCCATTTTTAATTCAAACATTTAACATGCATTAATTAACCTCCCTTTTAAATGTACCTCATTAAAAAAATGTTCCATTACACATCCCACCATGTGTGGTGGGATTCCTTGGTGATGTCGAATATTAAAATATTCAATTTTTTACATCACACTAATTTTGACATGGATAAATATTTTACGAACACTAATATTGTAATATTGAATACTAAACAAATATTAAAACCTCAATATTTAAATCAAAATAATGTTGTGCGTTTGACATCAATGAAAAATACTCAACATTTATGTGATTGAGGAATTTCAACCTCTCTCGAGTGTTCATTTCTATTATTCTCATTGATAACAATACCCTTATTTGGGGATATAGATTTGATCGTTTCGGTCTGCATAGGAGTTTCTGTGTTTCAAACCAACGTATCTTCTTAATGATTGTTCATAAAAATTTGAAAATCAAATGACCTCATTATTTTTGTAAAACACTCTTATCTCAATGAAAAATACCCTCCAAAATTTTTGGGTTCCATGAAAAGTGTGTGAGTTGGTGAGCATTTGAAGTTTCCAATTCGAGCTAGTTTTTCCTTCTTCTCAACTCAATCTTACCAAAATGGCATATCGTGCAATTCCTTCACAAATTTGACCTGAAAATTTTAAAGAAGAATCATAGGAACACCCTCAAAGTGACCAAAATCACCATCTTTCTCAAATATATTTGAAACTCTTTATACACAACAACTTACTTGTGTTATTATGCCTTGTCTTCATATTCTTATTTCCCAAGGACCATGAAACATCATCATATAGGTGAGAACTGACTTGAACCTCATCATACATCTCATATACAACATCACCATGCTTTACCATGACTGTGTTTCTCCAAACAACATGCCACCATGCCAAACCACATGCTCTAGGTCTAGGAATAGGCCTGGAATGACCTAATTCACTCCATACAACCTATGATCCGACCATGGATATCACATGAAAAAACTTGGACACCTTTGAAACACCATACCAACATTATTTGACCTCATAAAAACTTTCAATAAACTATGGAGAGCTCATACCATGACCATACCTACTAGACCATGCTCCAAAACACCATAGGACTTCACCAAACTAAGATACTACCAATCAACCTTCATGTTTGACTTTGACTAACACCACATGGAGAATCATATGATCTCTTCACACCCTTTTCCATCAATGGAATTTGACATCAATTACAAAACCTAGACACGATGGCCAACAATTAATTCATTCTTCTATCATGGACGTTGTTATGATAATATTACTTCATATTTCAATTCTTATTGTTGTTCTAGAAGTATCTCTCCCCTTCTTCTTTATTGTTATACATTGAATGATATCTCTTTATTATTATTTTCTCCTTCTAAACTTTACCTTGATATGTCTTTACAAAGTGCCACTCCACACATCTGTTACACTTAGTTTACTCACTCTTATTCATGTACTTCCACACAAAAATATAATTTTAATGATCTTTTTGTTATAGCGTTGCATCACAAGATTACCGGTTTGCTCACACTTAGAGTCAGGTCTAAATGATTTCCTCATTATCCCTCATCTCTCTTCTCCTCATAGTAGATTGATGTTTCTCCTCATAGGTGCATTTTATCACATTATGCTCACTTGTATTTTTCACCTTCACATAATTATCTTACTCCACACTTCAATGATCAAATTTCCATCATAGTATTCTTGAATTTTCTCTTCCAATCACACCTTCTAATTCCTTTTGTAGTTTTTCATCTCTTCCATAAAAACTTTCTTCTATCACACCATCCAATCAATAGTTTTTGTTTCTCCTTTCGGGTGAATCCTCTCACATATATTTCTCTCCCTTTAAAATTTCCTCCTTATCTAATTCACCATTTTCTCCACTCAGAACAATGCCTTATATTCAACAATGTTCCATTTTATCATATCCAATGCACTACAAATCTCTTGAATTTGAATCTCTTTTATAAAATATTCATTTCTCAAAAGGATATAGTAACAATTTAGATTCGATCAAACCAATTCAAATGACAACATAGCATGATTCGGCTAAGATAGTTCCTTCAAATGCAAAATAGGGTAGATTCAAATGTAAATGTCATGGGTCTATCATGCGGTTAAAGTGTAAGGATCGATCAATGAAAAAAACATAGTGTATAATTAAATAGGATAAACATGTCACTCTAGATGTATAAATACAACCTTGGACCATTCAAGTGTAGCCACAAATCAATAGTATAGCTTCATACTAATTCATTTATCAACTCATGATTTTCATATTGTAAAATATCTCTGGATGAAAGACATTTCTAGCTAGCTCCAAACCAATTCTTCGAATTACTCTAGAATGATCATGTTACGAGTTATGCCTAGCTCCATATGATCAACACCAATTCAAGCTCTAAACCATTTATACTCTAAGCTCTAGAAAACTAATAATGTAGGTGTTTGTGGACCATTATTACTCCTAGATCCAAAAATATGCATTCTTTTAGGCGATCTTTGGACCATTACTATTCAAGATCTAGATGTTAAATATTGTGACCGAGATCCTTATGAGCTTCACTTTGGGAGATATAGAGGATAGAAACTATAACTTAGTTTCCAAGAGAGCTCCAAACCATTTAGAAAAATCCTTTGATAACAACCAAAATAGATTCTTAAAATAATTTGTTTTTCCTACTAGCTCCGTTAGCTTCTTTTAACATCAATGACAATTATTCCAACATACACATAAATACATTTGTCCAACCACTAATGAGTAATAAATAGGAAAAACACATTACAACTCAAATGAGCAATAAACATGCACATCTTATCAAATGATGGTAAAAGAAAATATTAATTCTAATAAACAAAAGAGGAGTGAGGTTTTTATCCATCACTATAAACATATTTCAAGGATTACATTTTACTCAATCAAATCATTCTTTTATAAAACATGAGCCAATGATAATATAATTCATTCCCACCAATTATTATGGATGGGATAATAATAACTCATAACATATTTTCTCAAACGAGCATAGCACCAAACAATGAAAGGGACACTAGACGAAATAAGAGAGAGATCCTTTCCCACAAAGTACATATATAAATTAATTCACATTCACTCTAGTTAATTTAATTATTTTAAATAATTGTATAAATCACATTTATGTGTACAAAACATGTGCTCATTCCTTAAAATTACAAGTTTCCAATTTGTTAAAGTGTTTGATCTCCAATTATGCACTTCATCATTTTCATTGGTTTTATGATTATATTAGCCATTTTAGTTGTTTTGACACAATTCAAGGTGTATACGATGTTTATAAAAATCATTCCAAAAAATCTCATTTAATCTTGTTCTTATTACCTTTACGTTATTAATTTTAATTCACGTTAACATCATTTTAAAATCAATTACGACTCATATGACAATAGTTCTTCACTTAGGGATCAATATTTCAAGGAGTGTGGTACCACATGAAACATATCATTTTATTTCTATTAAACAACCCAAACATTAAACACATATTATAAGTGAAAGTTTAATTCACCTTACATGTTTCAATTATTTCAAAAGTGTTATTTCAATTGTTTATTTAAACATAAATTAAATTTTCTATTACCAATAGCCTCATAGAGAGGTCCCATGACTTATTAATTTCATTAACACTCAAGAGGTTTGTGCCCTACTACAAGGAAAAACTTAGAGTAATCAAATATCTTTATCTTGTAAAACCTTCACACAACATAAGGTATTTCAATACTAATTTCCAAGGTAACACCTTTATCGAAGAGCAATAAAGGAGATCAACACTAAAGTTTAATGTGTAGGTATACTAACACATAAACTTCACTAGCATCGTCAGATATATCAATGAGATACTTCCTAGGTGAAAACACCCAATTATCCTCACAAGGACTGGGTTACATGCTAAGGTGCCAAGCAAAATCACACACCTAGGGAATTTAAATCACCCAGAAGTGATTATACATATGACACCTATAAATGTTAGTCTTACTTACCCAAAATGTGACAGGATACACATAGTGTAACCAATGCACTCACACAAAGGTACATTAGTTAAGAAAATGGTCTTTGTAAGACTTTCTTAAGAGGAAGATAAGAAAACGATTGGTGATAGGTTAAGTATTTTCTTTAAGTGATAGAGATATTGCAAACTAGATAAGAATCAATTAAGAGGAAAGGATGCGTAGAAGGGTTAAGAACTTGCTTTATTTCGATATTGTAGGTATAATGAGTTTCTACCAAGTAATATGAGTGTTATGGGAGAACTACAATAGTTACCATGACAAATGATTGTTTTAAAATGTCTAAACCATAAGTACAACATTTAAATACAATACATATCCATTTCAATGCATACATGATATAACCAACTTTTATTTTTATTTTCTCCTTTCAAAAAGGTAAATAAACACAATTATTCAAAAATATGATACATCTCATCATTTTGGAAATAATACCCATATTACAAAATAAGTAAAATTTTAGAGTCAAAATCCCCTCATTATTTCTATTTGTTGTGCTACCTACAACCTGTCAAAATTTTGTAAACATGGTCAGCAAAAAAATTTGGCATGGAAATATCCTACAATCTAGCACAATTCATGATTACTAATTTTCATTTACAATGAAATAAAACACTTTGCACATACAAGAGAGGTAAGAAATGCATTTTTAATTTCATTTCATTTTCAAAACTAGAGAGAGGAGAGAGAAATAATATCATTTTTCCCATAATAAATTTTATCAAAACAAGCAACCAAATGGAGATCATAAAATCATATGTTAATTTCTACAAATTTTCCCTCTAGTTGTTTGACTTGATAAGTGTCCCATGACAATGTTTTCTCATTTTGCTACAAGTTTGTGAAAACATCCAAATTAGCCCAAGGGCTATGAAATTACATTTGAAAATTGATTTTTGATGGTTAAATGTACCATGTGAAAAATCCTATACACTCTCATATATACAAGGAAACCATTAGAGTTTATGGAACTCAAATTTGGCAACGAGGGTTGAAACAGTAACTACTTTTCGGAGCTACCAATTGTAATTGCACTAGATTGACCTTGTCACCCAATGACTGGAGGCCCGAATAACCCACTTGTAAAACTAGCTTAAAAAGTGATTTTCTCATAACTAAGGATTGATATTTATTTTCACAAATAAATACTAGAGGTATACAAAGGTCGAATTCCATTTCTCCACCTAGGGCCTAAACTGCAAGCCAAAACCAAATTGAAATTTTAACTTTCAGCAATGGTCTAAAGTTGTAAAAGGGTCAACATGAATCCTAGAGGGGTGACGAAAAATGCATGAACATACTTTCAAATTCATTCTAAGGTTCTATATAACACTCCACGTAATTGGGAACACTCACAAAAGTTTATTTTCGCATTCCGAGGTTTGGAGAGGGGTTTTGTGCATCACAAAAAATCACATTTTATTAACTTTTGCAAGGTAAACAAATTGTAAGTATTAAATATAAATAAATTTTTGAATCGTCATTTTGATGATTTTCTTTATCCGAGATTGTAATCAAAGTTATCCAAATATCTAAGGAGGTAAATAATGAATTGGGTCTACACTCAAAAACATTCCTTCTAGTTGCATAGAAAAGGGGAAATTTCACTGTTTTGTGCGATAATTCTTTTAATCACCCAACATCATAATTTTATTTTGTTTTCATTTTCTATATCATTTGAAAATTTAAAAATTAGAAAGGAAAAATCATTCAAGATAGAGATGAGAAAACTATGCCTAATAATAATCAAAACAAGGTACACAGGGTCCAGGGGGTCTACATAGTCTCTAAATGCATTTGCTTGAAGGCTCCAAATCTGTTTTGTTAGACCCATTCTATGAATAACTATAGTCATTGCTAACTATGAGCCCATATTTTGTTGAGGCATTTTTTCAAATAGTTACATACCTTGGTTATGTTTCCACACTTAGCATATGTGTCTACTCAATAGTTTCAAATTCATCTAAACCATTTCCTCTATCAAGCCCTCTTGACTAGTTCTTGTACAAAATGACCAATTCAACATGTTAATCTAAATGATGTCTCAACATCTCAAAAATTTACATGTTCGATGTAAAAATGGAAAAACATGATAAATCATCAACCAAAATTTTTGTTATTGGCTACTTACTTAGCTTCCTTATCATGATACATGTGGAACCTCTGAATCATTTCTTGTACTTATTTCTCATTGGTCCACAAGAGTATAGATTCAATACATTGCATTTGTTAAGTACATTGATCGATTATCCAAGAAGCTTCTTGATTCTTTTAAGGATTTTGGCCAGATTGTTCAAAACATTTTGATATACAATTAATTTATCAATTGATTGTAAATTAAAATCACTTCCTTCCTTGGAGTCCTTTTCAACTAGATCTTTGAATTCCTTGAAGATATCATCTGTGGGAAGCATATTCAAGTCTTCATCCAAGACTTGATAGGGAACTTTGGAAAATTCATCACCAATGTCATTTTTGGCATCGATTGATTCTTCCTTGGTCTTTTGCAACTTTTCCCTAGCCTCTTGCAAAATATTGTCTCGAAAGTCAATGGATTTGTAAATCTCAATTTTTTTCCCACTTTCCATGGTTATTCCCTCTTGGAAGAGGGTATCAACATAAATTTTATTGATCTCATTTAAGGCTTCTTGAGTTAGCTCCCAATTGTTGCATTCTTCATTGAGATCGTCATTCATCTTCTCAATAACTATTTTTATCTCTCAATCTCATTTTGGACCTCAACAACATCCTTGATCAACTTCTTATCACAAGTAAGGATCCTCTTGATCTAATTATCAACAACATTACCTTTTTGTCCTATATTTTACACCTTAAATATGGATGATGCATCAAACGTATTGGTGTAAGAGAAGATATTGGTGTTGGTTTGGTGACCTTGAGGAGAAGGGTTGTCGGTTGTTCCACTTTTTCCTTTAATCCATCCTTGGTGGCATTGGTTTCTTTTATTTTCTTTAATAGGTTATCCATGACCACTTGTAGATCTTTTTGTGCTCCTCCTATGGTGACTTTCCCCAGTGCCACTTTAGTTATTTGATAATCAAAAGTAATGATGTCTTCCATACTCTTGTCTACAACAAACATGACAATCTCAAAAATATCTCCCTAATAGATCAATGGTAATATGAGAGAGGTATTGGGATTTTTGGATGCTTAAGAGGGAGTAGGAGTAAACATACTAAAATCAAAGGCTTTAGGAAGGATAACCTTTTTTCTCTTCTTGGGGGTTTGGCTTGCTAGCAGCCAAAGATGAGAATGGAAGAGGGATTTATTTGTTATTGTGGAGGATTTTTTTATCATGAGGGTAGTATTTAGATTAATAGGAAATGTGGACACCAAGGGGGAGAAATTAGAGAAGATGGTCATGGAAGCAGTTAAGGAGGGGGAGAAGGGAGCATGGTAGTAGAAGGTGAAGGGAACTAAGTTTCTTTAGGATAACCTAATGTCATACTTAATCTTATTGAGAGAGGATAAAGGGATGAAAATACCTATTCCATGAATGACACATAAGGAGATGAGGGAGGTGAAGAAGAAACAAGAGTGATAGATGCAGTGACCAATGAAATCTGAAATGATGAAGATGGAGGAGATTGAATGTGATGAAAAGAAGGAAGAGGAGAGGGCACGTGGGGAGGGGAAGTGAATAGAGGTGATACATGTGGGTCCAAGGTCACAAGAGGGGCCACATGAGTGATGAGGAGGGAGGAAAGTGGAAGGGGTTGAGTGGCCATTATTTCAATTAATGTTCCTTGACCTCACTGAGGAGAAGGGAAATCAATGTTAAAAATGGTGGTGGGTGGAATGGAAGATATGGGAGGATATTTTCCTCCACTGCTGAAAAAAATTAATCTTTACCTTCTTGATGGGCACCTCACCTTTATCCTTGGGTTCCTAGGAGGGACCCACTTCTGACATACTAGTTTTTTTCACCTTTGGGAAATTGGGATCCTTAGATTGAATATTCATTGAATAAAGCCAATAATTGGTTTGAATTAGAATATGAGTGGCTCACTCCTTGAGAGATGTGACTTATTTGATTGACAAATCAATAAGGGAAACCTAAAATTTCCACTTTATTTTATTTGTACACACGATCTAGGACATCCCCATCATCAACTACACCTTCTAGAATATATGTAATGTTATATCTGGTTGCTTCATCTAGATTCATCCGACATTAATCTTTATTCCTTATGGATACCTCATCCATGTAATCGATCTAAACATATTTGATCTTAGGATTGTGAAATTGTATATTTCAAGGTTTTTAGCACTCGATAATCAAATCTAATCCTTGGATGAAAAGGATTGATATTAATTCCTTTCTTCTCAATGGATATATTAATTACCTTAATTACCAAATTATATGTGTATCATCCAATTGATATTGGGAAATGAATTCATGACTTATGTTTTCATTGTTGGAACTTATGAAGATCCAACTATTTCCTTACTGACTCCATCAAAATCCTTTTGTCACTTAGAAACCTTGGCAATAGGTAAGAATAACCCTAGAATCCTCTAACTCAAATGTAGGTGATAGTTGGGAATTGGAGGAAGATACACCCTTAATGAGATACAACATTACAAGCCTCACAAGTGCACCAACACTTGGAGATATATTTGTTCAATTTGTAGATGATGTTATAGAAAATGTCATTATTCACTCTCAGGAAATGAATCAAACTTTTCTATAGGGAAAATTGAGGGTATAATTCATAAAAAATAGTTTGAAATTCTCATTCCCTATGTGTTCAACTCGGGGTGTACCCTCATTCCCGCTACTGCATAAGTGACATATGATTTCATGTAAAATTTCCTTATGTATGCACTTCCGGGTAAGTGCAACAAGTTGGTGGACCAGAAAGGGGTCATAAGTGGACGTCATATTGCAAAAAACAATGAAATCTCAACTTGTAGGCATTATTAGCAATACACGCACTCAAAATTAGAAAAAAATTATATAAATATGAATCATAGCATCCGGAGTCTAGTCTCTAAACTACTATTTTTTTTTAAAAATGAACAATTTTAGCTATATTAAACACTCAAAATAATATGACTTGTTTTTTTTTTTTTTGAAAAAACCTATAAGATTGTAGTCCATTTGCCCGTGATTTGGATGACCAGATATTGTTATTTTTTTCCTTTAGTGAAAAGTTAGATGTCATTGTCTATCTTGGGATGGATTTTATTTTGTATTTTTTCAAGCAATATTTTTTTATGATTTTTTCATGAAAGTGGTCTGAAATTTTTAGAAAATGGAGCACTTTCTATTTTCCCTCCATAACTATATCAAAAATATCGAAATAAAATAATTTTTTTAACGTGTATAAATTTTTTCCATGCTTGGGATGATATAGTTTTTATCACATTTTGATAAGTGAAAAAAGTTAGTCTTAAACGTAGACATGAACATTCACGAGAAAAATGTCTTAAAGACCTACTGTTAGTAAAAAATTATAAAATGATATTTATCTTATTCTATTCACTTTAAAATCAATATTTCTACGAAGCTAATAGTCTCCCCTACGCGATGGTACCATTTTTGTGAGATGTTTTTAATTTTTCGAGAATGGTTCAAGTCCGCGGAAGATAAAATTTGATTTTTTTGACTTTTTACACTACATAATGACCTCTCATAGATCTGATTGAGGAAAACCAAAGATTTCCCGAGCCTTGAGGGTCAGATTTGATGATACAGATAGAACCGCGATCACACATTATAAACCATGATCACAATGCTTCATATTAGAACCACAATCACGCTTTATAAACTGCAATAGAGGTTTATAAAGTGCGATCATGGTTATTAAATCATATTTACATGCATCCCAATGTTTTAATTACCATGTTATTTTTTCTGTTTGGCCTTACTGTATAAATTATGGCAAAATTCTATCACTTTTTGCATGTTTTTCTTATCACCGAAGAAAAACATCATGGGAGACAAGAAACAAAGTTAAAAAAGGAAGTCAATAAGTAAAAAAACACCAAACGAATTAGAGGTAAAAAGATTTCAAAATGTTGAGCGAATGCGGAATCTTCGTGAATCAAGAAGAGGTTCATCTTCAACCCCTACTATTGTAAGCAATGAGGAACTAGGTAATGTTTCTATTGTCAATGTTGAAGATGAATTAAATACTCGTGATGAAGATGTTTTTACTATCAATGTTGAAGAAGAATTAAATACTCATGATGTAGCTGATGTTGAAATTGAAGGAGATAATGAAAATGTGAATTAGGAAATTTAGGTTGAAACTGTAGACAAAAAAATTTTGACAAAAAAACCTCCTAGGATTTTACGTAAGAAACCTAATTATTTTATTGAAATTGATGAGAACATTTTGAAACCAATGTTTGACAAAAATTTTGAATAGAAAATTAGAAGAAAAGCCACTGAAATTTGGGATAATCATTTTGAAATTTTAAATGATTCTCAAATATGTCAGTTGTTGGTTAGTTTGATGAAATTGATTAAAATGAGACCTAGATTAAACACCTTAGGATTGAAAACATCTAATATACATGGTCAAACCTCTACAATTTTTGAAAACCTTCCTGATGCATATCACACTGTTGGTGTCAAGAGACGCACAAGGGATAGTAATATTGTGTGTCATGCACTTGCTACTAGTGTTGTAAGTGAATCAACAAAAAACAACATTTAACTACGCAAACAATTTGAATGTTGAAATTTAATCAAAAAATCTAATGAAAGTAATTGAAAGACGTAATATCCTTCAATCACTCAATAACATTGATTTTTGGGAATTTTCTCGCTAGAAACTTTGCGTAAGGAAAAAGATTTATCTTATGCTATAAGAGAAGTTTTTATTCAATTTTGGCATGATAACACTAGATTTTTACCTAATACAAGATATGTTGTAAAACAGAGAGTTGGTTATACTAATCAAGAACCACATCCAAAGCATTTCTTAGATATGACTCAAACTCATTTTTTTCATAATTTTGAACAGGAACATCTAGAAATTTAAATTAGTCAACATTTTTTTTGAAATGTTGAAACCATTCTATGTGAAAATCAACCATGCTTGCACCACTTGTTGTAGGCAACATATTGAATTCGCAATGCATTATGCTAAATTTTTATGTATTCATTCTAATTTTCATTATGAAACTATGTTATCAGAATGTGGTGTTCAAGTTCCACCAATATCTTCCAAGGATTTCATTCCTATGATATTTTGTGAAAGAGAAGTTGGACTATTTTTTATATTCAGGATTGTTTAGATGGAATTTGTGGTACGTGTGGTAGATTACCTAAATTGGAAAGTTGTATCCATGAGAAAATTGGAGGTGCAATAGGACATAATTTAGTTGAGTTTGATAAATATAAATAATTACCATACTAGTTGAAAGATGGAAAGGAGTCTAAACAACGTGAGTTAGCTACGAACATATGCCTATTTTTCAATTTATGAGAAAATTGAAGAATGAAATTGTTTATGAGTATGCTAGGCATACACACAGAGCTCGATGGTTGGATGAATATTTTAAGATATGCAAGGACTTATTTCCTATTGGTACTATTATTTCAAAGTGGTTGATTTTACAGAGAATTAGATATTGCATCCAAAAATGAAGGTTCAATCCTAATATTCCAACTCAGTATAGGTTGTCATTTTTTTGCATATAACATTTATACATTCTCTTTGACAAAGAGAGAATGATCATTTTTTTAAGAGAGTACCACTTTATAATCAATTATGATCGTACTCATTCTACTAAAGTTGTGCAAGGGTGTTTCTAGTTATTTTATGGAAACTTATGTGATAGGGACATCCACTTCAATCAAAATTATATATGGTCGGATAATTTCCGTCTTAGTTTAAGAATGCACAAATATTTTATTAGATGAGCATGATGCATGTCAAGATGGGTGTACACCATATTTAGAATTTGACTGAGGATGGACATGGAAAAGGAGAGCATGATGGTGGAAGGGCATGTGTGAAAATAGCTCTTACAAGAGAGAAGAGTGAAGTAAAAAGATGGTGCTAAATTGAAAGATGTAAAGAGCATAGTGGAATGGTGTATTAACAACATGGTCCAAGGTTCTCAATAAAATTCCACATTTCACAGATATTTTTGGTTGATAGAGGAAAACAAATTGCTAACTATGAGGATTGTATGACACTCACAAGGTCTAGTGATATGCACTCATTTTGTATCTTAGACACTACTTGTGGGCCACATGGACAATAAAGTTGGTTTGTTTTTGTATATCTTGTATCAAATTTATCACTATTGAGTGTGATTCACAAGAATGGGTGGATGGATGGATTTTTACGCCTCTAAATCCTCTTCCCAATTATCAACCTTCACAAGTATTATGACTTGTTTCTCTAGATGAAGTTACAACATCCAAGGACTTTGACAAAATTTTGATTTTGGTGTGACAAGGTAAATGATTATTTACAATTTTTGTATTGAGTTATGTCCATTAAAATTAATATGTAATTTAAATTTGAGTTGAAACCTTTATTTTTTTGTAGGACATGTGTTTGTAGTTATTGTGATAGAAGACAATGAAGAAGGAACAAACTATTTCTTATGTCGTTGCATCAAGGAAAGAAAGAAGTTGAATTCTCTTGTTATAGATGGAGAAGATATTGAGTACCCTACAGGGTTAGTGGTAGTTACTGGAACTTGGCTTCGATGGTATCCATTAAAAAATTCCTCTATTTGGGTGTTTGAAGACTTTGAGACACACAGAAAATACTCTTATATTTGCATCTAGTTCTAGTGACAAATATTCAGCTATATAGATATTGAGGAAGGCCTAATAACAAGATTCTTTGGAAGGTTTGAGAGTCAAATCATGAAGCAATCATGTCCACTATTTAGAGTAGATATGATCCTGATGGTTCATTGGAATGAATTTACATGCTCATGTTTGGTATATATAATTTCTTTGAAGTTTTTAAATTTTCAACCAGATCATTCAAGTTCATATATTTTATTAAATTTGTATATATTGTATATATCTAGTATATGGTTTTGATTCAACTTAAATTTCTTTGACTAACACTTTTATGTAGGTTAGTGGTGCTAGAAAAGATTCCACTTTCACATCCTGATGGTGAACATTGGAATGAATTTACATGAGCTCGTCTGGTATATATAATTTCTTTGAATTGTTTAAATTTTTCAGTTCTAGATTCAAGTTCATATATTTTATTAAATTTGTGTATTTTGTATATATCTAGTATGGTTTTGATTCAACTTAAATTTCTTTGACTAACACTTTTATGTAGGTTAGTGGTGCTTAAAAGCATCCACCTTCATGTGGTTAACCGTTAGTAGTATAGAATTTAATATTCTCAAAACTAAGAGAAGCTTTCATTATTTTACAAGAAAAAGAAATAACTAACAACGGTTTATGTACTTGTGGAGGGGGTTCTTGGCTCTGGAGGAGGTATCCCAGAAGCATTGGGAGCATAGGGAACCAAAAAGACACCTCCCAAGTGTTTACTGTGCCATCCTTAGGTGTGTGCATAGTCGGTTTCGTGCCACGACCCATCATTTACAAAATATCACATTTGATAGCCTTACACTGACTCAAACTACACTATTTCATGTGTTTGCAAACAATAGGGTAGCGAGAGTACCTTGGAGAGACAAAAACTAAGATAGGCTATTATAGAGGATCCCTAAGCCAAGGTGTAGGATCCAAGGAGGCATCTCTAGGTGCCATGGAGTTCGAGTAATCACTCGTCGAAGTTGAATGATTTTTCGGTCTCGAGCTCTTAAGGGACTACACTTGGATGAAGTAGCTCAAAAGTAATGACCATGTCATGTACCAAACAATGCCTCCTATAGTGTTCACCTGGCCACTCGGATGTGTTGGCACAATTGGTTTGGTGCTATGACCCACATTTTACAAAATATAGCGTTTGAGAGTCTTACATCGGCTCAAACTGCATTATTTCGTGCATTTGCAAACAATAGGGAAGTGAGAGCATTGATTGGAGATGGAAAAAATTGATATAGGATATTTTAGAGGGCCCCTATGCTGAGGTGTAGGATCCAACGAGATGTCTCTAGGTGCCATGGAGACCAAGTAATCACCCGTTGAAGTTGAACGATTTTTTGGTCTCAGGGCTCTTAAGGGACTATGCCCGAATGAAGTAGCCTGGAAGCAAAGAAATTGTCACACATTGAAAAAATCCTCCTCTAGAATTTACCTAGCCACTTGGACATGTTGGCAAAGTCAATTCGGTTCCATGACCCACCATTTACAAAATATTGCATTTGATAGTCTTACATTGGTACACTATTTTGCTTGTTTGTAAACAATAGGGCACAGAGCACCGATTGGAGAAGGAAAAATTGAGATATTCTATTGTAGAGGGTCCCTACATCAAGGTGTAGGATTTAATGAGATGTCTCTAGGTGCCACGGAGATCGAGTAATCACCCGTCAAAGTTGAACAATTTTTTGGTCTCAGGGCTCTTAAGGTACTACACCTAAACGAAGTAGCAGAAGTATAAAGAAATTTTCACGCACCAAAATGATGCCTCCTCTAGTGTTCACCTAGACACCTTGACATGTTGGTGCAGTCATTTTGGTGCCACGACCCACCATTTACAAAATATAGCATTTGAAAGCCTTACACTGGCTCAAATTGCACTATTTCGCGCATTTACAAACAATAGGAAGCAAGAGAAATGATTAGAGATGGATAAAACCAAGACAAGATATTGTATAGGATCCCTACGCTGAGGTGTAAGATCTAATGAGATGTCTCTAGGTGCCACAGAGACCGATTAATCACCCGTCGAAGTTGAATGGTTTTTTTGTCTCATGGCTCTTAAAGGACTATGCCCGAACGAAGTAGCTCGGAAGTAATGACCTTGTCACACACCGAAATGATGAATCCTCTAGTTTTTACTTGGCCACTTAAATGTGTTGGCGTATTCAATTTAGTGCTATAATCCACCATTTACAAATTATAGTGTTTGACAACCTTACACTGGCTCAAACTACAATATTTCGCGCATTTGCAAACAATAGGAAAACAAGAACACCAATTAGAGACGCAGAAAAAGCAAGACATAATATTGTAAAGGCTCCCTACCCCAAGTTGTAGGATTTGACAAGATGTCTTTAGGTGCCACAGAGACCGAGTAATCACCCGTTGAAGTTGAACGATTTTTTTGGTCTTAGGGCTCTTAAGGGACTACGCCCGAATGAAGTAGCCCTAAGCGATGACCTTGTTGCACAACAAAACAAAACCTCCTCTAGCATTCACCTGGAAAAAAAAAAAGTGTTGGCACAATCAATTCGGTGCCATGACCCACCTTTTTCACATTATAGTGTTTGAAAGTCTTACAATGACTCAAACTACACTATTTCGTGTGTTTTACAAAAATAATAGGGCGAGAGTGCCAATTGGATATGGAAAAAACTAATACACACTATTATAGAGGGTCCCTATGTTGAGGTGTAGTCTCTAATGAGACATCTCTAGGTGCCATGGAGACCGAATAATTACTGTCAATGTTGAACGGTTTTTAGGTCTAAGGGCTCTTAAGGGATTATGCCTCGAACGAACGAAGTAGCCGTGCATAACGACCTTCTCGCGTACCAAAACAATCCCTCCTCTATCGCTTAACTAGCCACCGGGATGTGTTCGCATAGTTGGTTTGGTGCCATGACCCACTGTTTGCAAAATATAGTGTTAGACAACCTTACACTATCTCAAACTGCATTATTTCGCATGTTTGCAAAACAATAGGGAAACGAGGGCATCGATTGGAAATGGAAAAAATAAGACAACCTATTGTATAGGGTCTCTACATAGAGGCATAGGACCTAATGAGATGCCTCTAGTGCCACATAGATCGAGTAACCACCCATCTAAGTTGAATGGTATTTTGGTCTTAGGGCTCTTAAGTGACTACACACCGATCGAAGTATCTTGGAAGTAACGACCTTGTCGCACACCAAAATCACACATCATCTAGCATTCACCTAGTCACCCGGACATGTTTTCAAAATTAGTTTGGTGCCATGACCCACCATTTGTAAAACATAGCATTTGACAAATCTTTACACTCGGCTCAAACTACACTCTTTCGCGCATTTTCAAACAATAGGAAAACAAGAGCACCGATTGGAGATGGAAAAACTGAGACATAATATTGTAGAGGGTCCCTTCACCGAGGTGGAGAATCTAACAAGATGTCTCTAGGTGCCACGGAGACTGAGTAATCACCCCATCAAAGTTGAGCAAGTTTTTGGTCTCGGGGATCTTAAGGACTACTCCCGAATGAAGTATCTTCGAAGTAATGACCTTGTTGTACACCAAAATGATGCCTCCTCTAATATTTACCTTTCCACCAAATTTTTTTGGTGCAGGTCGGCTCAATGTCACGACCTACCACTTGCAAAATATAGCGTTTGACAACCTTACACTGGCTCACACTACACTATTTCACACATTTGCAAACAATAAGGCAACAAGAGCACCAATTAGAGATAGAAAAAACCAAGACAATATATTGTAGAGGGTCCCTACTCGAGGTGTAGGATCTAACGAGACATCTCTAGGTTCCATGGAGACCGAGTAATCACCCGTCGAAGTTGAATAGTTTTTTGGTCTCAGGGCTCTTAAGGGACTACGCCCGAATGAAGTAGCCCAGAAGCAACGACCTTGTCGCACACAAAAAAATGCCTCCTCTAGTGTTTACCTAGCCACCTAGACATGTTGGTGTAGTTGGTTTGGTTCCATGACTCACCGTTTACAAAATATAGCATTTGATATCCTTACACTGGCTCAAACTGCATTGCTTCACGAATTTACAAACAATAGGGCAGCGAGAGCACCGATTGGAGATGAAAAAAAAAAACTAAGACAAAGTTATCAGATAGGGTCCCTACATCAAGATGTAGGATTTGACGAGACATCTCTATGTGCCACAGAGACCGAGTAATCACCCATCAAAGTTGAATGGTTTTTTGGTCTTAGGGATCTTAAGGGACTACGCCCAAATGAAGTAGCCCAAAAGCAACGATGTTGTCCTGCACCGAAAAAATGCCTCCTATAGTGTTCACCTAGCCACCTGGATGTGTTGGCATGGTTAGTTTGGTGCCTTGATGTCCCAAGGCATGACTTCTTACTACTCGCCTCCGTTCGTTTCCTAGATCAAGCTAAAAAGGCGCTTTGTAAATAATTATGCCACGAAGACTCAAGGAATGACACGACCTCAATTATTGGGTGTGACTAGTTTTTAGTGTACCATGTATAAAATGACTTGTAATAAATCCCTCAAGAGTATTTTTAATTGTGTACATTTTTTCCCACTTTGGAGTGTGTTAATCACATGCTTAAAATAAGAAAATTGATATAAATCCACACTTGAATCTCTTGAAAAAATGATCTTACACCCAAGAACCTTCAAAACCATTATATAACATAACATCATATATCATTTAACAATAACATAACATCATATATCATATATATCATATGGATAATGGTCACATAATCAAGGCCATCAAATCAAATCAAACATAGAACTAATATGGTTATGAAAACATACATAGAAGGATATCATGTGCAATGAAATCAAATCAAACATAGAAGTAATATCGTTATGAAAACCAACATGGATATAATGTATCAAACTAAGTGTACCACGTGTCTATAAAAATATAAGTTCGAATGTATCGAAATAAGTGTGTCATACATACAGGACCACCCGTGGTCACATAATGCTATATATATGGACTATATGAAGAATCATGAACTAGGATCGATGGCATATATAGTATATATATATATATATATATATATATATATATACATCCAGTCATATGAATCTAATCATGAAACATCTTTCTCTCTTTGCTCGTTTCTAGAAAAAAGCATGCACACGACATAGGCATCTCTAAGTAAGCCTCGCAACCTAGCCTCGCACATTCATAAACAAGTTTTTAGCACCCACATTTTTAAAATACATTCAAAATCTAGAAACTTAGAATTTATAATACATGTGAAATATTAGTGCAATCTCACGATCCCTATCAATTTGTCGTTGATGCATTGCAAGGTCAATGGTAGACTCACGAGGGGTAGGCTACATATAAATAAATAGTTCAAATTAAATATTTCATGTACAAAATTTGATATTATAGATAAGTAATAAGAAAAAATTCCTCCAAAATTTAACAAATTTGAAAAATTGTACCTAAGTTAGTGGATCTTCAAATGTTATGGCAACATCTAGAGCAACCTCCACGTTTCTACGTATAGGAGGAGTCTTTTTGGAAATCATAAGCTATACAAAAAACATGTACAGATCAATATTAATCTACATGACTGCCACATAATAGACCTAAAGCATAATCAACAAATAATAGACCAATGTATTAATTTGCTAATAGAAACCGACCAAGGATCTTAATATCTTCTTCCCAAGTTTATTTTCCTTTTACGATTGAGAGTAGAATTTGTCTACAAAAATTTTTAGAAGTGAATGTGTTCCCAAGACTAGTGTAATGCTCTTAATGCCTTTCTTATTGCATATTATCATGAAGTAGAATTATATACCTTCCCAATTAATATAACCTAGTATTTTGAAACCACCGAGGCTTGCAAAACCTTCCATACAAGTTGATCTTTGAAAAGAGACAATTTCACAACTTTGACTGGGTTGTCTAGTAAAATGCGGAGAAATTTTACATACCAACAATGTCTAAGATTGACAATGCAATAGATAAGGTTAGAAGGCATAAATAATGTTTGAGCTCGAGGGAGGTCCACTAGTTTCTTACGAGCTTTATCATTGATCTTATCTTTCCCCAATCTATGAATTTTGTCTCATTACTAATGGTGGAAATGACCTAGATATTTAAGGCTCAAAACACCATATCACCTTATCTCCTTTTACTTAAATTACAAATGTGATGACATTAAAAATAACATCATTGAAATCATACTTTTGGAGTCTCTCATAGACTTAGGATCTACCCTATTTGTAAAATTGGAGCCATGACAAATTAATTTCCTTTAGAGACTATTCTTGATGATTTTCCTAGTAATTTAACACACCATTAATGCTCAAGTCATTGTAAACCTCACAAACATGGATTTTAAAGTATCAATAGAGTCTTTGCTTAGTTGTGCTAATGGAGTACGCGAATCCTTTCTCACTTCCCAAGAATTTGGATCATAATTATTTATGCATGAAAATAATAAGTCTACACATTTAGTGAGATATGGAAGTCAATCACCTTATTGAGACTATTTTTGGCCAAGTATTTGAAATTTTTTAATGTGTCTAGTATAGTCAACTTGTCTTGAAAGATATCAATTTCAACATGTCTATTTTATAATTCTTTAATCTACAAGAAGTTATTTTACAATGTGGAACATGGCTCAAAGCCATGGTACTAAAACATCATTTTATTTCAATAATGGAAACGATTGAACTTGTATCACTAAGAACTTTTGTACTTGAAATATATTGTTCGAAAGCTAAATATTTTTGGGGAGGATTATCTATAAGTAGGAAAAGTAGGATTAGTTAGAAAATTATGGAATAATTTTTTTGATTAAAAGTGTCCACAACCAAGTTGCAAGACAATAGTTGCCCTATTAGGTTTTAGAACAATCTAAATTACTAGAACATATTTTTCCTTCATTAACAAATATCAAGTTCACATGGTTCATTTTATGGGGTTAGAAGTCTCAGTTAGGTTCAGGGAGTAATTTACCCCCATACCCACTCTCTAATAGGCTCAGAGTTTCAACTTGATTTTTCTCATACTTAATGCTTCCAAAATTTCCTAAATCATTCCCATTGGATAGGAAATTTTCTCACCTTTTTAGTGATATAAAGAAGTCCTCCTAACTCCTTCAGAACTCAAGATATGGACAAGCGGAGCTTAGGGGTCAAATTTTCCCCAAGGGGACATGTGTCAAGCAGGGGTGAAAGGAAAATTTTTGGGTTAGTGGGGGTCGCGGGGGCAGTGAATTTGGGAATTTTTTTCCTTGTGGGAGAATTTTTCCAGTTGTGCCTGCACACCTCGTGGGTCCTCCAAGGACATGTGGCGGCCTCTGAGTCATCGCCAGCAAAAAGGAAAGGAAGGGCGGGGTGGGGAGAGTTTGGGGCATTTCACCCAAAGGGGAAGAAAACAAAATGCCCACGCACCCGTGGGTCTACTAGGGCACATGGCACTCCATGATTCACCATGGGGAGAAGGGAGAGGAGAGGTGGGTGGTGGAGTTGATTTTGAATTTCACCGAAGGGAGGAGGAAAAGGGGAAGGGCGACGGGTCCAGGTGCACACGCCGCGAGAAGAATTTCCCAAGGTGAGCGGGAGTGTGGGGCCATGGGGAAATTTATCAAAAATTTCCAAAGAAAAAAAAAAAAAAAAAAAGGGTTCCCCCCCCCCACTAGCACCCAAAGCTGCCACATGGCAGCCTGTGATAGGTCGCGGGCAGTGGGAGAAATGGAAAATTTTCCAAAATTTTCAAAAGGTCTAAGGAAAAAGAAAATTCCATGCCTCTCGCCGCTTGCCCGTGAGGACACGTGGTGCCCCTAATTCGATTGGGCTAGTGGAGTGGAGGAAAAGATGAAAATTTTCCTGAGCCAAAATTTTCAAAATATTTTCTAAGGGTAATTTTCGACGGGAAATTTTTTTCGATGGGCCTAAGGAAAATTTTCCCAAATTTTCCCGCCAAGGAAAAAAAACTTCAAAGTGTCATAACTTGAGCTAGAAAGCTTGGTTTTGGGAAAACGAGGACTTTTTGGAAATATCTCGATGCCCTCTTTGCACAAAAAATCATAAATTTTACTTTTTGATAAATTTTAAGGGTCAATTTTACAAAAATGATCTACAGGCTTTTAAAAAGCCAACTGGTAATTTCCAACTTCTAAATTTGATTAAATTGGATCTCCTCCTTCACTCAACATGCCAAACAGACATGGAGGATTTCTCTAGGAAGGATTTAAATGTTTTAGGAAGTAAATTTTTCAATTTATTCAAGTTGCAATTTTTCCAACAAATGACAGAAAAACGACTGTTAGAGGGATTGGATTCGATTTTGCATTAATTTAAATTGTTTTCTTAAGTTTTCTTTGTCAATTTGAGTTCATTTATGATACAACATACTAAATTTTAACATCTCCAAGTTGATTAATGTGTGCAGGTCCGAACTGTACATTTTTATTAAAATTAATTGCTAGTTTTAAGTTTGTAATAGAAATCCCATTTCTAGAAATTTGTTTATCAAATTCATCCTTCAAATGTGGCATTTCATTCCTAAACTAGTCCAATACATTCAGTTGTTTATAAACAAACCATTTCAAAGCTAAATTAAAATATGATTTCCACTTTAATATATTTTCAAAAAAAAGAAACAATGCAATATAATTCCCTCATACGTATTTCTTCTTCTTTCAATTTTCAAAATAGAGATTCCAATCACAATTTAACATTCCAACTCAACCCAACAATGCAATGAGAAGTAAACTTGCAATTCTTTATTAATTCAAAAGGAGAAACATCTTTACATTCTTTCATTCCTTGATTGTAATTAACAAAAATTCTATTTCTTTCTTTTCCATGTACAAAGAGAAGAATGTAAATATCTTTCACACTTTAAATAAACACTTTCAATCCAATTACAACATCTTTTCTTCACAATAAAATGTTACAATTTCATCCACTTCAAGTGGGAAAGGTTACAAATGAATATGTTTTCACAAGGGACTGTCAAACTATATTTTTCCTTTGCTCCAGGACAACAACATGCACATTTTCTCTTTCTCCAAGTTGATCACAACAAAAAGAGGGGAAAGGCAATGCTCTCCACCCAACCAAGACATCCAATGAAAGGAGAAGCCTTCCTTCATCATTGGCCCCGAGCCCCAACCAAAATACAATAATAGATGTAATTCAACCCATGGCAACAACTGGCTTCCACAACACACAACATTCTTTCAAACATGCACATTTCAATATAAAACATAGATCAATACAAAACAATAGTTTACAACTGTAATTGAAAACATACCAATCAAAACTCAAGCTTGATCATGCAAGCCAAAGGAGCAAGGTCTATGGGGGAAGCTACTTATGCCTCCCAATTGGGAATTGGGCATCCACCAAGTAACAAACCACCAATAAATTTCACCACACATATCCTTATGCCCCCCACAAATCCCTCCTTATGCCCCCCACAGATTTCCTTATGCCCCCACAAAGTAAGAAATGCAAGCTATTTCTTTTCCATGGTGGATCCCAAACCCAAACTCCCTCCACAAAATCTGATGCCAATGGCATTCCTTATGCCCCCACATGGATTCCCCATAGCCTTCTCCTACACCTTCCCTAAGGCAGTCTACCCAACCAGCCAACAAATAAAACTAAACATGCACCATTCACACAACACAACAAGAAAATAACAACATAAAAGGAGAGTTAAATTCCTACCTCTCCATGGTTACTTTGCTTCCAAACAAAAGCTTTCCAAGACAATAACACAGTTCCAAACAACAATGCCAAGTATGAAGATATCTCCAAATTCCTCCACAATCCACAAGAGCTCCAAAACAACAAAAATGTGCCCCAAGGAAGAATGCAAAAAGGTTCAACAACCCAAAACAAGCAAGGAGTTTGAATTATATAGAAGAGGGAGAGAAGAGGATGATGTGGATCCATGTAGGATGCCACATCACACATCCTCCAATTCAAACACAAAAGACAAAATCCATTCTCCCAAGCACAATAAAGAGGTGGGTGAAAAATGACAAGTTACTTGCACACTCTAAAAAGCCCACACCTCAAGGGACAACAAAATAAATAAATGTAAGAAAGTGCAATTAAAAACATGCAACATGACTTAATAAAATTCATTATAAAAATCACAAATCACATCTCCAACCATAAGTATGGTTGGTAAATTAAATTTAGAGGCATGGGACAAGTTTTACTTGTCCCACAAGCCTCCAAAAACAGCCCCCAAGGACAAATTGAATTTTCATGGAGGTGGAGTATTTCATACTCCAAAACTGACTTACACAAGCTCTTACACAACTTACACATCCCTTACATATTAAATACAAACAACCAACAACTCTTATAATTACTTTCCCATATCCCAATTTAATTTATTTAAATTTTAATCATATGATTCTCACATTAATTCTATCACAATTTAATTAATTAAAAAAGGAACACATTACTAATAAAATACATACAACAATAATAAAAGAAACACATTAATTAAAATACACAAACCCATGGTCACATATAAAGGAAATCCCCCATGGGAATCCCTAACAAAACAACACTCAACACAATAAAACAAGTTGCCATGGTGACCTTGTCGAATTCACTAGAATTCCATTTTGGTTGGTCTCGATCCCCCAATGTTTTGTTGTGATATTTTTAACCTGCAAAATACAAATACCTCCTTTGGCCTCATGGCCATATCAAGAACATCCAATATGATATAAATAAAATCACAAAATCATCTAAGTAAGTGAATCACAACAACATCGAAGTAACAACTACATCATTTGCATTTTTAATCAACAACTATATCATCATCAAATAATATCCATTTTCTAGATCAACTCATAATATCCAAAATCATGTCTGAACAACATCCATAAAACATCCATGTCAAATAATATATCATCATCCACATATAAGGTGTCTCTAATAATCATCATGCATCATAATCAAATCAAGATCAACAATAATCCATGATCAATGTCTAACAACATACTAAATCAAAACATAATAATGTCTATAATGTAATCATAGTATCAAAATAGGTATCAAAAAGGTGTCAAAGGGAAGTGGGCACTACATCCCCCTCCCCTTAGACTCGACTTCCTCCTGGAAGTCACTGGAACAAATGTGGAAACTGAACTCGTAATGAAGTAGCATCCTCCCATGTAGTTATAGTCTCATCATATCTATCCCACTGCACCCAGACCTGATCAACCTCTCTGCCTCGAAGGCCCAGGGTCCTGTGATCTAAGATGTGAATGGGCTCCACCATCACCTACCCCTGATCCTGCACCTATAATGATGTCCAATCTAACACATGAGAAGGATCTGTAATATATCTCTTGAGAACTGAAACATGAAAAACATCATGTATGCGTGAGACAAGCTGGGTGGCAATGCTAGATGGTAGGCCAAAGGGCGATACGCTCCAAGATCTCAAAAGGACCAATGAATCTAGGAGCTAACTTAGAACCTTTTCCATAATGGATAGGGCTCTTGTGTGGCTTGACACGAAGGAACACCTTCATGCCCACATCAAAACTACGATCGATCCTATGTTGATCCGCATACTTCTTCTACCTATCATCCTGTGCCTCCTACAATCTCTACTGATCAACACACCTGTTGCTCCATGTCCTATAGAAGAGCTGGTCAAGAGATACTTTGTCCTCTAACTTGTCCCAGCTAAGAGGTGTCCTACACTCTCTACCATACAAATCCTGAAAAGGAGCCATGCCTATGGAACTCTGAAAACTATTATTGTAGGAAAAACTCCACTAAGTACATAGGTACTCCTCCCACTTAGACTGCTGATCCATCACATACATCCTAAGCATATCCTCTAAAATCTGATTCACCCACTCAGTCTATCCATCTATCTCAGGGTGATATGTTGTGTTGAAGTTGATCCTCATCCGAGGACATATTGCATGGTAGTCTAGAAATGTGAAGTGTACAAAGGATCGCGGTCACAAATGATCTTCCATGGAATCCCATGTAACCTGAAAATCTCATCCAAATATACTCATGCCACTGCTCTAGTTGTATAAGTGGTCTTCACCAGAGAAAAGTGAGCCACTTTTGTCAATTTATCAACCGTGACCATAATGGCGTCGTGGTGATATCTCGACATCGGTAGCCCAACAATGAAATCCATGGAAATGGTGTCCCACTTCCATTTCGGTATAGCATGAGGATAAAGAAGGCTGTTGGATGCTGATGCTGGCCTTAACTCTCTGGCACTCTAAACATCATGACACAAACTGAGGCCACATCTCGATGAAGTCCTCTCAATGATATAACTGTCGCAAGGTGGCGTGCATCTTCTTCACCCCGGGATGGGCTGAATAGGGTGCACATGATGTGCCTCTACCAAGATGTCCTGCCTCAAGCCTCCATCTCTGGGAACATATATCCAGCCTCTGTGCCTGAGAAGACCATCTACCTCTAAGGAAAAACCATCAAAATTCCCCTCAAGGGGTCTCTGACTGTGACTCGATCTCTACTCAACTGCAATGTAGAAGTTGTCAAGAGGAAGTTGTTGAAGAATCCTACTCCACAAATCTATGCTCACTAAAGTGGCCATAGCCACATGTCTCCATCTCTGCTGAGAGCATCTGCTACCACATTCTCCTTCCCCTTCACATGCTCGATCTCCATGTCATACTCACAAAGCAACTCCATCCAACGCATTGATGAGTGTTGAGATTGGGCTGCGTGAAGAGGTGGTGAAGACTCAAATGATCTGTCCTGAGTGTGAATCTCTGCCAAGAAGAAATGCCTCCATCTAACCAAAGCATGCACAACTGCCACAAGCTCAAGATCATGAGTTGGATAATTAAGCTCATGATCTTTGAGTTTGTGAGACTCAAAAGCCACTACTCTACCCTCCTGCATCAACACACCTCCAAGGCCTACCAATGAAGCATGTGTAAACAAAGAACTCACCCTATGGATCCGACACTACAAGAATAGGTGTTGTAGTGAGGCATTCCTTCAGTGTCTGAAGGCCTACTCACATCTATTTGACCAAACAAACTTCTTCCCTTTCCTCTGAAGGGAAGTGATAGGGTGTGTAATCGAGAGAAGTCCTGAACAAATCTCGGTAGTAACCTACTAATCCCATGAAGTTACACACCTCGGTCACTATAGTGGGTGTTGGCCAATCCATAATGGCTCTAATCTTGGAAGGATCGATTGTGATACCTTCCCCAGAAATAATATGACCCAAATATTGCACCTCTGTCTAAAAGAAAGCACACTTCTCAAGTTCCCGTAAAACTTCTACTCATGAAGACATTGAAGAACCTGGTGAAGGTGCCCCTCGTGCTCCTCATGTGTACGTGAGTATATCAAAATGTCATCTAGGAAGATGAGCATGAAGTGATCTAAGAAGGTCTGAATACCCCATTCATCAAACTCATGAACACTGTGGGGGCATTAGTCAAACCAAAAGGCACCACTGTGAACTCATAGTGCCCATATCTGTGCGAGGAAGGTGGTCTTATGAATGTCCACCTCCGAAATCCTCAGCTGATGGTACCCGACTTGAGATCAATCTTAGAGAAAATTGTGGCTCCCTTCATTTGATCAAACAAGTCATCAATATGAGGAAGAGGATAATGATTCTTGATCGTTACCTTGTTCAATTAGTGGTAATCAATACACAACCACAAGGATCCATCCTTCTTCTTCACAAAGATCACTGGTGCACCCCAAGGGGATACACTAGGATGGATAAGGCCTTTCTCCAAAAGGCCCTCAAGCTGCAACTTGAGCTCACAGAGCTCTGGGGTGGTCATCCGATAAGGTGCTCGTGAGATAGGCTCTGCTCCAGGAACTAGATCTATATGAAAATCAATCTCACGTGGGGGTGGTAACCTGGTAGCTCCCCTAGAAAGACATCTAGAAAACTCTCTCAAAATGGGATGATCATCTAGTGATGGTCCACTAGACCCATCCTCTGATCTGTCACTAACTATCACAAGCATACATCTGACAACCCATCGCACACACCACTTAAGCTGCATAGCGGAGATGGTGTGAATAGAAATGGGTCTCCTAACCCCTGAAATCATCGACTCAACTCCCAAATCATCTACACAAGATATAGTCTTGTGATAACAATCCATCCTGGCCCTATGTGTAGATAACCAATCCATACCCAAAATGACTCCATATGAGCCCAAAGGAAGGATACGGAGATTTGAGGTAGTGGTGAAAGGTCCCAAATCCACTACACACTCCTTAACTAAGGATTCTATAGAGATCTTGGCTCAGAAGCCATCTCGACATCCCAACTAAGACCCTACCTAACTGCCACTAGCCTGCATTGCTCTACTAAAGATGGTGCAATGAAAGAATCAGAAGAACCAGAATCAAACAATACAGAGGTAGGAATACCACCAATGCTACATGTGGTCTCAATGATTGTGCTCTGATGCTCTGCTGGTGGTTCTCAACCATTGCATAAATCTGTGGCTATGTCCCATGTCACAACATAGTCGGCTCTGAAATTTGTGCCTTACCCTTGTTGTTAGGGTTATGTGGGAAATCTCTCCAAAAGTGTCTAGTAACTCCACAACCAAAACATCCTCTCTGATCCTCCCCAATGAGTAGCACCTCCAGTAGGTGCCCTAGAAGCCTATGGTGTGGACCCTGATGATCTAGCTGTGGTCTTGAGGTCTCTCTAATGGTGAGCTCCTACTGACTGAGCTCTAGGTCCACCCTGTGTCCTGATGGGACCCCTAGGAGGAGGCCCCATACTCGACCCTCTCTGTGCATCAGCTCTCTGTGGAGGTCTATGAGGTGGGTGGGATTGCTTGCTACTGCTTGTTGTGGCCTAAAGGATGACTATGTTGTACCCTACCACCATGAGGAAGGGGTACTAACCCCCTCGATCTACCATCCTGCATCTATTGTATGTGGCTCGGACTCGGTCTCTAGCCTGTTGGGTCTTTCCCAAGTCTCCTCTATAATATAGGCCTTCTCGATGCCTCTGCTAATGTCTGTGGGTAGTGGATCCACACTACACCTCCAATATCTAAATTTAGGCCCTGGATGAACCTGTGAATCACACCTACTCATCTGCATATACTCTACATACTGGAGTAGATCTAGAAATCTACTCTCATACTCTGCTACTGAGAAAGAGATGCCTATCGGAGGTCATGGAACTCATCGATCCTCTATTGTATGAACCTCATGATAAATACCTACTCTGAATCTCTCCTCAAATAGCTCCCAGGTCATTATCTCTGAATCTACATGGAGCTTCTACTCCTTTGTCCTCCACCATACTCTGCTCCATCCCTCAGTAGATGGATCACAACATGAGCTTTCATGTTGCTAGAACAAGGAAAAAGCTTGAAGTAACCACTCAAGCTCACTAGCCAGGCCTCTACCTGAAATCCACCCATGTCACTGAGTAATGTGATGGCTGAAGCTTTAGGATCTCCCTGATGTGATCTCCAATGTGTGTAGTCTAGCGGCCTCTAGGTCTCTCTGCATGCTCATCCCTAAGCCTAGGGCTCGAGACCTCTCTCTATGCTCTGGAACTCTGTCACCCTATCTCTAGGTGGTGACTCTTCTCTGGCTGACTCCGCATGGGAGTTCTCTCCTCTATGCTCCTCGTTGGGTGAGGAGATACCTGACCCTCGATAGAAGGGGCTCTGTCATGACTAGCTGCATGTCCTCCTCCTAATCCTCCGTGTAGAGTGGCATTAACATCCTGAAGGGTCTGTAGAATCTGAGGTAGGATGGCTGCTACACCCTGATCTGGTGGTGGTGGTGGTGGTGGTGGTGAGTTTGAGTCTCTTGTGAAGGTTCCTCTCACTCCATCTGAGCCTCTGCACATAGACCAAAGTGAGAGTTAGTTTATTTTGCTAAGTTTTACACAACTTCCATGTTTACTAAAATATACAAATTCTAGCTAAGTTGTTTTCTAGGTTTAAAAGTGTGCTAGGTTTAAGTTTCATGTCTCAAGTTTTCTAGTGTGCCCAATGGTCCAAGATTTTGAACCACTTCTCTGATACCAAGTGTGATGCCCATTAAAACAACCCACTTGAGACCCAAGAAACAACCTAGGGTTAGTTAGAAAATTATGGAATAATTTTTTTATTAGAAGTGTCCACAACCAAGTTGCAAGACAATAGTTGACCCTATTAGGTTTGGAATAAATCTAAATTACTAGAACATATTTTTCCTTCATTAAAAATATTTCAAGTTCACATGGTTCAAATTTTAGGGTTAGAAGTTTCAGTTAGGTTCAGGGAGTAATTTACCCCCATACCCACTCTCTAACAGGCTCAGAGTTTCAACTTGATTTTTCTCATACTTAACACTTCCAAAATTTCCCTAAATCATTCCCATTGGATAGGAAATTTTCTCACCTTTCCGGTGATATAAATAAGTCCTCCTAACTCCTTGTAGAACTCAAGATATGAGCAAAGCGGACTTTAGGGGTCAAATTTTCCCCAAGGGGACACGTGTCAAGCAGGGGTGAAAGGAAAATTTTGGGTTGGTGGGTTGCGGGGTGGTGTTTGGAATTTTCCTTACATGGGAGAAATTTCCCATTTGTTGCCTGCCCATGGGTCCTCCAAGGACATGTGGCGGCCTCTGAGTCGTCGGCAACAAGGAAAGGAAGGGCGGGGTGGCGGGAGAGTTTGGGGCATTTTGCCCAAAGGGGAAAAAAAAAACAATGCCCACATGCCCTGTGGGTCCACTAGGGGCACGTGGCACTCCATGATTCACCATCGGGGAGAAGAGAGAGGGAGAGGTGGGTGGTGGAGTTGATTTGTGAATTTTTCCGAAGGGAAGGGAGGACAAAAGGGAAGTTTGGCGCGTGGGTCCGTGCGCCCGAGAAGAATTTCCCAAGGCGAGGGTGGGAGTGCGGGGCCATGGGGAAATTTATCAAAAATTTCCAAAGAAAAAAAATTTTAAAAAAAAAAGGGTCCCCCCCCCCTCCCCCTGCTAGCACCCAAAGCTGCCACGGGGCACTGTGATGGTAGGGGCGGGCAGTGGGGAGAAATGGAAATTTTTTCCAAAATTTTCAAAAGGTCTAAGGAAAAAGAAAATGCCGCGCCTCCGCCGTTGCCCTGTGAGGACATGTGGTAGCCTCTGATTGGCTATGGGCTAGTGGAGGAAAAGATGAAAAATTTTCCCAAGCCAAAATTTTCAAAAATTTTCTAAGGTAATTTTGATGGGAAATTTTTTGGGCCGCGTGGGCCCGTTAGGGAAAATTTTCCCAAATTTTCCCCCAAGGCAAAAAAACTTCAAAGTGCCATAACTTGAGCTAGAAAGCTCAATTTTGGGAAAACGAGGACTTTTTGGAAATCTCTCGATGCCCTCTTTGCACAAGAATCATAAATTTTACTTTTTGATAAAGTTTAAGGGGTAAATTTTACAAAAAATGATCTGTAGGCTTTTAAAAGCCAACTGGTAATTTCAACTTCTAAATTTGATTAAATTGGATCTCCTCCTTCACTCAACATGTCAAACAGACATGGAGGATTCTCTAGGAAGGATTTAAAGTGTTTTAGGAAGTAAATTTGTTCAATTTCTTCAAGTTGCATTTTTCCAACAAATGACAGAAAAATGACTATTAGAGGAATTGGATTTGATTTTGCATTAATTTAACTTGTCTTCTTAAGTTTTCTTTGTCAATTTGAGTTCATTTATGATCTTAACATACTAAATTTTAACATCTCCAAGTTGATTAATGTGTGTAGGTCTGAACTATACATTTTTATTAAAATTAATTGCCAGTTTTAAGTTTGTAACAGAAATCCCATTTCTAGAAATTTGTTTATCAAATTCATCCTTCAAATGTGGCATTTCATTCCTAAACTAGTCCAATACATTCAGTTGTTTATAAACAAACCATTTCAAAGCTAAATTGCAAATTTGATTTCCACTTTAATATATTTCAAAAAAGAAACAATGCAATATAATTCCCTCATACGTATTTCTTCTTCTTTCAATTTTCAAAATAGAGATTCCAATCACAATTTAACATTCCAACTCAACCCAACAATGCAATGAGAAGTAAACTTGCAATTCTTTATTAATTCAAAAGGAGAAACATCTTTACATTCTTTCATTCCTTGATTGTAATTAATAGAAATTTTATTTCTTTCTTTTCCATGTATAGAGCAGAATGTAAATATCTTTCACACTTTAAATAAACACTTCATAATCAATTACATACATCTTTTCTTCACAATACAAATGTTACAATTTCATCCACTTCAAGTGGGAAAGGTTACAAATGAATATGTTTTCACAAGGGACTATCAAACTATATTTTTCCTTTGCTCAGGACAACAACATGCACATTTTCTCTTTCTCCAAGTTGATCACAACAAAAGAGGGGGAAAGGAAATGCTCTCCACCCAACCAAGACATCCAATGAAAGGAGAAGCCTTCCTTCATCATTGGCCCCGAGCCCCTAACCAAAATACAATAATAGATGTAATTCAACCCATGGAAACAACTGGCTTCCACAACACACAACATTCTTTCAAACATGCACATTTCAATATAAAACATAGATCAATACAAAACAACAGTTTACAACTGCAATTGAAAACATATCAATCAAAACTCAGGCTTGATCATGCAAGCCAAAGGAGCAAGGTCTATGGGGGAAGCTACTTATGCCTCCCAATTGGGAATTGGGCATCCACCAAAACAAAAACCACCAATAAATTCACACACATATCCTTATGCCCCCCAAAAATCCCTCCTTATGCCCCATAGATTTCCTTATGCCCCCACAAAGTAAGAAATGCAAGCTATTTCTTTTCCATGGTGGATCCCAAACCCAAACTCCCTCCACAAAATTTTGATGCCAATGGCATTCCTTATGCCCCCCACATGGATTCCCCATAGCCTTCTCCTACACCTTCCCTAAGGCAGTCTACCCAACCAACCAACAAATAAAACTAAACATGCACCATTCACACAACACAAAGAAAATAACAACATAAAAGGAGAGTTAAATTCCTACCTCTCCATGGTTACTTTGCTTCCAAACAACAAGCTTTCTAAGACAATAACATAGTTCCAAAAAAAAAATGCCAAGTATGAAGATATCTCCAAATTCCTCCACAATCCACAAGAGCTCCAAAATAGCAAAAATGTGCCCCCAAGGAAGAATGCAAAAAGGTTCAACAACCCAAAACAAGCAAGGAGTTTGAATTATATAGAAGAGGGAGAGAAGAGGATGATGTGGATCCATGTGGGATGCCACATCACACATCCTCCAATTCAAACACAAAAGACAAAATCCATTCTCCCAAGCACAATAAAGAGGTGGGTGAAAAATGACAAGTTACTTGCACACTCTAAAAAGCCCACACCTCAAGGGACAACAAAATAAATAAAATGTAAGAAAGTGCAATTAAAAACATGCAACATGACTTAATAAAATGCATTATAAAAATCACAAATCACATCTCCAACCATAAGTATGGTTGGTAAATTAAATTTAGAGGCATGGGACAAGTTTTACTTGTCCCACAAGCCTCCAAAAACAGCCCCCAAGGACAAATTCAAATTTTTCATGGAGGTGGAGTATTTCATACTCAAAACTGACTTACACAAGCTCTTACACAACTTACACATCCCTTACAAATTTAATACAAACAACCAACAACTCTTATAATTACTTTCCCATATCCCAATTTAATTTATTTAAATTTTAATCATATGATTCTCACATTAATTCTATCACAATTTAATTAATTAAAAGAAGGGAACACATTACTAATAAAATACATACAACAATAATAAAAGAAACACATTAATTAAAATACACAAACCCATGGTCACATATAAAGGAAATCCCCCATGGGAATCCCTAACAAAACAACACTCAACACAATAAAACAAGTTGCCATGGTGACCTTGTCGAATTCACTTAGAATTCCATTTTGGTTGGTCTCGATCCCCGATGTTTTGTTGTGATATTTTTAACTAATAAAAAATACAAATACCTCCTTCGGCCTCATGGCCATATCAGAACATCCAATATGATATAAATAAAATCACAAAATCATCTAAGTAAGTGAATCACAACAACATCGAAGTAACAACTACATCATTTGCATTTTTAATCAACAACTATATCATCATCAATATAATATCCATTTTCTAGATCAACTCATAATATCCAAATCCAACATCATCCATAAAACATCCATGTCAAATAATATATCATCATCCATATAAGGTGTCTCTAATAACATCCATCGTAATCAAAAGGCGTGCTAAGTAGCCTCAATTTCGAGCAGAGATAATGACCCTTTAAGCTCCTGCGTAATAAAATACAAATATATTAATATGTACATGTACACATGAAACATTATAGAAGAACATTAAAAATATGTATTTAATAATGAAATTGCAATCAAATGAAATTTGAAATGTAGCTAACTTGAAACTTACATTTGTAACATGCCCATCTACAATAGCTAGCATGATGTCGATGCGATGTGTCTTTCACCATCTCTTCGCTATTTAAACTAAAATAAATATTAATTTTTATATATATGTACATGACATAATCAAATACATATATATTAAAATATCAAATGAATTAAAATATTGTATATATATAATTTTTATTTGACATTTACCTGTGAAAGACCAAGATCATTTGCACAGGTTCAAAAACATCCACCATCATCTCATCTAGAGAAAAGAAATCATGTGATCTAGCAAATGATGTCTCACCCATAGTGCATACGGCACCACATGATCGGCAAGTGATGTGGTGAGCTATAAGCGGCACCTCCACCAACATCACCAGATGCAATCTAGTCACTATGCTAGGTTAGAGTGTCAGTGAGCTCCCTTAATGCATGTAGCGTGTCAATATCCACAACCTCCTTCACTGTAGGAGGGATAATTGAAGGCAATGGGGGTTTTGGGGCATGGGGGATCCTTAATTGACCAACACATGCACTAGGTCTACTATGTGCAGAGCCACCTCCTCGCCTATAAAACTAAAAATAATTTGGGACCTCATTAATCACAAACTCACAATATAATTTCTTCAAAAAATAGAGAGGAACCTCATTTTTATTGCATGGTGGATAATAAAAAACCATCCACCATCGGTCTCAATTTTTTTTTTTGATTAGGTCATTGTGGCACCAATGGATTGGGAACCACTTGCAAGTAGTTGCGGGTGTGGGGCATTGGTTCTCGACTCAATAAATAATGTAAAAATGTGGTCTTTTGTAATTGTTTTTGTCTTTTATGGTTGCATAGGATAATTTATCTCGCATACCACCGCATATAATCACCTCTAAAGGTATTTCATTTGTCTTTGGTTGGTTGCAGAGTCGACTTCACCAATCAATGTTTGCAATGTGTTGGCTAATGTCATGCGAGACAAATTTGTGGCATGGTTTTTCTTATTTTTGAATAAGGTTTTGAATGGCAATTTTATTCGTTGGATTCTTCCAATGACATCACCTTATGTTCTCGCTGGTTTCGTAGGGACGATGAAGGAGCCATAGGAGGCGAATCTACATTTAGAGGAGGGTTTTGAGGAATATTTGGAGGGTTTTGAGGAATATTTGAATGTTTATAGGATTATGAGCTTTACGAACAACCGACAAAACAAAAAAATTGTATAAATTAATTAAAAATTGAAAAACACATGAAAATCACAAAAAAACCTAAAATGCAAGAAATTTTATCAAAATAGAGGGATTACCTCTTCGTCTTGGCAACATCATTGAAAATTTCATGATCCTAAAGTCCGAAGAGATATTTTTTGGGGTATTAAAGGTCGAGTGTCACGATGAGGATAAATCATGGTTTACGGGGAAAAAAGGGGGAAATGAGGGGTCATGGGTCTTTTGTTTATCTCATAGGACCGTGATCACGGTTTTAGGTTCAAAATCCCCAAACCTATAGAAAATAGTCCACAATCATGGTTTAAAAACTCTAATCATAGTACGTGAATATTGGGTTTTTATGTCCACTTTTGGTCCACCAACTTTCTCGCACTTACCCTTCCTTTAATTGGTCATACAAGGTGTCACTCCTAAATTCCCCCACTTGAAGAATTTTTTTATTTTTCCTCATGATGATGAGGAATTGGTACATCCACTCCTAGAAATATTTAGCTTCAAGAAGATCAAATATCGTACTTAATATTTTTATCATGTCATTTCCTTTCAGGATGAAATCACTCCTTGGAAATGTCTTTGGAAACCTTTTAATTATAGGATTTGGTTTCAAGAGATAAATTTTATTTATATGCTTGATACATGTTGTTGCATTCTCATCCAAATCCTTTTGTGATCGCTTGAGATCAATATATATATATATATATATATATATATATATATATATATATATATACTCATTAAGGTCTGTAATATTAAGGAGTTCTTCAAAATAATGTATTTCGAGGTGGATTACCAATTCTCTATATTATTTCTTGATGGCCCTAGACTCGTATTGTAATGACCTGGATGGTGAAGGAATGAACTCTAAACACTGTGGAGATAGGGAAGGATGCAATAATAAGAAATCCACTATTATAGATGAATTATATCCATTTCATATTTGATGGGTTCTTGAATCTATTATGAAGTCATCCATATCTATATGTCCCAACTCTAGACCTCGATGTTAATATTGGAATCGATGTTTCAAGGGGAAAAAAATCTTGATATTTCTATTTCACTTCTAGATGATTGTAATTTTGGTTTCCTTCCTTAATATGGACATTAAAGGATAAGCTAAAAAAATTTGTTTGAGGAACCATCTAGATGCTCAAAAGTAATAACCAAAACTTCCACCTTGATCTACACACAAAATTCCAAAAACCCCCGTCGGGTTTTCCTCCTTCGAGTACCTTGAGAAGCACAACAATCTTTTAGAAATTTGATATTGTTTGGCACTATGAAAAACCCAATACACTATCAGAAAATTGAACTTGTTGAACACCATGTGAAACTAGATACACTATTGGAGATTCCTTGATGTTTGACACTTCATTATTTCGACACACTCAATTCATGAAATGTCACCTGTTCCGCACATTGAAAAGTCCAAAAAAACAAGTTATAGTTTAAGTTTTATTATGTTTTACAAGAAATTTGAATCACTAAGTGAAGTTTCTCATCATGATAGATAGGTTCAAAATATCAATTAGTTCAAGTCGGGATTTTGAATGTGCCTATCATGGTGAAAACCCGATTCAAATATCTAAACATGAGCTTTAGGGAAAGATTTAGTTTCTCATCATGACAATGAACAAAATATTAAGGAAAACCCTCAAACTAAAATAAATATAGAAAAAGAAGATAAAAACACCTAGCAGCTCATGCCAAATAGATAAGTAAAGGAAACATGACCAAAATCAACTAAAAAATTTATTAAAACCCAAGGAATGATACAACATACCGGAAAACCAAATGAGCTTAAAGAAAAATGAAGGAAAATTCCCAAAACACCAATAAAATTGATTGTCGAAGGAGGGCTACAAACAAATTCACAATGTAAAATTTGAATTTGTACAAGTGAAAATGACATGAAAAATATGACTATATATATCCCAAATCGCATTAATTACACATTAGATGACACATGCAAAACTTAAATCTAACTTGGTAATTAATGTGTTGACATGGGGGTAGGAAATTGAATACACTTAACATGATATGTTTTCATGCCATTGGGTTCTAAAAACCTGACACAAAGTACTTTTGTGTTTTTTTGGGATCGGGACTTGGTTTATGAAAAACATGCTTTTGTGAAGACATGTTGAGATGTTTCCTACCCGTGAAAACATGACACAAAGGTATTGTCAAGCTTCATGTTTGGAAAACACCTAACATATGACATGCTTAGATCGTTAGAGGTACATATGTATAATAAGTCTAAACACTTGATACACTACAATGTCCTTACGTTCGGGTTTAAAAACATCAAACATGAAGTATGCATTAACTACTAAAATTTCCAATGCTTTTAATACCTAAAAATCAAAATACTATAATGTGTTGGGTTTCAGGTTCAAAAACATATGAAATATAACATGAAAATAAGCTTGGTGATCCCAAAACCAGAAATACACTTAAAAAGACAATTTAGGGCCAAAATCTTATATTTTATAGGAACATGTGAAAATTTCCAAGGCCACCAATGATGAATTTTTTTATTGGTTATCTGAATTTTATCATATAAATCAAAAATTGGGATAACATATACCTCTCTCTTATACTCTCTATCTTTTATTCAATGTTGTGATACATGCACCTAATACTCCAGTTTCTCTTTCGAAAAATTTGGGACTGATTACCCCCAATCCTTCAAAAATTTCAACAAGACAATTTGAATCTCCAAGTTTAATAAAAGAATGAGAGATTATCCTGTATGTAATAAACATGTGTATTCCTCCATGTTTTATATCTCTTTATTCACTTTATGCAAGTTCAAATTATACATTTTTATTTGAGTTACAGTTCGATTTCTACTTTAGACATTGACAACACTTTTTGTTTCACATTTCACCATGGAGCATACTAACACCAACACATCTAGACAACAAAAACTCTGAGAAAATATAAATCTTGTCTACACACTTAAGTATCTTTTCCTTTAAGCATGTAATTTTCATTTCATACTTAAAATGGGGTAAATATAGACACTCAAATTTGAAAATTTACCCTTTGACGCTATTGGTTTTGATAATGCCCCTTTACTAACCCAAATATTCACATTCTATCCCCACTTAGTAAATCTTATCATCTCTCTCCTAACTTACTTATTTATACACACTAATGTGTCATCACATTCTAAATATAAATGTATAAAATTAGTATTTCACCTCTACTTATCATGATACATCTTTCATACTACATGCATTGTCACCCTTTCTAAAAGCATATATCCTAGGATTTGGAATTCATTCCTGGCCAATTTAGATAGTCCTAGATTGACACATCCTATAAATTTTCTTTCAATTTGATTATATTTGTTGGATCATTTCATCCTCATGGGTTGTCCTCATCATAATAAATTACTTTCAGAACTTTATATAAGAAATTTAATATCACTTCATATACTTACATGACACTCTTATGAGATCCCATTACAAATCATAACATTAAATACACTTAAGACTCCTAAATCATACAAAAGATGATGCACATCCATTACTATTATCACTAGTATAGTTTTGAAGCACTCAACTAGTTTAAGGAGTGCAAATTCCCTCATTCCAAACATCTAGAGATCTCAATTCAATGTCTTAGTAAGAGCGAAATTATCTTGAAGCTTTGTCAAGGTGGTTCAAATTGTAAAACTAGTTACATCCATATATATCACATGTTAGGCAGAGACTAGGTGTGATTTTAGGCCTCTTTGGAGTAGTGCCGATGTAGGTGGTGCATGGATTGCAATTCAACCCAAACACTAATATTTTGCAGGGTCTTCTACCCATAGTTAGAGTTTGAGTTATATTTTGATTAATCAGATGATTTGAAAATTGTGTGACACTTAGGGTTTGACTGTGACATGCATTTCCAAGAAAGTGAAGGGAACATGAAGTTATAGAGCTACACTCTCGGTAGGCTCTTAGTAGGTTCAAAATCATACAACAGAGTTAATACTGTACACATATTCATTGAAAAATCATACGATTATGTACCAAGGAATTTTCCATCTATAATATAAATAACAAATAATCTTCACATACCTTACTCCTTGATTATCTATTTTTGCACCCAAATCTCTCATGTTTCACTTTGTATAGATAAGTGCATCTCTCCTCTCATGATTTTGAACTTATAACATATCAATATCGGTAGTTCCAAGTATTAATTCATTATTATGATATTGCATATTTAATGTTGGAATTTAACTAATAAGAATAACACCTATAACAAACCTTACATCCTCTTTTAATACATTTATATCATTATTAATTTAATTATGGTGTAAATAGTTGTAAGATTCCAAATCTAGAATTATGAATCATAGAGTGTAGTCAATGTCTATATAAAATAATTGAACTTGAATACTATATTGAAATTGAATTTGAGACTTTTGAAAATTAGAAGGGAAAAAACATGGAAATAATACACATGTTTTCCTTATCAAAATAGGATCTCCCTTGTTGAAGCAATTAGAGAGAGGGATTAAAATTATGTCACTAATTGGATTAGGGGTGATTAGTCCCCAATTTAGATGAGTATTCAAAACCATGGAAGAAATAGGCATCTATCTACCCCTTAAAGGATTCCCAAGATAGAGGGAAGATTACCATGAAGTGTCTAACCACCCCTTAAAAATTTTAATAGGAGTGAGTGGAAGAGTGTCACAAGGAATCTAGTTACCCGTTAACTATTGCATCCACAAAACAATAATGTTGTAGATAGATCTAGATCCCAAAGTGTGTAAAATATTGTTATAAGGAAATGAAGTAGTCACATGCCCCCACCGTGTAATCGTAATAAGATGATATATCAAATATGTAAATCTGAATCGGAATCAATTAATTTTCATGCCCCCATACCTTGCATTGTAAAAGTGATCATGATTCCAATATACATAAAGGGTGTAAATTACTCGCACCCCACATTTTATACAAAAATGTAAGAAACTTTGATCAAAACTATGTAATCAGAACATTCCCATTTTAAGAGTTTAGAAACAAGGCAATTTTTTTATCATACATAACGTTCTCTATTCTAAATTAATATAATTTAGAACACACATTTCAATGCCAATCCATCTCATAATGAGAAAACCATATGCTTCTCATAAATGACTTGGTGAATCACCAATCTCTCATTTCATGACTCGGATTGAACCGATCACTCATGTTAACTCATTAATGTGTATACTATGTATAATTTATTTCTTTTACATTTTTATGGGTACTGAGTGTTCTGTCTAAGAGGCCTTTCTAAATATATCTTACCGATATTGATATGAAATCCTGCATCTTAGACTAGGTGACATATGACAACACAACTAGAAGCGCATGCGATACTTTGGCCAAAGATTTTAAACATGTTTATCATGTTTACATTCCTAGATGACATACTCATAAAATGGAATAATTCCCTCACCACACTTTTTGTTATCTATAGTGGTCTTTCCCGACTTGTTACTCAAATTTGATTCAAGGTTTGACACTAGACAAGGTTAGCAATATGCCTTAGTGTGGAAGACTACTCATGGTGACTAAGGGTACATAGACATACTCAATTGAATTACGTTGATTGGGTATGTCTATTTATCCTAAGTTAACATTAGTTGACCTCGAAACTAGATCATGTTACTATCCCTATATAGGCGTAACCGTGATTCAATATTACACTTATGTCAATCGGGTTAAAAAAACTATGCGGGGTGTTGAGACATCAACTACATCATAGTATCATTGTAATGACTCTTTTCATTATGAAGGTACTACACTACAATTGATGTGTACCAACATCCAACTAAGTTTCCTCAACTGGACTAACATACCTTAGATTATAAGTTTATTAACCCATTTAATCATTGTCTTAAAGATTAATTACAACAATGCTTAAAGATTCAACTAGCATCATTTAACCTATAAGGTTACAAGTTGAAGTTACATGTGAAGTAGGTATGCAGGTAAAATCTTCTTCCTAACCTTTCAATTACATGTTTAAGTTTATCTTTAAATGAAACAACTTGTATCATGTAATGACATGATTGATCTTAGAGTTATGAAAGTGTGTTCATTAGGTCCTTTCTTATTTCAGCCTTAGCTTAATAAGTTCATTATAAACCTTTATTTTAGAATTCATGAAGATAAAGTATAAATCCCATTTAATTCCTTTTACAACATTCATATTTTGATGAAAGAAAGCTGCCTAATGAATAACACAATCAACCATTATCCTATTATGTTCATAACACTTTAACAAGATCTTACATTAAGTCTCTAAGATTGATTTCAAGGAAAATATCCTTTTTCCTACATTAAGGACTAATGTCCAATTATGAAAATAGTTTACATATGTTTCAAATACTTCAAGAATTCATACATATATATCTATATAATTAAATCATAGTTCTTTATATTGTTTAAGAATCTATTAAGGAGTGTAAAATAATTAGTTGCATATCTTTATGTGAATATAGAACAACTAATATTTTAGATTATCAAACCAAATCCCATAACACTTAAGTATATAAAATTCCTCCTACATTTAGGATATTACTCAATAATACATCCAAATTATGCCAAAGAAGGTAATACAATCAAGTAATATTCAACAATCAAAAAATCATTTGTTCATCAAAAGAAGTGATCCATTCGCTGATTACAAAAGTAATTCAAAGATTACAAGGTGTCATAACAAAAATTTAAAACTATTTTTATTACAACTTTCTTTTCCGAAAAAGTACATCTCAAGTAATGATGCCACATAATTATCATAATAAGATACAATTTCTTTAGTAAAACAAATGTAACTTTCTATTAGTCTTTATCCTTTCATATTTTACAAAATCCATCTACACAATTAATAAGTATTTAGTCGGTTCATTTGAATTGAGCATGATAAGCACTATAGAATTAAAACTTTGTACTTTTATCTAACTATTTCATAAAAAATAACCTTGCTGTTTATGAAATAATTCCAAACACCAACTAGATAAAACAAAAGACTTTTCCATAAATGAATACAAATCAAGGAGAGAGATTAAATTTTCATATAGTAATGTATAAGTAAGGACTAATTATTCAACATAGTTAATCCTAACTGTTCAAGAAGTAATACAAGATATACAAGACTACTTATCGAATAACTACACAATTTTGTTATTTCAAGTTAGCATCTTGAATTTACATGAATGATTAAGAAACAAACAAAATTATAATTCCTCTACAATTCATAATATCTCAGACTTTAGCCTAGTGTCCAAGAATTTCATTACTCATAAATAAGTCCCAATACCACAAGTAAGGATAACTTAATCATTAAAAACAATCAAGGTAATTTTTGGTTGAAGCATCCTAAAATACCTAAGTTCATTTTTGTATTCAACTCAAGGAAATAATCAAAGATAACATCCTATGACCTTATCAACAATATTTTGATTACTTTCACTAGTCCAAGAAAATGAGCTATCCTTCAAGATCATACACAAGTTTAAACTAATAGTTATCATTCCAAAAAAGGGAAGAATAGTTGAAGTTCGAACCTACACAAGACTCAATACCTTCTCATAGGCATATCATAAACTCATAACCATTTCTTTAAGGTCAATAAAACACTAAGACCTATCACAAGGTTAAAAAGTGATATAAGCTAAACATCCTAGAGGAGGAACAACAAAAACACCCAAGTAAACAAATTTTCCAACTTATGAATAAAAGGAAAAGAGTGAGATTGCAGTCTCCTCATCTATCCAGACTCAACTGAAGAAGAGTTATCATTTCTTTATGCAAAGAAGAACAAAAAGATATAGAACTAATTTCCTTATGAAGCTGTTGATCGAATTTTCTTGCTTCTGTCTAGATTAGTGTATGAGAAATCAATAAACACAAAACAACATCCAATACGCAAGGGCTTAGTACCTTGGATATGGTGATGACTGATATGTGTGAAAGTAGATGATGAGCTCCTCGTTGTCATCTCAACAAACCTGCAACTTAAAGACACTAGAAAAAAATTGCTTAGATATTTTATGTGGGGGTTTCCTGACAAAGCGGATCCAAGAAGCGTTAACTTCCTTAGTGGATTTTAACCCCGTGTGATAAAGAATAATGATAAAATGAAAGACAAACATATAACGTGCAAGTTGATGAATAAAGAAACTTGAAAATACTGGTATGTAGACGGAGCTACCGATTTGATCCAAACACAACATGCAACATGAACCATGCTACGTGAACCAACAAATCATGAAAAGATTATTGTGGGGATTCTACTATCATTACAAGGACATCATGAACTATGATAAATAAGAAGCTTAAAATTCAAAACAACATTTTCCCAAATTTTCCAACTTATTCTTTTGAGGAGGGAAGGCCCATATTTATAACCTAAAAGTGAGGTTATATTGTGGGCTATTAAGTAATCGGGGTTGGGTAAAATAACCCTGATTAAAAGAGGTGATGTGATTAAGTGGGCATCACAATTTGAATTATGAGGTTAAAAATATGAGGATATGATATGAAGTGGGGAGCATGATGGACATGGTTAGGTACAATAATGCATCCCATTTTTGAATTTAAGAGTGGGATGGCGGATGGGTATATTCTTGCCCATGGATTGAATAATTTTGAGATATGTGAGATAATGCCGATTTTAATTATTAAATGGGTTTATATGGAGCCACTAATTAATTGAAATTTGGGTGAGTAAATGAATGGAATTTATTCAAATTTAGGAAAAAGAAAAGTGAGAGGGAAAGTTTCATGAAGGAGAATAAATGCGGGATGAAGGAGAGGAGTTACACCAAAAATTGGTGTCTACATTTGCCCCTTTTTGTTGAGTGGTTTGTGATAGCAAGCCATGAGACAAAAAAAAAGGGTTAGATGAAATATGTGTCCGTAAAAGGGATGGGGATGAATAAAAACATGACCAAAGGAAAGATGCCCCGGTGAAAAAGGATCACAATAACAATGAAAAATATGGCGGTGACTCCAATATCACATTGGTAGAGGACAATTGCGGTCTCAACGGAGGCAGTGATAATTTTCTATGAACTAGTGAGTGAGTGAAGACCACTACAATATGGGTTTAAACAACGATGACCAATGGGTCATAGGAAAACATAAAAATATGTGAAACTGAATGTGAAAGGTATGCAAAATATTTTGTTTGCGAGGAATCGAGTGAAAAATCATGCGTCGCAAAAGGGACGAGGATGAAAATAATGAATCCCAAAGACATAGAAGGCACAAGAAGGAAAAAACATGAGTTATATGCGTCAACAAGTACAAGGATGAAAAGGTGCCTCAACATAGGACACAAAAATGACATAATGGGAGATGAATGTTGAAATAAAATATCCCAGGGTGAATGAGTATGGCCATGAATATGGATATGATTTTTTTGGATAAAATGCCCCAAGAAGGTGTTAAATATGATGTTGAATACATGTTTCTTAGGAAAGATGCGTAAGTGATGGAAAATTAGTAGGTGAAAAAGAAAACGCAGTCCCACTTCTTGGTAAGTAGGATAAGAAGTCAAGATACTTTTACACCAAAACAAAAGTAGAGAAAACATTCATGGAAGAGAACAAGATCAGATAGGTGGTGGCCATTATGGTATCCGCCAAGACAAAAATTCCATAGGAAGATGTGATGAGGGATATATATGATGATATATCCTTGAGAGGGTTGACAAGAATGGAAGATACAACACCACTCTCGAAAGGATAAGAGATAAACCTCATAGAGAAGAGGAAGAGGACATTAAATGGAGTAGAGTAGATGCGGTGGAGGAGAAAAAAATGAAAGAGGATAAAGTGGATGAGGTGTACTAGAATGGAGAAACCATCATCTATGGATAAGGAGTGTGAATTGTGCTTGATTGTGATGGAAAGAAGAGGAAGATAATAATAGAGAAGGAAGATAAGAGAGAGAATGATAGTTAATATGAATGTAGTGGGAAAAGATAAGGGGGAAGAAATAGAGAAGGCATGAAGGGCTCGTAGAAAAAGAAAATAGAGAAAAAGAGAACAACGAGAAGAAGGGAAGGAGGACGAAAAACAAGAAGAAGATGAGATGAAAAGAGAGAAGAGATCAGAGGATATAGTGAACATATAGAGATGTTCCATAGTAAAGAAACAAAAGATATAATAAAGAGAAGAGATTATGGGAGAAAAAAATGATGAAGGAAAAATAAGAAGAAGACGATAAAATGACAGAAGAGAGGGTGAAAGGGAGATGGAGATAAAAAATAAAGGGAGAGAAAGAATGGATCACGAAAGAGATGACAGAGCTAAGAAAACGAAGAGGTGAAGAATATTAGAGAAGGATGATATGAGAGATGAATAATAAGACGTGATGAGAGTAGGGGATGTTAGGAAAAAGGAAGAGAAGGATGGAAAGATGAAGGGTATGAAGAAGATGAAGAAGTTAAAGACGATGGAAGAGGAGGTAGAATAGAGAAGAGAAACAAAGGAACAATGAGGAGCTAGGATGTTGTAGAGGAGATGAGAGAATGGAAAATAATATGATGTATAGTGATGGAATAAGATAGGGGTGGTACATAAAGAGGTTTGGTAATGGGAACATTGGAAATGGGAAGGAATTGAACCAAGTTGTTAGGAGTAAGACCCAGGTAAAGAATATGAAACATACCACATGGAAATGCATGTGGATGGTGGGATGATAAAAAGATGGGACAATGCTGGTGAGCCAGGTTATCAATGGATAAGTAAGATGAAAGTGTGAGGAGAAGAGGGGATGAAGATGATACAGAGGAAGTGAAAGAAAACCAGGAGTAGAAAGGAGGAGAGGACAACAGAGAAAATGATGCAAAAGGGAGGAAACCAAAATGGGAGATAAGAAGTGAAGAGTGAGCATTATAAGGAATGTAAAGAGAAGCTGGAGGGGAGGAATGACACATATTGAAAAATATGTGGAATTGACGATGAGAAAATAGGGAGAGGGTGTATGATGAAGATAATAGAGATATTGAAGAAGGTGAAGGGAAGATGGAAAGGCAATGCCAAAGTGGATGGATGTTAGGAGAAATCCTCCGATAATGATCAGAGGGCACAAAAGAAAAAAGGAAGGAAGAGAAAATGGAGGAGGTAAAAAGGAGTGAACATGGATGTGTAGAATGGGGATAAATGAATTTTAGGAGAAGTCCACCGATAATTATTAGCGTGAAAATGGAAGATGATGATGAAATAATGTAAGAGGAATATTAACAATAATGATGGGTAAACAAGGTGTAGATATGTGGGAGAAATTGAGAAGGTGGAGTGGAAAGAGTAAAGAAAGGAGGGATAATGATTTGCGTGGAGATCACGATGACGAGAGGATGTAATGAGTGAGGATGTGGATGAAGATGAAGGAAATAAATATGAAGGAATGAGACATAGTAAGAAATGGTATGAAGTGGTTAAGTTAGATTTCTAAATGAGGGATGATGGGAATGATATTCGGGAAATTTGCGAGATATTTTGTGTGAGGAAGAAAGAAGATGGAAGAGGATGTGTTTATGGGGAATGAAGAGAAAATGTGGATGGTGGGAATGTGGAGTGAAGGGAAAAGGAAAGGAGACAGATCATTCCTAAGAGAGACTCTTAAGTAAGATTGTCATGCTGTAGGAATGGTTAAGTAGGATCGCCAAGCCAAAGAAGAAGAAGAATGATGAAAAGAAGCAGATGGTTGGAAATATTGATGGTAAAAGTGTATGAACAAGTGGAGTAAAGGGGAAGCCTTAGGTATATTTTACATACTATGAAAGTGCGTAAGTATAGTGATCGAGGAAAAATGGATATAAAGATGATAATAAGGAAGGAAGGAAACAAAGGAGTGTAAAATAAAGGGATGGAGGAATGTATGCAGTGTAGGATGGAGAGTGTGAGGGGAATCCTTAATGCTGATGCCCATGTTATGCGAATGATGAGACTAGAACGTTAAGTAGAAGTTATGGAGCAGGAAGATGTTTCTAGTGATGATTGTCATTCAATGGAATAAAAATGGTGGAGCTACTACAATGAAAAGATCATAGGAAAGTGATATATTGCAATTAAGAAGCTTGCATGAAATGTGTGGTTAAGTAAGATCATCAAGATGAAAGAAGAATGAAAGGGAAATAGAATGATAAAATAAATACCAATAAAAGAATATTAAGGGAAAAACACAAAAATAATTATCCTAGTGAAGGACGGTGAAGGATTGAAGAAATAATGGATAAGGACAAAGTGGGTGAGAAGAGCAGTGGAGAATGAGATGGGATGAACTTTAGGATAAAATTGGGTTGATAAAGGAGACTAGGAGGAAGAAATGGTCAACATATGTGATTACGAATGAGACCTTGTCCAGAATGATAGGTCTACTTTGAATAGGGTTTTCGGGTTGCATGGGTAGTTACATAGACGTGCCAAGCTAGGGATGAAAAACTTGGAATGGTGAAGAAGATGATGTCTACGCTAAATGATAGACATGAATAAGAATGATGAGAAGGGTAATGGGTGGATAACTAGCGAGAAGAGAAGGAAGATGAGAGAGGATGGACAGAGAAAGGTTACATTAGTCATGGTGGGGGATGAGGAGTTATTGGATAATGAATGCTACTTGAGAGATATTCTCAAGTAGAATTCACAAACTACAATGGAGATCAAGTAGAATTCCCAAACCGAATAGTACATTAAAGAGAGTGTTTAGAAATAGTAATTGATTTCATGATTTTATGGATGATGCTAATAGGGGACATCCTTAGGAGTAAATGTATGAATGTAGATTTATTATTTGAAATTTGATTTCAAATAATGTGATTATGATAAAAGATGAATTTGATGATATGAGTTTCACATGACCACAACAAGGATCATTCAATAAAACCATGCTTCAAACTAGATAAGAGGTAAACAAAAATAAGGTACCACTCAAGGCATTACACTTGCAGCTAATAACAAAGTGTTAACACATAAGCAACGATATTTATTTATACCAAAATACCATGAGGGAAATATGGTTGAAATATTCTCATAAACGTAATATTGAAATTACTAAGGATTTGATATGTAACTTATATGTGGGAATAAGGTTCTCCAAAGGTGGTGTTCCTTAAGTCTATGCCCCCAGCTCTGGGAAAGGGAAAAACCATAGTAGAATAAAGCTGATCATTGTGTGAAGATTTTTGGGAATGTTGATAAAAAGAAGGTTGATCAAAGTGGGAAGTCTTCGAATGCCAATCAAAGAGTATCCATCCTTAGAGGGTATGGTATAGTATATACATAATGTGGATGGCAAGAATAATATATATGATATCCGTCCTTTGAGGCATTGGTCTATTTCTTATGATTTTTCTTTTGACTTTGATTTGCATGTTTTTTTCCTTTTTTTTCTTTTTTTTGCATGAACAATTGTCCTTCGAGGGATCAATCTATTTTTAATAACTTTGATTTTGCTTTTTGCATGCATGAATTTTAACTTTATATGGGGGAGAGCTGGGAATAGTTAATTATACCACTTAGGAGGGGATGATGACCATACAAGAGACACCCCTGGAACCTTTACATGACTGCCATAGGAGAATGAGAGGGTGATGGATGTAATGATTATGGGGTTCTCACAAAATGGGAAAACTTATCCATAATGAATATGCTATGAGTAGATCCGTGGTACTCGTATTCAAGTTCATATCAAAGCAGTGAATGTAGACCACATAATTCATATCATTACCATGATAGACAAAAGGGGCTAATGGGGGTGACATGGTCTAAAGATAGGACTATGCTCATGGGTGCATGTTCTAACAATAGAATGGCCATAAGTACAATTCATTAAGGGGTTTGATCTCTGGTTTACCATCAAGGGAAGCCAAGTGATAAGCCCTGCACTCCATACTTATGTGTGATAATAAATGGTTCGATCCGGTTGGGAATAAATTTTCCTATTGACTCCTTTTTAAGTAGTGACGTTATGATTTTCCTTTAAAACAAGGTCACCTATTTTAAAATCATGCTCTTTGGTATATTTTTATAAGCATGTTGAATATGCTCTTGATAAACATGATTGTGTTCAAGAGTGAGAAGGCAACACTTATCTAATAACTCAAATTGTATTAGATGTTCTTGGCGATAATATTCATCATAAATGAAGTTACGAAGAGACACATGTAAGGATGAAATTTGAACTTTGAGGGGAGAAGGGATTTGAATCCATACACAAGAGAAAATGGAGTGGCCCATGTGGAAGTGCAAGTGCTAGTGCGATAGGCCCATAGAGAAAAGGGAAGTTGGAGATGCCAATTTCAACCTTCTTGGTCGATAGTTTTGGCCAAGATATTTCGAAGAGTTTTATTAGGGCCATTGGCTTGTTTATTAGCTTGAGGATAATATGCTGAAGAAAAGCTAAGTTGGATATTAAATACATTGCAGATTTTTTTAAGATCCTTGTTTTTAAAGGACTTCCCATTGTCCATAAAAAATTTATGTTGAACACCAAAGTGAAAAATGATGTGTTGATAAATAAAATTAATGATTGGGCCATATTTAGTTGAGGTGAGTGGGATTGATTCCACCCATTTAGTGAAATATTATGTAGCAAAGTTGATGATAGAATGATGTTGTTGTGATGAATGGGGATTTATTAGACCAATAAGATCAAGACCCCATTGTGAAAAGGGCCATAGGTCTTGGGAAGGTTTTAAAAATTGGCTAGGAATACATATAAGATTAAAGTATTGTTGACATCTTACGAAATTCTTGACATACTCACAAAAATAGTGGTTAAGAGAAGGCCAATAATAGCCAAGGAAAAGAATGCGCTTACAACATATAACCCAAAGTAAAGTGTTCACCATAGATACCATCGTGGACTTCTTGGATAGCTAGAGAGGCTTCATGGTATTTAAGGCACTGGAGAAGGATACCATTAAACCCACGCTTATAAATAATACCACCAAGGATCACATAACGAGTAGCATGTTGGATAAAAGATCACCTAACATTTTTAGAAAGACTAAGAGGAGTGATGGATTTGGATAAATAATCATAGATTTGAGAATACTAGAGATCTGACGAATTAGGTTTGACAAGATGAATCTGAGGTATGTCATAGAATGGTTGTTTATGATGGTGTATAATGACCAAAATCTTGGGCTCTTGCATTTTCCAAGGGATAAGGGCCATGAGGGATGCCATTGTATCGGTGAAATGATTGGTTGATCGAGGGATAGGTTGAATAGTGTAAAAATTGAAGGCTTTAAGAAAATGATGAGAAATGTCACGATATTGTTATAGAATATTGGTTTTACACTAATACTCTCATGTGAATTTCTTTATTACTATTTCAGAATCGCCAAAGATGTCAAGAATATGGATGCCTAGAATGATATAAGTTTCTAGTCCTAGTATAAGGGCCTCATATTCTACATATTGTTCATACATGCAATTTGAATGCTAAGGAGAAATGGTCATCTCCAAGAGGAATGAGAAAAAACATACCCCTCACCCTTGCTGACATTTAAAAACATCGAAGAAAAGAGTTATTTTAAGGGGATCATGATGAAACCGATTGATTGATTCATCCGGGAAGTGATCACGAGGAGGTTGCGTATTGGGAAGAGGGGATTTTGCTAATTGGTTAGCGATAGATTGAACCTTAATTACTTTTTGAGGAATGAATTCCAAGTCAAAATTGGTCATGAGAATAATCCATCGAGTGATACGATCATTTTGATATGGCTTAGAATGCATTATGTTGAGAGGTTGGAAGTTATTAACAATATAGGTTTTGTGATTAAGAAGATAGTGTCGAAGTTTCGATGTAATGAATAAAATAATTCAACAAAAATTTTCAGCTTCAATGTTTCATAGTCGTGAAGAGTACGACTGATATAGTAAATGACTTGTTCTTATCCTTGGCCATCATGATGTGCAAACATAGCTCCTAGAGCATGATTAGTTACAGAGATATATAAATAAAAGGGATCCCCCTCAAGTGGAGGTGTGAGTACTGGTGGAGATAAAAGGTATCGCTTAAGATCTTCAAAATCCATTTGATAGTTATGGTCTCAATCAAAATTTATGTCTTTTCAAAGAAGGTGATGAAAGGGATGACATTGATTAGAAAGTTGCGATATGAAACAACAAAAATTGGAGTCAGCCTTGAAGACTGCGAAACTGCTTGAGATTGGAAGGAGGGGGCATTTTAAGGATTTCTTTGATTTTTGTGGGGTCAACCTCAATGCACTGATAGACATGATGAAGCTAAGGAGTTTCCCAGTAAGAACACCAAAAACACACTTTTCTAGATTGAGGTGAAGGAAGAAACGAATGAGACATTTGAAAAGGATTTCAAGGACCGAGAGTTGATCATGTCGATGTCTAGATTTTTCCAAGAGGTCATCAACATAGCCTTCTATAGTTTGATGTATGAGGTCATAAAAGATATACATCATGGTTTGTTGATATTTTGCCCCAACATTATTTAAACAAAATGGCGTGACATGATAAAAAAGGTACCCCATGGGGTGATAAATGATGTCTTGTGTTGATCTTCTGGTGCAATCAGAATTTGGTTGTAATTGGAAAAACTGTCCATTAGAGAAAGTATCTCATGTCCCACACTAAGATCTACAAGTTGATCAATATTTGGAAATGGAAAATCGTCTATAGGGAAAACAAGGTTAAGATCTCAAAATTCAATACATATACAAATATTTCCATATGCTTTAGCGATGGGTACAATGTTATAAACCCATTGGAGATGATGAAGTCAAGAAAGAAGGCGTTGCAGTTCTTCTTTCACAAGAAGAGAAATTCAAGGATGCATGAAGTGAAGCTTCTACCTAATGAGTTTAGCTTTGGGTATGACAATGATGTTATGAACAATGATAGAGGGATCAAGACCTAGAATTTCCAAGTATGACCATGAAAAATCTTGGCTATGTTTGGATAAGAATGAGGTGAACTCTTTGAGTTTTTAAGGTTTCAAAGTGACCTACTTTAATGATGTGGGGCTCTGAGGAGTTCCAATAGTAGTGTTGATAGTGGATTCAATTAAGAGATTGGACATGTCAGGAGGAAGGGTTTTCTGGATATGAGAACCTTTGGCCTCCATGTAGGAAAGAATGAAATTATCATCATCACATTGAAGAATGTCAATGATAGGGGAATCTTCATATAACATCTCTCGGATGCTTAAGGGGAAAATACTGTGTTTCATTTTCAACTTGGTAAGTATCAAGTCCAAGAGAAATGGTGGAAATTAAAAAATTAGTTAGGGGAATAGGGACAATATCATCTAGATCTAGATCCGTAAGATAGTTGGATGGAGAGAAGGTATCATCTGAATTAGTAGGATAGTTAGATGGAGATGATATATTATCTGAATTAGTAGGATAGTCGGATGGAGAAGAAGTGTCATCTGAATTAGTAAGGTATCCAGATGGAGAAGAAGTGAATGAATCAAGGTGGATGGGAGAAGATGCGGATGTACCAGAAGGAAGGATGGAGGAATTGTAGTCATTTTTATTCCTTTCAAAGAATAAGGGAATCCCATGCATGTCGGCCTATCACCCAACGGGCCCTAGACACTCACCCAAGGCACGTACGGGTGCTTTGAGCCCCTCCTTTATTTGATTTGTGTGAAAATTCATTATTTACAATAGAAACTTAAGTGTAGAGAATGGAAACGAACCATACATTCATCTTAGAGCTCGTAAGCAGGATTCTAGACCAATGTATTCATTCGGATAAGAAAAGCATTACCGAACATAGATCCGAATCACAACAGAAAGGAAATGCACATGGGTTTACACCCATTCATATGAAATACATATAAAACTGATCCGTACATATATAAGTAAAACTAGAATCACATATATCCATATTAAATACATTTGTTAATCACATTACATTCATTGAGGCTATCAAAGATCCATATAATAGTGCAAACTAATGTCATGCATTAGAACTGGACTTAAGCCCTCTCAGTACAAAGAAAAATATTCAAACCCATCCCCTTGATACATCATACTCCTACATATCCTCTAAACCCAACCCATAGAAATCTCACAATATTTTTGAATAGCTTCACCTCTTTTCCTTTATATTTCTCTCCTTTTTCTCCTACTCGGCGCTCTTGTATATATATCCCTAACAAGTATCACCATGCCTTTATAAAGTTGTAGATTGGGTGCCAAGTGTCCAAGTGGTCCTCCATGGGAGCATACTCCTTTAGACCCAAGCTCTCCATTCTTCACCATGATGACCTTTTGGAATCTTCTATCACAAGGTATATTCCTTTCATGGGATCCAAGTTGCCAGGTTGGCACCTTATCCACTCTACATGTGCAAAGAGGGTCATGCTTTCCTCATGTTCTGCCCGATATGCCAAATATGGCTAAGTCCCAAAACCTTTGCTCTGTCTTGTGCATGCATGCCACTGGTTCTACTAAACCCTCTTAAAACCCTATCCTGCGTGCTTTCACCTTACACGCCCTTCTTCAAATAGGCCTTGCGTTCCCATGCACCTTCTTGTTCTTAGCCAATGTTTTAGGGGCCCAAGATCACCCCACACTTCACCTATTCTCAATCGTCGGGAAAATTTTATCAATGAATAAATAATGCTTGTCCTTCAATAGTTTGGGAAATAATACATGAATGAAGAATTTGGGGAGGAATGAAAGAATGGGGAAATTATGATTACTTCTGCAAGAGGAGAGGGAAATATTTCTTCAAGTTTTCCTCTAACTTATTCTAGGCATTGAATTCATTTTGTGCCTATTGACAAAGGTCACCAACTAGGGTGCTCACCTCTTCAAAGCTTAGCCCTTCTCCTTAGGTATTCATTGTTTCCATGATCCCCTCCAATTGTTTTCCCAAATCCTTGAGCACGTCCATCCTTCGAGTGATCTGGGGATACAACTCCTTCATCGGTTCTTGATTGAGACCTGTAAGGTCTCAATAGCCTCCGATTTCTTCTCAACCTAGCTAGAATTTTGTCACATTCCACTCTATTCCCCTTTTTCTTCTCTTGGAACTCCTTGAGCTCCGTTTCATGAGTGGCAACCAAAATGCTCACCACTCTATCTCTATCGGTGTAGTTTTCATAGGCGGCCTCAACGACTTGGGTGGTGGATTTCACATCAGCGAGGACTTTATTGTACTGAGAAACAATTGCCACAACCTTCATCTTGTCCTCCTTCTCTTTGTGCATTGATGCCTCTTCTGTAGATTCCAAGGCTAGTGGTCACCTTTCCATTGTGAGGATGCAGGTCAAGTCCTCTAGGCACTCTAGGGTGGATCCATACTTTTGTGTTGGTGGTGTTAGATCTAGATGCTTCAAGACAATGGCATCTGTGATCATCTCTACTTTCTTGTAAACCTCACACACCCTTTCCTTCTCATATTTTAACTCACGCCTTAGTTGAGCACCGATTATTTTTCTTGCTTTAATTCCTTGGTTCTTTCCTTGAAATCTTCTTCCCTTTTCTCCGTTCTACCCGTAACATCTCCATTTTAGAACAATAGAACAAGTTTTTTTTTGATAAATGCTTCCTAGTTCTAAATACATAATTTAGAACTCACAAATCAAAACAACCATTCTAATAACAGTATAACCATATCTTTGATGTAATGACTCTGAGTACCTCCGATCTATTCATTCCATGACTCGGTAATCTACCGATCTATTCATGAGTATCAAGAGTTGGCATTTTTATTTTAACACATCACTCTTGCGGTTCTCTTCCCTAACTGGGATTCGAATGCTCGTCAAGGAACCTATCTCGAATAATTGTTACCATTATTCATCGGCATCTCGTCCCTTAGACTAGGTGGCATAGGAAAACACAATCAGTAGCTTGCGATACTTTGGCCAAATATTTGAAACATACTGCTTATGTCTCGTATCCCTTGACAACATACTCGTCAATCCGGAATACGTCCTTCACCCCATTCCTATGTTATGTAGAATGTCTTATACTAACTTCCGTCGCAGGTCTCCCCGCCCAAGTTATTCACTCAGAACGGATTAGTAATATGACAACGTTATAGGGATGCTCCCGAGGACTAGGGATACGTTGACATACTGGGTCAACCCTAGTTAACCCAGTGTATCAAGATACCTCGAGTCTCCTGGGGCAGCCTTATAACATGACCACGTTCCTAATTAGTCCCAGAGTAAAACTTGTTCGAGTTTAAGGTGTAAATATTAATGATCAATGCAAAGGGTGTCGCCATAAGTCACCTGCATTGTTGTATCTTCGAGAAGATCCTAATCTTCTCGAAGGTACAACCCTACAGTTGACTTGTGCCATCAACCTTCAAATCCACCTCGAAAAGATCTACTTATTTATAAGGTGTTACATACGTTGAGTTAAAGTTAAACTTTAAGATGCTCCTTTTAGGGTAGTCTTTTCCCAACCCCTGGGTTCCTCACCTTAGAATTACCTTTCTTAATAAAACCCATTTCACAAAGAGAAGTTATTAAGACTTGAGGTCCCATCAAGGAGTTCATTGAAAAACAGAAATCTAAATCAACGAAACTGGACAATAGCCCTTAATCTTCACATAAGGTTGCTAACCAAACCCTTTTTGGTTTATATCATTCTCATAATCGAAATATATCTTACTTATTAGTATTGAGATATAGTAATTAAAAATCCAATTAAACGTTGTCTTGACTTATATCAAGACTAAGGATTAATAATTTATTCACTGTTTAGCTTCCCGTTGAGGTTTATTTTAACCTTAACTTCTCAAAAGACAAAGTGATCTAAATTCCAATTTAGCTTTAGATAGATCATAACAGAACTACTAAACATACACAAGTATTCAGTCACATAATCTTTGCAAAGCTTACTTAGAGGATCCCAAATGTCTCCAAGGTATACAATAATAACAATGCTCTTAAAATCATTCGAGACGAAGAAGTTCAATCCATCAAGATACGAATGCAACACATACGTAACAAATACCTCATTTCATTCATTTCTAAGCTAATCAAATACATTTTATGCATTCAACATATTTGATACAATACTCAATAGCAAAAGAACATCTTTCTTCAAGTAGTACATTTAGAGATTCAAATTGGAATTTTCATTGTAAAACCAAATTAAACAATCTAAACATCATAACAGATCTGCGTGTCTTTACCACTTACGGCAACCATCTGCAAAAATTGTCAACACGGGTCAGTTCGGTGAACTGAGCATGATAAGCACTAATTCTTAAAACAATTGCAATCCACCAATTGTTCTCATTAAACAACTTGTTTATATGAAATCATTTCTTCACATTCCAAACTTAAATCAGGCTAATCATCCTATATGTTAGAGACTAAGAACATATGAATACAACCATTCTAAAGACAACAAAACTCCTACAAGATTGTTTCTAACAATTTCTCAAAGGCAGTTAAAACATTCATCAAGCTCACTATCTTAATTCTTTTATCATCATAACACATTTCAATGGTATTGACAAGTATACCCATTTATACAAAGAACACACATTTTATACAGTCTCTCCATACAATACCACAGTTTATTCTTGTTATGCCCATACCGTAGAGATCGCAAAAGGATGCAAGAAGAAAGCACACAATTTTTCCTGTCTAGAGAGAGAGAATTTTCCTCTTCCACATATTATATACATCAACATATAAATTAAAGTCTAGAAGAAAGAACATAGTCCATCAGAATCCTAAATCAATAACATTCTGGACTGTACCAACTCCTTTAGATTAATGCATATACATTTACGCATGCGACTAAACAGTCATGATTACAAGAAGAACTACAGTTCCATCTAAATCCAATTATAAAAGTCACCTATAGCTACTAAGTGATTCAAGAGCTTTCGCGCCAAGAAACAGAAAATAATCCAAATATAAAAGTCACATGTAGCTACTAAGCGATTCAAGAGCTTTCGCGCCAAGCAACAGAAAATAATCCAACCATGAAAGACTCAACAAATATTTTCCCTATCATTTATCAACATGAAAATACCCAACGCCATCTCCTGACATGGTACAACTAAGAGCTCTTTGTTTCAGTCAAACTTGAGACAAGATAACATTAAAACAATAACGTTTCCATATGCAAATACAAAGTGACATCCACGCAGAGTCGAAACACAACATGCACAGCTTCATTCAACTAATCAAATCCCTATGATTATACAACAAGGATGTAAATTAGAAGCCATTTTCAAGAAGAATAATCACAACAAGGTCTTCACAGAAGCCGAATTCCATATCAATAAATTTCCTCAAAGTTTCATCTGAAGTCGAGCTACTACAAAATATAACAGGGTATCAAACAAAGTCGAGTTGATAAAGAAACCCCATCCCTTAATTCCTCATAATCAAACTGAACATAACACAACAATATTAAGAAAGAGTCAAAACGATATGCATGCTCAGCGAGGGCTCAAATCGAGAAACGAGCCAACACGCAGCATATCATGGACTCCAACAGTGTCAAATCCAACCAGTACTTATAACCAAGGTTTCGATTGAAGTTGAATTCATACGACAACAATTCAAGAATCCTAAAAGTACTCACAACAAAACTTCTACAGAAGTAAAAACATAAATTACGTTTCAAGGACTCCATCAAAGTCAATAACCTTTAGTATTCTTAACAAAACAATAGCATTCATAACCAAGCTTAGAAAAATTTTTGAAATACAAGATACATTTCAAGGACTTTGATAGACTCAAAACTAATGAGTATCCACAACAAGCTTCCGCAGAAGTCAATAACATACCACCCATTTCAAGGATTCCAACAGTATGCACAAGGAAACTACTACAGAAGTTAAAAACATAAGTTACGTTTCAAGGATTCAAAAGGAGTCGAAACCAAATAGAATTCTCAACTAAACTTCTACAGAAGTCGTAACATACTATCAATTTCAAGAGTTCCAACCTTAACATGCTAAAAGTATCCTCTACAAAACTTCAACAGAAGTCGAGACATACGAAACATTACAAAGACTCTCACTGAGTCATTTTCATATTTAATCCTTGCTACTTTCAACAGATTCTAACCCAAAATCACAAACTCAGTAAGGACCTCGACAATAGTCGCATTCAAGTAGAATAATCTCAGCAAGCATTCCAACCAGAAGGAACTTAAAGTATTCTAGCAAGATTCAACAGGGTTCCACATCAACAATAAAAGCACAGTCGGTCTGTACTCGAAATGAAACCAAAAAGAAGAATAATACAGTAACCATTCCAACAAGGTCTTCGAAAAACCCGAGATTCATAATTCCACAGGAAAAGAAGAACCAAAACATTGCTTCAAACCAACTGAACTGAAATCACCTGAATAGAGTTGTTTTAATGAAAGCATTTAGAGTAAAGCAAGATTTTTAAAAGTCAGGGCCTATCATGCCTGGTAATGTCGCTTTAAAAATCTGAAGAAGACCTTTGAATGAGCTTGAGCCTTCTCTTCTTCCACATTAGATTCAGCAACAATAATTTGTTACCCTCATGCCTTATAAACTTTCCTCGACAGAGAAAAGAGCTAGTTATTCTCATAGTTTCCATGCAACACCAAGTAGACTGGTTCGAAGAACCAGTGATCAAACAGAGAGAAAACCGGAGCTCATGGAAAACTAAACAACTAACTAGTTTTCCATTTTGCATGCCTTCCCAAGCAATCCGTGCTCGGGAATCGAGTTCATTAATGACATTAACTCCAAAATTCCTGCCCAAACTCCATTTCCACCGATCGCCATAGTTGGCGATTGACAAATTCAAACAAAAGACCATTTCAGATTTGGCGAATCCGCCACATTAGTCCCAATAGATATTTGCAACCTCTTCCAAATCCCAAGTCCTTCATACTTATCCATCTCATAAATGCCATAGAAACTACCACCCATGGCTGCACCCCTTCATAGGTCCCCCTTCATCCACTTATCATTAGTTAGGTTAGAAACATAGTTTAGATATTAAGGTGATACTTAGTCTAACTTCCTTAGTGCTAGGTCGCTAACCTTAGAAACATTTAGCTTATAGTTTAGGGCTAGGTTAGATTAGCACTAATCCAACTCATAGGTTATAGTTTAGGTTTGGGTTATTAACCTTAATAAATCCAGTCTAGGTCTAACAAATAGAATCATTCAGTATAAGAACCAACAGATATACATTCCCGAGATGGATTTTATCCAGCATTGATAATAAGCTAGCACTATATACCAGATTTTATTACTTGGCTCAAGGTCTAGACATTCCTAATATTACGATATCGGGAACCAATTCATTTAACACGATCTACTTGAGTTAGACTCCATAATTGCTTATCCAACACATTCAGACCTTGCACCCTTCGTAAGGTCTATAATTTTTGTTCATCCAGAATAAACTTAAAACATATCTTGGATTAATGCCACCGATCCAAGGATGAGTCATAAAGATGTGTAAATCCACAATTCATCCGAAATCAAATTGAAATCAAAGTGCTAAAAATGAAAGAAATAAAAGAGTCCAAGCATATCCTGACTCAGTCAAAGATCTTCAAGAGCAAAGAAGATACAATCAATATCAAGCATGACTTCACAATCAAAGGAACACATCCTTATACAGAAGAAATCATATATCAACACTTGAATGCTCAGGAGGAAGTAACAATAGTTCAGAGTGTTACATGCTTCCCTCCTAAAAGATTCATCATCCCGATGATTACATATTTGATTTACCTTTAGGTCAACCAATTTATTAGTTCACAATACAATGTGACTATTTCAACTTGAATAGTTCTAGAAATCAATGTCATGATACATTTTATTCATCCGAATAATGTTTGCCTCAATCTAGATTTCATATAGACATGAAAAAGATGAGTTCATAAAAAAAATTTATTTTGTCAATGATTTCATTCTGTTGAAAAAGAAAAGGAAAAGCAATTTTCATCTCTTCCAGATTTTCCCAAGTTTCACTTTCTTCGTTAAACTGGTCCCACTGGACCTTACATTACTGTATTTTACGATTTCTCAAATGCAATTAGTGAGTTTCCAGCACTCGTGTGGGTTTAACCACGATTATTCCTAGGTCTTGGACCTGCAAGGAATTCCAATTTAAGACATGTGACAAATCTGAAACATATTTCTTAAGCAAAGAAATATGGAAAACATCATGCATGCAAGACAAAGCAGGTGGTAATGCTAATCGGTAAGCTACAGGATTGATTATTTCAACAATTTCGAAAGGTCCCACGTAACGAGGTGACAACTTGGCAGCCTTGCCAAAAGTTATAGAACTCTTTCTAGGTTTAACACGAAGAAAACCTTCTCACCAAGCTCAGACCTTCGATCAACTCGCTTAAGGTTAGCATAGCTCTTCTGCCTATCTCGCTACTTCCTTTAATCATTCACGAATCAAATTTACTTGCTGTTCCATTTCAGTGAGGATATCTGGTCCAATTACCACTCTATCCTCAACACTATCCCAACTAACAGGGGTTCTGCACTTCCTTCCATAAAGTGCTTCAAAAGGTGCCATTTTAAGAGATGAGTGATAAGTGTTGTTGTATGCGAATTCAACTAGTGGAAGATACTCTTCCCATTTATACTGTTGATCCATGCAATACATTCACAACATATCTTCCAACACTTGATTTACTCTCTCTGTTTGTCCATCCGTTTCCAGATGATATGTAGAACTGAAGTTTAGTTTCGTTCCAAGAGCTGTATTAAGCATTTTCCAAAATCTTGACGTCATTCTAGGATCCCTGTCAGATATAATCAATTTCGGTACACCATGTAACCTAAAAATTTCATGCACGAATCTTTTGGCCAACACTAGTGAATCATCCTTTAGATTTCCAGTGATGAAATGAGCTACCTTAGTTAGTTTATCTACAACTACCAGGATAACATCATGTTTATTCCTGGACATAGGTAACCCTTGTACAAAGTCCATGCTTATTACTTGCCATTTGTACTGCGGTATGCTATGGGGATATAATAGTCCAGCAGGGTGCATGTGTTCTGCCTTAACCCATTTGACATTCCGCATAATGAGTCACAAAATAAATAACATCCTTTTTCATACCTTTCCAAAAGTATTTTTGTTTTAGATCAGCAAGCATTTTGTGATACCGGGTGTCAGAGAAGGGAAAATTATGAAATTCAACTAACTTCCTTCTCAAATCATTCAAAGATAGTACGTATACCTGTTTTCATAACGTAAGATTCCTTCATTATCAAAATGAAAACCCTTATACCTTTCATCATTAGGTTGTGCAAGAAGCGCTGCTTTTACTTCTTTGAAAGTATATATCGATTCGAGGCACTTTTACCTCATCCTTAAACCAAGTTCTTAATGTTATAAGAGTAGAAATGTGCTTCCTATGACTTAGAGCATCTCGCTACCCTATTCTCTTTCCCTTTGATGTAGCTAATATCAAAATCATATTGAGATAAAAATTCTAACCACCTTCTCTGTTTGGCATTTAGATTAGGCTGAGTGAAAATATATTTCAGTCCTAAGTGATCGATTTTCAACTCAAAAGGTTTCTCAAGTAAATAGTGTCTCCGGACTTGAAGCACATGAATAATGGCGAAGGCTCCAAATCATGAGGAGCATAATTCATCTCATGTAACTTAAGTTTTATACTTTCATATGCTATGACTTGATCATTTTGTAACAAAACACCTCCAAGGCCTTCCCCAGAAGCATCCGTTACAATAGTAAAGCTCCCATTGGGGTCTGGTACAGCTAAAATAGGTGCGGAAGTCAACTGACTTTTCAAAATTTTGAAAGAAGTTTCACACTTATCATTCCAAATAAATTTCTTATCCTTCTTCTGCAATGAATTTATCGGTAGAAAGCCACTTTAGAAAAATCCTTAACAAATTTTCTATAATAACCAGCAAGACCCATGAAGCTTCTTACTTCGTGCACATTCTTTGGTGTAGGCCACTCAGTTATTACCACTATTTTTGAAGGATCTACAACAATTCCTTCTTTACTAATGACATGACCCAAATAGTGAACTTCTGAATCAAAGAAAGAACATTTGGATAACTTACCATACAAATTTCTTTTTCTCAAAATTCCCAAAACTAACTTCAAACGCTCATTGTGCTCCTCAACACTTTTAGAATAAATGAGAATATCATCCAAGAATACAAGTACAAATTTGTCCAAATATTCTTGAAAGATATTATTCATTAAGTTCATAAAAGCTACGGGTGCATTAGTTAATCCAAAGGGTAGAACCGTGAATTCATAATGTCCGTACCTTGTTCGGAAAGTTGTTTTATGAATATCTTCCTCTCTAATCCTTAACTGATGATAACCAGATCGAAGATCTATCTTAGAATAAACCGCTACCCCACGCATCTGATCAAATAGATCATCGATCCTTGGAAGTGGGTATCTATTCTTGATTGTTGCTTTGTTCAACATCCGATAATCAATACATGACCCTAAGTGTTCCATCCTTCTTTTCACAAATATTCTCGGTGCTCCCAAGTTGAAACACTTGGTCTAATCAAACCTTTAGACAAAAGCTCTTGCAATTGTGCCTTAAGCTCGACTAACTCTGTAGTAGTCATCCAATAAGGTGCTTTGGAAATAGGTTCTGTTCCTGGTTTGATTTCGATGGTGAAGTCAAATTCCCTCTTGGGTGATAAACCTGGTAATTCCTCCGAGAAAAACATCCTTGAAACTTTGCAACAGTGGAAATCGTTTCATGGAATCACCATCTTCTTCTAAAAATTCAGATATCTTTACTGCATAAAGGGTACATCCTTTGTTTTTAGCCTTCTTAAGTGCATAGCGCTTTTCTAACTAAAATCTCCCGTTTCACACCTTGAATCTCTGCTGCATTCAGCCGATCATCTAAACATTTTATATTCTTTTCATAAAAATCTACTTTTGCTTTATGGTCAGCTAACCAATTGACACCGATGACAATGTCATATGATCCCAAAGGTGTAACATAGAGGTCAACCTCAAGTGGAAAAGTTAGGTAAGTCAAGGATTGCCCCAAAAGACACATACTCACTATATGAACATAATTATTACCATACTCTTATACACCCAAGGTTTATCCATTTTTCCAGCCTTTCTTTTAAGTTTGGAAGCAAGTTTACTAGAAATAAAACATTTAGAGCTCCCGTATCAAAAAGAATAGTGACAGTATGCCAAATAACTTACCGGAACTTCTATAGGTGTCACCTACTTTTCAGCTTGCTTGTATCTCTCTGCATCGCAAAGATGTATCTTATGCTGCTAATTATGATCATCCTTGTTCAAAGGGCACCGATTCACGTAGTGGTCTTTGCCATAATTGTAGAGCCTCCTACAGGTCCCTTTTAGGCTCAAAATTACCTCCAACCTTGTAATTATCACGTTGTCCTCCATAGGCTTCGCCCATTGTTATAATTTTGGCAAAATTATCCCTTACATTTCAAAGCAGCTTATTTGCTCATCGTTTACTATTATCCCCTGGAAACTTACTTCTATTTCCAAACTTTTTCCATGGTCCCTTTTTGGGTGCAAGTGAAGTTGAAGAAGGGTTTGCAATCTTCTTCCGCACTTCCTCTTTATGAGCAAGAAATAGCCTTTAATTTCTGTTCTTGTCTTATGGCCTTTTCAACAACTCCTTCCATAGTGGTTGGACTGTGAACATCGACCTCTCCCCTATCATGGGATTCAGTCCCATGATGAATTTCCATATTCTGAACTTCTCGTCAGTTTGATACTGCGGTACATACTTGAGGAGTTTTGTAAACCGCTCCCATTATTCAGTTACCGTTAGCTTCCCTTGAGCTAAATTCTAGAATTCAGTCATTTTCTGATCATAGAAAAGTTGTGGCAGCCAACGTTGCCTAAAATAGCCCTTAAATTGATCCCAAGTAATATTGGTCTCATCAACATTTAGCTCAGCTTTACGGCTATCCCACCATGAAGATGCTTCATGGGAAAGTGATAGTGTAACACTCTGAACTATTGTTACTTCCTCCTGAGCATTCAAGTGTTGATATATGATTTCTTCTATAAAAAGGACGTGTTCCTTTGATTGTGAAGTCATGCTTGATATGGATTGTATCTTCTTTGCTCTTGAAGATCTTTGACTGAGTCAGGATATGCTTGGACTCTTTTATTTCTTTCATTTTTAGCACCTGAGTTTAATCTGATTTCGGGGTGAATTGTGGATTTACCCATCTTTATGACTCAGCCTTGGATCAATTGCATTGATCCAAGAGATGTTTTAAGTTTATTCTGGATGAACCAAAAATTATAGACCTTACGAAGGTTGCAAGGTCTGAATGTGTGGAATGAGCAATTCAGGAGTTAACTCAGGCTGATCTTGTTATATGAATTGGTTCCCGATATCGTAATATCAGGAAGGTCTAGACCTTGAGCCAGGTAATAAATTCTGGTATACATATTGCTAGCTTATTATCAATGCTGGATTGAATCCATTTCGGGAATGTATATCTGTTGGTTCTTATACTGAACGATTCTATTTGTTAGACCTAGACTGGATTTATTAAGGTTAATAACCTAAACCTAAACTATAACCTATGGGTTGGATTAGTGCTAATCTAACCTAGCCCTAAACTATAAGCTAAATGTTTCTAAGGTTAGTGACCTAGCACTAAGGAAGTTAGACTAAGTATCACCTTAAGATCTAACCTATGTTTCTAACCTAACTAATGACCATGGATGAAGGGGGACCTATGAAGGGGTGCGAGCCATGGGTGTAGTTTCTATGGCATTAAATGAAGGGGATAAGCATGAAGGACAAGGGATTTAGTGGAGATTTCAAACGGCCAACGAGACCGACGTGGCAGAGTCGCCAAATCTGGAAATGATCTTGGGTTTTCATTTGTCCATCGCCAACTATGGCGGTTGGTGGCAATGGAGATTGAGCGGGAATTTTGGAGTTAATGCAATTAATGAACTCGGTTCCCGAGCACGGATTGCTCGGGAAGGCATGCAAAATGGAAAACTAGTTGGTTGTTTGGTTTTCCATACGCTCCGGTTTTCTCTCTATTTGATCACTTTGGTTCTTGAACCAGTCTACTTGGTGTTGCATGGCAACTATGAGAATAACTAGCTCTTTTCTCTATCGAGGAAAGTTTATAAGGCATGGAAATAACAAATTATTGTTGTTGAATCTAACGTGGAAGAAGAGGAGAAGGCTCGAGCTCATTCAGAGGTCTTCTTCGGATTTTTAAGCGACATTACCAGGCATGTTAGGCCCTAACTTTTAAAAATCTTGCTTTCCTTCAAATGATTTCATTAGAACAACTCTGTTAAGATGATTTTTGGTTCAGTTGGTTTTAATGGTAGCAATGTATGAATTAATATTGTTGTGTTTTCATGTTGGCTTGACTATTCAGTTGATTCCTTGCTGGGTGTACATTTGGTTTCATGTTGTCGAATTATCTTACTGTGTTTTACATTTTGGTATATTCCGAAGAAATGCTTGCAATGATAATGTATGAAATTGGCTCTGTGGGAGTCCATGTATTATTTTCTTGTTTGATTCAGATTTCAGTCGAAACCTTGCGGTTTTCACTTGTTGAAAATGATACTGTTGGAATTCTTGTAATGTATAGTATATTTTGACTTCTGTAGAAGTTTAGTCGTGAGTACTATATGTTATTGTTGTTGGAATTCTTGTAATGTATAGTATATTTTGACTTCTGTAGAAGTTTAGTCATGAGTACTATATGTTATTATTGATGTTGGAATTCTTGTAATGTATAGTATAATTCGACTTCTATAGAAGTTTAGTCGTGAGTACTATATGTTATTGTTGCTGTTGGAATTTTTGATATGATAGCATGTTTTGGCTTCTGTAGAAGTTCAGCCATGAATACTATATGTTATTGATACTGTTGGAACCCTTGCAATGGATAGTATGTTGTGACTTCTGTATAGGTTAATTGAGAATACTACATGGGTTCGACTCCTTTTGAGTCCTTGAAACGTAATTAATGTTTCGACTTCGGTAAGAAGTTTTGTTGTGAATTTTGTTGGAATCCTTGTAATGTATAGTATGTTTTTGACTTCTCGTAGTAGTTTCATAGTGCATCTTGTTGGAATCCTTGAAATGGGTGGTTTGTTATTGTGTTTTCTACTGTGGAAGCTTGTTGTGGATACTCATTGGTTTTGATTCTATTGAAGTTCTTGAAATGTATCTCGTATTTCAAACTTCTATCTAAGCTTGGTTATGAATGTTGTTGTTTTGTTAAGAATACTAAATGCTATTGACTTCGATGGAGTCCTTGAAATGTAATTTATGTTTTAACTTCTGTAGAAGTTTTGCTGTGAGTACTTTTAGGATTCTTGAATTGTTGTCGTATGAATTCAACTTCAATCGAAACCTTGGTTATAAGTACTGGTTGGAATTGACACTGTTGGAGTCCATGATATGCTGCGTGTTGGCTCGTTTCTCGATTTGAGTCTTCGCTGAGCATGCATATTGTTTTGACTCTTTCTTAATATTGTTGTGTTATATTTCGTAGTAGCTCGATGAAACTTTGAGGAAAATTATTGATAGGGAATTCGGCTTCTGTGAAGACCTTGTTGTGATTATTCTTCTTGAAATCGGCTTCTAATTTACATCCTTGTTGTATAATCGTAGGGATTTGTTTAGTTGAATGAAGCTGTGTATGTTGCTGAGTGTTGCGACTCAGTGGGAATGTCGTTGTGTTTGCACATGGTTACCTCTTCTGTTATTGTGTTATCTAGTCTTGTGCTTGACCAGGGTAAAGAGTTACTAGCTGTGCCATGACAGGCGATGGCGTTGGATATTTTTCATGTTGTTGTATAATATGGAAAGTTTTGTTGAGCCTATTGGAGTTGGATTATTTATTAATGCTTGTTGCGTGAACTCTTGAATCATTTAGTAGCTACAGGTGACCTTTATATTTGGAATTAGATGGAACTGTAGCTCTTCTTGTAATTTCGACTATTTAGTCGCATGCGTAAATGTATTTGCATTAATCGGTACAGTTCAGAATGTTATTGACTTAGGATTCTGATGGACTCTGTTTCTTCTTCTAGACTGTAATTTATATGTTGATGTATAAATAAGTTGAAGGGAAAATTCTCTCTCTCCTAGTCAGGAAACCTTGTGTGCTTTCTTCTTGCATCCATTTGCGATCTCTATGGTAAGGGCATAACAAGAATAAACTGAGGTATTGTATGGAGAGACTGGTATAAAATGTGTGCTGCTGTATAAATAGGTATACTTGTCAATACCATTGAAATGTGTTAGGATGATAAAATAATTAAGACTGTGAGATTGTTGAATGTTTTAACTGCCATTGAGAAATTGTAGAAACAATCTTGTAGGAATTTTGTTGTCTTAAGAATGGTTGTATTCATATGTTCTTAGTCTCTAACATATAGGATGAATAGCCTGATTTAAGTTTGGAATGTGAAGAAATGATTTCATTTAAACAGGTTGTTTAATGAAAACAATTGGTGGATTGCATTTGTTTTAAGAATTAGTGCTTATCATGCTCAGTTCACCGAACTGACCCGTGTTGACAATTTTTGCAGATGATTGCCGTAAGTGGTAAAGGCACGCAGATCTGATATGATGTTTAGATTGTTTAATTTGGTTTTATGATGAATTTCAACTTGATTCTCTAAATGTACTACTTGAAGAAAGATGTTCTTTTGCTGTTGAGTATTGTATCAAATATGTTGAATGCATAAAATGTATTTGATTAGCTTTGAAATGAGGAAATGAGGTATTTTTACTTATGTGTTTGCATTCGTATCTTGATGGTTTGATCTTCTTCGGTTCGAATGATTTTAAGAGCATTGTTATATTGTATAACTTGGAGACATTTGTGATTATCCAAGTAAGCTTGCAAGGTTATGTGACTGAATACTTATGATTGTTTAGTAGTTCTATTAGGTTCTATCTAAAGCTAAATTGGAATTTAGATCACTGTCTTTCGAGAAGCTAAGGTTAAAATAAACCTCAACATGAAGCTAAATGAGCTAAATAAATTATTACTTCCTAGTCTTGATATAAGTCAAGACAATGTTTAATTGGATTTTTAATCACTATATCTCAATACTAATAAGTAAGATATATTTCAGCTATGAGATCTGATATAAACCAAAAAGGGTTTGGTTAGCAATCTCATGTGAAGATTAAGGGTTATTGTCCAGTTTCGTTGATTTAGATTTATGTTTTTCTATGAACTCCTTGTTGGGATCTCAAGTCTTAAAAATTCTCTTTGTGTAATGGGTTTTATTGAGAAAGGTAATCCTAAGGTGAGGAACCCAAGGGTTGGGAAAAGACTACCCTTAAAGGAGCATCTTAAAGTATAACTTTAACTCAACGTATGTATCACTTATATATAAGTAGATCTTTTCGAGGCGGATTTGAAGGTTGATGGCACAAGTCAACTATAGGGTTGTACCTTCGAGAAGATTAGGATCTTCTCGAAGATACAACAATACAGGTGACTTATGGCGACACCCTTTGCATTGATCATTAAGATTTACACCTTAAACTCAAACAATATTTACTCGGGACTGATTAGGAACGTGGTTATGTTATAAGGCTGCCCTGGGAGACTTGGGGTATCTTGACACCTTTGGGTTAACTAGGGTTGACCCAGTATGTCAGCGTATCCCTAGCCCTCGGGAGCATCCCTATAACATTGTCATATTACTAATCCATTCTGAGTGAATAACTTGGGGAGAGAGACGGCGAAGTCAATATAAGACATTCTACATAACACAGAATGGGGTGAAGGACGTATTCCGAATGACGAGTATGTCGTCAAGGAATACGAGACATAAGCAGTATGTTTCAAATCTTTGGCCAAAGTATCGCAAGCTGTTGATTGCATTGTCCTATGTCACCTAGTCTAAGGGACGAGATGTAGATGAATAATGGTAACAATTATTCAGATAGGTTCCTTGGACAGAGCATTCTGAATCCCGGATTAGGGAAGAGAAATGCAAGAGTGATGTGTTAAAATAAAAATTCTAACTCTTTGATACTCATGAATAGATCGGTGGATTACCGAGTCATGGAATGAATAGATCGGAGGTACTCCGAGTCATTACAGCTGCATATGGTTATCTGTTATAAGAATGGTGGTTTTGATTTGTGAGTTCTAAATTATGTATTTAGAACTAGGAAGCATTTATCAAAAAAAAAAAAAAATTACTTGTTCTAATGTTCTTAAATGGGGATGTTACATCTTGGTATCAGAGCTGAAGGTTGTAGCTCTTGGACCTATTGTGTCCATAATCTGATAAAAACCTGAATTTTCTTGTAACAGAAAATGGTTAGAACAAGGGGGAACGTTGCGAATAATGCTCCACTAGAGGGAGGGGCAGCAACAACCCAAAAGCTTGATGAGATCCTTGCTGCCCTATTGGACACAAGAGATCGTTTAGCTGTACTTGAACAACAAGTAATGGGAAATGAGGAGGAAGATGAAGCTGGTAATAACAATCAGCAACCTCCTGAGGACAACCCCGATATGGGTGTTGATAATAATGCTGGAAATGCACCTGTCTAACCAGAAAACAAAAAGGCCAGGTTGGCAGCAGAACTCACTAATGATATAAAAAGGATAAGCCCACCTAAATATGATGGCACCACATTAGGAGATGGAGCTGAGAACTGGCTCAGTGAAATGGAGAAGTACTTTGCAATAAGAAACTTCTCAGAGGAAACCAAAGCTATTTGGGGAGCCTATCAGCTTTCCCACGAAGCATCTTCGTGGTGGGATAGCCGTAAAGCCGAGCTGAATATTGATGAGACCAATATTACTTGGGATCAATTTAAGGGCTATTTTAGGCAACGTTGGTTGCCACAACTCTTCTATGATCAGAAAATGACAAAATTCCAGAACTTAGCTCAAGGGAAGCTAACGGTAACTAAATACTGGGAGCGGTTTACAAAACTCCTCAAGTATGTACCGCAGTATCAAACTGACGAGAAGTTTAGAATATGGAAATTCATCATGGGACTGAATCTCGTGATAGGGGGAGAGGTCGATGTTCACAGTCCAACCACTATGGAAGGAGTTGTTGAAAAGGCCATACGACAAGAACAGAAATTAAAGGCTATTTCTGCTCATAAAGAGGAAGTGCGGAAGAAGATTACAAACCCTTCTTCAACCTCACTTGCACCCAAAAAGGGACCATGGAAAAAGTTTGGAAATAGAAGTAAGTTTCTGGGGGATAATAGTAAGAAAACAGTAGCAAATAAGCCTGCTGGAAATGTAAGGGATAATTTTGCCAAAAATTATAACAATGGGCAGAAGCCCTATGGAGGACAACGAGATAATTACAAGGCTGGAGGAAATTTTGAGACTAAAAAGGGACCTATAGGAGGCTGATACAATTTTGGCAAAGACCACTACGCAAATCAGTGCCCTTTGAAGAAGGATGATCGTAATCAGCAGCATAAGATACATGCTATGAGAGCAGAGCACAAGCAAGCTGAAAAGCAGGTGACACCTATAGAAGTTCCGGGTAAGTTATTTGGCATACCTATCACTATTCTTTTTGATACAGGAGCTACTGAATGTTTTATTTCTAGTAAACTTGCTTCTAAACTTAAGAGAAAAGCTGGAAAAATGGATAAATCTTGGACTGTACAGTATGGTAATAATTCTATTCATACAGTGAGTATGTGTCTTTTTGGGGCAGTCCTTGACTTACCTAACTTTTCCACGGAAGTTGACCTCTATGTTACACCTTTGGGATCGTATGACATTGTCATCGGTGTCAATTGGTTAGCTGACCATAAAGAAAAAGTAGACTGCTATGAAAAGAATATAAAATGTTTAGATGATCGGCTGGAAACAACAGAGATTCAAGGGGTGAAACGGGAAATTTTAGTTAGAAAATTGTCAGCTATGCAGCTTAAAAAGGCTAAAAACAAAGGATGTACCCTTTATGCAGTAAAGATATCTGAATTTTCAGAAGAAGATGGTGATTCCATGAAACGATTTCCTCTGCTACAAAGTTTCAAAGATGTTTTTCCGGAGGAATTACCAGGGTTACCACCCAAGAGGGAATTTGACTTCACCATCGAAATCAAACCAGGAACGGAACCTATTTCCAAAGCACCTTATCGGATGACTACTACAGAGTTAGTCGAGCTTAAGGCTCAATTGCAAGAACTTTTGTCTAAAGGTTTGATTAGACCAAGTGTTTCACCTTGGGGAGCACCAGTAATATTTGTGAAAAAGAAGGATGGAACACTTAGGCTGTGTATTGATTATCGGATGTTGAATAAAGCAACAATCAAGAACAGATATCCACTTCCAAGGATCGACGATCTATTTGATCATTTGCATGGGGCAGCAATTTATTCTAAGATAGATCTTCGATCTGGTTATCATCAATTAAGGATTAGAGAAGAATATATTCATAAAACAACTTTCGAACAAGGTACGGACATTATGAATTCACGGTTCTACCCTTTGGATTAACTAATGCACCCGCAGCTTTTATGAACTTAATGAATAATATCTTTCAAGAATATTTGGACAATTTTGTACTTGTATTCTTGGACAATATTCTCATTTATTCTAAAAGTGTTGAGGAGCACAATGAGCATTTGAAGATAGTTTTGGGAATTTTGAGAAAAATAAAGTTGTATGGTAAGTTATCCAAATGTTCTTTCTTTGATTTAGAAGTTCACTATTTGGGTCATGTCATTAGTAAAGAAGGAATTGCTGTAGATCCTTCAAAAATAGTGGCAATAACTGAGTGGCCTGCACCAAAGAATGTGCATGAAGTAAGAAGCTTCATGGGTCTTGCTGGTTATTATAGAAAATTTGTTAAGGATTTTTCTAAAGTGGCTGCACCGATAACTTCATTGCAGAAGAAGGATAAGAAATTTAATTGGAATGATAAGTGCGAGACTGCTTTCAAAAGTCTGAAAAGCCAGTTGACTTCCGCACCTATTTTAGCTATACCCGACCCTAATGGGAGCTTTATAGTTGTAACGGATGCTTCTGGGGAAGGCCTTGGAGGTGTTTTGTTACAAAATGATCAAGTAATAGCATATGAAAGTAGAAAACTTAAGTTACATGAGCTGAATTATGCTCCTCATGATTTGGAGCTTGCTGCCATTGTTCATGCGCTTCAAGTCTGGAGACACTATTTACTTGGGAAACCTTTTGAGTTGAAAACTGATCACTTAGGACTGAAATATATTTTCACTCAGCCTAATCTAAATGCTAGACAGAGAAGGTGGTTAGAATTTTTATCTCAATATGATTTTGATATTAGCTACATCAAAGGGAAAGAGAATAGGGTAGCAGATGCTCTAAGTCGTAGGAAGCACATTTCTGCTCTTATAACGTTAAGAACTCAGTTTAAGGATGAGGTAAAAAGTGCCTCAGAATCTGATATATACTTTTAGCATGTAAAAGTAGCTTGCTGCAGAACCTAATGATGAAAGGTATAAGGGTTTTCATTTTGATAATGAAGGAATCTTACGTTATGAAAACAGGGTATACGTACCTATGCTGAACGATTTGAGAAAGAAGTTGTTAGTTGAATTTCATAATTCACCTTTCTCTGGACACCCGGGTATCACAAAAATGCTTGATGATCTAAAAAAACAATACTTTTGGAAAGGTATGAAAAAGGATGTCATTGATTTTGTGACTCATTGTCTGGAATGTCAGCGGGTTAAGGCAGAACACATGCACCCTGCTGGAATATTATATCCTCATAGCATACCACAGTACAAATGGCAAGTAATAAGCATGGAATTTGTACAAGGGTTACCTATGTCCAGGAATAAACATGATGTTATCTTGGTAGTCGTAGATAAACTAACTAAGGTAGCTCATTTCATCGCTGGAAATCTAAAGGATGATTCACCAGTGTTGGCCAAAAGATTCGTGCATGAAATTTTAGGTTACATGGTGTACCAGAATTGATTATATCTGACAGGGATCCTAGAATGACGTCAAGATTTTGGAAAACGCTTAATACAGCTCTTGGAACAAAACTAAACTTCAGTTCTGCATATCATCCTGAAATGGATGGACAAACCGAGAGAGTAAATCAAGTGTTGGAAGATATGTTGCGAATGTATTGCATGGATCAACAAGTATAAATGGGAAGAGTATCTTCCATTAGTTGAATTCGCATACAACAACACTTATCACTCATCTCTTAAAATGGCACCTTTTGAAGCACTTTATGGAAGAAAGTGCAGAACCCCTGTTAGTTGGGATAGTATTGAGGATAGAGTGGTAATTGGGCCAGAGATCCTCACTGAAATGGAACAGCAAGTAAAGTTGATTCGTGAACGATTAAAGGAAGCAACAGATAGGTAGAAGAGCTATGCTGACCTTAAGCGGGTTGATCGAAGGTTTGAGCTTGGTGAGAAGGTTTTTCTTCGTGTTAAACCCAGAAAGAGTTCTATAACTTTTGGCAAGGCTGCCAAGTTATCACCTCGTTACGTGGGACCTTTCGAAATTGTTGAAATAATCAATCCTGTAGCTTATCGATTAGCATTACCACCTGCTTTGTCTCACATGCATGATGTTTTCCATATTTCTTTGCTTAAGAAATACGTTTCAGATTTGTCACATGTCTTAAATTGGAATTCCTTACAGGTCCAAGACCCAGGAATAATCGTGGTTAAACCCACACGAGTGCTGGAAACTCACCAATTGCATTTGAGAAATCATGAAATATAGCAATGTAAGGTCCAGTGGGACCAGTTTAACGAAGAAAGTGCAACTTGGGAAAATCTGGAAGAAATGAAAATTGCTTTTCCTTTTCTTTTTCAACAGAATGAAATCTGTTGACAAAACATTTTTTTAATGAACTTATCTTTTTCATGTTTATATGAAAGCCAGATTGAGGCAAACATTATTCAGGCTGAATAAAATGTATCGTGACATTGATTTCTGGAACTATTCAAGTTGGAAATAGTCACATTGTATTGTGAACTAATAAATTGGTTGACCTGAAGGTAAATCAAATATGTAATCATCGGGATGATGAATCTTTTAGGAGGGAAGCATGTAACACTCTGAACTATTGTTACTTCCTCCTGAGCATTCAAGTGTTGATATATGATTTCTTCTGTAAAAGGACGTGTTCCTTTGATTGTGAAGTCATGCTTGATATGGATTGTATCTTCTTTGCTCTTGAAGATCTTTGACTGAGTTAGGATATGCTTGGACTCTTTTATTTCTTTCATTTTTAGCACCTGAGTTTAATCTGATTTCGGGGTGAATTGTGGATTTACCCATCTTTATGACTCAGCCTTGGATCAGTTGCATTGATCCAAGAGATGTTTTAAGTTTATTCTGGATGAACCAAAAATTATAGACCTTACGAAGGTTGCAAGGTCTGAATGTGTGGAATGAGCAATTCAGGAGTTAACTCAGGCTGATCTTGTTATATGAATTGGTTCCCGATATCGTAATATCAGGAAGGTCTAGACCTTGAGCCAGGTAATAAATTCTGGTATACATATTGCTAGCTTATTATCAATGTTGGATTGAATCCATTTCAGGAATGTATATTTGTTGGTTCTTATACTGAACGATTCTATTTGTTAGACCTAGACTGGATTTATTAAGGTTAATAACCTAAACCTAAACTATAACCTATGGGTTGGATTAGTGCTAATCTAACCTAGCCCTAAACTATAAGCTAAATGTTTCTAAGGTTAGTGACCTAGCACTAAGGAAGTTAGACTAAGTATCACCTTAAGATCTAACCTATGTTTCTAACCTAACTAATGACCATGGATGAAGGGGGACCTATGAAGGGGTGTGAGCCATGGGTGGTAGTTTCTATGGCATTAAATGAAGGGGATAAGCATGAAGGACAAGGGATTTAGCGGAGATTTCAAATGGCCAATGAGACCGACGTGGCAGAGTCGCCAAATCTGGAAATGATCTTGGGTTTTCATTTGTCCATCGCCAACTATGGCGGTCGGTGGCAATGGAGATTGAGTGGGAATTTTGGAGTTAATGCAATTAATGAACTCGGTTCCCGAGCACGGATTGCTCGGGAAGGCATGCAAAATGGAAAACTAGTTGGTTGTTTGGTTTTCCATACGCTCCGGTTTTCTCTCTGTTTGATCACTGGTTCTTCGAACCAGTCTACTTGGTGTTGCATGGCAACTATGAGAATAACTAGCTCTTTTCTCTATCGAGGAAAGTTTATAAGGCATGGAAATAACAAATTATTGTTGTTGAATCTAATGTGGAAGAAGAGGAGAAGGCTCGAGCTCATTCAGAGGTCTTCTTCAGATTTTTAAGCGACATTACCAGGCATGTTAGGCCCTAACTTTTAAAAATCTTGCTTTCCTTCAAATGATTTCATTAGAACAACTCTGTTCAGATGATTTTTGGTTTAGTTGGTTTTAATGGTAGCAATGTATGAATTATCTTGTTGTGTTTTCATGCTGGCTCGACTATTCAGTTGATTCCTTGTTGGGTGTACATTTGGTTTCGTGTTGTCGAATTATCTTGTTGTGTTTTGCATTTTGGTAGATTCGAAGAAATGCTTGCAATGATAATGTATGAAATTGGCTCTGTGGGAGTCCATGTATTGTTTTCTTGTTTGATTCAGACTTCAGTCGAAACCTTGTGGTTTTCACTTGTTGAAAATGATACTGTTGGAATTCTTGTAATGTATAGTATATTTCGACTTCTGTAGAAGTTTAGTCGTGAGTACTATATGTTATTGTTGTTGTTGGAATTCTTGAAATGTATAGTATATTTTGACTTCTGTAGAAGTTTAGTCGTGAGTACTATATGTTATTGTTGCATTGTTGGAATTCTTGAAATGTATAGTATATTTGACTTCTATAGAAGTTTTAGTCGTGAATACTATATGTTATTATTCTTTGTCCTGGAATTTTTGATATGATAGTATGTTTTGGCTTCGTAGAAGTTAATTGATGAATACTATATGTTATTGACTGTTGGAACCCTTGCAATGGATAATATGTTTCGACTTCAGTATAGGTTAATTGAGAATACTACATGGGTTCGACTCCTTTTGAGTATGTTTTTAACGTTATTAATGGAACTTGAGAAGTTTTGTTGAGAATTTGTTGGAATCCTTGTAATGTATAGTATGTTTTTAACTTGTTGTAGTAGTTTCATAGTGCATTTGAGTCTGTTGGAATCCTTGAATGGGTGGTTTGTTATTGACTTTGGAAGCTTGTTGTGGATACTCATTGGTTTTGAGTCTCGGTGAAGTTCTTGAAATGTATCTCGTATTTCAAACTTCTGTCTAAGCTTGGTTATGAATGTTGTTGTTTTGTTAAGAATACTAAATGCTATTGACTTCGATGGAGTCCTTGAAACATAATTTATGTTTTAACTTCTGTAGAAGTTTTGTTGTGAGTACTTTTAGGATTCTTGAATTGTTGTCGTATGAATTCAACTTCAATCGAAACCTTGGTTATAAGTATTGGTTGGAATTGACACTGTTGGAGTCCATGATATGCTGCGTGTTGGCTCGTTTCTCGATTTGAGTCTTCGCTGAGCATGCATATTGTTTTGACTCTTTCTTAATATTGTTGTGTTATATTTCATAGTAGCTCGATGAAACTTTGAGGAAAATTATTGATAGGGAATTCGGCTTCTGTGAAGACCTTGTTGTGATTATTCTTCTTGAAATCGGCTTCTAATTTACATCCTTGTTGTATAATCGTAGGGATTTGTTTAGTTGAATGAAGTTGTGTATGTATGTTCGTTGAGTGTTTCGACTCAGTGGGAATGTCGTTGTGTTTGCACATGGTTACCTCTTCTGTTATTGTGTTATCTAGTCTTGTGCTTGACCAGGGTAAAGAGTTACTAGCTGTGCCATGACAGGCGATGGCGTTGGATATTTTTCATGTTTGTTGAATAATATGGAAAGTTTTGTTGAGCCTATTGGAGTTGGATTATTTATTAATGCTTGTTGCGTGAACTCTTGAATCGTTTAGTAGCTACAGGTGACCTTTATATTTGGAATTAGATGGAACTGTAGCTCTTCTTGTAATTTTGACTGTTTAGTCGCATGCGTAAATGTATTTGCATTAATCGGTAAAGGAATTCGAGTTCAGAATGTTATTGACTTAGGATTTGATGGACTCTGTTTCTTCTTCTAGACTGTAATTTATATGTTGATGTATAAATAAGTTGAAGGGAAAATTCTCTCTCTCCTAGTCAGGAAACCTTGTGTGCTTTCTTCTTGCATCCTTTTGCGATCTCTATGGTAAGGGCATAACAAGAATAAACTGAGGTATTGTATGGAGAGACTGGTATAAAATGTGTGTTGCTGTATAAATAGGTATACTTGTCAATACCATTGAAATGTGTTAGGATGATAAAAGAATTAAGACTATGAGATTGTTGAATGTTTTAACTGCCATTGAGAAATTGTAGAAACAATCTTGTAGGAATTTTGTTGTCTTAAGAATGGTTGTATTCATATGTTCTTAGTCTCTAACATATAGGATGAATAGCTTGATTTAAGTTTGGAATGTGAAGAAATGATTTCATTTAAACAGGTTGTTTAATGAAAACAATTGGTGGATTGCATTTGTTTTAAGAATTAGTGCTTATCATGCTCAGTTCACCGAACTGACCCGTGTTGACAATTTTTGCAGATGATTGCCGTAAGTGGTAAAGGCACGCAGATCTGATATGATGTTCAGATTGTTTAATTTGGTTTTATGATGAATTTCAACTTGATTCTCTAAATGTACTACTTGAAGAAAGATGTTCTTTTGTTGTTGAGTATTGTATCAAATATGCTGAATGCATAAAATGTATTTGATTAGCTTTGAAATGAATGAAATGAGGTATTTGTTACTTATGTGTTTGCATTCATATCTTGATGGTTTGATCTTCTTCGGTTCGAATGATTTTAAGAGCATTGTTATTATTGTATAACTTGGAGACATTTGTGATTATCTAAGTAAGCTTGCAAGGTTATGTGACTGAATACTTATGATTGTTTAGTAGTTCTATTATGTTCTATCTAAAGCTAAATTGGAATTTAGATCACTGTCTTTCGAGAAGCTAAGGTTAAAATAAACCTCAACAGGAAGCTAAATGAGCTGAATAAATTATTACTTCCTAGTCTTGATCTAAGTCAAGACAACGTTTAATTGGATTTTTAATCACTATATCTCAATACTAATAAGTAAGATATATTTCAGCTATGAGATCTGATATAAACCAAAAAGGGTTTGGTTAGCAATCTCATGTGAAGATTAAGGGTTATTGTCAGTTTCGTTGATTTAGATTTATGTTTTTCTATGAACTCCTTGTTGGGACCTCAAGTCTTAATAACTTCTCTTTGCGTAATGGGTTTTATTGAGAAAGGTAATCCTAAGGTGAGGAACCCAGGGGTTGGGAAAAGACTACCCTAAAAGGAGCGTCTTAAAGTATAACTTTAACTCAACGTATGTAACACTTATATATAAGTAGATCTTTTCGAGGTGGATTTGAAGGTTGATGGCACAAGTCAACTGCAGGGTTGTACCTTCGAGAAGATTAGGATCTTCTCGAAGATACAACAATACAGGTGACTTATGGTGACACCCTTTGCATTGATCGTTAAGATTTACACCTTAAACTCGAACAAGATTTACTCTGGGACTGATTAGGAACGTGGTTATGTTATAAGGCTGCCCCAGGAGACTCGGGGTATCTTGACACACTGGGTTAACTAGGGTTGACCCAGTATGTCAGCGTATCCCTAGCCCTCGGGAGCATCCCTATAACATTTTCATATTACTAATCCATTCCTGAGTGAATAACTTGGGGCAGGAGAGACTGACAGAAGTCAGTATAAGACATTCTACATAACACAGGAATGGGGTGAAGGACGTATTCTAGAATGACGAGTATGTCGTCAAGGAATACGAGACATAAGCAGTATGTTTCAAATATTTGGCCAAAGTATCGCAAGCTGTTGATTGCATTGTCCTATGTCACCTAGTCTAAGGGACGAGATGTAGATGAATAATGGTAACAATTATTCGAGATAGGTTCCTTGGAGAGCATTCGAATCCCGGATTAGGGAAGAGAAAATGCAAGAGTGATGTGTTAAAATAAAAATTCCAACTCTTTGATACTCATGAATAGATCGGTGGATTACCGAGTCATGGAATGAATAGATCGGAGGTACTCCGAGTCATTACAATTGCATATGGTTATCTCTGTTATAAGAATGGTGGTTTTGATTTGTGAGTTCTAAATTATGTATTTAGAACTAGGAAGCATTTATCAAAAAAAAAAAAAAATTACTTGTTCTAATGTTCTTAAATGGCATTTTTATTTTAACAAATCACTCTTGTTGTTCTCTTCCCTAATTTGGGATTCGAGAATGCTCTGTCAAGGAACCTATCTCGAATAATTGTTACCATTATTCATCGGCATCTCGTCCCTTAGACTAGGTGACATAGAACAATGCAATCAAGCAACTTGCGATACTTTGGCCAAAGATTTGAAACATACTGCTTATGTCTCGTATCCCTTGACAACATACTCGCCAATTTGGAATACGTCCTTCACCCCATTCCTATGTTATGTAGAATGTCTTATATTGACACATCGGTCTCTCCGCCCAAGTTATTCACTCAGAACACATTATTAATATGACAACGTTATAGGGATGTTCGAGGACTAGGGATATCTGTTGACATACTTGGTCAACCCTAGTTAACCCAGTGTGTCAAGATACCCCGAGTCTCCTGGGGTAGCCTTATAACATGGCCACGTTCCTAATCAGTCCCAGATTAAAACTTGTTTGAGTTTAAGGTGTAAATGTTAACGATCAATGCAAAGGGTGTCGCCATAAGTCACCTGCATTGTTGTATCTTTGAGAAGATCCTAATCTTCTCGAAGGTACAACCCTGCAGTTGACTTGTGCCATCAACCTTCAAATCTGCCTCTAAAATATCTACTTATTTATAAGGTGTTACATACGTTAAGTTAAAGTTAAACTTTAAGACGCTCCTTTTAGGGTAGTCTTTTCCCAACCCCGGGTTCCTCACCTTAGAATTACCTTTCTTAATAAAACCCATTTCACAAAGAGAAGTTATTAAGACTTGAGGTCCCATCAAGGAGTTCATTGAAAAATAGAAATCAAAATCAACGAAACCGGACAATTGCCCTTAATCTTCACATAATGTTGCTAACCATACACTTTTTGGTTTATATCGGTTCTCATAATCGAAATATATCAACATGCACAGCTTCATTCAACTAATCAAATCCCTACGATTTTAAAGCAAGGATGTAAATTAGAAGCCATTTTCAATAAGAATAATCACACAACAAGGTCTTCACAGTGAAGCCGAATTCCATATCAATAAATTTCCTCAAAGTTTCAACTGAAGTCGAGCTACTACAAAATATAACAGGGTATCAAACAAATTGAAGTTGATAAAGAAACCCCATCCCTTAATTCCTCATAATCAAACTGAACATAACACAACAATATTAAGAAAGAGTCAAAATGATATGCATGCTCAGCGAGGGCTCAAATCGAGAAATGAGCCAACACGTAGCATATCATGGACTCCAACAGTGTCAAATCCAACCAGTACTTATAACCAAGGTTTCGATTTAATTTGAATTCATACGACAACAATTCAAGAATCCTAAAAGTACTCACAATAGAACTTCTACAGAAGTAAAAACATAAATTACGTTTCAAGGACTCCATCGAAGTCAATAACCTTTAGTATTCTTAACAAAACAACAACATTCATAACCAAGCTTAGACAGAAGTTTGAAATACAAGATACATTTCAAGGACTTCAACAGACTCAAAACCAATGAGTATCCACAACAAGCTTCGCAGAAGTCAATAACATACCACCCATTTCAAGGATTCCAACAGTATGCACAAGGAAACTACTACAGAAGTTAAAAACATAAGTTACGTTTCAAGGATTCAAAAGGAGTCGAAACCAAATAGCATTCTCAACTAAACTTCTACATAAGTCTTAACATACTATCAATTTCAAGAGTTCCAACCTTAACATGCTAAAAGTATCCTCTACAAAACTTCAATAGAATTCGAGACATACAAAACATTACAAAGACTCTCACTGAGTCATTTTCGTATTTAATCCTTGCTACTTTCAACTGATTCTAACCCAAAATCACAAACTCACTAAGGACCTTGACAATAGTTGCATTCAAGTAGAATAATCTCAGCAAGCATTCCAACCAGAAGGAACTTAAAGTATTCTAGCAAGATTCAACAGGGTTCCACATCAACAATAAAAGCACAACCGGTCTGTACTCGAAATGAAACCAAAAAGAAGAATAATACAGTAACCATTCCAACAAGGTCTTGAAAAACCGAGATTCATAATTCCACAGGAAAATAAGAACCAAAACATTGCTTCAAACCAACTGAACTGAAATCACCTGAACAGAGTTGTTTTAATGAAAGCATTTAGAGTAAAGCAAGATTTTTAAAAGTCAGGGCCTATCATGCCTGGTAATGTCACTTCAAAAATCCGAAGAAGACCTCTGAATGAGCTCAAGCCTTCTCCTCTTCTTCCATGTTAGATTTAGTAACAATAATTTTTACCCTCATGCCTTATAAACTTTCCTTGACGAGAGAAAAGAGCTAGTTATTCTCATAGTTGCCATGCAACACCAAGTAGCTGGTTCGAAGAACCATTGATCAAACAGAGAAAACCGGAGCGCATGGAAAACTAAACAACCAACTAGTTTTCCGTTTTGCATTCCTTCCCGAGCAATATGTGCTCGGGAACCGAGTTCATTAATGACATTAACTCCAAAATTCTAACCCAAACTCCATTGCCACCGACCACCATAGTTGGCAATTGACAAATGCAAACAAAAGACCATTTCTAGATTTGGCGAATTTGCCATGTCGGTCCCAATAGATATTTAAAACCTCCACCAAATCCCAAGTCCTTCATACTTATCCATCTCATAAATTCCATAGAAACTACCACCCATGGCTCGCACCCCTTCATAGGTCCCCTTCATCCACTTATCATTAGTTAGGTTAGAAACATAGTTTAGATCTTAAGGTGATACTTAGTCTAACTTCCTTAGTGCTAGGTCGCTAACCGATAACATTTATCTTATAGTTTAGGGCTAGGTTAGATTAGCACTAATCCAACCCATAGGTTATAGTTTAGGTTTAGGTTATTAACCTTAATAAATCCGATCTAGGTCTAACAAATAGAATCGTTCAAAGTATAAGAACCAACGAGATATACATTCTGAGATGGATTCTATCCAAAGCATTGATAATAAGCTAGCAAGTATGTACCAGATTTTATTACCTGGCTCAAGGTCTAGACCTTCCTGATATTACGATATTGGGAACCAATTCATTTAACACGATCAACCTGAGTTAGACTCCAGAATTGCTTATCCAACACATTCAGACCTTGCACCCTTCGTAAGGTCTATAATTTTTGTTCATCCAGAATAAACTTAAAACATCTCTTGGATCAATGCCACTGATCCAAGGCTGAGTCATAAATATGGGTAAATCCACAATTCATCCCGAAATCAGATTGAAATCAGGTGCTAAAAATGAAAGAAATAAAAGAGTCCAAGCATATCCTGACTCAGTCAAAGATCTTCAAGAGCAAAGAAGATACAATCAATATCAAGCATGACTTCACAATCAAAGGAACACATCCTATACTGAGAATAAATCATATATCAACACTTGAATGCTCGGGAGGAAGTAAAAATAGTTGAGTGTTACACTACCTCTAGGAATTTCACCTTGGCCTTCCTCCCGAAGATTTCGGCTTCAACCTAAACCAAAGCGTTGTTCAATGCATTACATATTTGTTCATCGATAACCACGAGAATTTACCAAGGGGTTGACTCCTTTTGACTCGGTACTTTCATTATTTCCCCTTGGCTTACTTCAAACTTTGGCTCATCGATGTGGGACTCAAATTCCCAAGAAATAATTTTCCTCATTCGAGGGTATGCACCTTCCTCATCAAATGATGCCATAACAAAGAGTTTCTCCATTGGTACGGTTCTTTGAAACCATGTGTACAACACCTTTTTGGATCATCAATGTAGCCCATCCCCTGAACTTGTGATACTTCTTCACTCTTTCTCCCCATGCGCGTGACCTTACGAAATCTTACAGCCAAACTAGGATCTCCTCCTATGCTGCCATATTCTTTCTCTATGCTCTCCTTCTCATTTTCCTTCATCACCACATCCATGTTACGTTCCATTTCTTGCTCTACCAGGTCCTTGATGATGTTTTATATTTCTCTCTCCATGGCCTCGTCTACTGCTCCTTTGTGAGGCTAGGGGTCCTTTATTCATTGTAACTTCTTTTCTTACCCCTATGTCCCGAGCATCCTCCTCTTCCTTGTCATTCTTCCTCCGACAAATATGTACTCATTTTCTTCTTCCTCTCCTTCCTCCTCCGAGTCATGTACTTTGAATACTGGAGGGCCTTGAACTGCCTCAAGTTCATCATCATCATCATCTCTTTCACCTCTATAGGCCTCCAAGCTCTTTATATCCTCTGATTCATCCTCCTCTATCACCTTCTTCTTCTTCTGACAGGAGATTTTTTTCTCTTCCTCCTCTAGTGACTTCTCCTGAGTGATGGGTTCTTCGTGCTCTAGTGCTTCTTCTTCTGGAGTATTTTCTTTCACTAGGGACTTCTTTCTCTACGTGTAAGTATTAGGCTTAGTGCTTGTCTTTGGTGTGATTACCACTTTTGTAGTCTAAAAACTTTATGCTTTCTACACCTCTTCTCTTTCCCTCTTCCTTGGTGCGACCTTTTTCCTTCTTGTGGTGTCTTCAGGGATGGAGACGCCATTCTTCAAGTAAGAACCTTTTTCAAACTTTGGCCTTATGCAAAGGTATATCCTTGCTGCAGCCCTTCCAGTGATTGGAAATGTTACAGGATTCATCATTTATATCTCATGGGAGACATATCTCTCCATGTACATGCACTTCTTGGGGTAGAATAGCTTCCGGCGTAGCTCATGGTGGTCTGCATCTACCTCACTAAGGTTGAACCTTAGTCTCTTGGCCTCCTTGAACTGGTTAACTCTAGCTTGGAAGTATAACATGGTGAAGGAGAAGGGTAGTTTACACCACGAGACTCATGTTTTCATCTGTCAACCTAAATCTACCAATGCAGAAGTGTTGATACACTGCAAATTCTGCCTCTCTGTTCATGAGCGTGGGAAACTACTTTGGGATTCTCCACTTGGCCTCGAATGCATCACACATTTGCTTATACCACTTCTCGGGGAAAACCTTGTGAGAGGTTGTCATGGTTTTGAAGTGTACTTCACAAACCTCTTCATGGGAAATGGTTCTTCTCTTGCGGGTACTCCCAAACAAACCTTCTCGTCCCATTAGCGCTACGATATTTGAGAAAACAATTGTGAGGAGGACATTTCTAAATAGTATCTTCTCGCCCTCTTATGTGCTGCTAATGATTTGATCCATGATGAAGGCAGAAAATTTGTAGATAGTCCCCTCTGATATTTTCCGACATACATTCAGCCATGCCTTGTTCACTTGAGTCCATCTTTCTTGATCATTGAGCTTGGTTACCAAACACATGGCCATCCTCATCATGGGGTCTGGAATCTCTATGATGTCAAAGTATCACAATCCTTTCTTGTAGTCATACGCGTCTATTTTTTCCTTGATGGCTTCCTTGTGATTTAGGTCATCATCAATGCTATCCCCATCACAGATAAGGCCTGTGAACTTGGAAATCAACTGGGGAGTTATGCGCATCTTGCACCCCACATGATAAAAATTGTCTTCTTAAACATGTGACATCGACCAACGATAGAGGCGCTCATGTTTTCTTAAGTAAGGTAGTTCGTAAAGTTGTAGTAACCCTACCTTCTCCAATTTAACTTTTACTTCATCGTTGTATATGGGCATGCCCTCCGGTGTCCTCTTGTTTGTTGGGTGAACCAACTCTAAAGCCATTTATTTCTATCATGCTAGTGTGATGATTATAGTCACTCACAATATTTTTCCACAAATGAGACTCCAATTCTTTTCCTAGCAATACCCCATCCGAGTATTGCATCTCTGCATACCACTCTTCATTTGTGCTTGCAAAGACAACCATTTGCTTCCCCTTTCCCTTCTTCTTTTTAGGTGAGATGGTTGCTTTCTTTGGTGCCATTATTTTGGTTAGGTTACACTTCAAACATCTTCTCCTTGCTTTGTTCTACCACTCTATCTAACCCCAAGACTTAATCTTGCGAAGAAACCCTCCTAACACCATGCCCTAGTCACAAACCCTAACTAGAACAATTCTTCCACAAGACGGTGTTTCTCAACAGTGACTTCCTCCACTCTTGTGTACTCCTTTCCTACTGGTTTGTGGATCTACTCTGGTCACGACCTCTTAGATTTCTTAGATTATTCTTCACATAGATCACTTTTGGATGCCCTAGTTCATGAGAGCTCTTTTCACTTTGTAAACGTAAGGTAAAATAATGAAGTTCTCGACTTCTTATTTATAGATTTTTCTTCTTTCCAGCATTAAATGCTATTTTACCTACCACCATACTTAACACTAAATGCATATTTTTCCACCAAGTTGGCCTTACGCACCTTCACTTACACACCCAATCTTGCGCGAAAAATTCTATAACCTTCTAGTGCACAAACAATCTATCTGACAGAAGACTCTTACGCATGTGTCAACAATGCCGAAGGCACTTCTTCTATCCTTCACTTGATTTTTCTCTCACCTACCTCATGTTATTCTTGCACTTCTTCCTCCTCTATACGTGGTTTCTATGAAGTCTTATCCTGACACCAACCTTTTTCGTCAACACCCTTATTCAATGTGTTTCCTTCATCCTTTTGCGCTTTTTATCCATCAACCGGGCCATTCACCTGGAACTTCTACGCTAGCTCAACTTTGCACTATACTCCACATTCTTCCACCCTACACTAAAATGATGTGCGGTCCTCTGCACATATACAACCTTCAAAAAGTAATGTGGTTATTGGTACCCAAGGTGTAAAACAAACAACTAGAACAAATGACGAGAAAGGGAAACACAAGAAAAGAAATTGCATAAAGGGAAATTCTAAACTAACTGGCAATACTGCCTTATTACAAACACCAAGAAGACTTATTTATAGTAGGGCTTTAACCTACTCCCATTGAAATGGCCTGGAAATCTCATCCCATCCAATTCTCTCAACTGGCATGTGCTTGAATTAAGGATGTTTGAGATGATATAGGGCCCCAACCAATGGAATTTCAACTTTTCGGGATGGCATAGAAACTTGGAATCATATAACAATACCATCTTCCCAACCTCAAATTGTTTTTTTTAATGTGGCGGTCATGCCATGACTTTTTTTTATCCTTTTTAGCCTTTGACTCCACCTGGCCAATGATCATCTCTCATCCAATTTCATCAATTTTTCAACCCTTTCCTCCTGCGCGCACTATATGCGAGAGAAGGTAACATGATATTAACGGGTAGGAAAACCTTCATGCCAAACACCAATTGAAATGGTGTGGCTTTATTCAACCTCTTGTAGGTTGTCCTATATGCCCATAGAAATGTTGATACTTTTTCATCCCAATCTTGTCTACCAACGTCACAAATTTTGGTCATGGTATGACTCAATATTTTATTAAATGCCTCGGTAGTCCCATTTTCTTGTGAATGTGAGGGTAGTCTTATGATGAGCCACCATGAAATCTGATAATAGAATCCTGATGGTCTCATTTAGGAAATGCATACCCCTATCACTAGTTAAGCTCAATAGGAATCCATACCTTGTAATAATATTTTCCCATAGAAACTTGGTTATTGTAGCCATTGTACAATCCTTGGTAGGTGTTGCTTCTACCCATCTTGTCAAATAATCCATGCAAGTGATTACATAGCATGATCATGTCCTACGCATGGCTGGAAAAATGGGGCCTACAAAATCTATGGCCCATTTTTCAAATGGATTTGTACTTGGAATAGGGCGCAAAGGCATTTCATCCCTCCACCCTGGTTTTCCAAGGTGCTGAAAATGATCACATGCCTTGCAATACTCTTTACAATCTTGATATAGGGTCTCCCACCATAACCCAGCTTGTAATATCTTGCACATAGTGGCATCCCCTGCATAGTGTCCACTTGCACTTCCTCCATGTGCCTCCTCCATAATAGCTAGGTGCTCATGTTCTAGCACGCACCAACGCAACACTTCATCACGTCCTAGCTTGTAAAAATCACCACTAACCAAAGCATATAGGGTGCGGCACATATGGATAATTGCTTCCTCTCTAAATCTTTCATCCCTTCTAGTGGCACACTCATTTTGAGAAACATCACAATATCTAATATCCAAAATAAGCCCATGCTTAATTTTGGTTAATTCCTCCTCCTTTTCCTTTGCTGTTACTTAAAATGATTTTTTGCATGCTTCAGGGACTAAAAATTTTCTAGGTGTGTTTTCATCAGATAGAGGATTTCCTCACCTTTCCAGAAAGGTAAAGAATTCCTCCTAACTCCTTGTATTTTTTGAGTTATCGCTTGGCGAAGTTTGGAGGGAAAATTTGCCTTGGGTGGCCCTGCGGAGGTAAGGAGGAAATTTACCAGGGAGTCTTGGGCCGGCGAGAGCGGAGTTGGAAAATTTTCCAAGGAAATTGGTGGGTCGATGGAGATAGGGAGAAAATTTGGCACTTAGCCCTTTTGGGGAAAAAAAGGCACAAAGGAAAATTTTGGCCCGCAAGCCCAAGAAGGAATGAAGCGCACTCGCGGGGCCAGGGAGAAAATTTTGGCACTTAGCTTTTGGGGTGAAAAGGTTAAAGTCAAAAATCAGCCCGTGGATCTGAAAAAGGGAAAGGAAAAGAAATTTCTTAAGGCCCGCAGCCAATGAAATGATGCCACGTGTCCTCGAACCAGTGGGTCGTGGAGAATTTTGGGAAAAGTTTCCGTTTTTTTGTGAAAAGGGGAAAAATTTTCCCACTAATCAACCAAGAGGGCACCACATATCATCAAAGGAGTGGGGTGTGGAGAGTTTTTGGGAAATTTTCACAATTTGAAAAAAGAGGAAAAATCAGGATTTTGCCCCGCGAACCCGTTTTTCACCATTTTTGCCCTAATTTGGCTATAGAATTTCAAAAGGTCATATCTTTCAATCCAGTGATCAAAATTCATCAAATTTAGTACCATTGGAAAGCTATCAACACCCTCTACATGATGAACCCCTCAATTTTGATTTTAAGGCAAATTTGGAGGTAGAAAATTGAATAAACGTCTTTAGCATGAGGAAAAATGTAGAACCGACCCCCAACCACCAAAATTGATGAAGTATGGCATTTGTTTCTTCTCTAGCATGGATGAATGCATCAAAAATGGATTTTTGAGGGTTCCCTTGCTATTTTAATGAATCTTTTTAGTGGTTGGAGATGTTGAATCAATTTGCCCACGATTTTCGCCTTTCTTCGTTGCTCGCTTCATCGTTAAAAGCTAGTTTTGGCTCATTTTGTAAGGGTTGAACATTTCTTGCTCTTGTAAGCTCTTATTTTCTCCTTAGCAGGTGGATTTGAGGAGTTTTAGACCTCCCATATGGACTACAACATGTTTTTTCCTTCTTTCTATTGCAATGCATCGTATCAAATCTGGAACTGACAATGCATGCTCTGTGAATGAGTTTTCAATCCTCTCTTGTGTTGGTTTGTTTCCTTCTGATATTTCATTGCATTTTGGAAATTTGTGCATGTTTTGATGCTACATCCTCATGATCTATGTCTATTTTACAAAACAAGAAGTTTAGCACTCCTTTGGTGTATCACCATTCTGTTTTTTTTCTTAGTTTTGTTTCCATTTCCATGTTTTCTCTCAACCCTATCTCCTTGGTAGTTTTAGAGTAGGAATTTTGAATCATAACCTCTACAAAAATTACATGCATACACCTAAATAGAGGAGTAAGAACCAGATTTCTTTAGAGAGTTTTCTCACCTTGCAAGGTCCCACACCTTGGAGAAAACTCAATGTTGTGCAATCACACTAAATGACCCAATTCTGGACTACAAATTTGAAGGTCATTTAGGGGGTGCTGTAGATTTACACTAATAATATCCTCTAAGTCTGAGGGCATGCACCACAACCTAAATAAATTTGCATCTAACATGGTATCCTCAATGCTTTGCGTGTCCTCTCCTAAGTCAATTCTAGACAAGTGATTGGGTCTAGAATTACTCTTTCCTAGCTTGACAACCACTGTGAACTCAAATTATTAGAATAACAGGACCCATCAACATATGCGCCCTTACAAAATAAGCTTGTTTACCAAGTATTTTAATGCCATGTGGTCCGTGTAGAATACAAATGGTGTTTCTAGTAGATATTTCTTGAACTTTTGCAGCGCATAGATCATGGATAGTGCTTTGCACTCGGTAGTGGTGTAATTTTGTTATGCTGATGTTAGCTTTCTACTTGCAAAACACAAGGGATGGTTAATAATCTCTTCACCAGAAAAAGATCTTGATCAAATGGCTATACCAGAGGCATCCACATGAACATGGAAAGGCTTATCTCAAATGAGGAAATAGAGTATGGGTGTTGTGATAAGCCTATCCTTCAAAGTGTCAAATGCCCTCTATTGTGCCTCTCCCTAATGAAAGGCACTCTTATGTCTAAGAAATTCCTCCAAGGGTGTGGTGATCTTGGCATATCCTTTGATGAACTTCCTATAGTAACCCGTATGCCCAAGGAATCCACACACGTGTGCTTTGGCTAGTAGACTCACCTAAAACCATAATGGCTACAACCTTGGTGGGATCTATTACTAAGCCTTCCTTGCATTGCTATGCCCCAATAAGGTTTGAAATGGGGTAGCAAAGACACACTTCTTGATGTTTAGGGATATCCTCAACTACTAACACCTTTCAAACATTAGTCTTAAGTTATCACAATGGTATTTGATTAGACCATACACAGTCCAATCATCCAAATAGACCTAAATAAATTTATTAATGAAGTCATGAAAGGCTTGTACTACAATGCATGAGAACACAACAGGTGCATTCTTCAACCCAAAATTCATGACCTTCGGTGGTGAAAGTTGTCTTTTCTCTGGTCTTCATTTGTAATCCTCACTGGTCGTACCCACGAGAACCCATCCATGAAAGAGTAGACTTTGTGCCCGGCCACTCTCTCTTAGATTTCCTTAGTAAATGGGGTTAGGAAGGGATCAATGAAACATACTACATTCAAGCTCTGTAGTCAACACAGATCCCGATCCTCCCGTCATTTTGGATGTTGATGACCATTGGGCTTATCCATTCGAATCTTGAACAACCTCAATGATACCGATGATATCATTTTTTCTATCTCTCCTTGACCCATATGTGCAAATTTGGGTTCATCCGATATGGCCTCTTCAGATTGGGTGCACACCTTCCTTCGATTTATGATACTCTTTGAGTTCATGATACCGGATTGGGTGGCATGGAATGGTGGATGCCTTTGAGTTCATGATACCCACGAGGGAATAAATCTTGGAATTCACATACAGATCAATGATCTTTGAGACTTACTCCTCCAACCAATAGTCTCCAATGATAGCTTCCTTGGGTTCTGCTTCTGACCCAATGTTAACCTTTTTCATTTTCAGGGGCTCATGGTAGGCACGTGTCCTTTCATCAGTGTTATCTATAACATCGCACATACCTATAGAGTGGTTAACATCTAGACCTTCCATTTCCTCTCCATATATGACATAAACCATCTTTTCTTTTTCCTTCTCTAAGCATGCATGCTCAAACTACATCTCCTCTAACTCATTCTCATCAAAGCGTGCCTCTAAACTGGGGTAACATAGAAAATATAGTAGCCTATCTTCTACCATGGCACTATCCCCCATTATAAGGCATTTGATCACTTGTAATGCCTTATCCATTGATGGCTTGGTGATCCGATATTCAAAAGCTAGGATGAGATTAGTTGTCATCTCCTGCTAATTTCATGTCATATGGTGTGTTTTTGAGTGGATACACCACATGCGCACATAACCTTGTAGTGTGGAATATAGTTTATACACACATAATGATGGTGGTAAGGACTCTACACCTCCTATCCAGGCCTTCTCACATGCTTTGATATGAAATGAAGCCATCTCTTTACCATGGTAGTCTTATATGACCGTGGGCACGTTGCTCCTAGAAAACCTTATAGAAAATGTGATTCTTACCTTGTGCCACTCCAAGAGCTTCTCCGATGTGTAGCCCACCAACTTTTTGTAGTCCTTGAGTAGGTTATAACTAAGCATTCCTCTTCTCTTGTCCTCATTTTTCCACTTATCTTCCATGTCCCATAAGAAAATTTTAGGGTATGCCCCTCTAGAGTAACTTGGAAAATTATTTCCTCCTAGGCACTTGAGTGAGCATGCCTTGGTCACTCTTGTTATAGACCCCCTCAACTGTCACCCAATTAACTTATAGGTCTCGTGCCCCCAATTTTCACATGCCATGCTTATTGTATCACTCATAGACCGAGCAACCTCAAATTAGATATCCTTATGTAGGGTGAATTATATCCAAGTCTCGATGGAGCACACATAAATTCTATCAAGGACCTCTTCTCCTAAAGGTTTAGTGTAAGGTGCCAACTTCCCATCCATTAAAGGGATGATGACCCATTCTTCGTTGTTCTCAAAACTGATATATCCTTTGTTGAACCTTAGGTCGAGTTGTTATTATAGCACTATGGGCACCCAAGCAATGCTTTGTAAATTTTTTTGCCTCGACGAGAACCAAGAATTTGAAGTCCCCAGTAAACTTGGCCTCCTGAATGGTGATCACTACATCCTTCAATACTCCAATGGGCATTGCCTTAGTTTTGTTTACCATATACATCACATTCAAATATGGTTGTAATGCAATCCTTCTCATTTGATTCGGACATCTAATGTAATAACATTGAACTTTGCTCTTGTGTCAATCAATATGTTACTCAGTAGCCAACCATCCACAACTACATTTAGTGTGATCTCTTTGTCATAGTCAAGGTTATGGGGAGGGAGGTTTGCATGCAAAACCTTCCTTTCAAAGCTGTGACATCCTTATCCTGTATCCATTCTCCTAACAAGGGAATAATATTCTCTTGCCTTAACATTTTACACACTTCCTTGACCTCATCTAGGTCCTTCTACAGAGCCTCAACATTCCTCCTTTGCTCCTGCTACTGGACTGCTCCTTTAGACACTAGATTTCTCCCTGCAAACTTTAAATGGAATCAATTACCTCTTGATATACTTCCTTCTGATGGGAAGGGTCCAGATACTTCCGTGCACCACTTCTTCTCTTGAGACTAGATTCCTTTGCCTTGGTACCTCCTTGGCACGCACAACCTCTACTCATGTTGTCACCAAAATAGGTTCTAACCTTGACTCACACGCTACTCTAGGCATCCACTATGTGTCAGACTTCATTATACTCGACCATCCTAGTGACTTTTCCTTCTTGTGTTGCTTTGTCTCATGTGCTCAAACAACTCAAGGAACTCCTCATACTTATGTTTCTTCCCACACCATGAGCCCTTGCAATAAATCTAGACACTCGTGCTTGTAATGTTAGGTAGATCCAAATTTATAGAAAGTTCCTCATGGGAACTCACTTCTCCCTCCTCCACGGTTACTGTGACCACATAATCCTCCGTGAAAACCTCTCCCATGCACCCCTGCATCCACGCATCCTTCATAATGGTGATCAACCTCCTTGGAATTACAAGAAAAGCTGGTCTGGCGTGCACTATGATCAATGGCCTAATGGATCTGATCAATAAGCCTAGGATCCTTAGTATCATGGGTCGTAGAGGTATAGATATTGCAATAACTAGACACATTCATCCGAATTGTGCACTACAACAAGGGACATCTCCTCACATCATGGTCCATGTGAAAAACTTGACAATCTACTACTATGGCACGTATTGACTTCGGGGAAACTATCCTTGGCATGCCCCTTTACTTCACAATCTACGCACCAAAGACCACTACAAGTCTCATGTGCTAAGTTTGCAGACAACTTCTCTAATTGCTTGGCCATTGTAGTGATTTGAGCCTCTAGAAAAGAGATCACACTAGCATCAATGATCCCAACTGCTTCAGCGTGTAAGGAAACCTCTAAAGCCTCACGTTGGTCAGTGAATGTTTTATGTGACAATTCCCTCCTAAATGGAGTGATCAACCCTCCAACAAACCATTTAGCATGTTGTGAAGGGTGAATGTCATATGAAAGTTTTGACAGGAGAGTTTTAAACCATGCATCATACTCCTACACACTCTCTGCCATCCCCTGTTGGATCTCCTTCAGAGCGCTGATGCTCTTCTACTCAAACTTTGGTATATGGAACTCTACTAGGAAGGAATTATTCAATGCGGTGTAGTCTACCACTATCTGATGGGGTTTGTACTTCCTATACCAGTTATGCATGTGCCATTACAACGTTGTTGCAAACTGACTTGCCTTCCACTCTAGGGTAGTGATCCCCTTCACGCACCATAGTAATTCACACTTGTGCATGTGTTCTACAACATGCTATATACCCCTATAGTCCTGGAAAGTGTGAAGACATCTCAAAAATACTTGGGGAGGTGGTTGGGGTCCTTGTCCTCCTTATCTAGAGCCTTGGTTCCCTCAAGGTGCTCCTCCACAAGATCTAATGGATCCACCAGGTCCTATTCCTTTCGACCCACCGAGATCCACCTCTTGTAGTTGGAAAAGGTCTGACGTGGTCACGCCAAGGGTTCCCAACATCCCACTAAACTATGCACCAATGGTTTGTGATAATTCTCTACTATTATAATTTTATCCCCGCCACTTCGACATGTTTCCAAAACCTTGTGTACTTACACTTTTTCCAAAAATTCCTCGGACACCGAATGGTATATACAACCATGGATGTTCCAAAAAAAAAATTTATCTAGGCACCGATCGGTCACTCCCACGATACCAAATGGGTTATCAATACTTTTCCCTTGATTTTGAACACCAAGTGTGAGGGGTTGGTCGCCAGGTAGGTTTAGATGTGCTCCAACGACTCTTCTCTCTCCATGTGATGAAATCTCATCAAAAGTTGAAGGGGCCTCTCTCCCATGCTTGCCAAGATGGGGTAGCACAAATTACTCGAGCTCCGCTTCCTCTCGTGTGAACTTCAACACCATCTCACAATGTCTACCTCCATAGATCCTCACACTTACAACCTCGCATTGTCTAGTCATCTCCCTTTCACAAGCTTCACTATACTTGAGTCATCTCTCCACCCTTTCCTTCTCGGTCAGTAATGTCGCAATCTTCCTCCACCCTAGTTTCCTCACCCAACAATAAGAGTAGCTTAGCTAGCCATGGGAATGATTCTAAACTCAAAGTAACAACCAAGATCTTCATAGCAAAGTGGAATATCGCACAAAAATGATCTTCTAGGATCCCTCGAAACTCATACTCAACAATACGTCAAAATGGCATATTCTAAAATATAACTAGTCAACACCCTCTTTAACTAGTGATCAATAGCACATGTCTAAGTCAGATCTGCATCATGCGCACTGTGATAGTCACCTTAGGTCCATGTGTATGATCTATAGTACCATCTTGATCTAGATGCGTATGTTGAAATCCATTCATATAGCTCTATTGGGAAGCAACAAAAGAATGTCTTATATAGCTCATGGTATAGGTTCTCTTCTACCCATCTACATACATTGAACTCGGGTCCAATGCTAAATCTTTGAGAAAAATCATCCTCCATGCTCTTGAACCATGTTTCAACACTTTCTAAAGTCAGGCACTCTGTCATCACACCCCACAAGGACCAAGATGCATGTGCCATTTCTCACAACAACTTTGAAAAGAGGTCCCAAAAATGGAACCAATATGTAGTCATTTTTATGCCTTTCAAAGAACAAGGAAATCCCATGCACACTAGCCTATCACCCAACGGGCACTAGGTGCTCACCCAAGGCATGTGCGGGTGCCGAGCCCTCCTTTATGTGAGTTGTGTGAGAATGCATTATTTACGATAGAAAATTAAGTGAAGATAATGGAAACGAACCATACATTCATCTTAGAGCTCAGAATGGGCTTCTAGACCAATGTATTCATTCAGATAAGAAAAGCATTATAAAACATAGATCTGAATCACAACAAAAGGAAATGCACAAGGGTTTACACCCACTCATATGAAATATATATAAAACTGATCCATATAGATATAAGTAAAACTAGAACCACATATATCCATATTAAATATGTTTGGTAATCACATTACATTCATTGAGGCTATCACAGATCCATATAATAGTGCAGACTAATGTCATGCATCGAAATGGACTTAAGCCCCTCTTAGTACAAAGAAAAATATTTATACTGTCCCCTTGATACATCATACTCCTACAGATCCTTTAAACCCAACCCATAGACATCTCATAGTATTTCTACATAGCTTTGCCTCTAAATGTGATTTAAAACTCTCACAAGTATTTCCCAGATGAGGATAGTGAGGTCCACTTTTTGATGGGAATGTGAAGGAGGATGTTTGGGAAATGGGGGTCTAAATCTTGTCTGCGAATGGGGATGTTTGGAAGGAATGACAAGAATTTCTATAGGAGGAATTGAAGATGATATTTTCATGGGTATGAGATGGCATTGATTAGATATGTGAGTATCTAATTGTATAGAAGAAATGGGATGATAATTTAAAGTCAAGGAAATTTGGAATACTTGCCAAAAGTCATCAAGTAATGACATGGCCGTGGAAGAGGAAGATGAGATAGATGAGTGTATAATAGTAGATGTAGTAGGTATTGGTAAAAGTGTGGAAAGAGGGATGAGAAGTTATGCTAAGGATGGGATAATGGGTAAAGGTGGAATGATTTACTGGTAAGGTAATCATATTTGATGAAGTAGGTATAAGAAGCTGACGAAACATGAATAATATTTGTAAATGGGGAAAGTGTGGTAGGTGAGGAATGGGTGTGGATGTAGATAGAGGTGTCAAAGTGGACATAGAAGTGACTGATGTTAGTATGGAGATGAGTGTTGATGAGTTTACGAGATGTAAGGAAAGTGTCTAAGGGAATGGATGTAATGGTTGATGAAGAAGGTAAATCGTGCATGAAGCTAGATATTTATCACCAATATTAAATAATTTTTCAAATATGGTAGTGTATGATTCCCTAGAGGATTATAATTAGGCATTGGTCATGTGAATTGTTTTTGGGATACTGTAGTAGATGTAGATGTAGGGGATGATTTCTTGATGACATTGTTGGCCATTACTTTTGACTTATCATTTGATGCAGATGGTCTGATAAATTCTATTTTGGGCTTATATGATGTTAATTTTAAATGGCCTTGTTCGAGGAACATGTCTCAAGCTTGCAAGCCATAGTGAAAGATTCTTTAAAAGTTTGAAATGATTGAATTTGTAAAGTTGATGAAATATGATTCACACAAGAGTGTGCGAAGAGATTGATTAAGTCAGTTTGAGGAAGAGGAAATGATAACTGATTTATAATATTGTGCCATCGTGTGATGAAATCCATGATGGATTCATATTCGAATTGTTGGATGGTATACATATCATTCATGGTTAACTTGCGTGCAATATTAATTGAAAAATGTTTGATAAATAATTGTGTAAGCTGAGAGAAAGAAAATATGGAATATTGGGGAATATTATTATACTAAATTAAGGCGGGGCCAACCAAAGACATGGGGAATGTACGTATCATCAAATCTTGGTCATGTGTGATAAGATAACATGCATGTTTGAATGCTTAGATATTTGTTTAGCATCCTCTTTGTTGTTAAATTTGGAGATTTTTTGCAATTCCAGTGTGGAGGACATGGTTTCATTGGAACATATGGATGAATGGGTTTGTTACATATTTGATTGTAAGATAATGTGACTTTGGAACCTAACGTAGTATGGCATCTAGGTTGACTAACTAGCTTACTAAGATCTCTATGGGATCATTAGGAATTTTGGTTGGAAAATAAGAGGTGGTGGTTAAACTCATGGACGCATGGGTATCGAGGATCTTGATATGGATGACTGTAAATTATGGGTTGTGGTTGAGGTGGAGGTTGATATAATGTTTTTGGTGAGAAATAGGAGCATGGTACGATTTTTGGATTTGGGTATATTTCTGTGGCTTTTTTTGAGTGGGGATATGGGTATAGATGGGTTGATAAACTAGAAGAGAAACTACATGTTACAAAGGGATTGTTGGAGGAAGTTGAGAAGTAATGGCATAGACTTGTGATGTGAGAGGAATTTGTTGTTCAGATAAAGGATATGACACATGGGGAGGTTGGATAAGAGTACTGGTGATATTTGTGGCTGCGGTAGTGATGGGGACAATAGTCTACAATGGTTATGTTGATTTGGGGAAGATTAGGTGGAATGGGTGTGACCATTTGAGTAGTATGGTGAGCTAGTAGGTTGATAGAGGATGAAGCATAATTGCATATGGCTATGGATGTAATAATTTCAGAACTATTATTGTAAGGGTAAACTTTTTGAAGCGATGGGCCATCTAGAGGAATTTGTATGTATCTTTTAAGAAGATAGTCTTGAATAGCCACAAGATTGGCGTCAAGAATTTGTTGGAATTTTGGATCATCGAGAGAGAAGATGAGAGTACCAACAGGCTCTGATCTGACAGAAGGTGGAGTGGCTAGCCTAGATGGGATGGAATGATGGTCTAATACCAAAGTATGACTGAAAGATATTGGATGAGGTATATTGGTGAGAGAATGGGTGCTTGTGAGGGAGGTAGGGAGAGGCATGGATGATGAAGTTTTTGAGGTGGTAATTGGTTGGGATGAAGCACTATGTGAGGTAAGGTTGTGTTCCATTTTTCTAGTGGTGGATCTCGTAATTACGGGCATAAAAAATAAAATTATTGTTATATTAACAAACAAGTGAGGAAAACAATTTTTTTTTCTTTGTTCTTAGTAGGGATTAAGAACACGTGCATGAAGAAAAAGAAAATGGTTGTAAGAGGAACTAGAAAATATAAACTATGTTTGGTTTTGGGTAAGTTATGGCTAGGAAATGTAAAGCGGTTTCTGTTGGGTGATCAAATCCCAATCAATGAAGCAAGTGTGGAAGGAATGTCTCATTGTATTGATTAATTTGTGAGGTTTTAGGAAATGTGTGGTAAAATGTTTGATGTAGAGATTTAAACCCCTGTTTAAGCTATGTGAGAAGGAAGGATGCACGGGGTTCATTTTAGACCAAATTTGAAATGTGAAGTTCAATGCGAGATAATCACCTAGGAAAGGGAAATTATAATGCAAAAAGAATAAAATAGAGAAAAAATGAGGAATACTTGTAGAACATTTTTCCCCATTATCGACAACAAGTTGAGACAAACAAAGAGTATACTCCAAACAATCCATCAAATGACAACAGATGCTAAAGAAGCACTACTCACGATGAGTGGTATTACTAACGATCTCGAGAGAGATATAGTTGGGTTATGTAAATGTTATAAAACTATGTCTTTGACAGCAAAATGAATGAGGCGGGCGCAACCATGGAGTGGTCACGTGCAAAAGAAAAGAGAATAATCAAATAATACGATTATAAAAGTATGATAGATACAATTAATAAACTATACTCCAATGTTCAAATGGGATGATATGAAACAAGCTAAGAAAGCCCATGCTAGATAATACATTAAAATAAAACAACATGCATTAAGGAAAATGAAAAATATATATATACTATAGACCAATGGTGTGTGATATATATATATATATATATATATATAAGGTGATGAAATTGTAAGATGTATAAAAAACAATCCTAATAATGGAAAATAATATAAGTAATATAAACAAGAATGTAGATTAATAGAAACAAAATGAAAAGCTAGACCGAATTATGAAATAGATTAAATGAGAGACTATATACTCATGTAAGTACTATAAATGAAATAAACTAAAGGGGAGACTGCGATGGAACAAATAAATAATCTGACAATTCGAGATAAATGGCTTATTATAGAAAAATAGGTGATGTGGAAATTAAAATTTATAAATAATGTAGTATTAAAAGTCAATCAATTTGGTGGGTGAATTAATCGGTTGACTTGGATTTAAAAGTAGTTGATTGGGCGGTTGGCTTGTAGTAGAAATGAGGGGGATTGATCAATGTGAAAGGGAATAGGTTGGTGGGATGTGGTGTCCAGCCCGACTTGGTGAGGGGAATTGGGTGAAATCGAGTGGCTTGAAATGAGAGGCCGTGATTGTGGGAAGTGTGGAGCCGAGTGGAATGGTGAGTGGGAGAGGGGAATGAAGAAGCTGAGGGGTGAGCGTAGATGGATTGGAAGTAAGGTTTTATAGCTATTCACGTTTAGAGCAAGGAAATCGTGTCGGGTATGAAAGGAGGAATAGATAACACTTAATACACTTTGTCTATCAATGGATGATAGGGAATGGAGTTGGATAAAAGGGAGATGTGTCTCCATGAGGAAGTGGTCGAGATGGTTGGGTAAGGGGTGGTGTGTTGGGAGTGAGGATGAGAGCTCAGCAGGTGAAGGCGTTGGATAGGCAGTCATGTTGGGTAACAAAATGACTCGACCAAGGTGAGGAAGGGAAAGGTGAGTGGAGTCGGAGTGGAAGGGTGAGATGAGTTTCTTGGTTGGTGCAAAAGTTGAAGGGAGGTGGTTAGAAGGAATAAAATGTGTTGTGAAGGAATGGTGATGACTCGGTCGAGGTCCCAAGTCGAGGGAAATGGAGTAAGTTGGATAGGTTGATGGGGAGTGGGCGGTGGAGTTAGTGGGCTCGATGTGGGTGTAGTGGAGAGCTTGGTGTGTGGGAATGGTATCTCCATGGAGTGAAAAGGAGATGGGATTAGATTAGGGATTGAGGAGTAGCCAAGGAAAGGAGAGAAATGGGTGCGGTGAAGTAGCGAGGATTGGTGTGGAGGTAGGTGTTGGTAGAGGTTGAGGGGAGATGGGAGCTCGGGAGTGATGTGGAAGGAAGAGGATTCGGGTCAAGTAATGAAGTAGGAAGCTCATGTGGGTTGAGAGGAGTGAGGAAATGGATATGGTAGCTCGGTGGTGAGGGAAGTGAAATGGAGGTTGGGTAGAGTGTTGAATGGGGTGATAGATAGGGGGATGGGTAATTTAGGATAGTTAGGATTTAAAAAGAAAAAATATATATTTCTTTTTATTATAACTTAATTCAATGTTATTTCATATTTTTGTGTGTGTGTGTGTGTTTTTATAGTATATGAAATAAAATCCAGGAACATAATAATACGGAACTAGAAGAAAAAATAAAACTGAAACACAAAACCCCTTACCTCATGATGGAGAAAGACTACCAAATACAAGTAGCACACCAAACTGATAGAGGGAATACTAAATCATGTAAACAAGTGATCTGAAAATGAAACATTCACACAATTTATCTAAATTTTCAAGAACTATGAAACCGGATAACCGTAATAATTACGACACCTATACAAGGTGGGAAAGAAGAAAAGTGACCAGAACTTGGGTCTGGTCCCCCTGGGCATGCTAAATGTTGATTGGAGTTTCTTTCTTCATGTCTAGATTAGTGTACAAGAAATCAATAAACACAAAACAACGTTGAATATGTAAGGGATTAGTACCTTGAAGATAGTGATGACTCATACAGGTGTAAATTAGATGATGAGATCCTCACTGTGATCTCAACAAACTTGCAACTTAAAGACACTAGAGAAAAATTGCTTAGATATTTTATGCGGGGGTCTTCCTGACAAAGAAGATCCGAGAAGTGTTAACTTCCTCACTTTGGTACATCAACTCCCATGTGATAAATAATACTGATAAAATTCAAGACAAAAATATAAAATAAAAGTTGATGAACAAAGAAACTTGAATATACTAGTATGTAAATGGAGCTATAGATTTGATCCAAACACAACATGCAACATGAACCATGCTACGTGAACCAACAAATCATGAGCAGAGTATTGTGGGGATTCTAGTGTAATTACAATGACACCATGAGGATACTATGATAAAAAAGAAGCTTAAAATTCAAAAAAACATTCTCCAAAATTTTCCAACTTATTCTTCCGAGGGGGAAGGCCTATTTTATAACGTAAGAGTGAGGTTATACTATGGGATATTAAGTAATCGGGGTTGGGTAAAATAACCCCTGACGAAAAAAGGTGATGTGATTCATCGGGGCACACAATTTGACTTATGCGGTTAAAAAGATGAGGATGTGATATGAAGTGGGGAGCATGATGGACATGGTTAGGTGCAATAATGCATCCCATTTTTGAATTTAAGAGTGGGATGTCAGATGGGTATATTATTGCCCATGGATTGAATAATTTTGAGATATGTGAGATAATGCCAAATTTTAATTATTAAATGGGTTTATATGGAGCCCACTAATTAATTAAAATTTGGGTGAGTAAATGGATGGAATTTAGTCAAATTTAGGAAAAAGAAAAGTGAGAGGGAAAGTTGCATGAAGGAGAATAAATGCGGGATGAAGGAGAGGATTTAAACCAAACAATGGTGTCTACATGAACACCACACATCAAGTTCTTAAAAATCATGGAAAGCTCACTTAAGATCTACAAGATCTTATCAGAGGTACAACATAGCCCAAAATTGGGTGAAAATTAAAGAATCATTCAAAATAATGGAAACCAAAACATCTAACTAGTTATCTTTCATCTCTTCATGAAAGATAAATCCCAATACATGATTACGCAATCAACAAATGAATCGATTAAATTTCCTAACAACTCAGTGAAGAAAGGCAAAGAGAATAACTAGATCTAATCCAAAATAGGTCTCTAAATGAACTTAAAATCATCCAACAAGAAGGCTGCAAGCATTGAGTAACCTCCCAAAATAAGAGTTCAAAATTTGACAACATTTTAGAAAAAAATTTACCAAATCGAAGAATCTCTTCATAATCCAAAAGCCGGAGAAGTGGTTTTATGAAACATACACAATAAAACGGAACTCGTGATAAAGTCGTTCAATCTCAAGATGGGTGTTCTTGTACTCAATGTGAATGGTAACAACAAAATATTCAAGAGAGAACACAAAGATAACTATCAGTTCCCATTTGGGAAAGAATCAAACCATAAGTAACCCTAGATCTAAATGACGATATACCTATAATAAAATACGGTCTCAAAACAAGTTAAAACATAATAACGATTTCCACATCCATTATTGAACAACCAGACAAAATAATAAACCCATTATACTTCCAAAATGATGGCGTAATACCAACACCAAGAATCCTTCAAAGTTACTTTCAATGACAACACTAATGAGGACATGCAAGTTAAAATCTAAGGATTTCTACAAAACCGTGCTCTTGTTTAGCACATACAACTATTAGCATGATTTTTTACCTTATTCAAAGAATAAAAAATGGTCTTTAAATTCTTTAACAACAAGAGAATCAAACGCAAGCACCAGATCATCAAATTCATAGACATAGGTCTCGACATTTAACGAAGTTTCCTACAATCTAGCCTTCCAAACAATGACATCAAGGGAATCATTCAAAGAAATAATCTTCAGATTCCATCAACACCAAGACATAAATAATGCAAAAACAACATGTAGTTGAGATGATCACTTAATAGAGAAAAACCCAGTTTCATGTCAATTTTAAAAGGATTCGATTATAAGCAAGTTTACTCAGAAGTATAAAAATGATATTTCCAGATTTCATTTTCCACCTATCAAACCAAAATCATAACACTTCGAGAGAAACAAAAGCGAAAACACCATAGAAGCAAAGAATAATAAACCACAAAATCAAAACCAGAAGGTTTCCACAAACAACATAATTTTTTTAGGAAGCATTTAAGTAAAAGTAAAAGACTTAATGGATAGGGCCTATCATTCCTGATAGAGATTTTTCCTTCACTTTCTCGCAGTAAAACTTCAAGCAGAACTTTGATTCCTTTCCACAAAATTCCAATAAATCTCCTTAGAACCTTTTCACTTCCTCTTATAGCTTCATAGTAGTACTTTCATCACTAACACTTCCATGTAAGGCAAAACAACATGCAAGGATTTGAACTGTGAGTTCAAAGAGAAAAATCACATGTACTGAGATAAAGCTTGCAAAAGACCAAATGATCAAACAAAACCGAAACCATTATTTCTTTCCAACCTCCCTCCTTCCTAGGCAAATTTTTCACCATTTCCAAAAACCTTAAATTTCAAATAGGAATGGTATTCCTTCCTCTTCTACCACCATTGCCAACTTGCGTTTTGCCACTTACTAAGTTTAAATATGTATGTAACTAGCACTTTGGTAGAGGTTCGATTAGACCTCACATTATTTTTCACACATTCACTAATTTTTGCAACATCGAGAGAGTTAAATACACATTCAATTTGTCGTAAATTCATAGAGGTCGGTGTCACCGACCTTCCCTTTTGCATGTCATCCCATAGGCCCCTTTTAGGTTAGGTTCAACATTATTTTAGTAACTAACTTAGGTCCTTAGGTTTAAGTCTAAGGTTTTTCTTAGAATTTCCTTTAATTATTAACATCACACATTAATAAAATAACATAGTAATGTAGGATAGATTACAACTTAGAAACATAGATTAATTAGGTCCCTTTAGTAATATCTAGGAATTTCATCATAAAACTTACCAAGGAAGGATTCGAATACCATTCAAGACTACTTACAAAGCAGGGAACAACAAAGATCACCCGAATCTAAGAAAGTCAGAATTCAGAGATCCCTTGATCTATCCAACTTATTCAATATGACTACATTGCCATAAAATTGAAAGCATGCCTTGGATCACTGAAATTGATCCAAGATATTGCTATCCGTAAACAATATTATGAAGGCAAGTACAAATTCGAGTGGAATACAAATTCGAGTGGAATAAAAATATGAATTAGTTTAACTAAATCAATTTCTTATTTCCACATGTAGTGAATTATTTAGTATAAGAAGGAATGAAATACATGATTGTAAATTCAGCATAAACATGATAGGAATGTATTTATTTCAGTAGATAACATATTATCCACAACAAACATGATTTGTTGATTCACAAGAGTACATTGTCTTAAACAAGAATCACATGTCAACATTTGTAACTTCAAAAATAGAAGTCATCATAGATATTAGCCATGTTAGAGGTGTTACATACCTCCCTCCTAAAAATCATCATCATCCCGATGATTAACTTAGTCCACATTTTCAATAAGAAAAATAATCATAATTATAGTTCTTTCATCCATAAGTTCACAAACAAAAACCATATTTTGAGAAATTCAAATTTTCATAATTTATTACAGCATTAAAATAGTTGTTTCAGTACTAATGAATATAGTACTTGCCCAAAACTGGAAGAATTATTGATAGTTTAAAAAAAAAGTCTTTAATTATTATCAATCTTCATAATTAATTTTGTTCAAATAAATGAGGAAAATTAATTTTCATGTCCTCAAGATTTTCCCATGTTCCACTTTTTTTTTAAACTAGTCCCCCTTTGAACCTTACATTGACTAATTTCATAGTTTTGCAAGTGCCACGGCGAGTTTCTAGTACTCTAATGGGTTCAACCATGATTATTCATGGGTCTTAGACCTGTAAAGAATCCCAATTTAACACATGTGATAAATCTAAAAGTATTTCTTAAGCAAAGAAATATGGAAAACATCATGCATTTGTGACAAAGCAGGGGTAATGCTAAACGATAAGCTACATGATTGATTACTTTAACAATCTCGAAAGGTCCCACATAATGAGGTGATAGTTTGGTTTCTTTGCCAAAAGTTCTATAGATATTTTTAGGCTTAACACGTAAAAAGACCTTTTCACCAAGTTCAAATTTATTATCAACCCTTTTCAGATCTGCATAACTTTTCTACCTATCTACAACTTCTTTTAAATGTTCACGAATCATTTTAACTTGTTCCATTTTAGTAAGGATTTTAGGTCCAATTACCTCTCTGTCTTCAATGCTATCCCTACTAACTAGAGTTCTGCATTTCTTTTGTATAATTCTTGAAAGGTGCCATTCTCAAACATGCATGATATGTATTATTATAAGAAAATTCAACTAAAGGAAGTTAGTCTTCCCATTTTTAATGTTGATCCATGCAGTACATTCGTAACATATATTCAAAACCCGATTAACTCTCTCGGTTTACCATCTGTTTTACGGATGGTATGCGGAACTAAAATTTAGTTTTGTTCCTAAGGTTGCATTAAGAGTTTTCTAAAATTGAGATGTCATTCTAGGGTCTCTATCAGATATAATCAATTTCAAGTACCCCATGTAATCTAAAACTTTCATGCAAAAATATTTTTATAACACAAGTGACTCATCCTTAAGATTACCAACGATAAAATGTGCTACTTTTGATAGTTTATCAACAACAACTAAAATAACATCATGTTTATTTCTTGATATAGCAGAGCCCGAACAAAATCCATGCTAATTACCTTCCACTTATATTGCAATTTATATGAGGATATAATAAACTAGCTAGGTGCATATGCTCAGCTTTAACATGTTGACATTCCAAGCAGTGTGTCACAAAATCAGTTATGTCTTTCTTCATCCCTTTCCAAAAATATTGTTGTTTTACATCAGCAAGCATTTTTGTAATATCGGGATGTCCTGAGTAAGGTGAATTATGAAATTCCATTAACTTTTTCCTTAACTCATTTCCGAAGGTACATACACCCACTTATCATATCTCAAAATTCCTTCGTTATCAAAGTGAAAACCTTTATATCTTACATCATTTGGATTTGCAGCAAGTGTTGTTTTTACCTACTGAAAGTAAAAATCAGATTCCATGATACTTTTTACCTCATCCTTAAACTAAGTTCTCAAAGTTATAAGTGTAGAAATATGTTTCCTATGACTTAGTGCAGTCATTTGTCACTCTATTTTCTTATCCTTTTATGTAATTTATGTTAAAATCATATTTGACTTAAAATCTAACCATCTTCGTTGTCTTACATTCAGATTTTTGAGTGAAAATATACTTCAGCCCAATATGACCAAAGTATTTAATTCAAAAGGTCTTCCTAAAATATAATGTCTCCATACTTGAAGTGCATGAACTATGGCAGAAATCTCTAGGTCATGGTGAGCATAATTCAACCCATGTAACTTGAGTTTTCTACTCTCATGTGTTATAACATGTTCATTTTGTAACAAAATACCTCTCGATTCCTTCTCAGAATCATCTGTAACTACTGTAAAGTTTCCATTTTGATCGAAGTACAACCATAATAGGTGTAGATGTTAATTTATCCTTAAGAGTTTTAAATGATGATTCTCGGTTATCACTCCACACAATTTTCTTATCTTTCTTTTGTAGTAGTGAAGTTATTGGTGCAAGCGAATTTTGAAAAGTCCTTAAAAAAATTTCTATAGAAAACAACAATCCCCATAAAGTTTCTAACTTCATGTACATTCTTAGGTGTAGGCCAGTTAATTATGGAAAAAATCTTTGATGGAGCAACTTCTATTCCATCCTTACTTCTAACATGTCTAAGATAGTGCACTTTCTATTTCATAAAAAGAACATTTGGACAACTTGCCATACAACCTTCTCTTTCTTAAGATTTCAAGTACTATTTTCAAATGCTCACGATTCTCATAAATTATTTTAGAATAGATAAGAATATTTTCCAAGAATACAAGTAAAAAAATTTCTAGGTATTCTTGAAAGATATTATTCATTAAATTCATAAAAGTTGTAGGTGCATTTGTCAAACCGAAAGGTAAAACTATAAATTCATAATGTCCATATCTTGTTCTAAAGGTTGTTTTATGAATATCTTCATCTTTGATTCTTAACTGATGATACCTAGAATGAAGATATATCTTAGAATATATTGATGCACCACACATCTGATCAAACAGATCATCAATTCTAGGAAGTGGATATATTTTTTTATTTTTGCTTTGTTTAACATCCTATAATCAATACACAGTCTAAGTGTTCCATCTTTCTTTTTCACAAAAATTACTTGGTGTCCCCAAGGTGAGACACTCAATCTTATCAAACCCTTAGAAAAAAATTTCTTGTAATTGTGCCTTAATCTTTGCCATTTCAATGGTATTCATTCGATAAGGTGCCTTTGAAATAGGATCAGTTCTAGTTTGATCTCATTTGTGAAGTCAAACTCTTGTTAATTTATCTGAAGAGTTATAAATGATCATATATTTCCATGAAATTACTATCCTCTTAAGTTTTTTCAGAAATTTTTATTGTATACAAGGTTCAACCTTTGTTTTTGGTCTTTTTGAGTTTGCATAGATGACAATTTTCTAACTGAAAATTTTCATTTTACCCATTTGATGTCTATTTTTTTCTATAGATCATCTAGACAACTAATATGTTTTTCAAAACAATCAACTTTTTCTTTATGTTCAAGTAAGCTAGTTAACACCTATTATGACATCATAAGACCCCAAAGGAGCAACATAAAGATCAAATTCAATGGAAAACTAGGCAAGTCTAGGACTGCTCCAAAAATACATTTACTAATAGTATGGACAACATTATTTCCATAATGAACAGTCCAAGATTTTTCCATTATTCCATCTTTTCTTTTTAGTTTTGAAGCTAATTTACTAGAAATAAAGAATTCAGTAGCTCAATATCAAAAATTATAGTAATAGGTATACCAAATAATTTACCTGGCACTTCTATAGGCATAACTTGCTTTTCACTTGTTTATCAGCTATTGCAAGCATGTATCTTATGTTGTTGATTGCTATCATCCTTCTTTAGAGGGCACTAATTTGCATAATGATCTTTTCCATAGTTGTAGCAGCCCCCTACATGTCCTCTTTTAGGTTCAAATTTATTTCCAGCCTTAAAATTGTTGTTTTGTCCTCCATAGGACTTTTGTCCATTATTATTGTTCTTAACGAAATTGTTTGAACATTTAAGTAGGTTTATTTACTGATGTTTTCTTACTTCTTTATTATCAGCAAAAAAATTATTTTTGGTACCAAAATTTTTCCATGCCCCCTTTTTGGGTGCAAGAGATGAGAAGATTTTTTTCTATTCTCTTCCTTATGGGCAGAAATTGCTTTTAGTTTATGTTCTTGCCGAATGGTTTTTTCTACAACCCCTTCCATGGTGGTTGGGATGTGAATATCTACCTCACCCCTATGATGGATTTTAGTCCCATAATAAATTTTTGTATCCTGAATATTTCGTTAGTTTGATCTTGAGGCATGCACTTAAGAAGCTTAGTAAACCTCTCCCAGTACTCTACATTACGAGTTAACTTTCCCTACATTAATTTCTAAATTCAGTCATCTTTTGATCATAATAGAATTGTGGTAGCTAGTGTTTCCTAATATAATTCTTAATTTGATCCCAATTGATGCTTGATTCATCAATGTTCGAGTTTAGCCTTATGACTATCCCACCAGGAGGATGCCTCATGGAAAATATGATAAGCTCCCCATACTGCTTTTGTTTCCTCGAGAAGTTCCTTATTGCAAAGTATTTTTCCATTTCAACAGATCCAAATCTCAACTCCATCCCTAGAATATTTCCATTAAACTTTGGTGGACTTATCCTTTTTATATCATTTGTGAGTTCACTAATCTTGCCTTTTTATTTTCAGGTTGATTGGGTACATTTAAGTTTACATTTGCAACATTGTTATTTACTGCATTTTTATTATCAATGCCCAAATTTCCAATATTGGCATTATCCTCAGGAGGTGACTAATTGTTATTACCAACATCTTCTTCCTCCTAATTACCCATAACTTGTTGTTCAAGCACATCTAGACAATCTCTTGTGTCAGCAGGCAACAAGAATATCGTCAAGTTTTTTGTTAGTAGTTGCTTCTCCACTGGAGGTGGGTTCTTTTCAACACCTCCCCTTGTTCTAACCATTTTATATTAACAAGAAAATTAATTTTTTATCAGATTATGGACTTAATAGGTCTAAGAGCTACAACCTTTAGCTTTGATACCAAGATGTAACATTCCCATTTTAAGACTTTAGAAACAAGGTATTTTTTTTATCATACATAATGTTCTCTATTCTAAATTAACATAATTTAGAACACACATTCCAATGCCAATCCATATCATAACAGAAAACCATATGCAGTTGTAAATGACTTGGTGAAACACCAATCTCTCATGTTAACTTAGTAATGTGTATACTACATATACTTGATTTCTTTTACCTTTTTAGGGGCACCCAAGTGTTCTGTCTAAGAGGCATTTCGAATATATGTTACCAATATTCATATAAAACCATGTATCTTAGACTAGGTGACATAGGACAATGCGACCAACGGTTTACGATATTTTTGCCAAAGATTTTAAACCTATTTATCATGTTTACAATCCTAGATGAAATACACGTCAAATGAATAAGTCCCTCACCACACTTTTTTTGTTTATCTAGAGTGGTCTTTCCTGACTTTTGTCAGTCCAATCTAGTTCAAGGTTTCACACTAGACAAGGTTAACAACATGCCCTAGTGTGGAAGACTACTCATGGTTACTAAGGCTACATAGACATACTCAATTGACTTACATCGATTGGGTCTGTCTAGTATCATAAGTCAACATGAGTTGAACTCGACACTAGATCATGTTCCTATCCCTATATAGGGCATTATTGTGATCCAGTCTTACACGTATGTCAATCAAGTTAAAAAAACTATGCAAGGTGTTGAGACATATCAACTACATTATAGTATCCTCGTAATGACTCTGCAATTACAAAAGTACTACACAGTAGTTGATGTGTACCAACATCCAACTGAGTTTCCTAACCTGGATGAATATACCTTAGATTATAAATTTATTAACCCATTAATAATTATTGTCTTAAGGATTAATTACAACAACGCTTAAAGATTCAACAAGCATCATTTAACCTATAAGGTTACAAATTGAAGCTACATGTGAAGTAGGTATGCAGGTAAAATCTTCTTCCTAACCTTTCAATTACATGTTCAATTTTATATTTAAATGAAATAGATTGCATCATGTAATGACATGATTAAGCTTAAGAGTTATGAAAGTGTGTTCATTAGGTCCTTTCTTATTTCAGCCTTAGCTTAATAAGTTCATTATAAACCTTTATTTTAGAATTCATGAAGATGAATTCAAAATCCCATTTAATTCCTTTTATAACATTAATATTTTGATTAAATAAATCTTCCTAATGAAGAACACAATCAACCATTCTCCTATTATATTCATAACACTTTAACAAGATCTTTCATTAAGTCTCTAAGATTGATTTCAAGGAAAATATCCTTTTTCCTACATTAAGGACTAATGTCCAATTATGAAAACAATTTACATATGTTTCAAATACATCAAGAATTCATACATATATATCTATATAATTCAATAATAGTTCTTTATATTGTTTAAGAATCTATTAAGGAGTGTCAACTAATTAGTTGCATCTCTTTATGTGAATATAAACCAACTAATATTTTAGATTCTCAAACCAAATCCCATAACACTTAAGTATATAAATTTCCTCCTACATTTAGGATATTACTTGAATAATACATCCAATTTATGCCAAAGAAGGTAATACAATCAAGTAATATTCAACAATCAACAAATCAATTGTTCATCAAAAGGAGTGATCCATTCACTGATTACAAAAGTAATTAAGAGATTACAAGGTGTCATAACAACAATTTAAAAATAGTTTTATTACAACTTTATTTTCGAAAAGTACATCTCAAGTAATGATGCCACATAATTATCATAAAAAGATACAATTTCTTTAGTAAAACAAATGTAACTTTCTATATGTCTTTCTCCTTTCATCTTTTACAAAATCCATCTGCACAATTGTAAGAAAGAGTTAGTTCATTTTAACTAAGCATGATAAACACTATAAAGCATTAAAACATTGTGATTTTATCTAAATGTTTCATAAAAATAACTTTGTTGTTTATGAAATAGTTCCAAAACAAAAACAAGATAAAATTGATGACTTTTCCATAAATGAATACAAACCAATAAGGAGAGAGATTAAAGTTTCATATATTAATGTACAAGTTAGGACTAATTATTCAACATAGTTAATCCTAACTATTCAAGAAGTAATACAAGATATACAAAACTACTTATAAGAATAACTACACAATTTTTTAATTTCAAGTTAGCATCTGAATTTACATGAATGATTAAGCAAAAAAAAAAAAAAATTGAATTCCTCTACAATTCATAATATGTCATACTTTAGCCTAGTGTCTAAGAATTCATTACTCACAAATAAGTCCCAATACCATAAGTAGGGATAACTTAATCATTAAAAACAATCAAGGTGATTTTCAGTTCAAGCATCCTAAAAGACCTGAGTTCATTTTTGTATTCAACTCAAGGAAGCAGTCAAAGATAAAATCCTATAGACCTTATCAATAATATTTTGATTGCTTTTGCTAGTGCAAGAAAATGAGCTATCCTTTAGGATCATACAAAATTTTAAACCAATTGTTATAATTCTAGAAAAAGGGAAAAATATTTGAAGTTAAGAACCTACATGAGACTCAAAACCTTCTCACGGGCATATCATAAACTCATAACCATTTCTTTAAGGTAAATAAAACACTAAGACCTATCACAAGGTTAAAAAATGATATAAGCTAAGCATCCCAGAGGAGGAACAACAACAATACCCAAGTAAACAAATTTTCCAACTTATGAATAAAAAGGAAAAGAATGAGATTGCAGTCTCCTCATCCATCCAGACTCAACTGAAGATGAGTTATCACTTATTTATGCAAAGAATAATGAAAAGATACAGAACAAATTTCCTTATGAAAAAGCACATCAAGTGTTTAACAATCTGGAAAGCTCACTTAAGATCTACAATATCTTACCAGAGGTACAACATAGTCCAAAATTGGGTGAAAATTAAAGAATCAGTAAAAAGAATGGAAACCAAAACATCCAACTAGTTATATGTCGTATATTCATGAAAGATAAATCCCAATACATGATTCTACCAAATGACAAATGAATTGATTCAATTTCCTAACAACTCAGTGAAGAAAGGAAAAGAGAACAACCAAACCTAATCTGAAATGGGTCTCTAAATGAACTTTGAATAATCCAATAAGAAAAGCAGATTAAGCATTGATTAACCTCCCAAAATAAGAGTTCAACATCTGACAACAGTTCAAAAAAACTTTACCAAATCGAAGAATCCGTTCATAATCCAAAATCCCAAAGTGGGTTTATGAAACATACACAATAGAACCAGAACTCACGATAAATTCGTTCAAGCTCAAGGTGGGATTTATTGTACTCAACTTGAATGGTAACAAAAAAATATTCAAGAGAGAACACAGAGATAACTATCAGTTCCCATTTGGGAAAGAACCAAATCATAAGTAACCCCATATCTAAATGATGGTATACCTATAATAAAATATAGTCTCAAAACAAGTTAAAACAGAATAACGGTTCCCACTTTCATTATCGAACAACCAGAAAAAACAACAAACCCATTATACTTCCAAAACGATGGCGTAATACCAAGACAAAGAATCCTTCAAAGTTAATTCCAATGACAACAATAATGAGGACATACAAGTTAAAATCTAAGGATTTCTACAAAACCATGCTACTGTTTAGCACATACAAATCTCATCATAAGTTTTTACCTCATTCAAAGAACAAATAATGGTCTTCAAAGTCTTTAAAAGAAAGGGAATAAAATAAAAGCACCAGATCATAAAATTCATAGACATAGGTCTCGATAATTAATGAAGTTTCCTACAATTTATCCTTCCAAACAACAACAGCAAGGAAACATTGAAGCAAGAATCTTGATTCTATCAACACCAAGAAACAAATAATGCAAAAACAACATGTAGTCAAGATGATCACTTAATAGAGAATAACCCAGTTTCATGCCATTGTCAAAAGGATTTGAGTATAAGCAAGTTTACTCAGAAGTATAAAAATGATATTTCTATATTTCATTTTCCACCTATCACACCAAAATCATAATGCATCCAAAGAAACAAAATGAAAACACCATAGAAGCAAAGAATAAGCAACCACAAAATCAGAACCAGAAGGTTTCCACAAAGAGTAGAGTTGTTTTTATGAAGCATTTAAGTAAAATAAAAATACTTAATGGATAGGGCCTATCATGCTTGATAGAGCTCTTGCCTTCACTTTCTTGTAGTAAAACTTCAAGCAGAACTTTGATTCCTTTCCAAAAATGCCAAAAATATCCTCAGAACCTTCTTCACTTCCTCTTATAGCTTCACAGTAGTATTTTCATCACTAACACCACATGTAAGGAAAAACAACATGCAAGGATTCGAACTGTGGGTTCAAAGAGAAAAACCACATGTAGAGATAAATCTCACAAAAGAAAAAATGATCAAATAAAACCGAAACCATTCTTTCTTTCCAACCTCCCTCCTTCCTAGGTAGTTTTTTCGCCATTACCAAATACATTAAATGTCAAACATGATTGACAGTCCTTCCTCTTCTCCCGCCATCGCCAACTTGTGTTTGGTCACTTACTAAGTTTAAAAATGCATGCAACTAACACTTTGGTAGAGGTGTCAATTATACCTCACATTATTTTTCATGCATTCTCCAAATTTGGAAACATTAGAGAGTTAAACATGCATTCAATTCCTCATAAATTCTTAGAGGTTGGTGCCACCAACCTTACCTTTTACATGTCATCCAATAGGCCCCTTTTAGGTTATCTAGACATTAGGTTAGATTTAACATTAGTTTAGGAACTAACTTAGGTCCTTAGGTTAAAGTCTAAGGTTTAGTCTTAGGCTTTCCTTTAATTATTAACATCACACATTAATAAAAGAAAATAGTAAGTTAGGATAGATTACAACTTAGGAACATAGATTAATTAGGTCCCTTTAGCAATATCTAGGAATTGTATCATACAACTTACAAAGGAAGGATCTAAATACCATCCAAGATTACTTACAAAATAGGGAGCAGCAGCAGAGATCACCCAACTCCGAGACAGTCAAAATTCAGAGACCCCTTGATCTTTCCAGCTTGGTCAAGATGACCACATTGCCATAAAATTTAAAGCATGTCTTGGATCACTGAAATTGATCCAAGGTATTTTTATCCTTCAAATGAGATTATGAAGACCAAAGTACATATTTGAGTGCAAAAAAACTATAAATTAGTTTAACTGAATTAATTTCTTATTTCCACATGTAGTGAATTATTTAGTATAAGAAGGAATGAAATACTTCATTTTCAATTCAGCATAAACATGACAGATTGTATCTATTTCAAAAAATAACATATTATCTACAACAAACATGATTTCTTGATTCACAAGAGTACACCGTCTTCAACAAGAATCACATGTCAATGTTTGCAACTTCAAAAAAAGAAGTCATCGTAGAGATCAGCCATGTTATAGGTGTTACAGTCTACCATCCTTTTACTGTATCAATAATTTGTAAAATCCTATATGTTTTACAAATTTATGAATTACTATAAAAATCTACCTATGTCAGGATTTCCAATTTTAGATAGTAATGTCTAACAATTCCATCCCTATGTGATAATTTTTTCCATGTAGAAATTTTGTAAATGATTTTTTTATTCCTATTCATGTACTTTGTTCCTCTATATTCAATATTTTGTATTTTTGTGGTAGCGAGAATTAGATTGATTTTCATGTGAAAACCCTACTAAATTTCCTCTCTTTTGATGTGAGTGAGATGTCATGTAGATCATTATCCTTAAAATAATTTATGTTCGCCCATGCCGGATGTAGCTATCGATCACATTTTACTGAGGGTTTTGCTTGATGTTTGAGGGTACCACCTAACTCAACCTCAATCTTGTGGGGTTTTAAAATACCCATGGGGTTTATGATGTTGTTTATGCTTCATGAAGAATGTGAATAAGGATTCTGTTTCCAATAAGAAAGCCTACAAATCAAATCACTTAAACAAGATAATGTTCGTAAAATAAGGGGGTAGGTTGTCTTGTACAATCCAATCCTGAGCACCCAAGGACTTCCTTTAACGGATATCAACCTGCTCAAGATATAATTAAGTTCTTTTATTGATAATAATTTTGTGGTACAATATGATAAAGTGGAAAATATGACCAACTAATGTCACTTATTTATATGGATAGATACATAAAATCATGATAACAAGCTTAGAACCAGAGCTTATATTCTTTATATGTGTACAAGTTTTAGAGGATTTGGATCCTACAGAACCAACTAGATATTCCTCCTCAGTGAAATAAGAATCAAGTTTAGAAATGAAATCCTCAGCAAAGAAGTCTGACACTTCTTCCTGAGTATCATAGAGATGTGCAAGTGTGGTGTTGGTGTCGGGGATGCTGATATAACTATTGGTGTCGAAATCTGATGCAAAGTGTGGTAGTCCTCTGGTATGTCTAAACTAGATTCATAGTTATGCTCATATTGTGCAAGGTCTTCTTGGAGCCTTTGAGCCTCATAATACACATCCCAAAATGCCTCAATTGCTTCTCGAATACATTGAGTTGATGAAAAATGGCCTCTAGGTGATCAAAAGGTGCGGCTTAAATTGCAAAAATTTCTAAGTCATTAAGCATCTCATACCGATCCTAGTACAAAAGATGATGAACAACACAAAAAGAGTCAATCTGGAAACATGGTAATTATTACCTCCTAAGGCCATCTTAAATCACCATGCTTAGGAAACATGTTAGAAAATGGTAGAAACAAATAAGAATGGTTAGGTAGATTATATGAAATGTGTAATAAAGAAATATTGGATAGGAATCGCCAGAGATTAGGCCAATCACTTTGGCGATTGCTATTAATTTCAATAGTCTACATAAACAAAGATAAAAGATTAATTAAACTATGATTTAAAGTAATTAGAGCATGTATGCCATGAAAAATAAGATATGAACAACGTTACCTGTTATTAGTGACCAAAATATATTAAAAAAATGACTACCTTATGTGAGTGATCAAATGGATTGCAAAGAATGAAATTTTTTTTTACGATGACCACGGACGATACGACTATCAAATTAAGAATTTTGGAGAAGTGTGAAAATGATGGAGCTTGGAGGTTGGTAAATAATATTTGAAATGCCGAAGAAAAGAAATTTTTACCTACAATACACAAAAAAATTTCCCCAAAAGAGGTTTGAAAAAAACTTATATAGATTGCTAAAAATCGGGAAAATCACCGATGTTTTCGAGCATTCTTAGTTAGGTGTCCAAAAGGAGTGATTTTCCTTCTATTTTGAGCTCGATTTTGAATTATCTGAAAAGTGGTTAGGATGAGAAATGGGAGTCACTCAAACTTGGTCCAAGTTAGTAAGGATGAGGATGTGAGTGATTTTAGAAGGTTTTTATTTTTAAGTTAGTCCTAAGTGTGGAGAGGTGGTTAGGGATAAGTTAGAGGTGGTTGAGTGATATTTTTGGAAGGTTAGTAAACTAGTTAGTTAGTTATAACTAGTGAAGGTGTCCAAGTTAGCATTGTGAGGTGTGAGGGTGAGGTGTGAGGCTAGTTACCCTTTTAATTTAACTAACTAATTAACTATCTAGACTGAGGGATGTGGTGATATGTATTAAATTATTTAATCCAAAGGGGACCAATGGGTGTTTTAATGACATGGAGTGTCATAAAGGGTTATTTTATATCGTAAATGTGCTTAGGACGGTGATAAAGAGGGAGTGTAGATTTTTTGTGTCTACATTTATACATTTTGTTTGGTGATTTTGACAAATCGTTAGACAAAAAATAAGTAAAGGTTGTGTTGGTATGGGTGATTCTACTTTGTAGCACAATATAGTGAATACTTGATGTGTTTTTGTTACAAAATGCTTTCCAAATTGAAGGGAGTACAGTGTGGGGTACTTTGGAGAATAAAGTGATAGGATGGTCAAAGGGCTCGATGCTGTGGATGTTTGACTCTTACCCGATAAAGATTGACGAATGGGAAAACCAAGTAATGGGGGCTAAAGGGATCGTCTCCCATAGAAAAATGGTAAAATTCCAAGTTTTGACTACATTGATTTGATCAAAAAAATTAAAGAAATTTTAAAACATGACACATTGGTGCAAAATTATATGATTAAAGACCCAAAACAGGTAGATCGTCGGCGATTAATACAATCATCGAGATTATGTTGCGTGAAAAGGGGTTAAATAACCCAAAATCATTTTATTTTTACCACATTTTTAAATATTCGGTGAAAGTGACCTTGTCGAGAGTGACTATGAAAAACATGTCTTTCGGTGAAAGATCGTGGAAAAATGGTTTCCTGTTGGAAATGAAATCCTATGTTGGCTCAGGTATGTTTTTAACCCACTTTGTTTTCATTTTTGTGATTTTAATGAGTCGATAAACATTTATAAGATGATTTTTTTGGTTTGATAAACATTGGTGATAATTTTAATGTTGGTTTTGTGTGTTTATGTTTTGTAGGTGGATGTGAAGTTGACTATCCGAGACCGTATGCCTTTGATGTTAGATAAGGTCGAAAGGATTTATCGATGTGGAATGGGAGTAATTAGAGGTAGTGAGGTTTGGTGGCATGAGGTTTTATAGGTGGATCCATAGGTTCCACAGTTTGATTATAACATTATTATAGAGGTAGAACCCTTCCACCAACACTTTCTGGCTTCCTACAGGGAGATCACTATTACCTTGGAGGATGTTCATCGGATTACAAGACTACTAGTTAGGGGATAGGCTATCTATTGTATCATAGCATTCGATTACTAGGCACTATATGAGGCTGGGAGAGATGGTTCTCTATGGATGACCATGATGATGTTGGGTATTTCATGGTTTACATTACCATATTTAGGAGGTGGATGGTTCATGTGGATAACTACTGGTGTGGTTACAGAGATGATGGATCACCGCATAATGTTTTAGAGGGCTCCTACTTTTTTGGCTCAAACATTTAAGGAGTTTTGGGCTTGGACCGCCTTACAGGCGTTACATGATTGATGTTGTATTTTTACTATAATGTTGGGAACACAAGTATATTACTATTACTTGTCCATTAGAGCTACCATGTGCCATTGTTTTGAAACATCTGGGTTTCATGAGGTGGAGTCAGAGTCTTGGTGTAGCTAGAAAATCTAAGGGCCCTATTTATTATAAGGACTTGATATCAAGAACTCATATGGGGATGTGATTTAGAGACCATATGTGTATTTTCATGATTGGTCAAAGTTCCCTAAGGATTAATTGTGTTTACAATATGACATTTGGATTTAGGGCTGTAGAGTTGGGGAGGATGAGCTATTACATTTTAGCAAGGTCAAGATACAATTTGGACTTATTAAGAGTATACCGGAGGATCCAATCCAGTATAGACATGAGGATCACGACATTGAGACCCCACAGGCCATAATAGTGAGGCCTACAAGATAATCTAAGAGTATCTAGTTACCATGGGTCCTTATGAGGATGGGCGAGATGGTTTTGATTGATGAACTCCATATTTTGTTGCATGGTGGGTTCAATTGTTGAGGATTTTTAGAGGAGGAGGACAGAAAATATGGATTCTCACCAATGAGAAAAGTGCAAACTTAGGCGGTGGGAGGATCACATGATTTAGAGAAGGAGAGAGATGAGGGTGATGATGTTATAGTAACATCTATTGTAGTAGTGAATCCCGAGAAGGCCAAAATGGAGACCGAGGGAGATGGCGCTCGAAGAGAGTGTGATGATCTTGTGGGAGTTCGTGACACACTTATCACAGAGTGGGATGGTTTGAGTGTTGAGCATGATGGATTACATGCGCAGCTTGTACATGTCTCTTTTGATAGAGATAAGTACAAGGGACAAAGGGATACATTGAGGAAGGCCTTAGGGATCATAGGGCCTTCTATTATAGGTGTGGAGTTATCAACAATGGCTTGATAGAGGGGAGCATCTACAACAACTGACATGATTTTAGTATCACATTACGAGGTCGTGTAAGTAGAGAGAGATTATTACATGGACATGATCATCAAGAACTACCCTGATGTCACCTTGTATGTTGATCATGTAGCTTCCCAAGGGGTTCCATAGTAGTGGAAATGGCTAGCGATAGTGTAAAAGTGTGGGACATCCACCTTGGAGGACATATAGAGGGGGTGATGGAGAGAGAGGAGCCGATGGTTCTAACATGATTTTAGGACATGTGATATTTACGACATGATTTGTATATGGTGTCATAGGCTCATAGAAGCCCGATATGTCTATGCAGAAATTTGTGATGTATCTGAGACTTTGATATATACATATGTGACGATTATGGTTTTTATACTTATACTTGTGTTTGTGTTTTTATGTTTGTAGGTTATTTTGATTATCCGGACATTTGTGTATAGGGTTTTAATATATACTCATATGTTATGATAATTATGATGATGATGATATCATTTATGATATTGTGTTTTGTCATACATTTATTAGATGTTGATAAATGGATTTAGAAAAATGTGTTTTGAAAATGTGTCAAATTGAAATGTTAAATCAAGGAATGTAACTAAATTAAATGAAGTAAAAGTGGAAAGAATGCCCCACTATAAATTTGATATGTATACACAATGGATTTAAAATAATACTTTACACTAGCATCCTCTCAAGATGTTAAATAAGACCGTCAATTGACAGATTAATGAAAATCATAATGGACAAAGTAGGCCTTATGGGTATATGTCGGTATGGGGGAAAATGATTCTTCTTTTTTACAGGTTTATAGAGAATTAATGCCCCATATTTTGAAGCAAACTAATCAATGTGGGAATCTTGATTATGATGGAAAAGTTGATCGATGCAAGAATATTTCCTGGATGCTCTTGATTTTGTTGTATTTTGAAGGTTGATCAAAGCGAGAAGCCTTATATATAAGTAGCCATCCTTTGAGGGTATGGTCTACATTTTTTTACTTTTTTACTTTTCTATTTTGAATTGCCCTCCTTTTGGCATCGGTCCATGATTTTTATAGGTAGCTTTCTTTCAAGAGAAGCGATCTATTTTTTATTATTTATATATTTTAAATAGTTGTCCTTCGAGGGATCAGTCTATTTTAAGAATCCAATGAGTTTATTTCATTTTGTTAAGACGAGAACAAAAATCCTTGATAAATTATTTTTGAGGAGGGGATAAATGTATATGTGACCTACACCCACATGCCCCATGTCATGATATTGATAAATAGGTGTAGTGATTGTGAGGGACTTGTGTAAAGGAAGTTTTTATTTAATGATGGAAGGATAGGATTTGATTAAAATTGGTGTCATGATGATCAATCATTTAATAGTAGAAAGGCTACAAGTGCAAATCATTTAATGGTTCTACCTCAGGTTCCCCATCAAGAGAAGTGAGACGATATGCCCCCTGACCTATAATTGTGTGTAATAACATAGGGACCAATCTAATTGGGGGAAAATTTTCCACGTTTACTCCACTCTAATGTAGTAACATTTTTATTTTCTTTAAGCACAAGATCACCAATTTTAAAATCATGTTCTCTAACATTTTTTTATATGCTTTGTTGATGCGTTGTTGATAAAATTGACGATGTTCAAGATTTGTTAGATATTTTTCCTCTAATAATTCTAGTTGTGCTAGATGGTTCTGGCGATATTATTTGTCAAGGATGAAATCCTTTAGAGATACACGAAGTGATGTTATTTTAATTTGAGGCATATAATAGCTTCAGACTCATAAATGAGGGAATAAGATGCCACACAAGTGGGTGTGTGAATAGTGGTTTGATAAGCCCATAGGGAAAATGGGATTTGGATGTGTCAGTTTCTTCTTGCATCATTTATAGTTTTCATGAGGATTTTGTTGAGTGTTTTGTTATAAGCCTCAACTTGTCTGTTTGCTTGAGGATGGTATGGTGAAGAGAAGCTAAGTTTGATGTTGAATGTATCACAGATATTTTTAACCTCCTTATTTTTGAAGGGTTTTCCATTTATGCTGTGATGAGCTTATGTGGGATGCCAAAACAACATATGATGTTTTGATATATGAAAGCGAGGATGGGTATGGATTTTTTGAGGTGAAAGGAATAGATTCAACCCATTTAGTCAAATATTCAAAGGCTGTAATGATTGAGTGATGTTGTTGAAATGATTTTGGATTGATTGAGCCAATGAGGTCTAACCATGATTAAGAGAAAGGCCAAAGGTCCTAATCGGATTGTAGTTCTTGAATAGGAATGTGAATGAGATTATAATGGAGTTGGCATTATTGTACTTCTCTACGTATGCACAAACATATTTGGTGATGGTAGGCCAATAATATCCTAGTTGTATGATGTGTTTAGAATGGCGTTACCATTTGAAATGACCTCCAAAGATGCTATCGTGGACATCTTCAATTGTTTTGATTTATTCATGTGTTTTGAGACATCGCAATAATATATTGTCAAAACTATGTTTATAAAGGATACCTCCTATGATAACAAAGTGAGTAACATGTTGAAGGAATGATCATTTAGCAGACTATGATAGATCTAATGGAAGATTGGATTTAGTGAGATAATCATATATCTAAGTGTACCATAGATCTAATGAATTTTTTCAATGAGGTTGATGGAAATTTTATCATTTTGATGTGAAGGATAATCCAAGCATTGAAAAACTACAAACATCTTGGTCTTATCCTTTGAAAAAAAAATTCGAATGGGATGAGAGATCTGAGTGAATTCATAGTGTCTCGTGAAACTTGTTAAAAGATCATTAAATGGCTTGAATAGTGTAATGATTAAATGTGTTGAGGAGAAATTCAAAAACAACTTTATATTTTTGAAGGACTTCATTTTTACACTGGTATTCTCCTTTGACCTGACTAATGACAAGATGTGAATCTCCATAAATTTCTAGGATTTGGACACCTAAGAGAATAGTGGTTTACAAACCCATGATTAAGGCTTCATATTATGCCATGTTATTGGTACAATAAAAATTAAGTTTGAATGATAACAGAATGAGAATGTTCCAGGGTGGGATGATAACGACATCGGCTCCTCATCCCTCTTAGCATTTAACACCATCAAAGAAGAGGATCATTTTGATAGGGATGAAATATGATTCATAGTTGTTGGCTTCATTGATGTTGTTGATGGATTTGTCAGGAAAGTATTCATGGGGTGGTTGATTATCCGGAAGAGGTGCTTTAACGAGTTGATCTGCAATGGCTTGACCCTTAATGGATTTTTGTGGAATAATTTCAAGATCAAATTTAGTCATGAGCATAAGCATTAGGTTATGTGGTCATTATGATAAGGTTTAGCATGCATGGCTTTAAGTGGATTAAAACTAGTGATGACATATGTTTTGTGATTAAGGAGATAATTTTGAAGTTTAGAGGTAGCAAAATACAACGCACACCTCATCTTTTTGGCTTAATTGTAATGTGTCTCATATTTATGGAGTGTGCAACTAATGTAATACATAGTCTATTCATGACCTTGGTCATCACAGTGGGAGATCGTGGCTCTGGGCATGTCTAAAGTGGAAATGTATAAATAAAATGGTTTCCCTTCATGATGTGGAGTAAGCACAACTGGTGATAATAAATATTGTTTAATTTTGTCGAAGGATTTTTGACAATAAAAATCCCAATGAAATTCTATGTCCTTACAAAGGAAGTGGTGAAATGGTTGACAATGGTCAAAGAGTTGGGATATGAAACGTCGAATGGACTATAACTTACCTTGAAGGTTGCGTAGCTACTTAAGATTAGATGGTGGAGGCATCTCAATGATTTTTCTAACTTTGTAGGATTGAATTCAATGCCTCAGATGGATATGATGAACCCTAAGATTTTTCCAAGTAAGGACACCAAAGGCATATACTTCGTAGGATTAAGATGAAGATAGAATTAGATGAGACAAGAAAAGATTGATTCAAGGTTATCATTTTTTCATGATTTATACTTTCATAAGAGGTCATCAACGTAGTCTTCAACAATTTTATGGATAAGATCATGAAAAATGTATGTCATGGCACGTTGGTACGTGGCTCCCACATTTTTAAGCCCAAATGGCATGACACGGTAGCAAAAGGTTCCCCAAGGGGTAATGAAAGAGGTTTTATGTTGATCATCGGGCGATGAGAATTTGAATTATAACGGAAAAACCATCTATAAGGGAAAGAATTGCATGGCTTGAGGTCAAGTCAATGAAGTAATCTATGTTTGGGAGAGGGAAATCATCTTTTGGACAAGCAAGATTGAGATCCCTAAATTCTATGAAGATGTGTATTTTATTTGAGGATTTAGTTATAGGGACAAAATTGGAAATCCAATATGGATTGTTTATGGGTATGATGAAATTAGTATATAGGAGTTGCAAACTTTTCTTTAATAAGGAGAGCAATAAAGGGGTGCATTTTGTGGAGTTTATGCTTGATTGGCTTAGTGTCAAGGTATATAACTATATTATGCATGAAAATGTTGGAGTCAATTCTAGGCATATCACTATATGACCAAGCAAAGGCTTGATCATATTTTTAAGAATGTTATGAAATCATGTAATTCTTATGGACTTAAATATTGATTGACCTTAACTATACAAGGATCCTATGGGGTTCCTAAGTTAATTTCAAAGGTGGATTTGTTGAGGAGACTTGGTGCTTTGTATGATAGAGATTTATGAAGATATCGGTCCTTAGCTACCACGTGAGAAAGAATATCTTGGTCATCCTGACACTAAAGGATATCTATTGTGGGTGAATCTTGCTCAACCATTTCTGGCCAAACAAGTGGTAATGATTTAGTGGAGTGACCAGATTGATAAGTGAGTGGTCCTAAATATATGACATTGATTAAAAAAAGGTAGATGGGATGGGTATAGTGTCATTTGTATCCATGGGGTCTTCAGGTCTTATTGGAGTTGATAGTTTTGATTTGGAAGTGAACATTGGTGTATCATGTTCAAATGAGGTGGCTTCAATTATTTTAGGGGTAAAATTTTTATAACCTAAACAAATTTTCTCGTGAGCCTTAAGGGTGCATAAGAAAGGTTGGTTATGTATCAATTGTTTCATAATGCCCATGACCAAAACCCTTCCATGCACAACAATGGAGATATATGCGGGAAAATTCCAGATTGTCAAGGGATTTAAAATTTAGCATAAATGGCATGACATGATGTGAATTTACAATATGGGATGGTAGATTAGTAATTCCACATTAAATGATATTTCTTGAGGTATGTTGGACCATAGGAGATAACATCTCCTATATCAAGGTCGTACATAGGTTGTTTATCAGACAATCATATGTTTTTCTTTGTGGGGATGGGGTTAAGCATGAGGAGACATCACTAAGGGAAGAATCATCTAGTAATTTAGAAGAGAAAATATATGTGTTGGTATATGCTTGATCAAATGATTCATGTGTAGATTTTGGTACAAGGACGTCATTTGGGTGATACATCATGTAGCAATCAGTGAATGGATTTAGATCAGTGGGAATAGTGTAGGTTTGTCCTTCATGTTTGTATTTGAGATAATGATGGAGAGTAGAAGGAACATAATGCATGGTACATATCTAGGGCTGTACTAACAACATATTATATTGAAACTCTCCATCTATAATGTAGAATACTTTATTAGAGTTTTGACACCGACTTTGAGTGGTAAGATGATAGTGCCTAGTGTGGGTGCGATAGTGTCACTGAAGGACCGTAACAAGACCGGTGTTTTAGCAATGATTGTTGGGTAACTTGAGTTGGTGAAATGTGAGGGATGATATGATATTAATGGAATAACCGTTGTCAATCATGACTCTTTTTATTGAAATATCATTGATCTAGGAAGTGATAAAGAGTTGCAAGTCATGGTCTTTAGGCCTAAGAGATGGAATTTTAGATAGTTCAAATGATATGGAAGTAGATACTTTAAGAGCACGTACAAAGTTTGTGAATGGGATTGAGTCATTACTTGGTATAATGATGGATTGAAGGGCTTATAACATGGCCTGTATATGACTAGGTGATGTTTGGATAAGCTCATAAAGTGACATCCAGATGGGATATTGATGCAGTTGTTTGACGAACATTTTTTGAATTATAGTGGAAGGTGGTAATGTTGCTTGTACAAAAAAATTATATTTTAATGGTGGTGTTTGATTGGACTCATTAGGAGCTAAAGAAATGGATATTTTGGGTTTATCAGATGAGGGTGACAACTTGGGAGTTGGAGGTATAACTATGGGGTCTTTCCTCTATTAGGTTTAGATGATTCCTTGTTGTAATTTTACGAGTGGGTGGTGATGTGGGCAACATTGACTCGAAGGGTAGATGTTTCAGATTTAAATGATGTATATGTTGTTGTGGTGTTGGACCGGGAAGGAAGAAAAGGTGAACTACCAAGTATTTTGAACTTTCTAATTAAAATCTTTGAAATATTCTATGGAGTGGCCTCGTGTTCTATGGTAATCATAGAAGGCATTAAATTCATACTAGGAAGGATTCCACTCATGATGATCAGATAACTTGGGAAGTGGTAATGTGATGAGTGATTTTTAAAAAGGTTCACCTAAGATAGTGGTTGTAGCTCCCTTTAGGTTAATATGTAGATGGAAATAATGCTAGGATTTCATCTCTCTTAGGGAGAGGAAAGCCAAATTGTGTAGTTTTGGGTTGTTTATTTATTGGTCATGGAGGATTTCTAGCTGTTATAACATATGGAGGACACAGATCCAATATGGGTGACAACTAGGTATAATAGTATCGTTATGCAGAGATGGAGGGAAAGGGTTTGACGTGGAGGCCCTTTGCGGAATGAAAAATGTAGAGTATATAGTCGTTGTAGAAGCTTGGTGAATCAGATTTTCCCTGTAATAATGGGGTGGTTAGCGGTATGAGAGAGTGAGGACTGTGTAGAGTGTTCTAACACGGAGGGACATAGTAAGGGCCATTAAAGTCTTAAATAATGTCTTGGTTAGAATGTCTCTTAGTCATAAGCCTTGGCATGGCAAGAGTGTCACCAAAAGTAGGGATTCCCCTTGTGGGAGGTAGTGGAAAAGAGGTGGAGGACCATGGAAATGATATGTTTCATCATAATACAAAATTATAAATACACCGAACAACACCTTTTTTGTTAGGCCCTTTTGAGGTCTTGGATTAACTAGATGTTGTTGAAGGAAGAGGAGTTAGGATGGTGAGATTAATGTAGACTAGATGATTTGCATGTTTTGGATTGTTTACTTTTAGGTAATGAGGATGAATAGAGCCTAGAGTTTTCTTAGGTGGATGTGGTTGTGCTAAGAATGTTTCAAGAGGTATCATGGTTATGTTTGCAAATATGGATGCAAGTTGAGATGTAATTATGCTAGAGGATGTGGGTATAGGCTCAATAGTGGTATGTGATGAGGGCATAGGAATAGTTTTAGTAATAAGTGGCGGTCCAGTAATTTTAAGCTTGTTAGATTATGGTGTTAGTTTGACGGGTGTTGACTCAATAAGTTTCAAGGATGCGGGAAGGGTTTGAGTGATGGTTGTAATAGAGGAATACTATGGATCCTAAATTTCAAGCTCATTGGTTACTAATTTTGATTATGCGGGTTTTGTTTCGCTAAGTGATGAGGTGGATTGAGGGATAGGATCAATTTTGTTATTGTATTAATAATGTGGAATTTTTTTGCAGTTGATCAAAAGATGAAGGGTGATTAGGAAAAGGTTGTTTAAATATGTCAAGATTCTGATTCGAGAGGTGCATTTGGATTATCTAAGTAAAGGTCACCGTTATCAATTAATTCTTGAAGCACATCGCGGAAATTGTGAAAAATTTCAATGTCATTCCCATTGACCCTATGGTATTTGTAATAATCATTATCCTAATACCAAATGGGTTTTGATACTTTGATATGTTGATGGTAAAAATGAGTGGAAGTGATATTATGTTGGAGGCAAGAAATTTGTCAAAAATTACGCCATAAGTCTCTGCTTATGGGTGAATAGTTGTGTTTTTGATGAATGCGTTTAGGAGTAGGATTTTCTTTGGGAGAAAACTTGACCACGAATGCATTGGCGACTATTTTGGAATTATCTAAGTTGGGGTTCAACTTGGATGGGAACTCAACTTTAGGTTTCTTAGGACGAAGCTTTAGTTGACCATCCTCTAAAGCTTGTAATTATAATTCATGGGCCATGGTAAAATCCTCATTGAAAGCTTGAAATGATTGAATCTACAAAGTGGACGAAATATGTTTGGCACATGTGCAAAATAAGATTTCAATTAACTCTAGCTACTGTATTATAAAGGATAGTTTATTGGTGATGGACCTCCAATGAGCAACAAAACTAGCGATGGACTCATCCTCAAATTGTCTAATGGCATACAGGTCATTGATGGTGACCTTACGGGATATGTTGATGGAAAAGTGATCTAAGAAAAATTTTGAAGTCATGAAAAAGAGAATAGGAGTGTTGTGGAATGTTATTGTACCAGTCTAATGTGGGATGAACAAGGGACATACGAAAGATCCTCAGCATTAGATCTTGATCATGAGTTATTAAATAGCATGCATGATGGAAGGTACAAATATGTTGTTGGGGATCTTATTTGCTGTAAAAATTAATAAATTTAGGAAGTTCCCAATGGGGTGGATATGGTTTATATGGTACTGAAGGATGAATGGGTTCATTACAAAATTCTATTAGGAAATTAAATATTAATGTTTACATTATGGTTTGTTAGTTAATATTCATTATTGTGTAGATCTGGTCTCTCTCTATTATTTGGTATCAGAGCGATATCGATCTTGATGAGAGTCAAGAGAGAGGACACTGAAAATGTTTAGAAATTTGGCACAGATCAATTTAATTTGTTTTAGCATTTGAATGCTTAAGTGTCCATTTTGTGCTATCTGTGGAGGTTTTCTGCCTTGGTTATAGTTTTCTTGGACTCCTTATTGAGACCCATTCTACAGATTTTGTATGATAGCAACAAAGATTCATTTACGGCTCCAACTAAGTTTATATCAGGAGAGATAGTGTTGGATACCATCCAATTATTTTAGGTTTCATAGATTTGTGTGACCTGTGTAAAATCTGTGTTCACTGCGCTATAGAACTGCATGTTGGTTGATTCGAAGATTGTGAAGAAATACTTGTTCTCGTCTTGCTCAAAGTTCAGAAGATCAATTTTTTTATAGTTCGACTCATAAATTCTAGAACTACAAATTGTTTTTCAAACCTAATATTTGTTTTTTTCTTGAATGATTCTTACTTCAGCTTAAACGTGGTTCTGGATGCCATTCATTTTTTGTTCCATATGAATATCTACTCATCCACAGTCTGTGCTACCTTCTAATATTGGATCTGCAGTTGTTTTGCATCAATGTTGACATCAGTTTCACTGCCATTCTTTCATCGAGCTTGTTGAAACATGATGGTGTTGAAGGGAGTCTCATTGAGAAGCTCCATAAGCAGTTTTGAATATCTAATCTCCATATACGCAAAGATTTACATCTAATTTGGTAGATCTCTGTTGTAAATCTGTACATTCAATTGGAGAAAATAATATCGGTTTCTTCTAATCTGTGCCACGTAATCCAGCATATGCATCTCTGCATGAGAATTGCGATCTGCAGTGGAAGGATCGATCAAATTTGTGGACTGGAATTAGTAAGCCGTATTCAAGTCTTTTCCATAGTACTGTTTAGTATTAAAATTTAATGTTACGTCGATTTTGTGAAATTTGGTTTGTGCAGTGGTTGAGTAGTCACTTTATAAACATACAGCCTATTTAGTATCATGTCTTTATCATGTTAGGTGCCAAGTCAATGAGGATCTCCTCTAGGGAATATATTTTTTTAATATTTTCCTTTATTGTCCTCGTGGTATGTTAAAAGACAAAAATTGGTGGTCATAGTCTATTCATAGTCAATTATGTTTAAATTACGTGTCAAGTTTTAGTGTCATTTTAATTTTTTATTAGTCACGAATTTAATATCCTATGTCTATCTAGAGGGTCATTATGTTATTCAAAAGTTTGACAAGTCAAATAATTCCATATAGGTGATTTTAGGATTTTTTTAATATACTCATTTTCATTTAAAAAGTAATCTCATTTTATTACTTTTTAATTTAGTCAAGTATTTTTTTCCGATTCAAAATAGTCATTGTCAAATTCAAGAGTTAGAGTCGTATAATTGTAAAAATTAGAAAAATAAAAAAATTGTCTCACGGACACATTTTCGGTGTTACCCGACGTCGGAAAAATAACGTGTTTCACATTATGGGAGGGAAGAAAAGAATAAGATCAATGTGGAAAAAATATGCTTCATGTTCACATCTTGCTGAGTTAGCAACATGATACTGGAGGTCAAATAGCGACCTCTCATCAGTCACCAACGATGGGGCTGCATGAAGTTATGGTGGCACATTTTGTGGTGTGAGTGTGCTTTCAGTATTTGATGTCTAGTGTGATTCTTTTTCAAAGTTCCTCTTTTATGTTGAATAAGTGAAATGTTCACATTGAGGGGGGAACATGATCACATGGTCCAATGTTCCATTTTCAGTATTTCAGTTGAGTATGTGGTTGTTCCTATTTCCCCAAATGAATGAAAAAAAAACATAGTGTAGAACAAGTAACACAGTGAAATGCAACATCATGAGGCTTGATGAGGTAGAACAATAAGATGTATTCCTGTTTGTACCTAGGTTTGTGGTTAGCCTCCGAAAATCATCAAGGATATTCGATGTGTTCTTGCTTGAGTTCCCACACTGCTAGGTCAGATGTGTTCCCTAGAGTGACTAGTTGATAAGCAGATGATTCCTTAGCATGTTCCCATCCTCGTCGGTCGATGTGTTCCCGAAAATGCCCTGGTCGATAATAAGTTGATGTGTTCCTTCTTCTACCTTTAGTTTGAGTGTGTGCTAAGATCATGAGAACGCAGAGGTGGCAAGTCAAGAGGAAGTGCAAAAGTTCTTTTGTTACCATGTAAACATTAAGGGGCGGAATGTTAGGAAATTAAATATTAATGTTTACATTATAGTTTGTTAGTTAATATTTATTATTGTGTAGATCTAGTCTCTCTCTATTAAATTCATTGTAAGATACTACCTTCTTATATGAACATGAAGTAGCTTTGAGATTAGATACATGTCTCAAAAGGGCCAAGAGGGGACCAAGTATGTGTTTTTTGTTGTGAGGATGAGCTAGGTTGAAACAATGGTTGGCCATGTTATGGGTATGCTTGGTACTATTGAGGGATGCTTTGTTGGTGGGGAATCTTTTGTTAATACTAGGTATTGTGTTGATAAGAGTTCCTTAGTTTAGGGATGTGGTATTGTGGAACATTTTTTTGAGATGTATATTGTTGAGATACTCCATATTGAGGAATGTTGTGTTTTGGTACATTTTGTTGATAAAGAATGTTTTGTTGAGGGATGTTCTAATGATAAGGGTTGTTTTGCTGTGGCATGTTTTGATGAAATGAGAAACCTTGTTGTAAATCCATAGGCTATGAGGTTTGAATATACGATATTATAATACCAAAGTGTCATATGTATGAGTGGTTGTGAATACATAGGCTTTTGTTGGGATTATATATTGGATGTGGTAGTAAATAGTTCTGTTGTGGAATGCTTTGTTGTGAGATACTATATTGTGGAATGTGACATGGAAATAAATGGTTATGAAGGTTGTGGTATGTATTTGAAATAGGATGGTTACTAGCAATGGCGCTAGTATTGACCAACGGTGTAGTTGTAGGAATTTTCATAGTGATGTTTTGAATGGGATTGGTGACATGTTGGGAAGATACAACAATGGTAAAGGCCATGGAACCTTATGAATAAGTTTGTTCTTGTGAGGATACTTTGGGGGTATAGACAAGGAAGGAATGATACTACTCGGAGGAGGTATGGATGTTGTATAAGGGCCTCGGTGAGGATGTGGATTGGTGAGTAGACATATTTTGTGATGAGATCATGTGGAGATCATAAACGGGGACCAAAGTAACCTCAGTACTTCAGTTGACTAGTGAAGAATTGTTCATTCAATGTATCAAATGGGTTAATGGAGTTAATAGAGATCCAAGGATAACTATTGTTTGTTGTTTGAGGTTGACTTGAAGTGTATGGGTATAACCGATGGAAAATAGGGTATTGGTTTTGATCAATGAGTTTTGATAGAAACAGGTTTGTAAGTGTGTGGGATGGATGGGAGCCGAATGGTTACATTTTAACATTCCTCACTACTAAATAAGGGTTGAGGGAAATGGGATTTGAGTCTAGCATTTCTTTAAAGATAGGGTCTCCCCTATTATAGAAAGGAGTTTCAGATGCTCTAGGAGAGAATGGATGTTCTTATTTTGGCATATGCTAAATCTAACCATGATATCCATGTGGGAGTAAAAGGATTGTTGTTCCATTTTATTCTTATAATTGATCCTTGATTCAATCTAATTTTTTTGGGTGTCAGAAAAGGCATTAGATGTTTTTGTTTGATAATAGGGTTTTTTTGTTGAAATGTAGGAGGTGGAGTAGACATGTTGTAACATTCCCATTTTAAGACTTTAAAACAAGTGAATTTTTTTATATACATAATGTTCTCTATTCTAAATAATCATAATTTAGAACACAAATTCCATGCCAATCAATCTCATAACAGATAACCATATGTAGTGTAAATGACTCGGTGAACTACCGATCTCTCATTTCATGACTCAGTTTCCAACCGATCTGTCATGTTAACTAAAGGTGTTGTATACTAAGCATACTTGGTCCTCTTACCATTTTCTAAGTATTGAATGTTTTGTTTAAGAAACCTATCTCGAATATTTGTTAGATCCCATTTCTTAAACTAGGTGACATAGGACAATGCAACCAATAGCTTTTGATACTTTGGCCAAAGATTTCTAACATATTGTTCATGTTACTATTCCTAGACGACATACTTGTCAAATAGAATACATCCTTCACCCCACTCATCTATTATCTAGAATGGTCTTCACCGACTCCTATCAGTCCACTTGTTCGAGGTTTGACCATAGCCCAAGTTAGTACATAGTTTGGTATAAGGAATTTCTCGCGGTGACTAAGGGTACATAGACATACTCAATTGACCTAAGTCAATTGCATGTGTCTAGTTACCCTAAGTCATCGTGAGTTATCCCCTGTACCAAAACATGTTTCTATCCTGACCTAGAGTAAAACTAAGAACAAGTCCAAGTTTATGTAGATCCAGATGATTCAGTTCTGAAGGGTGTTGCAACATGTCAACTACAACTCTGTATCCTTGTGAAGACCCAAGTCTTCACGAAGGTACCATTCTGCAATTGGCATGTGCCAACATCCAACGGACTCACCCATCTCGATGTACATACCCCAACAAGAATTTATTTATACAAATATATTTCTTAATTAAGATTTAATTGCAGCAACCCTGTTGAACCTAATTCCATTAGCCCTTAAGGTTGACATCCACATTTGAGTTGTTAAAGTGAAGCAAAAACTTCATGATTTCCCTTTTTTAATTCATTAACCTCCTACCTTAGGATTTAGTTAATTAAAACAGAACAACAACCTCAATAATATTTACTTAGAATTACACAACCATTCATAGCCGGTTTAAGTTCCATAACAGGTTCAATTATAGTAGACTTCATTGAGATGAAGTCTAATTGATAAATGTTCTTGTTTGCCTTACATTTGATTTATACCTATCAAGGTATTGCTCGAGAGGAAGTACACCTTCCTCTTTCTTGTCATGAGTTAGGGTTCATTATTCCTTTTCCATTATGCAAATTATCATAATTAAGTTACACTTTCATTGACATCTTTAATTAACTATAAATACTTAGGTAAAAGAACATCTATGCATGCCAACTTAATAAGCTACATTTCGATTAAGGGATATAGTAATTAATTCCCTTCCATCCAACTTATTTAATGTCAACTAGAAAGGATCCATTCAGATAAGAATAAGAGCAATTAAGATAAGATTACAAATTTCCTTCACATAATGCACAAGAAGGATGACACAACAAGAAAAGGTAACTCTCAATATTTTTCAATTCATCATGGTGAAATACATATTTTACAAGACCATGCATTTCAGACATATGTCATGTCAAACATCTTCAAGATCAGAAATGAATACAAATTTTCCTCTTTCAATACATTTCCATAATGAATCATATTTCTTCATAAAAGATCCAGTCTTTAAGTAACAATTAACATCATAAAATTTATTGCCTTCCTTTATCACTTATAAAGTCCATCTGTAAAATTTCTAGCATGGGTTAGTTCATTGAATTGAGCATGATAAGCACTACACATTAAAACGATGTGCTCTCAACTAACTGTTTCATAAAACCAACTCTGCTTTTATGAAACAATAAAGCTAAACAACTGGATACATCATAAAGATATAACAACAATTAAAAAGGACAAGTGATCAACCAAAATAACATTTAGATAAGATCATGATATAATCAGCACTCTTCAATCATTGTTTATAAAGAATTAAATCAGATAAGTAATATTTCTTACTTATTACTTATCTCATTCCACTAAAGATACCTACTGATTATTTCTTACTTCATTCAATCTGAATTCCAAATAAAACACTAAATCCAATATTTTCCAAAATAGAGTTACTTTTAATAAGCAAGAACCATCAAACTCGAATTAGCATATTCCAACTGAAAGCATCTATAGCCAAGCTAATTCAACCTTCATGAAAGTTTTAGGTTGAGCCATTAACATAATAAAATAAGAGATTCCTATTTTAGGTGCTACATCCAATTTAAAGCCCAAGATATAGCCTAAGTTCTCAAGTTAGGCCACATAGGTTAGAAATAGGAAAATATTCATTCCTCCACTAGCATTTAACTAGTCACACCTTACCAAATGTTGTTTCCATTCAACACAAGTCAAAGTAAATAAGTAGGATTAAATTTAGCTACTCATTTGTAATCCTGATAAGTAATACAAAACTGAACCAATCAATTCTTTATCAAGAGGAACACAACAGAGGGTAAAGATGAATGGAGAGGAAAAAAATCAGAACTTCTCTTCTAATTTGATAAGATTTGAATTACATTTCACAACTCAGAGAAGAGAGTACAACATATAATCTCCTACAGTTTCCAAAGAAAACATTGATGAAAAATTTACCTCAGAGGAGAAAAAGAGAAAGGAGTCAATCAACAAGATTAGAAGAAGATTCCATCATTCTTTCCCAAGTAAAGAGGGTCATAAAAAGACTGGTATAGACCCAATCACAAAATCCTTGAACTCTTTTAAACAAAGAAGACATGCACTAAATGATACTAATCCGAATTATGCGACTGCATTATGCAAGTCAGATCTCAAAGATGAAGTACTCCCAACATAAACAAGAATAATAGTAGCACATTAGCTACATCAAGAAGGAGGTGTGTTTAAAAGAATTTGCTAGACAACTTACATGAAATATCAACCATCATAAGACATTCCAAATCATCAAAAAAATTCAATCAGAGGGACCAAGGCCTAATCATCTTTTCTAAACAAAAATGATACAATCAATAAGATCGAATCACATTCACAACCTCTCAGAGGTAGGAGAAACCATCTTTGGATGGAAAGAGAAAGATCCACCTAGTTTCGATTTCAAAGAAGATGCAAAAATAAGAATGACATGACTTAGCTACATGTGTACAAGTCAAACTTAAGAGATGATTAGATAAACTGAAATCCTTTCATTCCATTCCTATGGATAAACTCAACTGTACAAATCTACTAATTTTCCAAGACATTCTATTCCTTCAACTTTACCCAGAGATCATAGAAATTGAAGAATCTAGAAACCCTTCACACTGAACCGATTGGTTAGTTCCAGATCACGAAATGTCATCCCACAAGACGCATATACATTCGTTAAATCTTCCTGAAACCACAATAGTAAGGTTTTTAACAAACCTACTCTAGCAAGTTAAATCAAGAGGTTTACCAGATCAAGAACATGTAAGTCTTATCGAACCATCTTCTAATTTAAAAGTGAAGAAAGACAGTGAGGTCGACATCGTGCAAGCTCAAGCAAGAGCTAATGTGAATAAATCCAAATATTAGCTCAGACAAAACCAACACTTGAAATATCCTTAATTATAACAGAACTTCAATTACCCAACTTTAGTTCAGTCTTCCAGAGGTTTAAAAACCCAAAAACATATAAAGTTTAGAAAAGGAAGAATTCATTCATTGTTATATTCAAACAAGATGATTCTGAAAATATTTGCATCAAAGTAACCATTACCACACAGTTTCCATAGGAGGAACTAGATTCGAAACAACTAAGTTTTAACTAAAAAGGTATGAGGAGTATTTCCTTCATTGTTGTTTCCAAACAAGTTTGAATCCAAAAAAATAATAAATCTAAACAACCTTTTCAACACAACTTCCACCAAAATACAAGGTTCGAAGAAATAAAAGTTTCAACTGCAAAAAAGAAGAAGTAACTCATTTAATGTTGTTTTCAACAGGTTGAATTCACAAAAACATTGAATCCAAGCACCCATGTCAACACAGTTTCAATGAAGTAACAAGACTCCAACAACAAGCATTGTAGCTAAGAAAAGTACCTTTCTTACCTCCTTCCAATAGAGAAAGACAAACCCAGTTCAAAACTTAAAGCAACAATATTTTTCATAATCCATTTTGAACAGACAACAAGATTCACATGTTTTTGACATTATTCTAGTCTCAACAAAATTTAAGGTACGATTCACCATTAAACTTAACAGAAACGACCCACATTCCATATTATCAATCGAGGCTCATCATCGAAAAACACAGAGAAATTTCAAGAAAGAATGCAAGATAACCATCACAAAATAAAAACCCATTTGTTTCTAAGAGTAGAGTTGTTTTAATGAAGACATTTAGTAAAAAGAAGAAAAACTTAATGGGTAGAGCCTATCATGCTTGATAGTGCTTTTATTGATTTGCAGAAGGTTTCCAGCCAAGCCTCCACAATTCCTTCTTTTCCAAATGAAGTCAACAACCCAAAACTTCTTCTTCTTATGCTTCTTATACCTCCATTGGATCGAAAATAGTCCAGAGGTGCCAAAAATAGCAAGAGATTGAAAACATAACTGCTGGTTCGAAGAACCAAAAATCCCCATGCGCAGAAAAAATCGCCATGAGAAAATGACCAAACAACCTCCCAAAAATCCACTTGCATGGCTTCCAAGGTGGTTTCTTCACCAAGACCAATGCTCATTAATGCAATTGCATTCAACTCTCCCACCTAAATCTCCACGCCACTGCCATCTAAAATTGGTGAGCTCAATTTCAACCAATGCATGCATTTTTAAACTTTAGTGATGATGCCAGCTAGGCATTCCATCTATTTTCCATGCCTCTGCAAAAACTAGCAAACCAAGTTTCATAAATTCAAAATCAAATCACTTAAATGCCATAGAAACCATCGCCACCACCTCCCAATTGCCATGTGACCCCTTAGGTCCCCTTTCATCTTAACATTAGTTTAGGATTCGACCATAGGCTAGATAAAAAGTATTTACCTTAGGTCATTCAACATTGCCAAAGATAAACTTGCCATCAAAGAATAAGTCATAACCCATAGTAGTTTAGTATTAGGTAATAGATCATAGATAGGTCTTACATTACCTTAGGTGATTTCAAAACCCCACACCTATAAAGCATACAAACTTAGGTTAGGGTGCAACATGAGTAGCTTAGAAATAGATCTAAGGTAGGTCCAGTTTACCTTAGGTTAGAATCCAATTAGGATAGATCTTAACAACTAGGACTAAGGTTTTACCTTAATAGTCTTATAGTAGGTCCTTATCCTTCTTACGCCATTCAACGTCATAAAAGTTATTAACAAGAAGATCCAAGTTCATAATTTATAGAAAATGTAAAGCAAGGACTTCAAAAGAAGGATCCATAAAATTTAAAACATACAAAGACTCAGTCCCTTATTACCTTCCATTTTAGAATGTCGGTTTATCAAACTGATCAGGTAAGAAAATTGAAGCATACCTTGGATCAATGGAATTGATCCAAGGTTTTCTTTATTATTAAAAATAAGTATGCGAACAACAATACCGGTTCACAACTTTATAGAACACAAGGAAGGATGGTTTCATTTCCAAGAAACAACAACATAGCAAAATGAATCCATGAACAACAATAATTTATCCTTTGCAAGCATGATTTCCAATAGTCAAAAGAATACACCTTCTTAGGAAAAATCACATATCAACATTGCAGTCAAAGACGAAAAATTTAACATTTTGTCAAAGATGCTACACATGTTTTCAAAGATCTTGTTATAAACTTATTGGCAAGAGTAAGTACCATAATAAGAAAACACACAAACTCCTAGGAAACAAAAAGTAACTAAATGGGTTAATTTACAAATAATAAGAAAAGGAAAGAAAGATGTTGTTTAATATTAATCTTGATTAAATATAGAAAAAGTGAAATGTGTAAGATGGTGAACAAAGGTCCTAGGAAATGGTAAGCTATGGATGGTTTCAGGTGTGTTTAAGTGCGGAGTCCTTGATATACCCAAAGGTAAGTAAGGATCAAATATGTAATTATTTTGGTAGGTGCATGTATATTAGGGCCTAACCCCTCAATTCATGGCCCCACTATGATAAGGGAGTCAGGTGTTGAGAAAAAATATACAAATAGACAAGAGATTATACTCGGCTAGAACACGAGTCGGTTTCCTATTGGGTGATGAAATCCCAATTAGTTTCACCTGGGTGGGAAGTTTTGAATGCATTTTTATGTGATAGTTATTTGGTTGTGTGTGAGGGAAATATAGGTGAATTTGATGATTTACCTCTCTAATTAAAACTAGATGATCAAAAAGTATGCAATGGTTTATTTTGAGACCCAAAATGAAAAATTGAATTTCGATGAGGACAAGTAGACAAACATGTAAAATAAAAAGTAAAAATGTGGTTTTTAGAACTTATTGTGAGAGTGCACCTATAATTTTTTCTTATTTCAAATTTTAGAAAATTTTCCAAAGCGTGTGTTTAGTAAATCCAAAAAATGAAAAGCCCTGCAATTAGATTAGTAAAAGATAGAAAACTGAAAATAGGAAACGAAAAAATTGTTATGAATTTAAAAGAAGAACTAAACAGAGAAATCACGGGTGATTGGGAAAATCACAAATGATTAGACTAATCACGGGTAATTGATGCAGACACAAAAAATAATGGTTAAATTATTAATGAAGTAAAACAAGAAAAGAAGGGATAATGGTCCCACCGGGCATGCCATAATATTGATCATGGTTTTACCTTGGGTTTTCTTGATGTCTCAAGGGGGTAACAACCTAACTCAACCTCAGTATGGTGGGGTTTCTAAGATACCCACGGGGTGTATGATGGTGTTTGTGCTCTGTGAAGAATGTGAACAAGGCTTCTTTTTTTCCTGCAAGCAAGCCTACAAATCAAAGCACTTAAACAAGATAACATTAGTAAAATAAGGGTGTAGGATGTCCGGGAAAATCTAGTCTCTAGGATTCCAAGGAATTCCTTTAAAAATATCAACCCGCTCAAGATACAATTAAGTTATTTTCCTGAAAATAATGTTGCGATACAATATGATAAAGTGTAAAAATGACCAACTGATGTCACTTATTTTGATGGACAAATACATAAAATCTTGATATCAATCTTAGAACTAGAGCTCAAATTCTTTATCCGTGTACAATTTTTCAGAGGATTTGGGTCCTACATAACCAACTAGATCTTCCTCCTCAGTGAAAAAGACTCAAGTTCAAAAATTAAATATTCAAAGCAAAGAAGTATAACTCTTCTTCTTGAGTATCATAGAGATGTGCAAGTGTGGTGTCGGTGTTAAGGATGCTGATATAATTATTGGTGTCGAACTATGATGTAGTGCAGTAGTCCTCTGAAATGTCTAAACCAAATTCATATTTATGCTCATATTGTGCAAGGTCTTCCTGGAGCCTTTGAGCCTCATAATACGCATCCCAAAATTCCTCAATTGCTTCTCAAATATGTTGATTTGATGAAAAAAATCCCTCTAAGCAATCAAAAGGTATAGCTTGAATTACACAAAGTTATAAGTCATGAAGCAACTCATACTGCTCCCAGTACAAAGGATGACAGACAACATGAAAAGAGTCAATACCAGAAAAGGATAATTATTACCTCCTAAGGCCATCTAAAATCACCATGTTAGAAAGCATGTTATAAAATGGAAGAAACAAACAAGAAGGGTTAGGTAGATTATATGAAATGTGTAATAAAGAAATATTGGATTGGAATCACTGATGATCGGGTCAATCGGTGGTGATTGCTATTAATTTCAACATTCTACGAAATAAAAACAAAAGCTTATTTTAACTATGATTTAAAGAAATTCTCATAACATGTATGCCATGATAAATAAGATACGAACAAAGTTACCCATTATTAGTAACCAAAATAGATAAAAACAAAATGATTACCTTACGTGAGTGATAAAATGGATAACAAGGAATGAAAAAAATTCATGATGAACACAAATGATACGATGATTAAATGGACAATTTTGGAGCAGCGTGACAATGATGGAGCTTGGAGGTTGGTAATTAATGTTTGGAATACCCGAAGAAAAGAAAAATTATACTTGTAATACACAAAAAATTCTCCCCAAAAGAGGTATGGAAATGAACTTATATAGATCATGGGTGATCGGGAAAATTGATAGCGATTTTGGGAAATCTTAGTTAGGTGTCCAAAAGGAGTGATTTTCCTTCTATTTCGAGCTCAATTTTGAATGATCAAAAGTTGTTAGGATGAGAAGTGGGAGAGACTCGAACTTGGGCCAAGTTAGTTAGGATGAGGATGTGAGTGATTTTAGAAGGTTTTTATTTTTAAGTTAGTCCTAACTAGTTAAGTGTGGAGAGGTGGTTAGGGATAAGTTAGGGGTGGTTGAGTGATATTTTTGGAAGGTTAGTAAACTAGTTAGTTAGTTATAACTAGTGAAGGTGTCCAAGTTAGCATGGTGAGGTGTGAGGGTGAGGTGTGAGACTATTTACCATTTTAATTTAATTAATTAATTAATTAATTAACTAACTAACTAGACTCAGGGATGTAGTGATACATATTAAATTATTTAATCCAAAGGGGACCAATGGGTGTTTTATTGTTGAGGAGTGTCGCAAATGGGTCATTTTTTATCATTAATTTGGTTAGGACGGTGATAAAGAGGGAGAGTAGATTTTGGTTTCTACAAGTAGCATATAGTCATTATTGGATCACATAGAAACTAGCTATATGTGGAAACCAAATAGAACTAAGGGATGAAAGATAATGCATGGTAGGAACCATGCATGAAAAGAGAGCATGGATAATTAGTGTGCAGTATATATAGATAAATAAAAGGCTACATGCATATGAAAAACAATTAAGTAAGAAATTTTAAAGGTAATCAATATCCTATTGGTGCATAGCACAAGATATACTAGTCCTATAAAGTCCACATGTATTAGTCCCAAATATCTAGATAAATAACATATATCACAATATATAATATAAGCATAATTAAGGTGTGAAAGAGCACTATGTTATAAAACAATTACACCTAATAGTGTAGATATGCCCCTATATTTTCATGGCCATTGGGTAATAAGTGATTTTCAACTTCATGCTCATATACCTCTTGAAACAAGTGTGTAAATAGTATAAAATATGTTATTTATTAAACCATGTAAAAACATATGTAATATAGAAAACTATTGAGCCATTTCATGTACCGATTTTTTGTTTTTGAAATATTTAAATGCTTTTGGATTATTATAATATTTGAATGTTTTTTCATGTTTGAATATTTTAAGTGAGGGCTACCTTATGATATGATTAGGAGGGAAAGGAGAGAAACCATCTAGTGTAAGAAAAATATTGTGTGAGATAGAGCTTATATGTTCAACATGAGTAGATGTAATATGTGTGGGAATAGATTTTGGTACTATTGTAGCAAAATATTAGGTAAATTAGCCTTATAAGGGATACCATAAATCATAATAACTTAATTGATAGAAGTGTATTCATTATATTGATGAATGATAGAAGGAATTACCCTAATGTTATGAGTCAATGGGTATCCTAGAAGCATGTCACATGTCCTAAGAGTATCAATAACCAAGAAAGGTATAGGAATGTTGGTTACCTCCACTTGAAGGGGAATAATTTTATTCTAATAGATTTATTAGAGTATTGCGTAGTGAATTGGATATTTTACTTATTATAGCTTAAATAAATAAGTAATTTGAGAGTACATTGTTGAGGTTGTAATACTATTTGGGAAACTAACTTAATACAAACCCTTCATAGACTAAATGGTCATGGCATACATCTTATATTTAAAATATAAGCATGGTGGAATCCACTATTGTGTTGGAAGTGTTTTAACTTAAAATATAAGAGTGACCCAAAATAAGGCCACCCACCTTGATATAAATCAAGGTGATCTCCTTGAGATTAAATACACGTAGAACATGACAGAGTGTAACACATAGATGTGATTTGTATATGTGAGAATATTGATGATACATTATGTGAATGGTTTGAAGATTCATCTACACACATGAAAAAATATATGTGATAGTTTATAATTCCTCCTGGAAGGTGTAACTGTTGTGGATTTGCAAAATAGTGAGAGTGTTGGGTGAAATACATATTATCAATAAAGATAAGTGGTTTTTAGTGGATTTTTTTACTGAAAGGTTTTACCACTTAAATCTTGTGTCTTGTGTTCATTTACTTTCATGTTCATGCACTAAATCTAATATCTAATTCATTTTGTGATGTAATCTATCATAACTTGTTGTTCAATCATAAACTATAATCCTTTAATTTAATTTAGTGGTATTCTATATCCCCAAGTTTCCTAACATGGTATCAAAACTACTGTTTATGCTTATGCAAGATTATCTGGTTGTTTTTATTTGTAGGTACAAATAATCTTGTAGATCTGAAGTACTTGGAAAATTTCAAGATTTGTGACACCCTAACTAGTGTTGCATGGTTGTTTGAGTCCTACAAGGTGTAAATACCCTAAGTAAATAAATGTGAAGTGATTTTATGCTTTTAATTATTGTGGATGACCAAAATTTAGGTTGTTATTGACTCTATATGGACAAGACCATTTGTTAATGACCCGTGGCCTTCATCTAATTTTTAAAAACCTTTACATCTTTCAACCTTGCTTCACAAGATTTTCCTTAGCTTCACATTATTTTTAGTGTATCACATCTTATTTAATTCCTTTGTAACTTATTCATGTGTTGTGCATATTTTCATAGTTATGTACAAATTCCTTAGTCTTTTGCGGTATTTATAAGGTTTTTATGACTTATTTGCATTTTTACAACCTTCTTTAGTTTTTTCCTCTCTTGTATGGTATTTTTAGTCATGCATAATTTTTTTGTGTTGTGTGTGGCTTTTCCTTTATTCTACAAACTCCTTTATATCATGGATTCATTTTTTTTGCAGACTATTTTGTTTCGTGGTCTTCCCTTATTCCTTTATTTTGTGATTTTGTTTTGAAATACCTTGTTAAGTGGCTTTTACCTTATGAACTTGGATAAGATATAATTTCTTGTGTGTTGGCTTACAACTTGCAGCTATTTTATTGTGTGTTATGGATTCTCCTTAGTCACTCTACATATTTTTAAAGAATTTCTAGTTTCTTCAATATGTGGAATTCCTTGTCTCACAGACTTTATGTTTTGCTGAGACTTTCTTAGTTCTCGCAAACTGTTTTTCTTTGATCTACGAATTTTTGAAATTTTGAAAAAGTTGTATCTTGTTTTAGTACCTTGTGGCCTCTCATGTCTTATTCTTTGTGTTTTTGGGCCTCCTTTCTTGGTTCTCATACCTTGTTTGAGTTTATTTAATTAATTTGCAAGCATTAAAATGTTTTCCCTTTGTTTCAAATTTACATAAGTTTATTTTCTTCTAATTTTGGATATCGAATTTGTTAAAACCCGTACAACTCTATTGTTCCAAATTTTCTAAAGTTTTATATGGCTAGTTCATCTAATTTCTCCATGGATAATTCTTATATTTTAATTGGTTCTAACTATATTATTTAGAGAGTTAGAATTAAATTCATATTTATGGTAAGAAAAAATTGGGATCTAGTTAGTGGTGTTGAAAAATGACCCACTGGGAGACAAGATAACCCCGAAATCTTGAGTGTCTTATCTCAAAAATATGAGGAGGTCATGTCAATCCTGTTGAAAAGTATCAAAGATGAATTATAGTTGCATATAGGTCACATGGAGTTTCCAACTAATGCATGGAATCAATTATAAACTATGCATGAAGGTAGTCACCTCTCTAAGATAATAAAACTAATTACGGAACTATTTACAACTCCAATCAAGGGAGATGAAAAGATAGTCAATTATCTAGCTATAAGAACATTAAGGCTCAGTTAGATGGTTATAATTGTGAATTATTTGAAGATAAGTTGTATTTAATTATTCATATTAACCTTCATGAGAAATTTAGAAATTATATATATTTTTTGAATGTTAAGTATCAAAATGAATTTGATTTACTGATTTGGATAACTTGTCTTCTATACTTATTCAAGAAGAAATAGTAATGGATAACTTTGACTCAAAAGAAAATGCCTCTCAATAAATTTTCTTCCAAAGTAAAAAATCATTTAGAAATAAAAATAACATCAACAATCAAACTTTAAATCTATGCTCAATCCTAAGAATAATCAAAATTTTAAGGTCAAGTTCAATGACGAAGACTAAATGTGGTAAATTTAGTTATAAATCGGTTGGTTATTATTATAAAGTTAATAAGGCTCACCAAAATGCTAAAAATAATAACTTCAATAATAAAAGAACAAAAATAATCATAACCAATCTAAAAATCAAGCCAATAATGCTAAGAAAAATATTACTCTTGACACTTATCTTCCAACCTCTAATAACAATGAATGGATTCTAGATAGTGGTACATATAGGAATATGACACATATTCATGAAATTCAATTTGATTTTATAGAATTTCATGAGAATATATATCTAGGTGATAATTTTGTCATTACTTCTGAATTTTGTGGTAAGATTAAGTTAGTAAATGGAATCATTGTAATGTTTTGTTAGTTCCTAACTTAAAGAAAAACCGTTTATCTTGTTCTCAAATAACTAGAGAAAACTACAAATTTGTGTTATTAAAAGATAAATTTTATGTAAAAATGAGCTTGGTAGATTATTGTTTCTAGTTTTTAGAAGAATGGTTTGTGTTGGTTTCTCAAACTTGCACACGTGTCTCGAGATCTAGAAGAGACAAGTTGTTGAGTCAACAATGGGACTTTCTCCAAGTGTGGAACATTGCGCTACGATCGACTATAATGGTGCAAGATGTCGATATCTACGAGAAAGAGCTAGGTCTAGAGGTCTACAACTCAAAATACAAAGATATGGAAGTCCTTAGAAAACAAGAATTTAACCCTCCAATGAGCTATGCTCTTACATTTATCAAATCAATGAGAGAAGAAGAGAAGGAGGGAAAACTAAAATTTGAAATATAACCAAATAAAAAAATATTGAATGCCTATAAATCTTCCTATAAATTGTAGTTATTTTTGTATTTTCTATTGATCTAGTAGTTTGTAGTTATCTTTGTTTTTCCGGGGATATTTTCAATGTCTTAAGGAATTCTTGGTAAAACCTTATTTAAATCATACTATGAAAACTTTCTTTGAAAGGAAACACACTGAAAGCTTTGTTGAAAGGAAACACACTTTGCAGAATGGAAATAAACACACTTACTTTTGGAAATAAACACACTTGTCTTTTGGAAATAAACACACTTGATTTTGGAAATAAACACACAACTTAGAGTTCTTAAAAATGGTTGCAAGAAGAATAAGAATCTATCTAGACACCTACAGGAATGAGTATACAATAGAGTTTAACTAGAAGAATTAAAAGTGATACAAAATTAATAGATCTAAACTATTTTCTTAGGAAATATAAATACCAAATAGATGAATATCCTGGTCCTTGGGGGAGTGGGCCCTTGCTCCTCCTTGAATCAAGATTTAACAACTTAGAATTCTCTCAAATAGGAATGGCTATTTATTGATAAAACATTTGGTATTACAAAACATACTGGATCTGTGTACTTTGATCTATATTACTTATTCTATATGTATATCTATCTATTTTTATTTATCTACTACGCAGTTTATTTATATATACATTTACAATCATAGTTGTCTCTATGATTTTGATGAAATTGAATCATGCCCAGAATAGATGTTGACTCGGATTGTGGCTGATCAAATAGCTATAAGATAATTATCCCTAGATCTGCGATCATAAATCTTCTCATCCTTTCCTGATTAAAAGGGTCGTTGATGCTAAATCATTGGATGTGGTTAGAATAGATAAACTTCCATCGGTTCCGAACTTCAGAGAAGTTCCAAAACCATAGGAAATTGTTAAAGATCAAAACCGTGAGAGTTCGGAGCTATACTAGGAGTTCCAGAACTAAGTCTGAAAATTCTAGAACTAAATATTGGAGTTCTGGAACTAAGTCCGAAAGTTCCGGAACTAGGTGATGAAGCCTGTGAATGTGTAATGGAGTTCTGGAACTAGCTTGGAAGTTCGGAACTAAGCCATATTGGAACAGATGCTACCGAAAACATGTTGAATGCTACATACTTCATTTCTTCGACCGATTGGACCTGCTTTATTACAAAACTGAATTTCCAACACACTTCGTCAGGAATTTCAAAGCTTTTAAACATTAGAATCATAATCAATCAAAAGATGGAAAATTACATCCTAACTCATATTAGATCAAATAAAAGTCACAAAATGCAATCAAACTTAATAAAAAGGAGAGTAAGATGAGATCATTTATTGTACATTTAATGGGCATATTTTGGCCTCATCATTTCCCCCATACTTACTTGTTTGTAAGTCCCTTTACAAACTTTATTCTTCAAAATTGGGGTTATGTATTCTGCATTCCATTTGATTGCTCAGATCAAATGGCTGAAACTAGATATCCCAATGCTTAAACTTAGAGGTACTATACCCTACTCCTGCTTCTATTTTCCTCTTCCACTCTTCAAATTGAGTAGGATCTTGAGGTTCTCTGTTTTTCCAAGGAGACATGGGGGTGAGAAGTAGAGGGGCCTTGTTCACATTCCCATCCATATGTTCCCGTAGGTCTCATTGATATGAGGAATTATTGTGCATAAATCTTTTGCTCTTTCTAAACTCCAGATCAGATTTGTAGGGGATATTACTTCCCTTCTTCTCAAGGAAACCGTAAGAAGTTCCCACCTTTTCAAGCATCCCTCATAAATATCTTCAAACTTATCCTCCTCATAGGAGGTAAAGGTATCAATACTTTTTTGTAAGCTGGAAAAATAATGTATCTTGAATCGTTCATCAAAGGCATGAGTTCTAAAATGTATGAAGAAGGTAGAAGGTTTACCATAGTGAGCCCTCATGTAGAGACCAGTTGAGCTAGATTTCAATAAAAACTCAGAATCCCTTTCCTTCCATGCAATATGATTTTGCAGAATAGAGACAAATGCATTGAGCTGACTTTCCCCCACATACAAATTGATCATAAATCCTGTGTTTTTTTCTAGCATCAGATTACAAAGATAGAATTCACACAGAAGATTTTTCTGCTCAGGACTGGCTAAAGAATAAGTTTTCATGAATTCAAATTCATCTTTTAGTTCATGTGGAAGTCCACATGCAATCCTTGATAGTTTCTAGCAATGAATGAATTGTTCTTCCAAAAACACACTATATGCAGGAGAGGGTCTCCTGCAGGCAAGCAATTTTTCACTCATAATGCAGACCATCTGTATTTTTGCAAGACATTTATATTTGTCTCCTTCTTCCTTATAAAAATTTTCTTCCCACTCTTTTCTTGCCTTCTTTTCTTCTTCCATCTTGGTCTTCAAATATTCATTGGATGTTTTAGCTTCTCTGAGTTCCCTGCAAGTGTCATTCCATAGTTGTTTGAGTGGAAAATAAGTTAACTCAGTCTATGTAGAGACTGTGGACACAACATTCTATTTTCTGGAAGTTTGACATTCTTCCTCTTTCTCTATCAGCTATTTTTTAATTACTAATAATTCCTCAGTCCTAACTGCAAGTTGAGTTGTTAGCTCTCCAATGAGCATTTCCCTCTATTCTAATTTGAGTTTGAGGAAATCCAATTCCTCATCCTTTTCCCTGATAATGAGCTCTACTCTAGACAAGAACAAGCCTTGTTTAACCTGATGTTTTTCTTCTTCCTCTAAAATTTCTTGGGGAGTTGAGCATTCTTCTTCTATCAAAGGAAATTTACCTTTTCATCTCCAGGATGCCAACTCTTCTTCTTCATGTGATAATGTTGATGGTTCAGCCAATTCTTGAAAATCCTACTCCTCAAGTCTCTCATCTCCTTTTTCCATCTCAGCTTGGCTTGGTTCAGGAGGAGTCATGGCCATGCTACCCAAAATATCAGCAACTTCTTTTTCCATCTTTTCCTATTCACTCATTCCCTCTGGGATTTCCCTTGACCTCTTATGAATTTTCCTTCTTTGGGGAATTTCAACATGCCCAAGTAGTGGATTTCCTCTAGAGCTTCTTCTTACTTTTGTTTCTTGCTCTTGCACGGGTGAACTATCACCATCAGAGATAAATATTAGCTCCCCTATAGCTGCTGCAGAAGAAGGAATTTCCTTCAAAGGCACAAAAGGTTCTGCTATTTTGATCTTTCTCACAGATCTTCTTCTTTTGGTATATTCTCTCTTCCCACTTCCTTCTGTTCTTCTGCAGGGGCATCAATTTCCAAATTAGTTGAAGGAGAAAATGGAGTTGGTATTGTCCTCCTGATAATATCAAGGTTTTTCTTAAACTTGCCAAGAAACTTTTCCCAAATTTCTTCTCCATTTTTCTTTGACAGAAAATGGTGCTGGCATACCAAATGAACTAACCCGTGATGCCTGATTGTCCCAACACCCCAGGAATACCTCTGGGCCATGGTCTGGATAGAATAAAAAAGAAACCCTGGAAGGTTTACTATGTATTCTGGTTTTGTGGCTCCATATCTCAGATATATGAGCATCTTCAGGACTTCTTTTCCTATGGACCCAAATTGACCATCACAAGTTAAATACTTCACTATCCAAAATGCTACCCTATCAAAGGGTTTGGGAAAACTATGGCCCTTCTGACCCCTTTTATGATTTTATTTGTGTTGTAAATGTATTGGGGTTCAGTTTCCCCTTCTTGTAGTAGGGTTTCAACCAGTTCTTTCAAGGTCCCTTTGGCAGGATGTGGGACATGCACAATTGGCACCCTAGACACATTACTTATTGTATTCATAGAAAAAGGAATAAAAATATTTCTAACCTTTGTCCTGGATTGCTCTAGGTTTATGACATGAATTCTCTTACTAATTCATCATTATACTTTGAAAATTTTTTTTTCAGAACTCTAGCCATCCTGCCTGCTCAAAGATAGATGCCACTTCTTTTCATCTGTGAGTAGCTAGGAATCATCCTCTAGTTCCGATTTATTTTTAATCCCCATATCGACTCAAATTTGATTTCCTTTGATTCTATGCAAATCGGTCTATGCAGGATTCTTAGCTTGGAATCGATGATTTTAGCTATGGAACTGAGGATTTTAGCTATGGAACCTCTGTTCTTAGCTGTGGAACACAAACCTAATTCGTTGCTTCTCCCTCAAAATTTCTCTGCAACTATTTCATTTTTTTGATTTTGCACTAATGATTACTCATGATAACTATGCCGCCACTTATTCCATCCAAATCATCTTCATGATTACTCACTTTTAATCATAATGTATAAATAGATGACTCATCATACCAACTTTTAAATCAAGTCTAATCACACATGCAAACTTTTAATCTAACCTTAAATAAGTTAAAAGATATAATTACCATCCTTGATGGTGTAATCCTTTCGTTATGATGACTCATCATTCCTACAAGTGGAACAAAAAAATGGTTAGAAAAGAGACAATGGAATTCCAAAGAATTCCCTTTTATTTGAATTAGCCATTTGAGGAGATCAACCGCCATTGCTGGTTTTCAATTGACCTCTGAGAGAATTTTTTTTTATATTTTTTTTTTTTTTTTTTGGGAAGAGAACACCATTTACTGGTTTTCATTTTCTTCCCTTTTATTTTGGATCTATCATCTAGTTATTTGATCATTTTGGAAGAACTGGGTTCTTCCATATGATCAAATTCTTTGTCTGCTTCAATCTTCCTCAAGAATTCATCCTTAGTAGGAGGCTTCCTATAGAGTTTTAGCCTATGTCCATTGACCAAGAGTGTTCTTCTGCTGCCATCAATGGGAAGTAACTGAATAGAACCATTGTTGAATATTTGCTCAATCTGATAGGGTCCCAACCATCTGGTTCTCAATTTTCCCTTGAATTGTTGGTACTTAGAATCAAACAACAATGCCCAGTCTCCTACTTTGAATTGTATTTTCTTGATATGTGTGTCATGCCATTGCTTCCTTTGATCTTGGATTATCTCTATCTGCTGAAGTGCTTCCATCCTCAATTCATCCAATTCATTGAGTTGAAGGATTCTTTCCTTTTGAGCTACATCCAACTCAATACCCACCTTAACTGTTGTCCTCAATGTTTATAGTTCAAACTCAATGGGAAATAAGGGATTTTTCCCATAGACTAACTCATATGGTGAAAACCTTGTTGTATTTTTCCAAGTTGTATTATAAGCCCAAATAGCTTCAGGTAGTCTCTTTACCCAATCTTTTCTCCCAGCTTCAACTGTTTTGGTAAGGATGTTTTCCAATTCTCTATTTGTTACTTCAGCTTGTCCATTTGATTGTGGGTGATAAGGAGATGAATTCCTATGATTGATTTGGTAATACATTGTGAAATCTTGGATCATATTAGACATAAATTTTGGTCCCTGATCTGAAACTATGCTCCTTGGTGCTCCAAACTTTACCATAATTTTGTGCCAAAGGAAATCAGCAATTGCTTCTTCAGTGGCATTTTTCAATGCCTACACTTCTTCCCATTTTGTCACATAGTCAGTACACACAAGAATATATTCCTTTCTTGTGAAGGAGGATTAAAGGGACCAACAAAATCCAATCCCCATCTCTCAAATGGTTCAATCACTACTTGAGGTTGAAGAGGCATTTCATTGGTGAAAGTTGGTTGTCCCATCCTTTGACAAGGATCACACCACTTGATATATCTCTTCACATCCTTATACAAAGATGGCCAATAATAACCAGTGCCAAGTATCTTATGAGCTGTTCTTTTTCATTGAATAGTGTCCTCCACTTGGTTCATCATGACATGCTCTGAGGATGTCAAAGATTTCATCTTCTCTTACACACCTGCGTAAAACCAAATTAGGACCACATTTAAATAGCATTCCATTTAACCATTTGAATTGTGCATTGGTTTTGATTAACTTCTTTATTTGTTTCTTAGTGAAAGAAGGAGGAAACTTCCTTGTTGCAAGATAATTTTCCATATCAAGCAAACCATGGTGTAACTACTGAAATAAAATAGTTGTTCATCTAGAAAGTTATCCTTGACTGGATCTTGCTCCCCTGTAGTGGTTAGTCTTGACAAAAATCAGCTACCACATTAGATTTACCTGGATTGTCCACAATAGTAATATCAAATTCTTGTAAAAGTAATAACCATCTAATTATTCTTCCTCCAACCACTAGTTTGTTCATTAAATATTTAATTGTTGAATGATTTGTGTGTACAAATATTTTGTACCCTGTAATGTAATGTCTGAATTTATTGATTGCATAAATCACAACAAGAAATTCTTTTTCAGTGGTGGTGTAATTATTTTCAGTGGGAGTAAGATTTTTACTGAGATAATAAATAGCATACATTTTTCCTTCTTCATCTTTCTATCCCAAAACTACACCAATGGAATTATTTGAGGCATCTGTTTGGATATGAAATGGATTTTCCCAATTAGGTCCTCTCAATATTGGGGAAATGATTAATTTTTCTTTAATTTCTTCAAAAGCATGTTGACACCTTTCATCCCAAAGAAATTCATAGTCCTTGGTTAGCAAATTAAACATGGGGGCAGCAATTTTACTGAAATCTTTGATAAAGTGCCTATAGTACCCAACATGTCCTAAAAATGACTTGATATCTATGGGGTATGAGGAATAGGTAAGTCTAAAATGATCCTAATTTTGTTTTGATCAACCTGAATTCCTCTTTTTGAAATATGGTGTCCTAATACAATCCCCTCATCAACCATCATTAAACAATTTTCATGACTAAGAGATAGATTGTGTTGTTCACATCTTGTTAACACTCTATCCATATTTCTCAAAGCATCATCAAATGTATCTCCGTGTACAATGAAGTCATCCATATATACCTCTACACAATCATTTGTTAGATCAAAAATATTACAAGTACAACTCTCTAGAAAGTTCAGAGCATTGCATAAGCCAAATGGTAACACCCTATAGGAAAAGGTACCCCATGGACATGTAAATGTAGTTTTTTCCTGATCTTCAAGCAGCAACTTTGATTTGATTGTATCCACTAAATCCATCCAAGAAGGAAAAGTATTGTTTACCTGAAAGGTTGTCTAGGACTTGATCTATGAATGGTAAGGGAAAATAATCTCTCAGTGTGGCTTTGTTCAATTCCCTATAGTCAACACATATTCTCCATTTTCTGTTCTTTTTAGGAACAATTATGAGAGGAGATACCCACTGACTATCTGAGATAGGGTAGATAAAACCTACTTGTAATAGTTTTTCAATTTCTTGTTTGACTATATCCCTTAAGGCTGGGTTAATCCTTCTCTGAGGTTGCCTAACTGGTTTAACATTTTTAGTATAGATGTGATGAGTGCAGATACTTGGGTGAATTCCCTTCATGTCTTTTTAATCCCAAAAAATCTTTAGTATGATTTTTTAGAACATCAAACAATTTAGCTTCTTCATCATCCTTCAACCAGCTATTAATGTTCAAAATTTTACCGGTTGAATCTCAACATGCTTGGTTCCGATGTGTGATGAATTGATTTGTTGAAAGGGTTCCATTAAATTATTTAGTGGACATGCATGTGGTAACAACATATGATATGTAGCAACATCTCTAAAATTTCCTTGAGACAAAATACTAGAAAAAGGACAAGTAAGGAGAATTATGATACTTATCTCTTTGTAGGTCAAACTCTTCATCACTGCTACTTTATAGAAATTCTTCACCATTCCCTGATGTATTTGAAACTAAAGCTACTGATTCTTCCTCTCCCCATGAGAAATCTCATTCCTTTGGAGAAAAATTATTTTCAATCACAAAGAATTGTTGCCGTGATTTTCAGAACTAAATGTGGTGGTTCCATAACAAAGTTCACGAACTATGGTCATAGGTTCCGAACTATTTTTGATTACTTCGAGGATAGCTGGTGCTCATTCAATGGTGGATTAATCATATCTTCTACTTCTCTTATGTGATCCTATAATGTGATCATAGCCAAAGAAGAAATTTTTTCTTATTAGTATCAGGAGAATCAACCCACAATTGTTCTTGATTGTCAATAAAAGGTCATGCAAAAGGATATAAGGAAATTTTCTTAGAGTTCTTACCATTCGAGATAGTCATATCACCTGACCTGTAATCAATTAAGGCAACAACTGTAGCTAACCATGGTCTACCCAAAATAATGGGATAACCCAATGTTTTACCTTTTAGCTACAAAGTATAAGGAAGTCAACTAGATATTCCCATGACTCCACCATAACCGCCATGTCTTCAATAATCCCTTCTGGTTTTGCTACAGACTAGTCTACCATCTACAATATGGTATTAGTAGGTTGTATACCCGTTAATGGTAATGTTTTCAAAGTGTCCACTATCATTACATTTATAGCCACTCCCAAATCTACCAAAACATTATGTATATCCTTATTCCCTATAGAGACATAAATAATAGGACTTCCAGGATCTCCGTATTTGGGAAGTAAAAGTTTTCCTGCTAATAAATCAACAAGTTTCCCATCTACTTTGATAGTCTTGGGGTATTGTTTCTTCCTTCCAGGATTTTTCAAACATAACATTTTGATTAATTTGTTCAATTCTAGAATGTCCTTAATTGCTTGTAATAGTGGTATTTCAATATTCAATTTCCTTAGTTCCTGTACCAATTCAAACTCCTTGGTTTCTATAGCTTCTTTAAATCTCTCTGGAAATGGAGTCTCAGTAGTGTCGCTATCTGGCTCCTTTTATTTTTTTTTTATATCCTCTTTTGGAACAACAGTACTAGGGGTTTCATTTTCTTCTGTCATTTCAAGTGATTATAACAGGTGGACTGCTAATTATTTTTCCATATCTAGTTTGAATATCCTTACAATCCATGGCATTTAGATCAACTATTTTTTGGTTCTATTCCATAAATAGGAGTTGTTTGTTTGTTTCTTGGGTTTGTTACTAGCTATGTTGGTATTTGCATTTGGACTATATTCTTAGTTTGTGAATTTTGTGCAGGGATCCCATGATGGCCTGTTGATTCTGATTTGGATATGTTTTTCCTTGAGCATAATTACTAGGGTTCCATCTAGGTTGTGACCAAGCATAAGGACTTCCTTAACCAGCCCATGGTTTTTATGTCCCTAAGCATACCAAGCTTGACTTGCCCAATCCTAAGGGTTCCATGTTGGTTGAGGTACCCAAGGTGGTTGTCCCCAATTTTTTTGGTACTATCTGAGTAGCCCATGGCATCATCCAGGGATTAGGAACTGATCTTGGCATAAACTACCCTTGGTGAGGTTGTCTCTGAACAAAATTCAATTCTTCTATGTGGATGATGTACTGGTTTGTTTAAGCTGATTCTTTATGACTGGGAGTAGAGAAAAAGCATTAGTATCATGGTCTTTAGATTCAGATAAGACATACTTCCATTTTATCCAAAGGACATTCTCTTATTGCATGCTTCTTCCTACATCTAGGACAATACATAGCCAATGGTTCAGTTTTGGCGTTTGATTTAGCTTGTAATCCATCCATAGTAGAGGTTAATTGAACTAAAATGTTTGTTTTAAAGTTTTCTAACTCATCCATTAGTTTGTTCATATCTGGATTCAAACTTTTCATCAATTTTCCTTTTCTAGGTCCACCCCTTGTTCTAGAATAGCTTCTACAAATGTCCTTAATTTCATTCATCCTTAATTGATCAATGTCTCCACCTCCTATCAAGTTAAGGGATTCCCTAGATTTGTCATCCAAACCCTTAAGAAAAATGGTTTTACTTAACTCCTCTTGAAGTAAAAATCCACACCTTTTTCTTACAAAGAGGAATCTATCTAAATAATCTTCTATATTTTCATCCTCCTCCTGCTTGATTTTGAAGAATTCTTCCTTCCTATTTCTCCCTCTATAATAATCCTGGTATTTGTCTAGGAAATCAGTTTCCATTTGTGCCCAAGTGGTAATAGATTTGGATGCTAATCCCATGAACCACCTCATTGCTACATCCTTCAGAGTGGATGGAAACAACTTGAGTTTTTGATTATCCGTTTTGTAGTCATAGGTCTGACATAGTACCTTGAACTCAAATAGAAATTGGTCAGGGTCTTCAGATGACATCCCTCTAAATGTGGGTAAATGTGCAGGTGATATATTTTTCATTGGTGTATCATCATCATCCAATTGGATTGGATAAGTAAAGGTCCTATCAGGTTCTCTTTCAGCTTCTCGTGCCATTTTAAAAATATTTTCCAAATTTTTCTCCCAATCAATGTGGTATGTGGTATGCCTTGGGGAAGGTGAAAAATCAGGAGTAGGAGGTTGACTACTCAATTGAGAATCAAAAATCACCCTAAATTGATCTTGATAAATAATCCTTCTCCTAAAATTTTTACTTGCTTCAGGTGATTGATCTAAGAATTCCAAAGGTGGCAATTTTGTTTGTATAACAGGGGATGATGGTGCCTCCAATTCTTGATCAAATTCCTTATTTGGACTAGAGGATGTTATGAATTCTTGTGAAGATGTTTTTGGGAGGAATCTACCCTTTGAGTCTCTTGGTCTACTCATAAATTTTATGATATAGTAGGGAAGATCCTTCAACTACTAGATGTATGATTGTTTCTCTTGTTAACACCTAATTAGAAAATTCCAACTAGTGTGTGTCCGGAAAATGGTGCCAAAAATGATGGGTGTCATTATTCCCTTCATTTAATCAACTTCATGTTGATGTCATATTCAAACCAGGGGTGTGTCTAAAGCTATATGCAACAAGAATAATCCTATCGATCTAGTAGTTGATTGTAGTTATTTTTGTATTTTCTAGGGGATATTTTCAATGTCTTAAGGAATTCTTGGTAAAAACTTATTTAAATCATACTATGAAAACTTTCTGAAAGGAAACACACTTTGTAAAATGGAAATAAACACACTTGCTTTTGGAAATAAACACACAACTTAGAGTGCTTAAAAATGGTTGTAAGAAGAATAAGAATCTATCTAGACACTGCAAGAACAAGTATACAACAAAGTTTAACTAGAAGAATTAAAAGTGATATAGAATTAACAGATCTAAACTATTTTCTTAGGAAATATAAATACCAAATAGATGAATATCTTGGTCCTTGGGGGAGTGGGCCCTTGCTCCTCCTTGAATCAGGATTTAACAACTTAGAATTCTCTCAAACAGGAATGGCTATTTATTGATAAAACATTTGGTATTACAAAAATGTAATGGATCTGCGTACTTCATCTCGTGTTACTTATTTCATATGTATATATATATATATTTTATCTCCTAAAGGTTTGTTTATATATACATTTACAATCATAGTTATCTCTACGATTATGATGAAATCGAATCATGCCTAGAATAGATGTTGACTCGGATTATGGCTGATCAAATAGTTGTAAGATAACTATCCCTAGATCTACGATCGAAATCTTCTCATCCTTTCCTAATTGAAAGGGTTGTTGATGCTAAATCACCGGATGTGGTTAGAATAGATAAAATTCCATCGGTTTCGAACTTCAGAGAAGTTCCAGAACCATAGGAAATCATTAAAGATCAAAATCGTGAGAGTTCTGGAGCTATACTTGGGAGTTCCAAAACTAAATACTAGAGTTATGGAACTAAGTCTGGAAGTTCCGTAACTAGGTGAGGAAGCTTGTGAATGTGTAATAGAGTTCGGAACTAGCTTCAGAAGTTCTATAACTAAGTTGTATTGGAATATATGCTACCAAAAACATGTTGAATGCTACATAATTCATTTCTTCAACCGATTAGACCTACTTTATTACAAAACTAAATTTGCAACACACTTCGTCAGGAATTTTAGAGCTTTTAAACGTTAGAATCACAATCAATCAAAAGATGGACAATTACATCCTAACTCATATCAGATCAAATAAAAGTTACAAAATGCAATCAAACTTAATAAAAATAAGAGTAAGATGAGATCATTTATTGTACATTTAATGGGAATATCCTGGCCTCATCATGATCCATATCAAATTATGTGGTTGGAGTAATCAAACCTACTCATTAATGGTGTGAAAGATGTTTTCCCTTTTCTCACCTACCAAATCCCACTAAAATTTGAATTTGAATGTTTCGCATTGTACCCCACATCAGTAGCTTTTGAATGATATAAGGGATTTGTATGTTAGATATTTATAGTAAAATTTATGGTTGTCATAAGTCTACAAGTCATCTTTGACATGTAATGACACATGGTGCACTGTGATTGGTCGAAAGGATTGGCCAACTGTGTAACCATTTTTTCATTTCTACCACATGTTGCTCAATGATTTGTCTTTAGGATTTAAAACCTAGCTGGAAATCTTTTATTAGTTACATGTATTACACTCAAAGTCCGACACACACCACTTGTCACAAGAGGGTGCGTAAGAAGGCACAATTATAGGCACATAGAAGAGCAAAGTGTGGAAGGAAAATAGAGGGAATACACATAAAAAGGTAATGGAATTATTACAAAGTAATGTCGATAGTAAGGAGGGCGCGTGAGAGTTTTGGGGCTTAGCAGATTTCGGGGAGAAAGTTTAGGGCGTGCGCACAATGTGCATGAACTGCTGGAAATAAGATGAGTTAATAGGAGTGCACAAGAGGAAGATGGAACAAATAGGAAATGGAAAAAGGAAAGATGGGAAATGCATAAGATAAGCAAAGAATGCATAAGCGTGTGAGGAATTACCACTAAGGACATGTGCCAAGGAGATAGTTAAAGTGTACGTAACCAAAAAGTAGAACCTTTAGATTCATAATGGGGATGTGAGGTGTGCAAATAACTAGGGGAGTTATATTGGATAACAATTTGGCAACTTTGGAGGTCATTTTCTTGCTAGATGAAGGATATTAGTAGCCTAGAGCATCCATTGGGCATGGAGTCTATTACGCAATCATAATATTCTAATCTAGAACTTTGAAGAGTTTCCCGTGAATTCACTTAAAGCATATTTTGAACATTGTTTTGAATCTGAAAAATTGCTGAAAACTTCTAGAAAAGGGATTGACATATTGGAAGAAACAAAATAGCATGCATAAGAAGCACATGGAAGGAAATAAATATGTACAAAAAAATTATGTGTGTATAATGAACTTGAAGGAATTGAAACTAATCTAATATATACAAAATGGTGTAGCAAACTTAATTAAAGAGTTTAAGATAGATCCCATTGACTGGGATTGATAGTGCACCTCCATCAAGATGAGATAACTCAAAAAGAGTTATCTTTTTTGGAAGAATTGATAACATATGGGTCACTCCAAAGTGCATCAAACTTTGAATGACACCCTAGCTTGGATTTTCTATATCCCATTTTAAGACAAAGTCCCCAACTTTGAAAGCTCGAGGCCCGGCCTTTCCATCAAACGAATTTTTGTTGATTATTGATGTTGTTCTAGCTTGATCATGGTAGATTTTCTTGATTCTTCAAGTTAAACCAACTCTACCATTTTGATTTCCCTCGGTCCACGCCCTCAAACTCCAGCTATTGGGCAAGTGATAATGAATTCAATTCCGAGCATCAAAAGAATTACTGACCTCCTTGCCATAAACAAGCTTATAAGGTGAAGTTCTTATTTCCTTCTTCACTATGATTATGTCTACCCAGAGTGCGTGCAAGACCTTTGTATGCCATTGTATTTGGATGATATTCATTTCCCACTTCATGATCCTAATCAGGTTCTTGTTTGTATACTTTGCCAATCCATTTCCCTGAGGGTAATAATTGGAAGAAGTTTTCAAGTATTTTCTCGGTTGGTAATAAGATTTCGGTTAATGAGTTTGATGAAAAATAAAACTCTTGCTTGATTTTTTGAAGCTCTCTCTTCCTTCGTTGTCCACTTAAAGGATGTGTCCTTTTTGAGCATCAAGTTGATGGGCTGAACTAGTCCTACAAAGTTAGGAATGAAGCACTTAAGAAATTTGATTTTTCCAAGGAATGACTGCAAGGATTTCTTGTGTGCTAGAAGGAAAGATTCAAGATGGATTAAATGCACTCAGGATCAATAACGATGCCATCCTTTGAAACTACATGACAAAAATCTTACCCCGCGCCACCGAAAAATTACACTTCTTGGGGTTAAGAGATACCCCATACTCTTTGCATCTCTCAAAGACTTTCTCTAGATGTGTCGTGTGATCTATACCCTACTTTGAGAAGACTATAATATCATCTAGGTAAACCAAGATGAACTCATTGATGTAACCTTTAAAGGTAATAACCATGACATGCTTTGAAATATTACACCTACATTTGAAAGACCAAAGGGATTCCTCCGATATGAATATGTCCCCCACTACATTTGTGGACCAAAGGGATCGATTCAAGCTTGAATACCCATATAGCATATAAAATATCTATCGTCACAACCACGATCTACAAAATCTGCTCCATAAAATGCAAAAGATAGTGATCCTTGAGGGATGCCTTGTTTAAATCTCTGAAATCGACACAAATTCTTATCTCACCATTATTCTTATACACTAGAACTAGATTTTTGACCCAGGTAGAGTATTTGATTAGAAATATGATCTTCACCTCAATGAGTTTATAAAATTCCTTCCTCATGAGGGGCTCTATCCTTAGATTGACTAGTCTCTACTTTTATGCGGTGGGCTTGATATTAGGATCAAGGTCAATGAAGTGTTGAGAAACACTGGGTCAAATCCTTTGAGATCTTCATACTCCCATGAGAACATGCCAATGTATTTCTAACAAAGAGAGATGAAGGTCTTCTTCTCATCATGCACGTAATATTTACTAAGTAGTAACTCCTTTCCATGCATAATAGTGAATATGTAGTCTTCTTGTGTCATGTGCATATAATTTTCTTCACTGTGAACTCATCATCAGGTCTAAATATTTTCTCTAAGGTGACCAACCCTTTAGATAGCTTGTTTGTCTTCAACCTGGATTACTTGGTCACCATAGTTATCATGCAAGTCGGTTTGCATGCTTGAAGAAAATTTAACTTCGTTTTAAATGAATTAGATGATCTATGTATCACTATCGAACACTTTGTAGTTGGATTTGTTATGCGGAATGGATGGTCTGATCACCATCTTGACATGTTGCATGTTTCCTTTGACAAATTACTCAGCAGGAGAGAACTACGAACCCAAAGTGACCATCGATACACTTTCTTTTGTCATTTTTGTGGCACCACCTATAGATTTAGAGCATCAAAGCTCTCAAGGAGGTCCCAAACTCGTGTTATAAGTATTTTGAAGCTTATTATTTGTCTTAAACTTGTTGGTGACCTGGTAGATAGCCAATTATGCGTCACTAAATATTTGGAGTTCCTTAATCCCTTTCTTCTCAGTAATGAGAAGACCATGAACCAATGCTTCATATTCTAGTACATTATTGGAGCATGTGAATTGCAACCTATGCGCAAATAATAATTTTTCATCCTTAGGGGATATTATGTATACCTATGCCCACACCATTTCTACTTATGGAATAATAAAATTATAATTTCCACATACTAGGATTCTCTTTACTTTTCTTGAGCGTGGGAGACAACATACCTTCTTCTTCAAAGAAGCAAGTAAGTGCCAAGCCTAGTTTCATAAGCTTCAAGATCTTGAGCATATGGATCAAATTTTTGGTGCATTTCCACCCCTCATCTAGCACTAAGTTAGGGATAGGAGGAAGAATAGGCTAATTTTCAACAACTTTATCTTGGATTTCTTAGATTAGGCAGTTAACTTGGAGAGGGGATATATTATATGAATCAATATGATAGGAAAATATAGGCTTAGCTTGTATGGTAAATCAGGTACCATACCTTATCTTGAGTAACATATGGGACCAATCGAAGACAAGTAACCACCCACTTTGGTAGTAAACTCTCTTGTGCAGGACACAGAGAAAACAAAGGAGGTACATCAATGATTGACACATCTTGAGTTATGGTTAGGCTTGGAAATGCGGGGAGGGTTAAGTTAAGATATTTGATGACTCCTAAGGTTGTAATAATTGATCCATCATGTTGCAAGACTACTTTGGAAAAAGGGTTGCACTCGAGACCTATAACATCAACTATTTTTTTTGGCATGCAAGAAGTACTAGCATCTGATTCAATCATGCAATTATGCATAAGGTGTTTTCCTAAGATGAAGGACATATAGAAGGGTGGGTTTTTAACAAAATTACCTACTTTATTCTTTACTTCTTGAAAGATATTAATAGAAGCATGTGGTTTTGGACAACTGGATCAACGCGTGTAAGTTGGGCCAAATCTTCATGCAACAGTCATCTTTGAGATTGGATGGCTAGGGCATCCCACATTGTGACATTCACATTTATATTTTTCATCTGGTCCATAATGTTGAATGGGAGGCCAATTGACTTGTGTATTTGGGGTATAACAACATATTTTATTGGTTTTCAGATGTAGAGGTAGGGGCCTTAGCTGAAATAGAGGCTTGCCCTATCAAAGAAGGGGCATGTGCTACTTTAAGAGGAGCATTACGTGGAGCCTTGTATGAAGGAATTTATGTGATTTTCCTATTAGATGGCTTAGTTACATCTTTTTTTTTCTTTTGAGGATCGACCTATGTGATAGGAACTGAAGTTTTGCACCTAAATCCAACATTATATTTTTGAACCTTGTGTTGTCGGCAACTTCAAACATGCGGTTTGTTTGAGATATCCACAACTTGATTAATTACACAAAATTCCTCGGTGCAAAGAACATCGATTTTCCTCTTGGGAGCTTCTTCTTTGTCCTATTTTTATACTTGAGTTGTGCTAGTGGAAGGATCATAGTTAGAATAATTTTGAATCATGTAGGCCTACATGCACATGGTATTGGTGCAGTGATATTGGTTATGAGGCATGTTGCAAGGGAAGCACCATTCAGACTATTGAGCCATGTTATTCTAAACTGGAATTAGTGCTTGAGTTGTACTAGACACTAGAAGAGATTATGCGGGAGGTATAACTTGCAAGGGAAGATGTGTATTAACGTGTTATCTACCATTTGATTGGTTCTGCGCATATCTTTGGTTTCCATATTGTTTTTACCAGTCCGATTAATTTGGATATGCACCTTATTAGAATTGGTTTTGAAATATTGTGCCTACTACTTCTCCAAATATATAACCTTTTTGGACAAGTTTCTAATCACGGTCTTCAATTCTTCATCTTCTTTATGTTGTATGGGAGAGTAAGATTTAGATGCAACTAGTTGGGTGCTCTATTGAGGAATAGGAGAAACAAAAGGTTAGGGTGCTTAAGAAATTTTTGGGAATGAGGGTGTGGTTAATCTAGGAGCTATCTTTCTTACCGAATGAAACTATTTAATGCCCTTATTGCAATATTGTAAGCTGTGGGTAAGGTTCTAACTCTCATGGATTGAATCATGGTTGAGATGTCACTATTTAGAGCCCTTAGATAATACAAAAAATCATGTTGGGTTGTATTTCTTACCACTTGATTAATTCTATCCAAAGTCTTACGGAATCTAATATTAAGATTAGTCATTTTCTCATTAGGTGCCTTCTTTATAGTAGTTAGTTGCTCCACTAAAGATAGGTGATCGACTTGTCTTCAAAATAACTACACGAGTTCTACCAAGATTGTCCTAGGTAGTAGTAGATGTAGGTCTCAAACCTCGGTACCATTGGAGTGCTTTTCCTTTGAATGAGAATGCAAGAATATTTACTACTACATCATCATGCGTGATCAAATAGACATAGAAAATGTTTTATACATCTTGGATACACTAAAACAGGTGACTTGATTCTCACCGTTGGAGTATGGAATACTTTTGAACTCGACTACTAGCATATCATGTTACGTGTTCAAAACTAGAGGACTTCGCTGTGAAATTGGTAAAATTCCTCGGAGGAGGAGGTGGTTGGAGTGCCATTATAGGGCACACATGTCTACTTGTGATGAGGAGTTTAATGCACGTGATGTCTTTGGAGATGGATATGCACGCGTGGGTCTTCTATTATGTACTTCCCTTAAAGATAGCTGGAGGTACTCAAAAGACTCTTCACCTGCTACATTTTTCTTGTGTGCACTCTTCTCATGAAAGGTGCTCAAGACTGTTGAAAATAAAATATTTGGAAGTGTTGGGAGTCACCAGATGTGTTGAAATGAGCCTCTAAAGGTTGGAAATCACTAAGTCAAACCAAAACTTAGCAATGTGAAATTTGAGATTTCAATGTTGGTCCCACCGGGAATGCCAGAAATAGTGTGTTCCTTAAACTTGTACGCATGTCTCAGATCTAGAAGAGCCAAGTATTTAAGTCAACAATGGAACTATCTCCAAGTGTGGGACCTTGTGCACTTGAGACAGTCCTTCAGAGAAGGTCGGTTCCTCTATCTATTTCTATTGCTACTTCTACTCCTAATGTTAGAAGGGGAAACCTAAGATAATAATACAAAGGGAGTAGGGATAGAAAGATAACATAAAAAACTACACTAAGGAAGGTGATAACACTAGAAAAAGAGGGATGAACACTATTTGTTTTAAGTGAAAATGAAGGGAAAGGAATTAAGGGAGACTAGGAATGTGTAACACGGACCAGAATGCATCTACACAATCAGTTTCATGAAACACAACAATAAAATGGAGCTGGAAGGGACTTAGAATGACACACCAAGAACACAATGCAAGAGAAAGGAAAGAAAGAAGAATAAAAATAGGTTAAGGCATAGAATAGCCACAAAACAATGCTTTTATTACTTCCAGAAATGCCTGATTTACAATAGTGCAAGAGGTCGATATCCACGAGTAAGAGTGTTTCGCATGGTTTTAACCTTGGTTATCTTGATGGATTCAAGAGGTAATGATCGGGCTTGACCTCAGTATGGAGGGGTTTCTGGGGTACCCGTTGATGTTGATTATGTTTTTTTCTTTGTGCACCATTTTTAAAACAATGGATCATAAGGCTTATTTGCTTGCAAACATATTCTTGTAACAAAGCTTTTGAATCACATTAAGATAATATCATGACTTAAGAAATATTCAAACTCTTATTAGTACTTAAGATCATGCTTACAAAATTGATATAATAAAGTGTGATTATCACTTATTTAATACATATATGATCAGCATGGATTCATGATTTATAGACACAAATCAAATTCCTGATCTATGTAGATATTTTAGATGTGTTGGAGGATATGGAACCAACAGTTTTCTTCTTTCCTCGGTGAAGTTGGAATCGGTAATTGAGATGTAGTCTTCAAAAAGAAGTCAAAATCTTCTTCCTGAGTGTCATACAGGTGGGTGAATGTGGAATATGAACTGGATATGTTGATGTTGCTGATAGAATTGGAATCGAGAGGTAGTATGGTAGTCCTCGTCTAAATGTTCGAGACCGGTCTCGTATTGTCATTCGTACTTAGCAAGATCCTCCTAGAGCCTTAATGCTTCATCGTATGCCTCTCAAAAGGTATCATTGGCTTCCCGAATGCATTGTGTTGCAGCAAAAATGGCCTCTAAGTGATCAAATGGAGCTGCTTGGATCACACAAAGTTCAAGGTCATGAAGCAAGTTGTATTTCTCCCAATACAATGGATGGTGAACAATAGGAAAAGAGTCAGCTGTGGGAAAGTTAGATCCTCCTAAAGCCATCTGAAGTCATCATGCTAGATAGAGGATCAATAGATAACAAGAAACAATACATTTTAGTTAAGTTTTTAGCTTAAAATGATGAAAAATCAATAGAAATACAACAATCACTTTGGCGATTAAGAGGAATCGTTGGTGATCAAGGGAATCGTTGATGATTACTATAAAAATAGAGTTTTTTGTTTAAAAGTCTAAACTAATGAATCGAGACATTGTTTTGGAAAAATAAAATATTATTAACCATATAAAAGATATTCAAGAAATAATACACTGTTTCTAGTGCCTAAGAAAAGTTAAAATACTTTTTGAGCTTGTGGAGTGTGTTGGTGAATGGAAGAGTAGAGGAAGGTGGCTTGAGGACTAAAATTATCAATCGACGATAATCTTGGCATTAGTTGAGTAGTGTGACATTGAGAAATGTCACGATGAAGTGCCTAGATGCTTGATGTATTGAGATTGTGACAAATTAGACCTGTAGAGCTTCAGAATTCGTCCCCAAATGAGGTTTGCAAACCAATATATATATATATATATATATATATATATATATATATATATATATATATATATATGCTTTGGCGATCGAGCAAATCGCCAGAGATATCGGGAAATCCATTTTGGTTAGGAAATCAAATGATTTCCTTCCATTTTCAACTCAAAATAATCCATTTTGAAGTGATGAGGATGAGGGATGGTTAAAAAATCTCAAACTAAGTTTATTAGGATGAGGGGACTTACTTTTTAGATGATTCAACTAGTTAAAAGGCTAGTTAGTTAGGGAATAGGTTAGTGCTTTTTAGGAAGTGATTTTAGAAGTGGTTTGGGTGGTTAGTGAGGTGTCCAAGTTAACTCAATGAGGTGTGAGAGTGAGGTGTGAGGGGATAATAAGTAATTTAATTATTTTAATTGAATAATTATTTTAGATTTTAGAGATATGATGGGTCATAAATGAATTAATTAATAAAAAAGGGTGAGATAGTGGGATGTCACAAATATGTTGCCTTTAGTCATGAGTGTGTTTGAGCTTGAGGGGAGGTGTAGATTTTTGGTGTCTACATTTTTGTCTTTTTGTCCACTTGATGTTTTTGAAAAATTGCTAGACAAAAATAATAGTTGTGTCATCATGGGTGAATTCATTGTAGCACAATACAAGGAGTACCAGTGTGTTTTCGTTTCAAAAGGACTTTCCTTAATCGTAGAGGATGCAAGACAAAATGTTGGGCAATGAAATGTCATGTTGGTAAAAGGGCTTACTACCGTGGTCATATGATTCTTACTAGGTAGTGTAGGGAAGAACCAAGTGATGGGGGCCAAAGGGCTCGTCTCCCATAGATGAATGGTAATTCCCAAATTCTAAATATGTCACTTTTTATGAGTTTGGAAGGCTAGAATCCTTTGAAAACATGGCAAAATTGTGCAAGACTTGAAAAATATTATGTTTTTGTAGGAAAATGTGGATGAGGATCCACATACAGAGTAATCGCTAGTGATTAAGGCCAATCACTGGTGATTGAGGTAATCGCTGGCGATTTCCTTGTGTGGAAAATGGGTTATATATAACCCACCATTTTTGCATTTATTATTATTGATTTTATAATTGTTTGTGAATTTTTTTGTTTCACGGTGTGTTTGAATGGTTTGATTGAGAGAGATGGCGACCATGAGCAAGAAGAGGAATCCCATACAAAGAGGTAAATTCCAAACTTCAAGCTTGTTAGTTTTGTTGTAATTCTTTATTTTAGTTTTTTGGTAATTTGGATGCATCTTGAGAGTGATTTGAGTGTTTAATAGGTGATTCAATGAATTCTTTGGTGATTGATGCGAGATCACCAATGATTTATGTGAATCGTTGACGATTTAAATTTTTTTGTTAAATGTTTGTGCTTTTTTATTATTTTGCTAACTATTCGACTTATGTAATGATTTTTCTTCATTTATTATATCACCATGATGATACTAATGTTTTGTTTTGTGTGTTTGTGATTTGCGGGTGAATGCGAAGCTCACCATTAGGGACCACATCCCCTCGTTTTTAGATGAACTCAGGGAGGATTTAATCAATAATGATTGGGATCACTTAGAGGCTAGTGGGTTTTATGGGGATGAGGTATTACAGGTAGATTCACAGATGTCATAGTCTTATTCTTTCTTTACTTGAGAGGTGGAATCCTTCCACCAACACTTTTGGTTGCCCACTGGAGAGATGAGCATTAATTTAGAGGATGTTCATTGGATCACAAGGTTTCCAGTTAGGGGGCAACCCATTTATTGCATTTCAGATACAAAGAGGGATGATACCATGCAGAGGTTGTATGGGGATGACTCTCGAGTGTACAATATGCATCATGAGCCTTTTATTATCAGACTTTGTATGATTCCAAGAATGATTGTTTTCCTCAAATGACCATGATGATGATGGGTATTTCTTGTTTTGCCTTACCTGATTCAAGAGGGGGAGGTTCCCATGGATGATGACAGGGGTGGTTGCAGAGATGATGGAGCATCATATTGTATTCAAGTGGGCCCCCACTTTACTTGCACATACATATAGAGATTTGTGGGCTTGGACAACCCACAAGAGATATGGCATTGATGTTGGTTTCTTGTTACAGTGTTGGGCCCATGAGCATATTGCTAATGCTCATCCACTATGGCTTTCAAGTGCTAATGATGCGAGGTACCTAGGTTTTATGAGATGGAGTGCCAGTCTTTGGAGGGCCAAGAAGGCCAAGGGGCCTACCTACTACCGAGACTTGATATCAGGATTGCAGGTTGGAGATGTTATATGGCCACCATATGTTGAATTCTCGATTGGCATAAGTTATCATATAATCTGTAGAGTTTATAGCAAGATATGTGGGTGCAGGGTAGGAGAGCTGAGGAAGATGAGCTAATGAGGTTTGATCGAGATCAAGTGGCAATTTTTCATGATTCAAGTATATACTCGAGGATTTGATTGTTTATAGATGGGAGGAGGGAGATACATAGACCTTGCAGGCCATTTGTAGTAGGTCTTACTACTATTGTTGATCGTGTGGGGGATACGATTCTCAATGAGGATGGTGGCTTAGTTCCCCTTGATGACACGGGGATTAGTGCAAATTTTTGTGCATGGTGGGCTTGTTATTTGAGAGTATTTAAGAGGACCTAAGCATCGGAGAGGGTCACATAGGTAGTTCATCATGCGCGTGCTTGGGAAGAGGGAAGAGAGAAAGAACCTAGAGAGGAGGAGAGATCGAGGGAGGTGATGATTTATCTACAACAAAGTGATGACAGACTAACAAGAGAGATACTACTCGGAGTGAGAGGGATGACCTTTTTGGCATTTGGGATGCACTCATCACTAATCATGATGGCTTGATTATAGAGTGCGTCATGTGTAGGTCTAACTTATACTTGTCTCTAATGATAGAGATAGGTAGAAGAGCTAGAGGGATACATTGAGGAAGGCCTTAGGGATTACGGACCTTTAGTATCAAGTGAAATTTTTTTGGCCATGGCACATTAGAAAGAAGGATCCTCGGCGTGTGGGATAGTCTCTGCTGCTCATTTTGAGGCTATGAGAGAAGAGTGAGATTATTATGTGAAAATGATTACCTGGGGCATATTAAGATACAACTCTTTATGCTGATCATGTAACGAGGCCAGGACGTTTCATGGTAGTAGAGAGACCTAGGGATAGTACGGTGAGTGTAGCTCATCCACATCAGTGACCATCAAGAGGTGGAGGTGGTGATGGTGTGGGTGGAGTTGGAGGTGGTACAACATATGAAGCTCTTGCTCCAGGAGGAGGAGTAGGTGATAGTACCTTTGTTGGAGGTGTGGAGTTCATGATGTGACATTATAGGATCATGGAATCCCTTTTTATATGTATGAAATACTTTACGAGACATTTTATATATAATTATGTTATTGATTCCAGATAGATAGGCTCATAGAAGCCCTCTTTGTGAGACATTTTAGATATGAAAGTGTTTTTATCTATATTGACATGATTTATTTTGATACGTGGTTGTGAGACTTTGATGAGACAGTTTATATATATGATGATGTTGTTGATTTATATAGTGATGTTGACTTTGTGTGAATGGATTCATGATCATTTGTATGTAGGATTTTATTCATGATGATGATGTATATATTTTCTAATTTATTTTGGTATCTATATGTATTAGATGCATGCTCTAATTATGATTTTGTAAAGGACTATGGCCGTAGTAAGTATGTTTAAAAATCCAAAATGTAATCATAATGAAAATGAAGAACAAGTGGAAAGAACATCCCTCTAATTTTCTTCATCACATATTAGGGGTCTTAATAGGATTTGCACTTGTAGCCTTTTAAAAATCTAAATGAGACTGTCATTGGATAGTTTAGGGATTATGATGGATTGAAAAGAAAGTACTTTTGTGACAATGATAGGAAACATATGGATGTATGCCATTGTAGGGGGAGGTTCTCCTTTTTTACGAGTTCATAGGAATAAATGCCCCAACTTTTACAATAATATTTTTTAAAACAAACTGATCAATGCGGGAAGTTTGCTTATGGGAAAGTTGATCAATGCGGGAAGATTTCCTGGATGCTTTGTATTTTGAAGGTTGATCAATGCAGGAAGCCTTATATATAAGTAGCCATCCTTTGAGGGTATGGTCTACATTTTTTTATTTGATTGGAATGTCGTCCTTCATGGGATCGGTCCATGATTTTTGATAGGTAGTTATCCTTTGAGGGATTAGTCTACTTTTTATCTTTGATGATAAATTTTTAAATAGTTATCCTTCAAGGATCAATCTATTGTTTTTGAATTTGATAGGAAGCATCCATAGATTTTTTTTTCTTGAATTTTCTTTGAGCTGAGGAAAGACCCTAATAAACCACTTACTAAGGAGGGGATAAATTTATAGGAGACCTACATCCATATGCCCTATGTAATAATGATAGGAAGGAGTGATGGAATGGATTCTAAGATTTGTGTGATAAAGGGAGAATGTTCAATCAAAAATTGTTGTCATGATAATCAATCATTTAATAGTAGAAAGGCCACAAGTGAAAAGCATTTAGGGGTTCTGCCTCAGGTTCCCCTTCAAGAGAAGTGAGATGATATGCCCCTGACCCATACTTATGAGTGATAATATATGGACCAATCTAGTTGGGGAAAACTTTTCACGTTTACTTCATTCTAATGTAGTTAAATTTTGATTTTCCTTAAGTACAAGGTCGCTAATATTAAAGTTACGCTCCTTGATATGTTTTTGTATGCTTTATTAATGCATTGTTGATAGACCTAGTGATGTTCAAGAGCTGTTAGATGTTTTTCATCTAATAATTCAAGTTGTGCTAGGTGATTTTGATGGTAATCCTCATCAAGAATGAAGTCTTTTAGAGATACATGAAGTGATGGAATTTGAATTTCTAGGGGTATGATGGCTTCAGATCCATAAATGAGTGAGTAGGACATAGCACCAGTAGGTGTATGGATACTGGTTCGATAATCCCAAAGAGTGAATGGGATCTGAGTGTGCCAATTCTTGCCTATGATATTTATAGTTTTCATAAATAATTTATTCAAGGTGTTTTGTTGGAGGCTTCATCTTGTCTATTTGCTTGGGGGTAGTATGGTGATGAGTGTAGTCATTTTTATACCCTAAGAAAAAAATCTAATCATATGTGTGTCATCCTATCACCCAACGGGCGAGCGCTCACCTAAGGAATGCGTGGGCGCCAAACCCCTCCTTTATGTAAGTCTTGTGAGAATACATCATCTATGACAAATACTTAAGTGTAAAAGGATGGAAAAGAATGATGCATCATTCGAGAACTTAGGATGAGTTATCATATCAATTTATATGTAAAAGAGAAATATCAAACAACATATGGGACTGATTCATACACAAAGGAGATGAACTAGGATTATTCTCATGAACACATATATGCTTAAAAAAAAACCTTATATTCATATTCATGAGTTCAATAACCACATTACATTCATTGATGCCATAACATACCCGTATAATAATGTAGAGAAAGGTGTAGACACCAAAATTGGGTCGCACTCCCTCGGTTCCTAGTCAAATAATCGGCTCAAACATACTCACCTAACCATGGCCCCTTCCACCCACACATCATTAGAAATTTAAATAATTAAATTAAATTATATATATATATATATATATCCTCAAAATATTTATTATCTAATCATCTTAATTTCTATCCCACCACATCACCTAGACACCTCATCAGCCACCTCACCCTAGACCTATTCTTGGGATGTTTCCATAACTAACAATAACTAAGTCGTACTTGCCTTAATGAGCTAATATTTGTTCTAACCCTAAAATCTCTCTAACCACATTCCCGCTAATTAGAAGGGAATTTTCCATTCTAATCCGTAAGAACAAACTAACTCGGGCGAAGAAATTAGAAAGATCTATCCATTTTAGTAAACCTAGGATTCTTACCTTAAATGATGCCGGTTAGACCTAAAGCGATGCCATCAACCCGGAACCATCATCGGTTACCATTTATTCACCTAAGCAACCTTGTCTTTGGGTTGGAAAATTATGAGAGTAGGAGGAGGAAAATCGAGCTACATGTAAGTGGAACTATCATCCTTTCATGTATTGAGACATCCAAAGACACTGGCACCATGACAGATCCAAGAGCATTTGCACTCATGGGTGGATTCCAGGAAAACTCGTGGCACCAAACACCATACTTTTGATCAATTTCCATCACCATTAAACCATCAATCCTACATCAAATAGTAAGTATACCTTCTACCAACCTAGTGTTTCACCTTATTCTAGATGCATTTCTTCGAATGTTGATGAAAAAATAAGGGTAAAGGGCTAGGAGGAATACTGTTGAAATGCTAGTTGTAGGTTGTTGTGCGTGTATGACTTCTAGATCCACAAACTGATCATGAGAGCTTCCTTTTTGCTTGGAGGAACTACCGAAATGGAATATAAGACCACCAAATAACAATTATACAAAGAGTATATGCAAAGGACTTCTAGCGTGTAGATATGAGAAGTGTGATACTTCCTAGATGGCTGCCAATCCACCGTTAAAACAACTTATGCTAAAAATAAAGGAAATCCCTCTGTAGTTAAAATGATTTAGGTATCTCATTCATTTACAATAAGCAAATTCATTCATAACGAGCTAAGTTATAATTGACTTTGAAGGTCAAGGTCACTTTGTCAGTGGTACCTGCTTGGTTAGGGTGAGGTCTAGGTAGTTTTGGGTATTTGGTGGAGGTTTGGAATCTCTGTTCTTGGTTTTGGTAAAAGACACAGAGATCGTACGCTGGTTTAGTATGACCGGTGTTAGTTTAGGTTAACCATCGATGGTTATGGGTAATCGTGGTGTGAGTATGGTCGAGGTATAGGAAACTCAATAAAAACTTAGCAAGGTGATAGATTCGGTGCTAGGTGAGAATGATAGGAAATGACAAGGTTCATGTGGGTCTTAGGTATACACAGGAATGATGAAAGTCTGGATATGGGTAGTTCAATGGTGTGGGTAAAGGGATGGTCAAGTTTGCATGGAGGTAAAATGGTGGGGAATGGGAATGGGAGAAGAAACTAACAACAGGAGTAAAAGGATCTGCTCAAATGATAATGAACCAGTGCAGGTTAACAAAATTTACTATTTGTACAAGCTTGATGTCAGTTGGAAATGGTGGATGATCAAATGGAAGGAACTTGGTGTGGTGTTGGTGCTTCCCTGGATGCTCTGTGAAGACAAATGGCTCTGTGGTTACTTCAGTCTTTGTTTATGGATGTTCTAATGCATGTATGGATCTTGGTTTTACTTGCATGCATCTCTGGTTTCAAATCACTTGTTCTCGAATATGTATCAACCTCTCAACAATGTGCCAACCCCTGAAATAAGGTTGTTTTTGGGGTTAAATGGTAACCGATGGTGGTTCAAGCTTAACCGGTGGCGGTTTAGGTAAGCTGGTGTTGGTTAGGGTGGGATTTCCTTGTTTTACTAAACTAGGTAGATCCCCTTGATTTTTGGGATCTCGTTCATTTTTCTCCGTGGATTAAAATGGAAGCTTCCTTCTAACATGTGGGAATATGGTTAGAGGGAATGTAGGCTTTGATTTTTAGGGTTTGGGTAGGTCTTAGTTAGTTATGGCAACATACTAAGAATAGGTCTTAGGGTGAGGTGGATATGTGGGCATTATCCCAATTAGGATATTTAAATAATAAATATTGTGAGATAATGAATTAATTTAATTAAATTAATATTAGAGTGGGATGAAAGGGGCCATGATTAGGTGGATGTGTTCAAGGTGTTTATTTGTCGAACGACCAAGGGGAGTGTTACCCAATTTTAGTGTCTACATTTTACCCCTTTTTATTGTGTAGCTTGTATTGGTAAGTGATGCTTTGACAAAAATAAGATGTGGTTGCCCCATGTGTGGGTGAAGGTGATCCCCCTCAAACTAGGAACTGATGAGGTAGCAGGTGGAATCGGTAAGTGGTTTGATAAAAGGTGAATGTAATGAAGAAGAAGTGGGGTAGTGGGTAAAAAGGGAAAAAGTTCCACTCGGGTAATCCAGGTAATGGGTTAGGGTCAAAGGTAGTAATAGTCAAACACACGCACACGTATAAATTACAGCATGGTACCAAGTTGAAGAGTAGGCAAACTCTACATTTTCTAAGGTTGATAGGCTTATCCAAACAAGGTTGAGGTGATTCCGGTATCCAAGGTATAGGATATGGTCAAGAAACATGACATAGGTCAGGTGAAGGAACGTTTAGGTATGTTCCAGTATACCAAGGGTAGGGTCGGGATAAGCATCACGACAAAAAGGCAAGGTAAGGTCATGATGCAAATCAACACAGTAATGATGCCATAAGGTTTAACGAACACATGGGGTCAAAGGTCACTAGTGATGTTCCTAGTCTAAGTATATAGGTCACGACATATGTAGGGCTGAGGTATGAGAAAAATAAGGAGTCCTCGAATGATGACAAGGTGGGGGTAAATGATAAGGTCAAGAGGATACAGTGAAGTGTCCAAGTGAGGTGTGGGTGAGGTAAAAAAGGATTTAGGTCAAAAATTGGGGGTAGGGGGTAGTAGAAATACTAAGCAGTATAACCGATGGCGGTCAAGATGGATCAACCATGGTAATCTAAGGCACAAGACCGATGTCGTTCAAGGTGAAACCATCACCAGTCAAGTCAGGTAGGTTATAAAAATAAAAATGTCCGCATTTGTCAAATCATTTGTCTTTTAGTGATTGGGAAAACAACAAAGAGATAGAGAAAAAGAGGAAAGTGAAAGAGTAAAAGCGAGGAGGCCGAGTTGGTGAGCCATGTGGTGGTGAGAGTTGGTTAATAGGTGGATCTGCTGAGGCTAGGTGAATCGATCTAATTGGTTTGAGTGATTGGAGAGTGAGTAGTCATTTGGTGATGGAAGAGGCGGGAGAGGGATTAGGGGGATCACTAGTGCGGTAGCGCAGAGGTGCCACCATACTGAGATGATAGCACGATGGGGTAGGATTTAATCCCACATGTGTTTTATTTATTGGATTGAATTTAAAGGTTAGGTGGGTAAAAATGGTTTTTTATTTTTGGGGGAAAATAAATTTTGAATTATGGGAGGGAAATCTAGTAAAATAGGAGTGGGGAGGGAGGGGATTAAGTGAAGTAGGGGTAGGGAAGAATGTAGGAGGGATTTGAGTAGGATTGGGTGGGTAGAAGGGAGGAAAAAGGGAATTTAAAGCAAAAAAGGGGGTTGGGCATCGTGGGTTTTTGACGTGACAATGACCAACATTGGTTGGAGGGTAGCCGATGTCGGTGCTAGTGTGCCAGTATCAGTCACAAAGTAGGTGACCGATGCCGGTTGAAGGGGACCGAGGTCGGTTAGGGCCAACCGTACCATTGTATTTGGAGAAAAAGGGGGCCAAAAGGTTCCCGAGATTAGATGGGTGAGATAGATAGAGGTGAGGAAAGAGGTTTAGGTGAAAATCATAATATAGGTAAGGGATAAAAATAGGTAAGGGTAGACTTGTTAGGGAAAAAAAGTATAGATATGTGGAAAAATAGGAAAGGTCGGGGAGCGAGTTAAAAAAGCAAGTGAGGGATCGGGGTGTGTGTAAATAGGTAAGGTGATATTGGGTTGGGTAGGTGTAGGGTAGGTAAGTCGGTTGGTTAGGGTTGGGTTGGGGTTAGTTGGTTTGGGGTGGAGGGTAGGCCAGGATAAACGGGTGAGTAGCGAAGTAAAAGAGGTAGGGTAATGGGTATGGGTATGGGTGAATGTAGATATGGTCTTGTTTTAATAATGTGATTGATTTGTTGGATGTAGGTGAGAGATCAGCTTAGGATGCGAGATAGGGTGCCACCCCTGCTCGTGACAATTTGTGATGTGGTGACACCCAAGGAGTTGCGGCATGTGGAGGAGGTGGGCCTGAGTGGGGTCCGACGCTACCGATGTGTAGTCGGTAGCCAAGTCTCGAAGGTCACTCTCATCAATAGATGGGATGCCGCGACCAACACATTCCACCTACCAATGGGTGAGATGACAGTCACCCTGGAGGATGTGTTCAAGATCCTGCGATTACCCATATTGGGGACGCATGTATATTCGATCTCCTCATAGGCGTTTGAGTTGTTGATGTTGATAGTATATTCCATAACACCATCCTTAGCTATGGAGAGATGTACCTAGCCCATCCAGAGGAGATGAGGCTAGTAGTATTACTGATGGAGGTAATCTGCTATTTTGTCTTGCTTAGGATGCGAGAGGGTGGGAGATTCCTATGATCCTTGATGGGTGTGCTACATGACATGATGATGGAGAGGACCTGATTTTCCTAGGAACTAGCCTTCCTAGTATAACTATATAGAGAGCTATGGGCATATGGGTGGCTCCATGAGTTCGGTTTATGTTGCACTTTCTTTCATTACACTCTGTTGGGCCAATGAACACATTCTGTGTGCTTCTAATGAGTATGGCCCAGGAAGATTCTTTGGAGCTAGGTTTTGTGCGGGTGGGAGTGCAGGTGATGGGTGCATGTTATTGGAGATTGGAAATTAGTCAAGGCTACACATGATGTAGCGCATTACCAAAGTGGCTATTGGAGGGATTTTCTAGGGTAGATATTATATGGAGACCCCATGTGGGTTATACCTCATATAGACAGATGGTTGAGGAGTTAACTGAGCCTTCATCTACTCGAGATGGATAGAGAGGGCACTTGTGTGCGGGAGATTCTTGTAACATCTCCATTTTAGAACAATAGAACAAGAATTTTTTTATTTTTTTGATAAATGCTTCCTAGTTCTAAATACATAATTTAGAACTCACAAATCAAAACAACCATTCTTATAACAGATAACCATATGCTGCTGTAATGACTCGGAGTACCTCCGATCTATTCATGAGTATCAAGAGTTGGCGTTTTTATTTTAACACATCACTCTTGCGGTTCTCTTCCCTAATCTGGGATTGAAATGCTCTGTCCACGGAACCTATCTGAATAATTGTTACCATTATTCATCGGCATCTCGTCCCTTAGACTAGGTGACATAGGACAACGCAATCAGCATCTTGTGATACTTTGGCCAAAGATTTGAAACATACTGCTTATGTCTCGTATCCCTTGGCGGCATACTCGTCAATCTGGAATACGTCCTTCACCCCATTCCTGTGTTATGTAGAATGTCTTATATTGACTTCTGTCAATCTCTCCTGCCCCAAGTTATTCACTCAGGAATGGATTAGTAATATGACAACGTTATAGGGATGCTCCGAGGACTAGGGATACGCTGACATACTGGGTCAACCCTAGTTAACCCAGTGTGTCAAGATACCCTGAGTCTCCTGGGGCAGCCTTATAACATGACCACGTTCCTAATCAGTCCTAGAGTAAAACTTGTTTGAGTTTAAGGTGTAAATCTTAATGATCAATGCAAAGGGTGTCGCCATAAGTCACTTGCATTGTTGTATCTTCGAGAAGATCCTAATCTTCTCAAAGGTACAACCCTGCAGTTGACTTGTGCCATCAACCTTCAAATCCACCTCGAAAAGATCTACTTATTTATAAGGTGTTACATATGTTGAGTTAAAGTTATACTTTAAGACGCTCCTTTTAGGGTAGTCTTTTCCCAACCCCTGGGTTCCTCACCTTAGAATTACCTTTCTTAATAAAACCCATTTCACAAAGAGAAGTTATTAAGAATTGAGGTCCCATCAAGGAGTTCATTGAAAAACAGAAATCTAAATCAACAAAACTGGGCAATAGCCCTTAATCTTCACATAAGGTTGCTAACCATACCCTTTTTGGTTTATATCAGTTCTCATAACTAAAATATATCTTACTTATTAGTATTTAGATATAGTGATTAAAAATCCAATTAAACGTTGTCTTGACTTAGATCAAGACTAGGAAGTAATAATTTATTCAGCCCGTTTAGCTTCCTGTTGAGGTTTATTTTAACCTTAGCTTCTCGAAAGACAGTGATCTAAATTCCAATTTAGCTTTAGATAGAACATAACAGAACTACTAAACATACACAAGTATTCAGTCACATAATCTTTGCAAAGCTTACTTAGAGAATCCCAAATGTCTCCAAGGTATACAATAATAACAATGCTCTTAAAATCATTCGAACCGAAGAAGTTCAATCCATCAAGATACGAATGCAAACACATACGTAACAAATACCTCATTTCATTCATTTCTAAGCTAATCAAATACATTTTATGCATTCAGCATATTTGATACAATACTCAATAGCAAAAGAACATCTTTCTTCAAGTAGTACATTTAGAGAATCAAATTGGAATTCATCATAAAACCAAATTAAACAATCTAAACATCACATCAGATCTACGTGTCTTTACCACTTACGGCAACCATCTGCAAAAATTGTCAACACAGGTCAGTTCGGTGAACTGAGCATGATAAACACTAATTCTTAAAACAATTGCAATCCACCAATTGTTCTCATTAAACAACCTATTTATATGAAATCATTTCTTCACATACCAAACTTAAATCAGGCTAATCAGCCTATATGTTAGAGACTAAGAACATATGAATACAACCATTCTAAAGACAGCAAAACTCCTACAAGATTGTTTCTAACAATTTCTCAAAGGTAGTTAAAACATTCAACAAGCTCACTGTCTTAATTCTTTTATCATCATAACACATTTCAATGGTATTGACAAGTATACCCATTTATACAGCAACACACATTTTATACCAGTCTCTCCATACAATACCACACTTTATTCTTGTTATGCCCTTACCGTAGAGATCGCAAAAGGATGCAAGAAGAAAGCACACAAGTTTTATTATCTAGGAGAGAGAGAGAATTTTCCTATTTAACTTGTTTATACATCAACATATAAATTATAGTCTAGAAGAAAGAAACAGAGTCCATCAGAATCCTAAGTCAATAACATTTTGAACTGTATCTTGATTCCTTTAGATTAATGCAAATACATTTACGCATGTGACTAAACGGTCGAGATTACAAGAATAACTACAGGCCCATCTAAATCCAAATATAAAAGTCACCCGTAGCTACTAAGCGATTCAAGAGCTCTCGCGCCAAGCAACAGTAAGTAATCCAACCATAACAGACTCAACAATTATTTTTTTATAACATTCAACAACATGAATATACCCATCGCTATTGTTTAACATAGCATAGCTAGGAGCTTTTATCACAGTCAGCCACGAGACCAGATAACACTTAAAAAAATGACGTTCCATATGCAAATACAACGATATTCATACTACGTCTAAACACAAACATGCACAGCTTCATTCAACTGAATCTAATCTCTATGAATGTACAACAAGGACTTTACAGAAGTCGCATCCATTACATAAGCTCATCCAAGTTTTAACCTAAGTAGAGCCATCCCGCAAACACATCAGGGCTACAACAGGAGTCGAGTTCCCATGGAATTTCTGTAAGGGCTCCAACGGAGTCGTATCCCATAAGAACTCACAACCTGGGTTAAGATTAAAGTCGAATTCGTACGAAAACAATCAAGACTCCAACTGAATCAAACCAACAGTCTACACAACTAAACTTCTTCAGAAGTCGTATACAAGATACATATTAAGGATTCCATAGAATCAATGTCAATAAGTATTCACAGCTGAGCTTATACAGAAGTCGAAAACACTATTTACATTTCAAGGACTCCAACAGTGTCAATACCAACCGTATTCACAACTAAGCAACAATATTCAAAACCAGGGCTTTGATTGAAGTCAAATTCATACGACAACAATTCAAGGACTCCAACAGACTCAAAACCAATGAGTATCCACAACAAGCTTCCGCAGAAGTCAATAACATACTACCCATTTCAAGGATTCCAATAGTATGCACAAAGAAACTACTACAGAAGTTAAAAACATAAGTTACGTTTCAAGGATTCAAAAGGAGTCGAAACCATATAGCATTCTCAACTAAACTTCTACGAAGTCGATTACAAGATACATATTAAGGATTCCAATAGAATCAATATCAATAAGTATTCCTTCTACAGAAGTCGAAACACTAGTTACATTCCAAGGACTCCAACTGAGTCAATATCAACAGTATTCCTTGCAAACTTTCGACGGATTTTATCCCAAAAATTGCAAACACAGTGAGGACTTCTACAATAGTCACAATCAAGTAGAATAATCACAACAAGCATTCCCAACAGAAGAACTTCAAGTATTCACAGCAAGAATAAACAGGGTTCAATCAACAATAAGAGCACAGCCGGTCTTTAATCCAAATGAATCCAAAAGGAAGAATAAATACAGTAACCATTCCATCAAGGTCTTCGAAAAACCCAAGATTCATAATTCCACAGGAAAAGAAGAACCAAAACATTGCTTCAAACCAACTGAACTGAAATCACCTGAACAGAGTTGTTTTAATGAAAGCATTTGAAGTAAAGCAAGATTTTTAAAAGTCAGGGCCTATCATGCCTGGTAATGTCACTTTAAAAATCCGAAGAAGACCTCTGAATGAGCTCAAGCCTTCTCCTCTTCTTCCACGATAGATTCAGCAACAATAATTTGTTACCCTCATGCCTTATAAACTTTCCTCGATAGAGAAAAGAGCTAGTTATTCTCATAGTTGCCATGCAACACCAAGTAGACTGGTTCGAAGAACCAGTGATCAAACAGAGAGAAAACCGGAGTGCATGGAAAACCAAACAACCAACTAGTTTTCCATTTTGCATGCCTTCCCAAGCAATCTGTGCTCGGGAACCGAGTTCATTAATGACATTAACTCCAAAATTCCTGCCCAAACTCCATTGCCACCGACCGCCATAGTTGGCGATTGACAAATGCAAACAAAAGACCATTTCCAGATTTGGCGACTCTGCCACATCGGTCCCAACAGATATTTACAACCTCCACCAAATCCCAAGTCCTTCATACTTATCCATCTCATAAATGCCATAGAAACTACCGCCCATGGCTCGCACCCCTTCATAGGTCCCCCTTCATCCACTATCATTAGTTAGGTTAGAAACATAGGTTAGATCTTAAGGTGATACTTTAGTCTAACTTCCTTAGTGCTAGGTCGCTAACCTTAGGAACATTTAGCTTATAGTTTAGGGCTAGGTTAGATTAGCACTAATCCAACCCATAGGTTATAGTTTAGGTTTAGGTTATTAACCTTAATAAATCCAGTCTAGGTCTAACAAATAGAATCGTTCAGTATAAGAACCAACAGATATACATTCCCGAAATGGATTCTATCCAGCATTGATAATAAGCTAGCAGTATATACCATAATTTATTACCTGGCTCAAGGTCTAGGCCTTCCTGATATTACGATATTGGGAACCAATTCATTTAACACGATCAACCTGAGTTAGACTCCGGAATTGCTTATTCAACACATTCAGACCTTGCACCCTTCGTAAGGTCTATAATTTTTGTTCATCCAGAATAAACTTAAAACATCTCTTGGATCAATGCCATTGATCTAAGGCTGAGTCATAAAGATGGGTAAATCCACAATTCATCCCGAAATCAGATTGAACTCAGGTGCTAAAAATGAAATAAATAAAAGAGTCCAAGCATATCCTGACTCAGTCAAAGATCTTCAAGAGCAAAGAAGATACAATCAATATCAAGCATGACTTCACAATCAAAGGAACACATCCTTATATAGAAGAAATCATATATCAACACTTGAATGCTCAGGAGGAAGTAACAATAGTTCAGAGTGTTACATTATGATCCCCATTGATAGGTTCATATGGTAGTTTAGGCTACAATAGGATATACCTCCACCCTTCGCATAGTACAAGAGAGATGACATGGAGTGGCCATTGCCTCTACCACAAACGAGCAGTGCCGACAGGAAAGAGGAGCATGTGATAGACCGAAGATCGATGATGCCGAGTGAAAAATAGATATAGACAATGGTGGTTAGCTCATTTAGGACTAGTACCACCAAAACCGGGACAACCAAATTTAGCCACCATCATGGTGCAGAGAGATGCCTTACAGGGGCAGGTGGTGACCCTGATTACCCATTTGGGGATGGTGCAGGGGTAGTTAGCCAATTCAGAGGTAGAGGTGGCGAGTTATATGCAAAGGTGCCAGTCTTCAGGCCCAAATGGCCCAGGGTAGAGATGGAGATGGTGATGATGGTCAGGTGGCCGCCTATAGGCATAGGTTACAGGGTTGTCAGAGGCATCTAGCCACTTTGCACGAGGCACAAATTCGGGCATTACAGCGCAGTAAAGGCATAGGGTACGAGGCCAATGGCACCTCAGAGGCACCGGGACTAGGTCCCAGTTCACGAGTAATGGTGGGACAGGGTCCCACAAGATAGGTATAGGGGTTGAGGCCTATGGGGCCACCACAAACTTTACCCATATCCAGTTACAGGATGCCTTAGGTGAGGCCAGATACTACCAAGATCAGTTGATGGTGGCTAGGATAGATTTTCTATCCTATGGAGAGTACAGGGCACAACAGGCCTCGAGTGATAGGAATAGATCTCAAACTCATAGTGTAGAGAGTGAAAGGGCCATCAATCCCTAAGACATGATCGGTGGTGAGGCCGGCTCCGGTGATGTACTAGTAAGGGGCCGACCATGACCTATGGCGGGCGGTGAGATGATATCAGGCCGTCGGACAGGAGCCGAGGAGGAGACCAGAGAGATTGACATGGAGGATGTTTGGCAGGATGATCGATGCCCATCCCTATATTTTAATATATTTTAGTCATTTTTTGATATATACTGGCCTACGTGCCAAAGACAGTGAGGATGTATGAGAGTTTTGTATATTTTTGAGCATATAATGGCCTGCGCACCGAAGATGGTGAGGCTATATGATAGTTTTGAGAGATTGGATTATATACACCGGCTTGCATGTCGAAGAAATTTGATAATTATGTATATGGATACACATGTTTTAATATGTATTTATAGAGATGATGATGATTATGGTCATTATGTGTTTGTGTTGATAACATTTTATTATTGTGCATAAATGGATGTATAGTAGGTGTGTTAGGCATGGGGTGAGTCGAGGTTGTAGGCATGATTGAGTTAGGTTTTAGGCATGGATTGATTTAGGTTATAGGCATGGTTGAGTTAGGTTAGAGGCATGGTTGAGTCAGGTTTTAGGCATGGTGGAGTTAGGTCATAGGCATGGTGGAGTTTAAATTGGTTGAGGTTGTAATTCATTAATTTGTGCAATGAATGATGATATGGGTCATGTTTAAGATGTTTTATAATATATGCATGATGATGGTAAAGAAATGGTAGTCATAATAAATGTATGTTTTGTTGATGATAAAAATGTGAAGCAATTTTTTGTTTGTTTGGTTTAATTTCCAATTTTTGATATAAAAAGGAAACTAAGTAGGGTAAAATGTAATTGGGGAAAATGAAAGATGAATTGGTTAGGGTAGAGAGTGGTCGAGCTAACCTCTAAGGGCCCCATGCCCTCGGAGTTCGCCTACATAGTCTCGATGAAAAGGAACCTCAAAGCCAATGTAGTTCTCCCATAAGCTAGGGAAGAATATGAGGAGGAGGTATGAGAACGAGTTGGTAGATTGTAGGCATGATTTGAATTTAGGTCTATTAGGTATGGGTGAGTTGTGGGAAAATTGTTATAGGTGATTTTGATTGCGGTAGAAGAAGAGGATTACCCAAAGGTAAGCATCGAGGACCAAGTCCTGTATAAGGTAATCAATACATAATTAGGAAGGTTAAAAGATAAGAGGAGGCGAGAAAGCTACTACGATATGTTAGGATCATAACGAGTAAGTCATACTTGAGATAGGATGATGAACATAAGACCCTAAATAATTTGCATGATAGATTATCTTAAAGGTGAATAATGGTCATGTGATCACCAAATGTCACAGTTCCAAGATGTCCCTTGAGATGGTAGGAAATGAGAGTGTGAATGGTGAGAGGGTGAAAAGTGGTTCATTTTTATATGGTACGAGGTAGCATGCCATTGTGGCAAGAGATCCAAGGTCACAATGGGCAAGTCCATGACTAAAAGGTTGTTTGTTTTAACTCGATGTTTGAGATAGACCGATTGATGATATGGGATGAAGTAATTAACTCCTTGAGGCCTTTGTGAAGCTTATCACGGGAAGCTTGATTCTTGTCTCTTTTTTTTTGAAAGAGCTTTACATAGCTGTCCTTCAAGGAGCAATCTATTTATAATAGAGATTGTAGAGAGAAAGATGTTCTTTTGAGGGAGTCATCTTTTATTGGAAGTTTGACTCAAGGATTTAGATCCCATGTGAGGGCTTTTAAGTCATGGACAAGACTAAGGTGAAGAATAGGATTCTTGTTCGTAAAGTAGGGTGAAGTGACCATGGGATCTCATCTACAAACAAACAAAAATTATCCATGAGAATCATGTTATGTACAACATTGTGGTACTCATATTCAAGAGAAGATAAAAGTGACGAGTACACACATGATCCTTGTTTAATCATTGGTGATGGCATAGAAGTGGATAGCGCTCAAGGGATGAGCATGGAAAGTGGTAAAAGTGAGGTAGGACTAAAAGTCAACAGTAGAATGGTCTAAGATGCAAGGCATTAAGGGGTTCGAGGTTTAGGTTTACCATCGAGTGAAGATAAACGGTAAGAACCGATCCATAAGTATGAGTCACGATGTATGGTCCAAGCCAATTAGGAGAAAAATTTCCCGTTTACTTTTTTTCTCGCTTTGGTTACATGTTGATTTTCTCTCAGGACAACGTCACTTTGCCTTGGAAGGTTTGTTCATGGACATGTTTTTTGTAGGCACGTTTGATACACTTTTGGTAAACTTGAAGATGGTCAAGAGCATTAAGATGACATTCATCTAATAACTCAAGTTGTGTTAAATGGTCCCGATAAAAGTTTTCATCATTGAGCATGTCATGGAGAGAAATGTGGAGTGAGGTAATCTATACTTTGAGAGGCGAAACAGCCTCTATATTTGTAGACAGAGAAAATTATGTGGCAGAAGTGGAAGTGTGAATACTAGTGTGGTATGCCCACGGGGCAAACGGAATGTGCGTATGCCAGTCCTTCCCCATATTGTTAACCACTTTCATGAGGATTTTTTTTAAGGTTTTTTTAGTGGATTCAATTTGGTCGTTGGTTTGTGGGTAATAAGGTGACAAGAAACTTAACTAGATGTCGAAGGCATCACAAAGGTTTTGCAAGGTTTTATTTTTGAATTGTTTTCCATTATCATTGACGAGGTGATGAGGAACACCAAAGCGACAAATGATGTGATGATTGATGAAATCACATGTTTTCTCAGCTTTCATGGAGATGAGTTGTATGGATTCAACCCATTTTGTGTAGTATTCGGTAGCGGTGATGATCCATTGATGGCATTGGGAAGAATGGGGATTGATCTCTCCAACAAGATCTAAACCCCATTAAGAGAAGGGCCAAAGGTCACAGAGACCCGTAAGGCATGAATGGGTGTATGATGAAGGTTTTCATGTTATTGGAATTTTACACAACATTTGACATATTCGTAACAATCATGGTTAAGGGTTAGCCAAAGAATAGCCTAGGTGAAGAATACACTTAGCAATAAGCAAGGCCACCGAAGTGACCTCCACATATGCCAACATGAACTTCCTTGATGGTATAAGGAATTTTATAACTCGTGAGGCATCAAAAAATAATACCATAAAAGTTTCACTTATAGAGGAGGCCCCTAAGATGACATAACGAGAGACCTTTTAAGAAAAGCACGTTGTCCATTACGAGTAAGGTAAGACGGAGAGAGAAAGATAGTCCGAGTATTTTTTATACCAAAAGTCACTTGGGTCAGGGGTATAGTTATAAAAGAGTAAAATTCATGAGGTAAATAAGAGGGTGATTGAATTCATCAGTACGGTGACAAATATTTTAGAATCAAGTGGTGAAGCGGATATTTGAGAAGCCAAGCGAGGCCATGGTATCGCAGAAATTTGTTGGTTGAATGTGGGATAGTTTGAAGGGCATAGCATTCAAAGGTAGTCAAAAGTATGTCCACGTGATGTTTATAATTTTGAAGTGTCTCATTACGACATTGGTATATACCATTGACTTGGTTTATGACACATTGGGAGTCACCAAATATGTTGATGGATTTGACATCCAAGGCATAGGTAAACTGGAGACCTAATACGAGCGCTTCGTATTTGGCAATATTGTTTGTACAATCAAAATATAGTTTGAAGGAAAAAGGAATGGGTTCACCATCAAGTGGAATGAGGATAATTCCTACCCCACCCCCATGCTAACACTTGGAGCCGTCAAAGAAGAGTGTCATTTGGTAAGCAGGCTCGTCTAGGGAAAGGGTGACAATTGACTCATCTAGAAAGTCAAAATTAGAGGTCCGGTCCCTGAAATAGGTGCGTTGGCCAATTGGTCGGCAATAGCTTGGCCCTTGATGGACTTTTGATGAATTAATTTGAGGTCAAGGTTGTCCAAAAGCATAAGCCAGTGTGTGGCACGCTGATTTTGATAAGGTTTGGCATACATGAAGTGTAAGGGGTCAGTGTTCATCACAACATAGGTTTTGTGGTTGAGTAGGTAATGGCTGAGTTTTGTGGTGATAAAAACTAAGGGTAAGAATTTTTTTTTGGCATGGGTATATCAGGTTTCGTAGTTCAAAAGAGTATGGATTATGTAATAAACCGCCTGCTCCCTATGTTGTTCATCGCGATGAGTGAGCATGGCTCCCAAGGAGTGATCGATAGTTGAGATGTATAGGTAGAAGGGTTGGTCATATTCAGGTGGAATGAGTACAGGTGGTTGGAGAAGGTATTGTTTTAACGCCTCAAAATTTATGAGTGCATTGTTTAGCTCATTAATATCATTTCTTCGAAGCCAAAAATACTCTTTTTGATATGACTTATTAATACATGGTGATGTTTTGTGTAGTTATATATTAGTAGGTTTGATGCATTTTCCTTGCTAGAGTTTATGAAAATTGATTATCACATGAACCTCCTACTAATTGTCTTTGTGATATCAAATGTGATGATGTGTGTAGGAAATGATGGAAGTTGTTGGTAGTTATGGAGCCCGAGTTTGAAGCATGCGAAGAACTATTTCCATCAAGTTGACCTATTAGCCTGGGCTTGTTCCTAACGGCCCGTAGAAATTTATGTGTTTTAATTAGTATTTGGTGGACAGTGTTTAATGCCACCTGATATGGTGGATCTTGTAACCAACAATATCTATATGAATAATTCTTCTTCAAACTTGGTAGTACCACTTTTTGATATACTGAAGGAGATTATCTACATCCAGTTCTTGATTATTTTTACTGTCTATGTTATGAACTTATTTTGAGTTAATGAAAGCCACAATGTTTTGAGAATCAGAGGTTGTTAATCCCTCTATCCCGAGGAAGAGCAAGGGCCCACTTGACCGAGGAGATAAGAGGTTATTTTGAGTTCATGCATATAGTTCTTTGATTGGATTTACTGCAATTGTCATTTGATAAATCTTACATGCGTGCTTTGATTAATTGTATCTGCTTTCTCCATTACTTCTTTCATTTAGAATAGATGCTTTTTTTATGCAAATCTGGTTAATAAATAATCTTGCTTGCTGCTAAGTTTCATTTATATAGTTGTGATTTCATTTGTTAAGAATAGTGTGTGCGTATTTCATTTTACAAAGAGAAGATTAGTTGTTAGTTTCCTTTCATCACAAATAGTTGAATTCTGTAGAACTGTATTTAATTTCCGTAGATTTGAATTGCATTTCCGTAGAATAGTCACTAAACTAAACAACCCCCAACAGACCCAACAGATAACTGGTTCCCCTAGACTCCATTACATACCGCCTGAGACACACTGGTTTAGAATGACACTAATAGAAATTATAAGTTAAATGATTGGAAGAATACAGTGACCCATCAAAAAGCTTTTGAAGTCATCATCCTATTTAAAGGAGACATCCTTCTTGAGAAAATTATTAAATGATTGACATCGATCATACAATTGTGAAATGAAATGGTAAATAGATCGCAACTTACCTTGTAGGCTACGGAGTTGCCTAAGATTAGTGGGTGGAGGCATCCAAAGAATGGCCTTCACCTTAGTAGGGTCAACTTCTATGCCACATAGGGAAATGATAAATCCCAGGAGCTTTCTTGAGAGAACCACGAAGACACATTTTTTTGGGCTGAAGGTGAACACAATATTTGATGAGATGATCAAATATGGTTTTTAGGATCGCGATGTGCTTGGAGTGGAATTTACATTTGTCCAGGAGATCATCCACATAATCTTCCAATATATGATGTATGATGTCATGGAAGATGTAATTCATAGCTCATTGATATGTGGCACCAACATTTTAAGGCCAAAAGGAATGACTCGATAGCAGAAGGTCCCCTAAGGGGTGATGAATGTAGTTTTGTGTTGATCCTCTAGGGCAAGCAAGATTTGGTTATAACCAGAGAAGCCATCCATGAGTGATAGCATCTCATGACCAGCGGTAAGGTCAACTAGTTGGTCAATACCAGGTAGGGGAAAATCATCTTTTGGGAAAGCTAGGTTAAGGTCACAGAAATCTATGCAAATGCAAAGTCCCCCTATCACCTTAGTGATGGGGACAATGTTAGAAACCCAACGAGGATAATCAATGGGTAAGATGAAGAAAATGAAAAGGGCATTGAATTTCTTCTTTAACGAGAAGGGCAATGTGAGGGTGCATTTTCCTCAGCTTTTTTTGATGGGTTTATCATTGGGAATAGTTACAATATTGTGGACCACTATGGTGGGGTCAATACCGAGCATGTTTGTGTAAGACCAAGAAAAAGCATGGTTATGATCTTTGAGAAAAGAAGTGATGGCTTCCTATTCAGCAACATCTAAAGATTGACCAATCTTTAGGATGTGTGGGTCGTCCTAAGTATGAATGTTGATTTCGATAGTCGATTCATTCAACATGGTTTGCATCTTAGATGGTAACAACCGATGAATATATGAGTCTTTTACACCAAGGTAGGTGAGTATAGATTCATCATCCTGGCATTGAATGACATTAATCGAGGGTGTATCATCATCGATCATTTCAGGGTACATGAAGGGAAGAGAAGAGGGAGCCTTGCCCTCGCGTTGATAAGTCAGAGGCCCTAAGGAAATGGTTTTTATAAAAAAAAAATTAGGAGGAATGGATTCCGGATCCTTCGACTCTTTTTGTGAAGATGGTGATGGGGGGTGACGAAGGTGAAGAAGGGCTATGCCTTCAATGAGTTCAATGCGGGCCTTCTTGTTAGGTGGTTTAGCAAATCCAATACCACTACAGTCATTATGCTTGTGATTAGTACAAGGAATAATAGTATGGCGGCCTTACTCGTCAAATCCAAAACTAAAACCCTTCCATGCACATCGGTGTAGGAAGGTGTGGGTGAAACGACGATTGGTGAGTGACTAGTGGTCGGTAAAAAATGGGCGGGTTTGTGGACTGACCGTGGTTGTGTGTGTAAGTTGTAGTATTAATTCCCCATAGGTAAGAATGGTAAGAAGGTTGGGAGGACCATAAAGGATGTGCTCTCCTATACGGTGATCATAGCGAGGGTGTTGGTGAAGACTTCCATACTCTTGTGGAGTAAGGAATGTGTTGACACTATATAGGCGATACTCCCCCAAAGTGAGGTGTTGAAAAATTCCCTCCAAGGGATCGGTGGTTGGTATGTGGGTAGCTGGAATAGACGATGTGTCATAGAGGTCAGATCGGGGTGGAGCTAACGAATTGGGAGGTTGATGGTTGGCTGTGGAGGTTGTGGTAGCGGTAGGAATGGAGGATGTAGGTGTGGTTAAGGTAGCAGCTTACACTAGTGAGGGAGGTGTAGGTGACGTGGCAGTGGTTGTGGAGGTAGATGCTTTGATGGGTATGAGCATGTCATTGGGTCAGTAAAGCATGTTGTAAGTTTTGAAAGGTGATGGGTCAGCTGGAATGGTATAGGTGTGTCCTTCATGCTCAAATTTCACACAACGATGCAAAGTGGAAGGGACACAACCCATGACACGAATCCAGGGTCTACCAAGTAATAGGTTATATTGAAATTCCCCCTCCAAGACATAAAATAACTCTGGAATAGTATGGGGCCCACGCGAACATGGAGGATGATGGTGCCAAGTGTAGAGGTGATAGCATCATTGAATGAACGTAACATGACAGGATGTTTATGCATACAATTTTCAGGTATGTGCATTTGAGTGAATACATGGGAGGAAATGATATTAATGCTAGCACCCCCATCGATCATAACATATCATACACGTATATCATTGATGTGGATAGATATGAAGAGAGATGGGTCTGGGTCATCAGTTTGGTGTGGTGCGATCTCTTCCTCTCGAGAAGCTAAGGGAGGCTATTTGGTGATTAGGTGGAGGCGGGGATAAAGGTGGTAATTTGGTGAGAGAGGCTACATGATGGGGTGTGTATGGTCATTGGGTAAAACCTCAATATATTACAGGACCTTCATGAGAGCTTGATGATGGGATTCCGAGGTTTGGATGAGGTCATAAAGGGACATTTTCGAGGGGAGGATTGGTGTAATTTTTTTAGCATCGCGTGGTGTGTGGCCCCATTAAAAATAGGATATGTGGGGCCATTGATAGTGATTTTTGGTGTGGGTGCAGATGGTATGTTGGGTATAGGATAGGTTGGTGATTCAGTTTCCTTTTCCTTACCTTTATCCTTTTGAGCATGGGTAGCAACGTGGATCATGTTGATCTGAGGTGGGGAGGTAGGTGAGGTAGGTGAGCCATGAAAGGTATAGCGACATGAAGGGAAAAATCTCAGTGGTGGAAAGGAACCTTGTGGGATGAGTTGAGTACACTGACATTTGGGTGGAGGTTTGACGAGTTCTTTGATGTAAACCATGTTAATTTCAAATCTCAGGGGTGGTTCTAGGAGCTGTGGGGGTAAAGGTTTAGGTCGTTGAGTAGGCAATGAGGGAAGAGATGTGGGAATGAGTGTTGGTGGAATGGGGTCCTCATCAAGAAGGTCATCATTGTCAAATTTTTCTTCGAGAGGACACAACTAGATAAGAATGGTTTATAAAGCTTTGTAGTTCTCCACATCATGCCCTGGCACATGATGGTAGGCACAAATTTTGGTGTCATCGAACCCCTTTGGTTTGGGTTTGAGTGGGTCATAAGGTCTGAGAGGTGGTAATGTGATGAAACAAATTTCAAGGAGGTTGGTTAAGAATCTGGCATAGGTTCCCACTAGGGGATCACAATGGGAAGTGAAGGTGGGTTTTGGTGTAGGAATGATGGAATATAGAGGAACGGTCTTTGCATGAGGGGGAGTAGGTCGAGCTACGTTTTAGGTGTTGGTGTGATCTTAGGTGTTGGTCATGTTTGTTTGGGTAGGGGTATGGTAGATGAACTGGCAGGAGAGTGTGTGGTTGTTTTGACTACCTTATTGGAGGGTAGCAGATTTTTGTCCTTAGGTTATACCTTCTTGGGTAAAGGTGATATGGGCACACAAGATCTAGAGGGAAATTCGAGATAGTGGAAGAGGGTGCGTTACCCAAGGGGATAATGGAGGTGTTGTGAAGGTAGATGGTGTAGGTCGTGCTGGAGGTGTGAGGAAAAGAGACTGAAGTGTTATGGGTAGTGAAGGAGTGATCGATGGTATTAGAGGTATGGGTGGTAAAGATGTTGCAGATGTGGGCGGAAGTCATGGCGGGTGCTTGGGTATGTTTGAGGTTTGCAATGGAGGAATGGGCTGCTATGTTTTTAGTTTACCGGCGGGTGGAATTTTCTTAACCATGTTAGAAGGGAGAGGTCATAAGACATGACGAAAAGGGTGGAGATGATGAAGGTGTGATCGGTGAGGTTGGAGTATGAGATGTATGGGGTTGGTTCTTGTTTGGGTGTCATATCAGGCCTGGAACCGCCCTCGGAGGATGTAGCTAAATCTAATTTGATGGGTGGATGAAGGTTGGTGGTTGGGATGACCCCTAAGGTAGTAATAGGTTTAGGTGAGGAAGATGATGTAGGTTTAGGTTTGGATGTAGATACATTGTGGGTTATGGGTATGGGTGTGAGTGGAGCCATTAGTGGTATCGTGGTGGAATTTTTGATAGTTGTGGTTGTATTTGGTTTGATTGGCCAAAATATTTTTGGTTAGATAGTGGAAGTGTCAATAAGTGACATATATAATTGTGTGGAGACATAAAGCGTAAGATGCCCCCAAATTAAGGCTCTATCCACATAATCTAGGTGATTGGTCAAGCATGAAAACGACACTGTTGTAGGTGAGGTTGACGAGGATCTAAAATAAATTCCCATAAAATGTGTCTTAGAGATGGGGAATTTTCTAGCTTCGGCTTCCGTGGGTAAGAGATCCGAAATTAAGTCTGCATGATCTTGGGTAGCTAATGGAGAATGGTCACCTAGAGGTAAAGGTATCTCTACTAGGTCCTTGATAGGTGGAGGAGAAAATGGGTGCTCCTCTAGGGGTGGAGTAGATGATGGGTGCTCCTTTGTAGGTGGAGGAGATGATGGGTGATCCTCTGTGGATGGTGGAGATAAACAAATATCCTCCCTGGACTGAAGAAGTACTATGGGTGACGGTTCCCTAGGTGGAGAAGCCAAAGGTGAAATAGTCTTGATATTAATGGAAGGCTCCTCCACGGGTGAGGAAGGAGGTGAAAGGTGTTCCTCTATGGGTGGAGGAATAGGTGATGTGGATTCAAGTGCAGGCTAAGGACTTCGGGTTAGGATTTCCTCGATATAAGGAATATGAGGTAATTGGGCAACAACAGTGTATCGCTGAAAAATAGCATGGATCTCGCAGGTATGGCTATCATGAGTTGAGGTCTCTCCAGTTTGATCAGAAGAAGGGGCATGATTAGGAAAGGGTTTCTTGAAGATATGTAGGTTTTGATTGGCAGGTGCGTTAGGATTATCCAAGGTTAGCTCACCTTTCTTGAGCATTTCTTGGACAATGTTTTTGAAAGTGATGCAATTTCCATCACTATGACCCTTTACGCGATGATAATTACAGAAATCGTGCTCTTTATACCATGCGGGTGTGGGGTGAGCAGGGTCAAAACTAGTGTGTGGTTTCATGGGAGGAAGGGTGATGGCCCCAGCTTTGATGAGCTTCTCTAAGACAGAAGAATAAGGTTCCCCAATTGGGGTATATTTCCATTGTTCCCATCTGAATTGAAAAGTCTAAATGGGTGAGAGATTAGATGAGGGGCTAGCCTGATTTGACAGATGAGCTAGGCCAGATTTGAGTACCATTACGTTAGCGAGTCCCCTTGTCCTTTGAATAATTTTTCTGTGGTTTTGAAGAATAAGAGGTATTATTCGACTTGAATGCCAAGTTATTATTGCGTAGTTGGATTTTATTCTCTTCAATGGCCCAAATGTCTAGCTTTTATGCCATGGTGAATGCTTCGTCGAAGGTTGGAAGGTTTGAACCTACAGGGTTGGTGAGATATGCCTAGCACAAGCCCACATGAAGAGTTCAATGAGTTCGGTTTGCGGTAGTTGGAATGTGAGTTGATTGATCAAGCTGCACCAATGAGCAACAAAATCTGTGATAGATTCATCGTCATATTGACACGTAGAGTATAGGTTAGTCATGGTAACCTTCTTAACAATATTAATGGAGAAGTGATCCAAGAAGGCTTGGGCTACCTAATTAAATGAGAATATAGAGTGTCTAGGTAACCCACTATACCAATCTAACATGGGTCCAGTTAGAGACATGGGAAAGGTCCTCAGAGCAAAGCATCATCATGGGCGATCAAATAACACCCATGTTTGAAAGACTGAAAATGCTATTCATGGGTCTTCTTTGCTATTGAAATGGTTAAATTTAGGCATTTCCCAATGTATGGGATATGGATAGATAGGAATGGATGGGTGTATAGGCTCATTACAAATCTCATCGTAGGTGAGAGTGTATGGGAGCTAGAAACCGATGCCTCCAATGTTTGCATCTTATCCATCATTAACTTGATTAGGTTGTTGGTAGGTTGTGATGGTTGGGTGCCTCATGTAGCATAAGAGGGTTGGTGTTGGGTATATAAAGAGGGTGAAATTCCAATATATGGTGCTTCTGTATAGGTAGATTGAGAAGAAGGTAGTGAAATAGGGGGTACATACCCGTGAGTGAATAATAGATGAAACATGAGGTTGTTGATAGTACATATATGGAGGTGGAAGGGTCATGGTGACCCTAGTGGCAATGAGGGATAAAGATTGTGGAATAGAAAGGACGACGTTTTGAAAAGGGGTAGGGGTCACCCACACCGGGGTGGTTATGTAGCTACGGGTATATGCGAGACAATAAGTTCGGATGAGATTGTGTTCAGGTGGTCAAAAGGTATAATGGATGTGGCAAGTGTAAAACATGTAGCAGACGCTGCATTTCATAATCATAGGGTATAGGGCCTAGCTTTGAAACGATGGGGGTAAGGTAGATGCGGGCAGCATGGAGCGATCGATCGACGTAGGAGTGGGAACAAGAGTCGGGGGGATAGATACATGCATGTCGTATATCAATCGACCCGAGGCATCTTGAGTGGACAAGTGGGAAAGGTAAAAATGTAAGGTGACAAGATTTTGGTCAAGGAGTAATGTGAAATCCTTGTCTCTGGTAGCAATAGAGATAGGTTGGATAGTTCCATGGCTAGTGATAAAATGGAAGGCGGTGAAGGGCTAGGTGGGATTTGTTGACACATGGCTTGGAATACGAGGGTGCTTGTTTGTTGATGTGTCGCACCATGTGAACAGTACTAACGTGGTAAGACCGACTCGTAAATGACAGAAATACAACTAAGATAGGATAAATAGGTGGTGGTAGGTGAATTGGGGTTAAAATGTCAGCTGGAAAATTATACAGGATAACCGACGCGCGCTGTTAGGTTAAACCGACGCTTGGTCACAGTAACCACTACCGGTCACTATGGAAAGTGGATAGTTGGTCAAAAATAGGGTATAAGGAAAAATTTTGTAGGTATGTAAAAATGCGATGGAATTACAAAAGGTCGTGAGTACGATAAGAGTGACAGAGAGAATCAAAGGTCGAAGAAGGTGAATAGGTGTCCTTTTGGGTAGGTTAACCAAAAGAACAATGAACCGACACCGGTTGAGTGAAACCGATGACGGTCAGAAGGTAACCGACGATGGTCACTGGACCGACACTAGTCACTATGAAATTGAAATAGAGATGAAGAAAATGTGGTTGTGAGTTAAAATTTGATGTGGAATCAAACCCAAAATTTTGAGAATGATGAGAATATGGTCCAGAACACTTAGATGAAGCTGGAATACTCCAATTGTGATGAGGAGCATGCAAAGGGGAAATAAGAAAAATGAAGAACATGACCTCTCACCTCAAAATGCAAGCCAAACAAAAACACTAAGAAAAATATGATCCTAAGAGTGATTTTTCTATTATGTTTGTTTAGCTTATGCTATTTAAGGACTAACTCATGAACTTTAGAATAGAATTTTTGGTGAGGATGGCTTCCTACGAAGAAGGATATCTACAAGAAGAGGTTTAGGTATGTTATGGCGGGGTCGGTCCATCCTCTGATGGGGTACTAGATAGAGATAACTAGTGGGGTGCCCACTATGCCGTGATCGTGTGATCACCTACAACTTCTTCTAGGTGAGATGTTGTTTAAGAATGTGTATATATTTTAAATTTGTGATGTTTGGGTAAGACTCAAAGAGAGAGAAAAATAAAGGAAGTGATTTTCTATGATTCATTTGTCAACCATCAGCTAGGAATGACTTCCAGCGTATAGGTTGCCCTCAATTAATGTGAGCTAATGTAGAAAAGTAGAATGAAATGAAATAATTTTTAAACCCAAATCAAAATGTAGAATTTGATGCCACAAATAGATGAACAGGAGAAGGGATGCTCTTTCACTAATGTGATACTAATGAAAGGGAAGAAATGTTCATTTTAAGCACCAAAAAATATTTCTTTTAGACAATAGAAGAGAAGAAGGTTCCAGGGGAGAAATTTTAATGTAAGAAATTTTTAGAAAAGAAACAAACATACAATGTTTTCACCTAGAAATGAAATAATGCAAAGAACCTCGAATGGGTCCCACTGGGCATGCCAAAATGTTTCACCTGATTCTAGATGCATTTCTTCAAATGTTGACGAAACAAATAAGGGTAAAGGGCTAGGAGGAATACCTATTGAAATGTTGGTTGTAGGTTGTTGCACACGTATGACTTCTAGATCCACAACTGATCGTGAGAGATTCCTTTTTGCTTGGAGGAACTACCTGAAATGGAATACAAGACCACCAAATAACAATTAAATAGTATATGCAGTGGACTGCCTAGCATGTGCTAGATCTGGGAAGTGTGATACTTCCTAGACGGCTGTCAATCCACTGTTAAAACAAATTAATGCTAACAATAAAGGAAATCCTACTGTAGTTATAATGATTTAGGTATCTCATTCATCTACAATAAGTAAATTCATTCATAACAGGCTAAGGTATAATTGAATCAAGGTCAAGATCACTATCGAGTGGCATCGGTAATTGGTCAAGGTGAGGTTTTGGGTAGTTTTTTGGTATTTGGTGGAGGTTTGGAAGCTCTATTCTTGGTTTTTGGTAAAATACACAGAGATCGATGTTGGTTTAGTATGACCGGTGTTAGTTTAGGTTAACCAACGATGGTTATGGTTAACTGGTGACAGTATGGTCGAGGTATAGGAAACTCAATAAAAACTTAGCAAAGTGATAGATCTAGTGCTAGACGAGAATGATAGGGAAATGACAAGGTTCATGTGGGTCTTAGGTATGCACAAGGAATGATGAAAGTCTAGATATGGGCAGTTCAATGGTGTGGGTAAAGGGATGGTCAAGTTTGCATGGAGGTAAAATGGTGGGGGATGTGAATGGGAGAAGAAACTAACAACAGAAGTAAAAGGATCTGCTTAAATGATAATGAACCAGTGTAGGTTAACAAAATTTACTATTTGTACAAGCTTGATGTCTGGATGGAAATGGTGGGTGATCAAATGGAAGGAATTTGGTGTGGTGTTGGTGCTTCCCTGGATGCTCTGTGAAGACAAATGGCTCTGTGGTTACTTCAGGTGCTGGCTATGGATGTTCTAATGCATGTACGGATACTGGTTTTACTTGCATGCAACTCTGGTTTTGTCACTTGTTCTCAGAATATGTATCAACCTCTCAACAATGTGCCAACCTCGAAATAAGGTTGTTTTTGGGGTTAAATGGTAACCGATGGTGGTTCTAGCTTAACCGGTGGCGGTTTAGGGTAACCGGTGTCGGTTAGGGTGGGATTTCCTAGGTTTACTAAACTAGGCAGATCCCCTTGATTTTCTGGGATCTCGTTCATTTTTCTCCATGGATTAGAATGGAAGCTTCCTTCTAACATGTGGGAATATGGTTAGAGGGAATGTAGGCTTTGATTTTTAGGGTTTGGGTAGGTCTTAGTTAGTTATGGCAACATACTAAGAATAGGTCTTAGGGTGAGGTCATTTAGATGAGGTGTCTAGGTGAGGTGGATATGTGGGAATTATCCCAATTAGGATATTTAAACAATAAATATGGTGAGATAATGAATTAATTTAATTAAATTAATATTAGAGTGGGATGAATGGGGCCATGGTTAGGTGGACATGTTCAAGGTGTTTATTTATTGAGGGACCAAGGGAGTGTGACCCAATTTTAGTGTCTATACCTGGTCCATTTTAGTATAATAGTCTTTTGTCACTTTTGTTATCGTATATACTTTACATGTTCTTTTCAATCTTCTACCTACTTGTAGACTCAGCTATTCCTCTACCCACACCACCAAATCACCCATTTTCTCCTTCCATATCCCTCTAAGTATACCTGAGACCTTTACAGACCTCCCCATCCACCCTTCCATCTTATTTTAGCTCCATTTCAATCCCCACAATCAGATCTTATCAAATTCCTTTCACCCCGACCTTACCACTGCGATTATCCATGACTGTCATTAGTCCCTTCTAAACTGTCATCGGTCATACCCAACCAACGTCGGTCTCTATGTTTTACACCTTTTCCAATAACAGAGCCAACCTACCTTCTACCAAGTGACCCAAATAACCCAGAACTTGACCTTGACCAGTTCCAACACCCTGACAACTACCTACCCTTCAAATATGACTATAACCTATCCTGTTATATTAGATTTGCTTATTGTGCTTTAATGAGATACCTAAATCATATCAACTATAGTAGGACTTTACTTATTTCTCGCATTAAGTTGTTTTAAATAGTGCATTTACAGCCATGTAGGGAGTATCACACTTCCCGGATCTAGCACATGCTAGGAAATCCACTATCATATATCATTTAACTTCTATTTTGTGGTCTAGTTTTCTATTAGGTAGTTCCTCCTAGCCAAAAGGAAGCTCTCACATTCAACTATGGATCAAGAAGTCAAGACGTGTGCAACAAATTTCAACCGACCAACATAAATAGGTATTCCTCTAGCCCATTACCCTTATCTGTTTTGTCATTCAAAAGGTAATGAAAATGGTGAAACACAAGGTCATGCATCAGAAGATATACTACATCTTTCACATTACAAGGATAAACATAGACCCATCCCTCTAAATATGCCATCACTCCTATGTTTTCTCTAATCCCAACCCATATAATCCTCCATGATATTTCTGTAGAGCTTTTCCTCTTTTCCACCACCTCTCTGCTCTCTCGGAATCCCCTCTCTCTTCTAATACCCATGCATCCCTATACATAGCTTTCTACCTTCATCTCCATGCCTTATGAGGTAACAGATTGGCTGCCAAGTGTCCAAGTGGTCCTCTAATGGAGCATGCCTCCTTTGATCCAAGCTCTCCACTCTTTGCAATGATGTCCTTCTAGATCCTTCCATCGCATGCATGGAATATTCCATTCTTGATCCTAAATCTTCCAGGCTAGCACCTTATCCACTCCGCATGCTAGATGGGTCATGCTTTCCTTGTGTGCTATCTGGAACTTTGAATATGGCTAAGTCCTAAAATGTCTTGTCTTATGTGCATGTCGTGTGTTCTGCTAAACCCTGTTAGAACCCTTCCCTACGCACCTTCAACCTACATGCCCTTCTTCAAATAGGTCATGTGTGCCCACGCACCTTCTTGTACTTAGCCAATATTCTGGGGCCTAACAATGAGAAACTTAGTTTAATGTTAAATGTATTATAGAGTTTCTTAACCTCCTTATTTTTGAAGGACTTTTGTTTGTCTGTGACAAGCTTGTGTGGGATACCAAAACGAAAAATGATATTTTGGTATATAAAATTAATGATAGGCTTAGATTTTTCAAGGTCAAAGGAATTGATTCAACCCATTTAGTGAAGTATTTGGTTGTAGTGATAATTGAATGATGTTGTTGAGATGATTTTGGATTGATTACACCAATGAGGTCTAATCCCCATTGAGAGAAAGGCCATAAGTCTTGAGCAAGTTGTAATGCTTGACTGGGAATATGGATAAGATCATAATGGAGTTGACATTTGATGCACTTATTTACGTATATACAACAGTCCTTGGTGATTGTCAGCTAGTAGTACCCTAGCCATATGATATGTTTCCCCAACATTTTTACAATCCAAAGGGCATCACACGTTAAAAAGGTTCCCACGAGGTGATGAAATATTTTTTTGTCGATCATCAGTGCAATGATGATTTGATTATAACCAGAAAAACCATCCATGAGAGATAGCATTTCATGGCCAGCGGTTAAGTCGACGAGCTGATCTATATTTGGAAGAGGGAAATCATCCTTTGGGCAGGCAAGATTGAGATCCCTAAAATCTATAAAAATGAAAAATTTTCTTGAGGCCTTGGTTATATGGACAATGTTGAAGACCCATTATAGATAATCAATAGGTATAATGAAATTTGCAGTTAAAAGATGTGACAATTCAGCTTTAATAAGGAGAGCTATACGCGGGTGCATTTTGTAAAGTTTTTGTTTGATTGGTTTGGCATTAGGATAAGTGATGATGTTATGTACAACAATGTTGGGATCAATTCGGGCATATCACTATATGTCCAGGTGAAGGCTTGGTGATATTTTGTTATAAATGTTGTAAATTCATGTAATTCTTGTGGATCTAGACTTTGACCGAATTTGACTATATGGGGATCTTGTGTGGTTCCTATATTAACATCAAGTGTGGATTCATTGAGAAGAGTGGATGTTTCAGATGGTAGGGATTTCTGAAGGAAGTGTTCTTTAGCTCCCATGTGAGAGAGAATTTCTTGATCATCCTGACACTGGAGGATATCTACGGTAGGTAAATCTTCCTCAATCATGTCTGGTGAAAGAAGTGGTAATGATTTGATGAAGCCCCTAATTGATATGTGAGTGGTCCTAAGGATATAGTGTTGACTAAAAAAGGTTGGGTGGAATAGACACGTTTCATCGTGTCTACACGGTTCTTCAACTTAGTGGGTGATGAGGGTTCTAATCCAAGAATGGGTACGGAAATTCCTAGATCGGATGAAGGAGCTTTAGTAGTCTCGGGGTAATTTTTCTATAACCTAGGCCATTTTTCTCATATGGCTTGAGGGTTTGTAAGATGGGTTGATCATGTATTCCTTGTTTGTAATGCCCAAGGCCAAATCCTTTCCATGCACAATGGTGTAGGTACATATGGGAAAATTTGGGATTATCAAGGGACTTAAGGTTTGATTTAAATAGTGTCGCATGGTGCAATTTGGTTGATTGGGATGGTGGTTTATCAAACCCACCATAAACAAGATTTGTTTTAAGATATGCGGGCCCATAAGAGATAATATCTCCCACATCAGGATTATACATGGGTTTCTTATCAAGGTGACCATACATTTTTGGTGATGGAATAGAGTTAAGCATAAGAAGGTGATATTCCCCAAGAGTGAGACATTTCATAGCTTCTCTAACAGAGGAATCATCTGGTAGTTTAGAAGAAGACATTGATGTGCTAGTGGATGCTTGATCAGAAGATTCAAAAATAGATTTAGGTACCAATACATTATTTGGATGATACATCATATAATAGTCAATAAATGGATTTGGGTTAGTGGGGACTATGTAAGTCTTCCCTTCATGTTCGTACTTAAGGAAACGATGGAGATTTGAAGGAATGCAACGCATGGTGTGTATCCAAGGATGTCCTAATAACATATTATATTGTAACTCTCCCTCTATAATATAGAAGAGTTCTAGAATGGTTTTAAATCTACCTTGCAAAACTGAACCAACCCACAATCCTGCGTGGAAAGAGAATACGGAGCTTTGGAATTACCTACAAATAGGGAGTCTGTCTAATTTAATTGAAAGGATTCAAGGCTTCGACCAATACATTTCTATCAGATCCACCCTGGGATGGAAGAATACGATTGTCAAATATAGTAAAATGGAGATTGAAATCACAGAAGAGCTCATCACCTGATCACGGGCCTCGGCCTAGAGGGCACCAAATTCTTTCATAAGAAGGTAGACAGGAGGTGGAGATAAAGAAATTCTAGATGAGGGGGAGAATCTTTAATTCGTGATTGTTGGCATCAAGGTGGCATCGATTCCTGAGCCTTTTCTTGAGCTTGCCAGGATGGTGGTTAGGTATGTAACTCTTGAAGGAAGATTTGTGACTACCTCAAAACATTTGATATTTCTAAATCACTTTCGTAGAAATATCATCATCAGCTTTCCTCACTATTTGATAAACTCGCTGGAGAAATCAATTAGGGAAGTTCAGAGCCACTCTAGGGCTGTCCCTTTACACCAGGGACTTATCCTCCTGATCCATCGCCACTGTTCTAGCTGCCCCCGTGAATCCTACCCCACCTCCTTCCTCCATACCTCCACCTTCTCGCACCGCTTCCACTCCCCTTGCTGAAAAGAAAGATTGAAGTTGCTGCTTCCAGCAAGAAAAGCAAGAGCATCAAAGCTAAAATCCCTACTTCCCAATGGGTCCTAAGGAGCCACAAAGACCTGGAACTTGCTGAAAACCTCCTGCATATTAGTAAACCGGTGGAGGAGCCCAAGGAGGAGGAATTGATGGACAGAGTGGATAGATTAGAAAAGGAGATACAAGAGCTCAAAGGGACTATAAAAAATATGGAAAGAGCTAAGGGAAAAGGGATTCTTCAAAGTGATGAGGAAGAGGGGGTTATTGCTGAAGTCTTCAGGAAGTTACAGTCCTTAGATGGTAGAATGGGGAATGCTAAAAGTTGCAATGAATGCATATTATCTGCCCTCAAAAGCATTTATAATTTCATTGAACAACATGTTCATAGTGTCTGCAGTTTAAGTGGGGTTAATGAGGACATTTGGGGCCCTAAAGAGAAAAGGGATATTGCAATTGCTCAGGCGGATATGAAAGACTCCTCTCAGGTCACTGCCATTGCCTTCTTCATGTTGTTCATGAGCTATCAAGACCAAGATTGACAGGGCTATCAAGTAACGGGTTCTTTGATGATCTGTTTTTGGCGTGAAGTTCTTGTTTCTCGCGGTTCGCACTTTTTTTTAGCGGAGTTCTATATGCTTTTTCTGTTTTGGTTACTTTTTTATCTTTTCTCGCTTCTTTTTGGATCATTGTACATTTGGATCCTTTCTTCACTTATCTTGTCATATTTGGCTATTGAGCCCTCTTTGGTTGGCGAGTTTTCCCCTCTCTACTATCTAGCTTTTGAGCCCTTTTGTATACAGGGTATAGTCCCTTCAAAACTATTTTCCCTTAATAAAAAAAAAAACTCTAGATTTAAAAGGTAAAATGATAGTGCCTAATGTGGGTGTGATTGTGTCATTAAATGAACGTAATAGGACCAGGGTTTGAGTGAAAACCATGTTGGGTAATCTAAGTTGTTCAAAGGCTAGAGAGGATATAATGTTGATAGTTGCGCCACTATCAATCATGAATCTTTTGATAGAGATGTCATTGACTTGAGCAGTGACAAAAAGTGGGAGGTCATGTTCTTCTGGTCTAAGAGTAGGTATTTCAGATGTTTTGAAAGAAATTGTAGTGGATGCTTTTAGGGCACCTACAAAATTTGCAAGAGGGGCTGAGTCATTGGAGGAGATAGTAATGGATTGAAGTGCTTCTATCATGGCTTGTTTGTAAGGAGATGATGTCTGAATGAGTTCATAAAGTGACATTTTGATAGGGATTGGTGTAATTGTTTAGTGGCTATTTTTATGTAATGTGGTGAGAGAAAGAGGAATAATTTTTATCAAAATTTTGGCTTTAGATGATGATGATTGATTAAGATCTTTGGGAGCTAGTGAAAGTGAGAGTTGATGATACTAGTTGAAGAGGTATAGCGATAATGTATTTTTCTTGTTTGGATTCAGAAGGTTTGTTGTTGTAATTTTATGAGCATGTGGTGATGTGTACAACATTGATTTGACAATCGAGATGCTTTAAAATAAAACTCATCCAATGAAGTGATGTTGAAGTTGGAGTAGGATGGGATGGGAGAAAGAGTGAATTTCCCATCTTCTGAATCTTCTGATGGAAATCTTTACAATCTTCTATGGTGTGTCCCTGGGTTCTGTGATAATCACAAAAAGTATTAAAATCATACCAGAAGGTTTCCACCCCGATGATTTGATAGATTTGGAGGGGGTAATGTGATTAGTGATTCTTGTAATAGATTTTCCAAAATGGTAGCATACTACCGTTTTGACTCAAATGCTACTAGGCATTGACTTGATGGGGATAGGTGAAACGGGTTGCTTAAGTACACTCAATGGTCATAGAGGTCTCATAGTTGTTTGAATGAATGGGTGATAATGGTATTATATTGGTGGTGAATGTAAGGGATACTTGGATTGTATGGGAATAAATGAATGAGGCTCAGATGTAACTATCCATTGTGGGATAGTGGATGTAGCATAAGGGCTCACTATAGGGACATGATGACCTGGGTTTTTCCCCTATAATAATAGGGTGATTGACAGGTATAAGGAAGGAGGGATCATTTGAAGGTCTTTGGTTAAGGTTTTGAAAAACATTTTTTCAAGAGATCCTATGGGTCTCGGTTTTGACACGATAATGGGTTATTTAAAAGAAGGTATGCCTTTTGAATGAAGAGGTGGTGGAGGACCACGAAAATAATAAGTTTCATCACAATGAGGATTTTTAAATATTTAGACAACCTCTTGCTTATTTGGACCCTTCGAAACCTTGGATGAACTCAAAGCATATTTGTTGACATTGATGCTAATGAAGGAAGAGGGGTTTAGATAATACAGTTAATATAGTCCACATGATTTTTAGGATTATTGATTTTTGTAGTTTGTTGATGACTAAGATTCTTGGTGGATTTAGTCGAGAGGTGACTGAGCCAAAAATGTTTCTAATGACACCATTGTTATATTTTAAAATTTGGGATTCGAGTGTAGTTGCATAATAATTTTTACCGATGATGCGGGCATGGATCTCATAACAATGTCGTAACGGTGTGGGAATAAGTCTAGTGGTAAGTGGCGGTTCAGTGTCTGTGGGTTTATCTGGTGTTGGTATCAATTCGGTAAGCACTAGATCAACTAAAAAGAGAAGGGAGTAGTTTATATGTCGAGTGGGGTAAGGGATAGTTCTGTAATAATGATAGCATTTTCATTAGTCTCGATAAGGATTCTATGGATCTTCTTTCACTAGGAAACAAAAACGGATGAATAAATGGGCTCAATTTTCATTATTGTGTTAATGGTGTGGACAACATTAGCTTGTGGTCATTCAAATGTGTTGGGTTTTAAAATTTTACTTTAATCAAAACCAAAGTTAGAGGACAAAAATTCCCTCCTTAGTATGGGAGAGGTTCCCTTATTGAAAGCAAACAACAAAGCTTATATACAAATGTACAAATTTCATCTTAAGGCTGGACCTCTAACATCTTGAAATGATTTTACACCAAAATAGATTATAACTACAAATGAATGGAAGAACTGAAGAAAGGAAAGACTATAATATAATACAGTACTTTTAGGAAATATAGATAATAAAGTATAACCCTATACGTACTAAGCAAGAGTGATACAAAATAGAATCATTCACATTCATAGCATAAGATATCATTCCATAGACACAAAGTTCTAGAAATCATATCAATAAGAACATGAATGTTCTTATCACAGAAGATAAATGATCTATGAATTTCAGGTAAGCAAGAAGGGACAATGGAGGAAGATATAGAAAAGGGGAAAATCCTTTTGTATTGATTTACTTTTGACTATAATTACACTTCAAAAGTATTATAGTCCAACATTTGCAATGATCCAAGCTCTTCCATTTATAGATGAAGCAAACAGAGGAGAAGAAGAGAAGGAATAAAATTTGATTGGGAAGCTCAACCACCAACCATCAATGCCCCTACAAATCCACCTACAATCTGTCAAATTTGGTTCTGCATGTCTTTGGCGTGCTGAAGAAGGAAGGATGGAAGATCAAACCCCACTAAAAACAATATTTTATGCTTTTATGGTGTAGAGGAGACCGAGATATTTCCAACAAAAGTATAAATTTTTTTGAATTTCGAACCATTGGAGTGAAAGTTGTGCTCATTTGAATATTTGAATAGAATCCAGTGTACAAAAATGGAAAAAATACAATTTTTGCAAAAATGGATCCACGGGCAGAAATTGAAATTGCACCTTTTGCACAAAAATTAAAAAAGTGAAAAATTTCCCCATAGCCCCGTAAGCCCGCAACTTCACATTTGATATAGGTCTAACACGTGGCTTTACCTGAGTGGTAACAGAGTCACGGCTCACTTTATAATTTTACTTCTTTTGGAAACAAGGCTCAAAATCTCAAAGTTCTCTGTGACCCGCTTCCCCGTTTTGACTTTTCAATGCGAGCTCAAGACCCCAGTGGAGTCATGGAGCATTTTATAACTTTTAACTCTCTTTTTGGAAATAAAACAAAAATTCCCAAAATGCTCCGACGGCCCGCCTTCCCATTTTGACTTTTGATGTGGGCTCAACATTTGACTTTATCCCTTGGCATGAGTGGGGCTACGGTTCACTTTATCACTTTATGCCTTTTATGGAAACAAATCCAAAATTCCTAAATTTTCCCGGTGACCCACCTCTTTGCTTTTACTTTTCAATGGATATTCAATACATGGTTTTCACGAGTTGCGGCTCATTTTGTAACTTTACTCATTTTGGCAATAAAGCCAAAATCTTCAAAGTGCTCCGACGATCCGCCTTCCTACCTCAAACTTAAAAACGCCACGTGTCCTTTTACAGCCTTAGGCATTCTTTTATACTTTAAGACTTTTCACCATAATGCCTCAAAACACAAAATGGACCCGCCTTTCCACCTTAGCTCGATTCGACCAATCAGGATCCTTCGGGGCCATGGAGCCAATTTGACACTTTTACAAAAATAAAAAAATTATAAGTTTGCAAAATAATCTGCCACGCCGCATCCAATTAGAGATGTCCACTTACTCGAGGATCTTTGGGGCCTAAAATTGATAGGAATATACGCACGTCATTCACGATTTGTAGAAAAATACGAGAGGAGGGAAACTCCACCATTTACGCCCGAGTTTCAAATTGTTCTCCATGGAAAGAGAAACAAAACAAAATACAAGGCTCAACACGATCCACAACCAAAAGAGAAGGATTGTCAATTTCATTTGAATGAAAGAAACAATTTTTAAGAATCCGAGACATGAAGACAAATTTTTTATCAAACCATGCGAATTGCAAGATTTTACATTAAAAGGGTGAGATTGCAAATGATAACCAACTTCTTAAAATGATGAATTTTTTTATCTCTCCAGACTTCTCAATCCCCTCAAACATCTTTCAAAGGAACCAACTCAAAAATTTTGAAACTTGACTTGAAAAACGAGGGGGATTTTGAGGGTGACAACAACTGGCTCTTTCTAGGGATGACTTGGCTTAGATAGAGGAACGAGGAAAGATCAAGAACTCAAGAAAAACTCTGGGAAAGTAGACCAGTGCCTTATCCATTGGGAAAATAGAGTCAAAGGTGAAGTAATACAGAAGACAACACACATGGAAGGAAAAAAACCAAAAACAAAAACACCACACACAATATATACAAAAGGACTACCTAATCACCTAGGACTTGAACAACTTCAAATATTTCCCACTATAAGGAAGTGGGAGAGAGGATCCATCCATATAATCCAAGTAGAAATAATTTTCTCCAGCAAAGTGTCTAATTTTGAAAGGACCAAGCCAAAGAGAATCAAACTTACCATGGCTTCCTTAAGGTTCATGTCTTTTGTCCCACAACAGAACAATGTCTCCCACTTGAAAATCTTTGGGCCTAGCCTTCTTATCAAAAAAATATTTCACCTTTAGTTGATGAGCTGAGATCCTATCAAAAACTTGTATCCTGTCTTCATCCAGCTTCTGGAGATACATGATCCTCTTGTCTAAGGAACTAATGAAACTTGAATCCTCAATATCCTTCATTAAGTGCAAGGCTGGTAATTCCACTATTATTGACATCGAGCTTTAACACTATACACCACTTGAAATGGATACATCTCAATTGCTCTTTTGTGTGTAATTCTATCTATCTAGAGATCATCATAGAGCTTCTAGTGCCAATTATTTTGAGAGTCATTGACAAGCTTCCGAACGATGGTTACCAAATTCTTATTTGTTGATTTTGATTTTCCATTCCCTTGGGGTTAATAGTCTAAAGAATTATTAAGGGAAATTTCATAACCATAGAAAAATCCATCATCTCAGAAGAAGAAAAATTGGAAGCATTATTAGTCACAATTTTGTTTGGTATCCCAAACCTTATCAAGATGTTTTCCTTGATGAAATTACACACCACCTCAGAAGTAGTACTTTTGAATGGAATAGCCTCTACCCACTTTGTGAAGTAATCTGTAGCAGTTAGTACATGAGTATGTCCAACACTGGAAGGTGGGTTAAGAGTTCCAATGAAATCCAATCCCCACTATTGAAAAGGCTCATCTATCACTACTGCTTTGAGTGGTAAAGAACCAAACTTAGGTCTCCCAAAAAAAATTTTACATGCTTCACACTTACCTACCCATTTTTATGGATCTCTAGACAATGTAGGCCAATAGTACCCTGCATGAATGATTTTATGGGCAGTGATAGTAGAAGAGAAATTCCCTCCACAATCCTAATCATGAAAAGCTAAAAAAATCTTTTGTTGCTCTATATCCACACATTTTGGGAATATTCCATCAATTCCTCACTTGAATAAAGTATTTTCCAATAACACATCGTGTAGACCTTATCTTAATATCTCTCTTTTCCTTGGAACTCAAATGGGATGGACATTCTCCATAAGTAAGAAAATGTGCAATATCAACATACCACTCATCTGTTGAACTGAGGAAGAGAACAACAGGGACATCAACTGCTTTTGTGGACAATTATTCATCAGCCCCTTCAACAATAAGCTCACACAAGCCTTTACCATGAACTAGCTTAGTTAGCTTGATATCAAGGTCATATTATTGGACTTTTTCTACCCAATTGCCTCTCTTAGTTCCAAACTCTGTTGTGTAAGAATAGACTTGATGGTTGTATCAAGTACAAACACAAAAGAGTTAGAATTAATAATATAAAAAATGAAACGCTTGATAACTTTGACCAATGCAAAAGCATGTTTCTCCATCATATTATAATTCAATTCATGAGCTTTCATAACAAAACTCATGAAGGCACTTAGAAGTTCATGATTCTCATAATTCTTCTGAGTTACCACAATAGCCAAGGTATTCTCTGTAGCATAGCAATAGATAGTAAAATCCTTGCTGAAATCAGGACATGCTAAGATGGGAGTTTTATCAATGGATTTCTTGATATATTCAAATTCTTCTTGACCTTCATAAGACCAACCAAAGATTTGTTTTTCATTCATAATGCGAGAAACACTCATAGTCATTTCTACAAAATCTGGAATGAATCTCCTTAGGAAATTTATCTTGCCAAAGAAAGAGTGAACACCCTTTTTTATTGTGGGAAGAGGAATCTATTGGATTGTTTGAACTCTTTCTAGATCTATATTGATCCCTTATTTAGAAATAATATGCCCCAAAGAACTTGCCTTCATAACACAAAAGACAAACTTCTTAGGATTGAGAGAAACTCCATGTTCTCTACATTTTTGAAGAACTATTTCAGATGTTGAAGATGATCTGCCCTTGTTTTGGAAAAAATAGTCAAATCATCAAGGTACACAACAATACAATTTCCCTTTAGACTACCAAAAGCTAAATCCATTTCCCTCTAAAAAGTGGCACCAACATTGATAAGACCAAATGGCATTCTCTTGTAGGAAAAGGTGCCCCAAGGGGTAGTAAAAGTAGTCTTGTGTTGATCTAGGGTACTAACTTCCACTTGATTGTATCTAGAGAATCCATCTAGCATAGACAACATCTCAGATCCGAGACAACTTGCAAAACTTGATCCATCATGGGGAGTGGATAGTTGTCTTTTAGAGAGGCCTGATTCAAATTCCTGAAATCCACACAAATGCGAATCTCACCATTCTTTTCTGACAGGAACAATGTTGGCAATCCATGTTGAATGATGTATAGGGAAAATAATCTTGGCTTTTAGTAACTTCGGATCTCTTGAAAAATAGTATCAGCAACCTTAGGATTATACTACCTTTGCTTCTGCTTGAAAGGTTTGATCCCAAGTCTCAGAGGGATATAGTGTTACATCTCCTTTGGTTGAAAATCCTTGAGATCATCATATGAATAGGCAAGAACATCAACATACTTCTTTAATAGGTTTACTGCTTTCTTCTTCTCTTCTTGAGTGCAGCATTTTCCAATATTCACCACCTTGGGTTCATCATTTCTTCCAATATTGACCTTCTCATACTCAGTAGATTGTCGAGTCCCTTGAGAAGCTTTAGATTTGATGAACCTATCATGTTTTTCAAATAGATATTCTAGACTCACCAGTCCTTTAGGAATCTTGTTACCCTTCAACTTAATACAACCATCTTGATCCATCTCTTCCTTGATATCTTCCTCATTAGAGGGCACATATTCTCTAGGCATAGTTTCACTTCCTTCAAAATATAACTGATTGAAGTTATCTTTAAGATCCAAGAAAGAGAGCAAGTGTTGATCATCATTGAAAACCTGCCAGTTGTTTTCATTATCTGGTACACTGGGCCTATGAATCATTTCAATGGTAAATTAATCTTGAGATAAATTTGGATGAGGAATCAACAAAAATCCTGAGACAAATAGAGAATCAGCTCTAGTATTCTTTTCTCTTGGCACAACTTCAATTGAGAAAGCATCAAGGAATTCAATGGAATCCCAAACAAGATTTCTATAATGTTTCAATCTCCTATTCTTGACTTGGTAAAGATCCCTTACTTGTTTCATAATTAACTCTACATCACCATGAGCATAAATATTCTTTACTCCTATTTCTTTTTCCATGCTCAACCCAAGGATGAGAGCCTCATACTCAGCTATATTATTTGTATTTTCAAAATGAAGCTTGAAAGAAAATGGATGAATCTTCCCTTCTAGAGAGATTAACACCACACCAGCTCAGAACCAGCTGAAGAGAAGCTTCCATCAAACTCCAAAGTCCAAATTCCATTGGGATCATGAATCACTCCCTTAGGAAGACTTGCCTCATCTTCTGACATGATCATATAGTTACCATGCCCTATATCTTCATAGAGTATTTGTGCTTTTGGATCATCAGTCTTTTGCACAATATACTCAGTTTTCTTCTTTGGTAACAAATTTCTTATTTTTCCATTGACCGAGATCAAAGCATGTGACTAGTCCATCTAAATTTCACCTCCTACCTTTTACAGAAATTCCTACTCAACAACATACCATATGAGGGAGGAATATAAGCTACCATATTAGTATCCAAGACTCTTTTCTTTGGTAAAGAAATAAAATCTACTTGTGCATATTTAATTCTTCCAACCAAAGGCACTTCTCTACTTTCCATGGAATAGTAGGAACCAAAGGCACGTGTTAGATTCAATGCAACTTGTGAAGTTCAAGAACCTAATGAGGAGGAATTTAATGAAGACTTTGAAGACCCGAAGAAGAAGAGGTTGATGAAGAACAAGAGGAACTTGGTGGATCTCAAAGTATTCATTAAATTCCTCCTTCTCAAAGTTGAGAAGGAGGTAACCAATTCCTAGGCTGAAAATTCCTTCTTGGAATATCTTGATAGGGAGTATGTTGAGCCAATTGCTTTTTGATGGCAATGAGATCATTTGCCAACTTCTGCACTAACTGATCTGAGTTGGCTCCAAGAGAGGAAGAGGAGGATGCTTTAGATTTGGAAGGTTCTCTTTTCAATTTACCAGACATGACTAAGTCATCCTCAACACTGATAGCCAATCTCTGATCAACATCCAAAGTTGCAAGGTTATCCCTCCTTAGTGCATAACTCACTTCAAGAAATTGAGCATTGAGGAAGAAGCACTTTTGGATTTGATCTACAGGATGAGTGTTCTATGGAATTTTAAGAACTAGCTTGTTGAATTTAGCCACAAAATCCCTCATGGGTTCATGTGGTTCCTTCTTGATATGAGAAATTTGATCCAAGAGGGCATGCACATCTTCAAGAGGTTTGAAACGTTTCTCAAACTGATTTTTCAAGGTGGTCTAATTAGTAATTGACCCAACAAGAAGATGATAGAACCAATTAGTAGCATTATCCTGCAATGTTTCCACAAAGATCCTGATAGAAATGTCTTCATGTTCAACCCCAAGAATCCCACATGCAACAATGAAGGCTGCAATGTGTTCATCTAGGTGTACTTTCCCATCACCTTAGAATTTAGGAAAACCTTTCCTACTACTCTTGGGTAACTCATTCAATGGTTGAGGAAGAGCAAGGGGCCCAATCCATTGTCCCCAAGGTAGAGGTGTTGCCATCTGTGGGAAGATTGTTTGAAGGGGAACTAAAACACCAGCAAGTATCAGAGTAATAAGATTAGGAATAAGTTGTTCTAGAGGAATGCTATTCTCATAATTTTTGTCTTTAACTGGAGGTGTGCTTGAAGAACGAGTTCCTCTATTCCTTCTTGCTGGAAGAAGAGAGAAGTTTTTTTTCTCTAGAATTTGAAAATGAGAATCTTCAACCCCAAGAGCTTTCTTCCCACATGTATACCATAGATTCGCTAGATCAAAAATGATCTTGAAGTTGTTCTTTTAAAAGGGATATATTTGAAGTGAAATCCCGGTAGAGTTGCCAAAAGCGTTGGGTTTTAAAATTGTACTTTAATCAAAACCAAAGTCGGGGACAAATTCCTCCTCTTTATGGGAGAGGTTCCCTTATTGAAAGCAAGCAATAAAGCTTATATACAAATGTACAACTTTCATCTTAAGGTTGGACCTCTGACATCTTGAAATGCTTTTATACCAAAATAGATTATCAATACAAATGAATGGAAGAACTGAAGAAAGGAAAGAGCATAATATAATAGTACTTTTAGGAAATATAGATAGTAGAGTATAACCCTATACGTACTGAGCAAGAGTGATATAGAATAGAATCATTCACATTCACAGCATAAGATATCATTCCATAGACACAAAGTTCTAGAAATCATATCAATAAGAACACAAAGTTTCTTATCACAGAAGATAAATGATCCACGAATTTCAGGTAAGAAAGAAGGGACAATGGAGGAAGATAGAGAAAAGGGGAAAATCCTTCTGTATTGATTTACTTTTGACTATAATTACACTTCAAAAGTATCAGAGTCCAACATTTGCAATGAGACAAGCTATTACATTTATAGATGAAGTGAAAAGAGGAGAAGAAGAGAAGGAAGAAAATATGATTTGGAATCTCAACCACCAACCATCAATGCCCCTACAAATCCACCTACAATCTGTCAAATCTGGTTTTGCATGTATTTGGTGTGTTGAAGAAGGAAGGATGGAAGATCAGATCAAATTTGATTTAATTGAAGAAATTAGATCACGTATTAATGGCATGAAATAAATTTTCCATATTTTTAACCATCAAATCCTACTAAAAATAATATTTTATGCTTCCATGGCATAGAGGAGACCAAGATCTTTCCAACAGTATAAAATTTGTTGAATTTTGAGCACTAGAGTGAAATTTATGCTCATTTGAATATTTGAATCGAATCCGTACAAAAAATGGCAAAAATGCAATTTTTCACAAAATGGATCTGCAGGCCTGAAATTAAAATTGCACCTTTTACATAAAAATTACAAAAGTGAAAAAGTTCTCCGTAGCCCCGCAAGCCCGTAACTTCACATTTGATATAGTCTGACATGTGGCTTTACCTGAGTGGTAACTGGAGTCGCGGCTCACTTTATAATTTTACTTCTTTTAGAAATAAGGCTCAAAATCTCAAAGTTCTCTGCCGACCTGCTTCCCCATTTTGACTTTTCAATGTGGGCTCAAGACCCCAACAGAGTTGTGGAGCATTTTATAACTTTTAACTCTCTTTTTGGAAATAAAACCAAAATTCCCAAAATGCTCCGATGGCCCACCTTCCCATTTTGACTTTTGATGCGGGCTCAACATTTGACTTTATCCCTTGGTATGAGAAGGTTTGCAATTCACTTTACACCTTTTATGGAAACAAAGAAAAAATTCCTAAAGTGTCCCAACAACCCACCTCTCTGGTTTGACTTTTCAACGGATATTCAATACATGGATTTATGAGTTGCGACTCATTTTGTAACTTTACTCCTTTTAGTAATAAATCCAAAATCTTCAATGTGCTCCGATGATAAGCCTTCCCACCTTAAACTTAAAAATGACCATGTGTCCTTTTGCAGGCCTTAGGAATTCTTTTATACTTTAAGCCTTTTTGCCAAAATGCCTCAAAACAAAAATGGACCCGCCTTTCCGCCTTAGATCAATTCGACAAATGAGGATCCTTCGGGGCCACAGAGCCAATTTGACACTTTTGCAAAAATAACAAAAATGATAAGTTCACAAAATAATCCACCACGCCACATCCAATTAGAGATGTCCACGTACTCATGGATGTTGGGGCCAAAAATTGACAGGGAAGATACGCCTGTCATTCATGATTGTAGAAAAATACAGAGGAGGGGAAACTCCACCATTTATGCTTGAATTTAAAATTGTTCTCTATGGAAAGAGAAATTGAAAACAATACAAGGCTCAACACGATCCACAACCAAAAGAGAAGGATTGACAATTTCATTCGAATGAAAGAAACAATTTTCAAGCATCCAGACGGGAAGATAGAAATTTTATCAAACCATGCGGATTGCAAGATTTTAAATTAACAGGCGAGATTGTAAATGAGCACCAACTTCTTCAAAGCACAAATTTTTCTATCTTTCGAGACTTCTCAATCCCCTCAAACATCTTTCAAAGGCACCAGCTCAAAAAATTTGAAAATTACTTGAAAAATGAGGGGATTTTGAGGATGGCAACAAGATAAAGAGGGATGATTCGGGAAGGGTTGTTTAAATATATCAAGGTTTTGGTTTGGAGGTGCATTTGGATTATCTAAATGGAGGTCACCTTTGTCAATCAAATCCTGAAGGATATTGTGAAAAGTGTGACATATTTCTATGTCATGACCGTTTACTCAATGGAATTTGCAATAATCATTATCATGGTACCAAATGGGCTTTGACACTGATATGTCGATAGGTTGAATGGGAGGTAATGATATGATATTAGAAGCAAGTAATTTTTTGAATATTGCACTATAAGTTTCTGCTATTATGGGTGTGTAACTACGTTGTTGGCGAACTCCTTCAACAATAGGTTTTTCTTTAGGAGAAGATTTTATGACAACGACATTAATCAGTTGCTTTGGTTTTTTTCTAGGTTAGATGTTGGTTTAGATGGGAACTCTATTTTTGGTTTCTTGGGGTGAAGCTTCACCCGCCCATCTTCTAGCACTTGCAATTCCAACTTATGGGCCATGGTGAAGGCTTCATCGAAGGTGTGGAATGATTGGATTTGTAAAGTGGATGAGATATGCTTAGCACATGCACGTAGAAAATATCAATTAATTTTGTCTACGGTAATGTGAAGGATAATTGATTGGTTACACCCCTCCAATGGGTGATGAAGTCAGCGACACATTCATCTTCAAATTTTCTAATGGCATATAAATCATTAATAGTGATTTTATGAGCTACATTTATGGAGAAATGATCTAGGAAGAGTTGGGCAAGCTGCAAAAAAAAATAAGGAATGTTGTGGAATGTTATTGTACCAGTCCAGAGTAGGACCTACAAGAGACATAGGGAATGTTCTTAGCATAAATATCTATCATGGGATATCAAATAACAGGCATGGAAAAAAATGTGAATGTTTTGTTGAGGGTCCTCTTTGTTATAGAACTTGATAAACTTAGGGAGTTCCCAGTGAGGGGGATATGGTTTGTATGGTATGGAAAGATGAATGGGTTTGTTACATATTTTTCATAGGAGAGATTATTTTTGGATGAGGATGAGGTAGCCTCCAAACTAGATATACAACTTAGAAGGGCCTGGAGGGGGTCTTCTTGAGCCTGTTGGCCCAAAGATGGGCTAGGTTGATATGAGGACTAGGGGGAATATGCCTGATGTTGTTGTAGAATGTCTTGTTGATAAGGAACATTTGTTTGAGGGATATTTTGCTGATAAGAGAGGTTAAATTGATAAGGATTATTTTGTTGTGAAACATTATGTTGTGTGGCATGGTATTGTGGAATATTTTGTTGAGGTGCATGTTGTTGATGAGGAAAGTTTTGTTGAGGAATGTTCTACTGATAGGGAATGTTCGGTGATGGAATGTTTTTATCTTCGGGGTGTTTTACGATGGGATACTATATTGAGAGTGATTTTTCTAGGGAAAGAATCATGTTGCAAAGAACTATATTATGGATCTTCAATATCTTGGTATGGTGTCGATATTTGTGTAAGGGGATGTGAATATGTGGGAATGTGTTGAGATGGTGAAGAAGAAGTAGCAAACGATGGTTTTTGTCACTAATTATTTTGTTGCAGAATATTTTTTTGTGGGATGTTTTGTGGAATAGACTGTGTCATCAAAGGTTGGGAGAGTTGCGACATGTATTGCAAGGTGGGATGTGTACTAGCAATAACACTGGTGTTAATCATTGGCATTGTTGAAGGGATAGACATGGTGATGCTTTGAATGGGAATGGTATTCTGTTGAGATGATATAAGAGTAGAAAGAGGAACGTAACTTAATGATGATGTTAACACCTATGAGGACCCTGAAAAATCCATCGTGGAGGCAGAGGCACTACTTTGGAGAAGTGAAAACCCTATAAAGGGACTAGAGGAAGACATACATTGTTGAGTGGACACATTTTGTGATGAGATCATAGAAAAATGCTGAAGAAACAACAAATTTTTTTGGTTGACTTACAAAACGTTTCTCATCCAATGTGTCAAACAGATTGGAAGAGCTAGTAGCATTCTAGGACTAACTAACACTTGGCATTTTTGGTTGAGATGAAGTATTGAAAAAAAACTACTGGATAACATGCTCTCGATTTTGTTTAATGAGTTATGCAATGATGGGTAAAGGTTTGTGAGAATGCACAACAAATTACAATGTGAGGGATTGTATTCATAAATTTATCACTTTATTAGGTATGCATTAAGAGAAATGGGATTCAAATCTAACATCTCCTCAAAAATAGGATCACCGCCATTATAAAATGGGATTTCAGGTGTAATGGGGGAAAAAATGTTTTGATTCTGATGTGTAAAGAATTTTTCTATGGTACTATTGCAGAGAATGAAAGGATTATTGTCCAATTTCATTGTTATGACCAAACCCTACTCCATTCCAATTTTGCGTGTTGGAAAAGGGGTTGGATGCAATTTTTTTGGTTGCATTGGCAAAGAAATTATTACTAGGAGTGGTGTAGTATGAAGTGGGGCTTGAAGTTGAAATATAGGCAATGAAGTAGACATATTTTCAGATTGTTGGTTATATACTTGTTGTCTAGTGAGAACCATGATAAAAAAACACACACAACATGGATAATAAAATGATCAATGACTAAATGTATTGATTAACAATCAGCAAGAAAAGGAAAGTAGAGTGTTATTTTATTCTTATTTTACTTAATTATAAAAAGGTGAAATGCGTAAAATAATCAACAAAGGTCCTAAGAAGTGGTTTTCTAAGGATGGTTTCAGGTGTGTTTAAAGACGGTGTCCTCAATATACTTGAAAGTACGTGAGGCAAAACTATGTGTTTTTATCAGCACAAGCGTGCATATTGGGGCCTACCCACTCACTTCACAGTCCCACTGTGATAAGGGAGTCATGTGCTAAGCCAAAATATACTAACAAGAAGGTGTTTATATTCGGCCAGAACACCAAGTTGGTTTCCTTGTTAGGTGATGAAATCACAATCAATTTCACTTGGGTGGGAATTTTTTGGATGCGTTTTTTTCTGATGTGATTTTGTTGTGTGTGAGGGGAAAATAAGTGAATGCAATGATTTTTCCTCCTAATTAGACTACATGATCAAGAAGAATGCAAATTGTTTATTTTAGAGTCCCAAAATGAAATGTTGAACTTCGATGAGGATAGAAAGACAAAAATGCAAGACAGAAAGCAAAAAGAAGGTTTTTAGGACTTACTATGAAATCACTACAAATATTGATTTTTTAATTCTTTTAGCACTTCTTGATTTTTTTAGCAAATCCAAAAGGTATTATTCCTAGAGAAACAAAGCCTATAAATTGACCAGAAAAGTAAAAAGAGAGAAAAATACTAAATGTTGTTAATGAAATGTTAAGAAAAACAACATAGGGAATTGCTTTAGCGATTTAGAGGAATCGCAAGCGATTGAGCCAATCGAGTGATTAGTAGTTAGTGAAAACATAGATCAAAATAATTATAAAATGATAGAATTAACTAGGAATTAGTGTCCCACCGAGTGTGCCAAAATGTCTAGCATGGTTTTTACCTTTCTTGTCTTGATGGATTCAAGAGGTAATGACCGGGATTGATCTTAGTATGGAGGGGTTTCGGGGTACCCGCGGATGTTGATTATGTTTTTGCTTTCATGCATCATTTTAAAAAAATTGAATTAGAAGGCTTATTTACCTACAAAATGATTCTTGTAAAAATATTATGAATCACATGAAGATACTATCATGGCTTAAGAAATATTCAAACTCTTATTAGTACTTAATATCATGCTTACAAAAGTGATATAATACAATGTGATTATCACTTATTTAATACATATATGATCGGCATAGATTCATGATTTACACCCAAAAATCATATTCTTGATCTATGTAGAGATTTTCAAATGTGTTGGAGGATATGGAACCAACAGTTTCCTCTTCTTCCTTAGTGAAGTCAAAATTGAGAACTGAGATGTAGTCTTCAACAAAGAATTCGAATTCTTCTTCCTAAGTGTCATACGGGTGGGAAAATGTAGAATCTGAACTGGATATGCTAATGTTGTTGTGAGTAATTGGAATCACGAGATAGTATGGTAATCCTCCGATGTTCAAGACCGGTCTTGTATTGTTGTTCTTACTGGGTAAGATCCTCATGGAGCCTTAAATCTTCATCTTATGCCTCCCAAAAGGTGTTAGTGGCTTCTCAAATGCGTCATGTTGCAAAAAATATGGCCTCTAAGTGATCAAACAGAGCTGTTTGGATTACACAAAGTTTGAGGTCATGAAGTAAGTTGTATAGCTCCCAATACAATGAATGGTGAACAATAAGAAAAGAGTCATCTGTGGGAAAGTTAAATCCTCCTAAATCCATCTGAATTCATCATGCTAGAAAGAGGATCAGTAGATAACAAGAAACAATACATTTTAGTTAATTTTTTAGCTAAAAATGATGAAAAATCATTAAAAATACAATAATCACTGGTAATAAAGTGGAATCGCTAACAATCAAGGGAATTGCCAAAAATTTCTGTGAAAACTAAGAGTTTTTAAAAACAAAGTCTAAACTAATGAATTGGAAATTATTTTGGAAAAATTTTGGGCCCCAAACTATTGGCTAAGGATGAGAAGGCGTGTGGGTGCGTGGGACCCGGTTGAAGAAGGGTGCACGGGTTGAAGGTACACAGGAAGGTTTCAAGTAGGTTTTTGTAGAACACACTGCAGCATGTGCATGCAAGGAAGGACAATTTTTTCACTTAGCGGCATTCAACGTCCCAGAAGCACACGAGAAAACGTGAACCTTGTGGATAAGGTGCTAACCGACAACCGTGGGATCAAAAAGGGAATATCCTAGGAATGCGATGGAAGGTTCCAAAAGGCATCATTTTAAAGAGTGGAGAGCTTGTATCTGAGAAGGCATGCTCCCATGAAGGACCACTTCGACACTATGCAACTGATATGTAACTCTAGAAAGGCATGGTGGTGGTTGTTAAGGTTATAAATACAAGCACTTGATAGAAGAAAAAGAGATTCGAAAGAGGTCGAAAGGATTTGAAGAGAGGTGAAGCTCTGCAAAAATATAATGGAGAGTTCTAGGGGTTAGGGATTAGGAGAAATTTGGGAGTGATGGCATATTTAGAGGGATGGGTCTGTAATCATTTTTATAATGTGATGAACATAGTGTAGTTCTAATGCATGACTTGGCTCTGCATTGTAATATGAAGGTCTATAATGGTTTCATGGTATGTAATTTGGTTATTAAACTATTTAATATGAATATAAGGCTCTGTTATAATTCATATATGTGTTTAGGAGTATAATATTTATGCATTTCCTTTATGTATGAACCATTTCTATATGTTGTTTGTTATTTCTCTTTTCTAGATGCAATGAGATGACAACTCGTTCTAGGTTCTTAGAATGTTGTATAGTTCTTTTCTATTCTTCTACATTTTATTATCTATCATAAGATGATGCATTCTCATAATACTCACATAAAGGAGAGACTTGGCACTTGCGCGTGCCTCAGGTGAGTGCAGGTGCCCACTGGGTGATAGGCCGATGCACATGGGATTAGACTATTGGTCTAAGGGTATAAAATATGACTACAAAAACAAAATATTATTAACCATATAAATAATATACAAGTAAGAATACACTTGTTTCTAGTGCTCAAGATAAGTTAAAATGAACATTTTACCTTTAAGAGTGTGTTGGTGAATGGAAGATTAGAGGAAGGTGGCGGAGGATGAAAACGATCAATTTGATGATAAGCCCGACATTAACGGAGAAATGTGACATTGTGAAATGTCTTGATGAAGTTCCTGGATGCTTGATGTATTGATATTGTGACAAAGTCTACCTACAAAGCTTTAGAATTCGTCCCCAAATGAGGTTTGTAAACCTGTGTGTGTGTGTGTGTGTGTGTGTGTGTGTACATATATATCACTTGCGATCAAGGAAATCACCGGTAATTTTGGGGAAATCAGTTTGGTTAGGAAATCAAATGATTTCCTTCCATTTTTACTCAAAACGATCCATTTTGAAGTGATGAGGATGAGGGATGGTTAAAAAATATCGAACTAATTTTTTTAGGATGAGGGGACTTGCGTTTTAGATGATTTGGCTAGTTAAAAGGCTAGTTAGTTAGGGAATAGGTTAGAGATTTTTAGGAAGTGGTTTTAGAAGTGGTTTGGGTGGTTAGCGAGGTGTCCAAGTTAACTAAACGAGGTGTGAGGATGAGGTGTGAGGTAATAATAAGTAACTTAATTATTTCAATTGAATAATTATTTTAGATTTTAGTGATATGATGAGTCGTAAATGAATTAATTAATTTAAAAAAGGGGTGAGATAGTAGGATCTCGTAAATATGTTTCCTTTAGTCTTGAGTGTGTTTGAGCTTGAGGGGAGGTGTAGATTTTTTGTGTCTACAAAGAGATAGATCTAGAGGTATGTAACTCAAAATACAAAGATATGGAATTCCTTAGCAAATTCTAGAGGATCAAAAATTTCTAACCCTTTACAATGAGATATGCTCTTACATTTATAGATAAATCAATGAGAGAAGAAGAGGAGAAAGAGGGAAAAATCAAATTTGAAATACAACCAAAAACATCAAGCAAAGAGTGCTTACAAATCTACATATAAATTTATCTAATGTGTTTCCCCATGTTTGTTTGGCATGTAGGAGAAGGAAGGAGGTGAGATCCATATCAAATCAGGTGGTTGGAGCAATCATATCTTCTCATTAATGACATGAAAGATGTTTTCCTTTTCTCACCTACCAAATCCCACTGAAATTTGAATTTGAATGTTCTATACTGTAACCCAAATCAGTAGCTTTTGAAAGAGACCGAGCGTGCATGTGTCGAGATCTATATAAAAATTATGGCTATCAAAAGTATATAGGTTATCTCGACACACAATAACAAGTGTCATGCATTAATTTTCAAAAGGATCAGCCAACTATGCAACCATTTTGTCATTTATGTCATGTTTCACTCAATGATTGGTCTTTAGGATTCGGCACCTAGATGGTGCACTTTAACCGTTTGCATTTATCACACTCAAAGTATGACACATACCACATGGCACGTGAGGGTGCGGAAGAAGGTGCAATGACATGCATGCGAAGGGAAAAGCATGGAAGGAAAATAGAGTGAAGGGATGCACAAAGGTAAAATGCATGGAAGGAATGGGACAAACACTTTCCGAGGAACACATGGTCGAGGTGAAATTATTACAAAGTAATGTGCAACAAAAGAAGGGAGGGTGTGCAAGAGTGTCTTTGGCAAATTAGTGGATTTTTGGGAACAAGTCTAGGGTGTGTGTGTAGGGTGCATGAACTACTGGAAATAATATGAGTGCAAAGGGAGTGCACGCGAGGGGAAGATGGAACAAAGAGGAAAAGGAAAATGAAAGATGGAAATCACATAAGAGAAGAAAAGTTTGCATAAGGAGTTGCCACCAAGGAAATGTGCCAAGGAGATAGCTAAAGTGCATACAACCAACAAGTAGAATCTTTAGAGCTAGAATGGGGATGAGAGTTGTCCAAATAACCGGGGAGTTATTTTGGATAACAATTTGTACATTTTGAAGGATTTTTGTTGAATCTTGTCTTTTTTCTTCTTATTATAATGATGTTTAATTGTGGCATGAAAATATTATGCATGTAAAATTTAAGAGTTTTTATGAAATTTAATGCCTTAACCTTGTTATAGGACTCCTAAGTTGAAATAAGATCATGGATCTTGTGAAATTTGCTTGTGTGGAAAGAAAATGTTGAGCCATTTCACGAAATTGTGCGTCTAATTCCTCTAACTTACTTGAGTTAATCCATAATGATATAAAGGGTATTTTGGAAGTTCCTTATCTTGGTGGGGATTTATATGCTATTAGTTTATTGATTACTTTTATAGAATGACTTTTCTTATTACATTAAGAAATTTTTGAAGTTATGTCTAAGTTTCAAGAGTTTAAAGCCTTGGTTGAAAATATGGCTAATATGAAAATAAAGAAAATCACAACCGATAATGGAGATGAATATGTTAATAAGAATTTTTATGATTTTTATTGTCTTATGGAATTCAAAGGAGTTGACAACTCCATATTCCTCACAATAAAATGGCATAGCTAAAAGGAATAACATAAAAATCATATAAATGGTTAGGACCATGCTTCATGTGTGCAATGTGCCCAACTTCCTTTAAGATAAAGCCATGAAATTTTTTTCATATCCTAAATAGATTTCCTACCAAATATTTACTTTGAACTACACCTCATGAAGTATATACTAAACAAAAACCTGATATCTCCCATTTAAATATATTTGATAGTCATTCTTATCTTCTCATTCCCAAATTCAAAAGACAAAGACTTGATCCTACATCCTACTCTTACATTTTTGTTGGGTATGGTGATCATACAAAAATATTAAGAGTGTCTAATCTAGTCAAACATGTGATCATAGAAAATAGGAATGTTTATGCTCTTAAGAAACCATTTTGTGATTCTTCCTCTCATCCCTCCTCTATTTTCCCCGAGTCTCTTGAAAATATGGAAACAAAATTCCAAGAAGTTGAGTATCCTTCTTTTGGTGTGATGGATGCAGATATTGAGGGGGATTCTTCTTAATCTGTGACTCGGTCTAGAATTCCTAAATGGGCTTAAAATCTAATTTCTAATGCTTAACCTAATAATTTAAGAAAAATGACCCACAGTCAACATTATTATCATGCCTTTTCAACATTCTTATCAATATAGTGATGATTTCCTTCTCAATGAAGGCAACAAGGATGACTTGGGCTCTACAGATCTATCTAAACTGGAGGATAAAATTGACATTCTTACTAAGTAGCAACATGTCATGGAGGAAAGAATGCAGAAAATTGTTAATAAGTGATTAATCAACTCTTCATGCATAAAATGTTGTTTGATATTACTCATATTTAGGTAAAATAGATCCGTGACATCGCAGAATATCGAGGATATATAGAAGGAAGGTAAGGTCAAGAAGAATGCCTTAGCATCGAGCATCCAAGAACCTACCCATCAAACCTCCCTCAACCTATACAAGGCTTTGGTGGATGGTCAAAAGGTTTTTAATAAGTTTCTAAAATAGTGGTCTTGTGTCCTTTGTGTTTAAAGATTCCATGAAATTACTTCCTATAGCATTCATATAACCATAGAATTTTCTCCTAATTATGTTAATTAATGCATGGGGATGTTCTAAATAGTTGTTTTAGATCAACAATTTCTGCGCTTGTTACCTTTCAAGTTAATGCACCAAAATAAACACGAAACCCGAAAAACTCAAATGAAATCGATACGATAGATTGGATAAGATCTATGTAGACGTAGATGGAGAGAATGCTGATGGAGACAAGATAGGTGCACATGAACAACCCCGCAAAGTAGATCCAAGAAACTCCGTAATGCACAAATCCTTGGCGAGATGAAGATGACGTTAGACAATATATGGGTGAACTACCCGGAAAGCGGTTCTGGGAAACAATGAGCTTCCTCGGCGGATGTCAGTTCATGTTTTCAATCAAGAATAAAGACATACATGATAAAATATGTACATAAATATTTAGGTTTTCTTATTAAAAATAATAGACGAGAATGTAAAAAATGCAGTAAAAGCGAAAGACAACAGAGATTCGTAAAAACAAAGTTGAAATTGTGTTACCTAAATTCGATATCTTTCCGTAGACTGATTGGCGTCGATCAAATAGTGATCAGCATCATTTGTTTTGGTTTGCGTCAATCGACAAAGCGGTGATCGGTGTCGATTGGTTTAGTCGGCACCGATCGTGCAGCGTGATCGGCATTGATTGGACACACAGGTAGCATGAAGGCGTAAAGTAAAAGAAGAAAGCAAACTAAGCAAAATGGATTGGACATAAGACCAGATTATTGAAGATTGATCAGAAAACAGAGATTGAAGATGGAAAAAGAGGATCCGAGGTAGAAATTGATGGATTCTAACCCAAAAATGAAGAAATACCCTATTAGTGCCGATCCGAAAAATGCTTGATTGATGACCGATGACCAGTGTAGCTATGGAGACCCGCAAGAGTCAGAGATCCATGGACAGAGTAATAATGCACCTCTTAGGGATTAAACTGCACAAAACTCACTTTCTTTCTCTAATAATCTCTTTAATCGCTTAAACAAAAGTAATCTCCAGGTAACCAGCTCTTGAATCTAACCAAAGAGGATCTCAGGTTGTAAATTTATAATCGGTGCCGACCGAGATAAAATCGGCGCTGTTCAGAAAAATCAGCGCCGCTCAGAAAAATTGGCGTCGATCGAGAAACAGTCGGCGCCGATCAGGGAACAGACTCCCAAAGTGGCAAAAAGGAATGAATTGTGGGGATAATAATATTATCCCTCCAACTCAAATATGGGAAGAATCCCACCGCGATTCCAGGAGAGGAGAAATAGGTGGGATAGATGGATAATAATAGCACGGGAGGTTGGAAATTGATATGGGGTAGATAAGTAGTTGAAATAAATGTAAAAATTATAATTAAATAGTTAATATTTAATTATCCATGAGTGAAATATAATGGGGTGAAATAAACTTAGGATAGGCCTTTAAATTAAATATTTAAGTAATACCCTAAGGGAGAAGTGGTGATATAAAGGTGCCCGGGTTACCCGAGAGGATAAACGAACCCAGGGGACACTAAATTAGGTAACCAATTTTAGGTTTCTACATTTGCCCCTTTTTTGTCGAGTAACTTGTGATAAGCAATGCCACAAGACAAAAACATGGAGTTGGAAGAAATGATGAACAATAATGATGTGATCCCCCTTAAACTAGGGATGGGGTGGCCCGAAACAAGCCAACTCGATTATGAGCCCGAAAAGGTAGATAAAATAGAATAGAAGAGAGGATGCCCCATCTAGATGTCTAGAGTAGATTTGATCATTGATGACCCACGTAAAAACAAAAACAAAAATGCAGTGACCTAAGGAACTCACATTGGTAGGGTAGACTAGATGGTCTTCATATGAGACGACATAAGTGGCTACAGACTAGTGAGTTAAAGGTGACTGCAACATAGCAACAACTAAAGAGTGACACATTGGTAGGGACAACTAGATGGCCTTTGAATGAGATGACATTAGTGCCTATAGACCTGTTATCTTTAGGTTGCAAAAAATGTGAGTTACCCATGTATAGGGAAGAACTCAGAATGGATGATAACACTAAAAATATGCACCGAAAGGTGAAAATAAGGTCATAACAATGATCAAATAAACAAGCCAAGCATCAATGCTTAGACAAGAAGGATGAAGCGATGGCCTTGAGAGGGTAGCTACCGCGGAAATCAACATATGGCCACTATAGTGGACTTTGTAATAGAAGCACTGTCAGACTAGGCAGAACATGTGTGTTATGGGTGACACATGCAAAAGATATAATGATGAGATTCCCTAGGTGGGGAATAACATGCAAAGCCAAGCCACGAGTGAGATGCATGTGAGGCTATGTAAGGCGATCAGTACAAGTACTAAAAATAAAGATGTAATGATGGTGGAAATGTGTGACGGGTGACACATGCATAAGACAGGAGAACATATGAGGACAAAGTGCATCCTGGTGGGACCAGAGGATGAAATATATCAAAATAACCCGATTGGACGTCGATTGGATCCAATCGGCGTTGATTACCCCTAATCGACATTGACCACAAAAATCGGCACCGATCAAAATAATCGGCGCCGACCACTCTAAAAACCTATAAGTATAGAAAAGGTGAATGGTAATGATTCATTTGCACTGTGACGATTGATTTAGAAAAAGTCAAAAATTGAATTTGAGCAACATGGAAGCCTCCGGAAGTAGTCAGAAGAGGAAGAGGACACGACCAGGGGTAAGTGAACCTTCCTGAGCTTCATACATTTAGTGTTTTATTTTTTTTTCATGTTTTTTGTAGTAGGAGGCAAGAGGGATTTTTTGGTGCTCTACCTCGTAATCGGCATCGATTGAAAAAATTGGCGCCGATTAGTAAGCGATCGGTACTAATTAAAACACAATCAGCATCAACCATCAAGTAAATGGTGCCGATTGGCATGAGTCAGCGCCGATTGGAAAAAAGTGACATTTTGTTTATTTTTGAGAAATATTTTGATGAAAATTTAATGATGTGGATTTTGATAAATATGAAACTAATGACGATGTTTGATATCATGCAGGCATGAGAGGTCCTACACATGCGGGATGCTATTCCTAGCTACTAGAGACCATACTGCCAGATGTGACAAATGTTGAGTGGCATCATCTAGAGTTATCTAGACTAGGGGGTTTCCATTATTATAGGCGGGTACCCCGAGATGTGGAGCTCATGCGAGCATTGGTGCAGCAGTGGGATAGCCAGACCTACACATTTTGGTTTTCAGACGGGTGAGATGACCATCACCCATGAGGACATCTATAGGATCCTTAGGTTACCGATTATAGGGGACCTGATAGAGATCACCCCATAAGAGCAGCAGAGGAGGGCCCTGGTACGATTATATGGGGACAGGGTTGATGATGTAGAGATAGTGTCCGAGGGCTGTAAGGAAAACCTCATAGTACCAACAAAATGACTCCCAGAGCATATTGATAGCCCTGATCCAGATGGCTATCTCGTACTATGCATTACCAGATTCTAGAGGTGGACGGTTCCCACTACTCCTTCTTGACTGTTTTTGCAACATTCTAGAGTTCATGTAGGTGTTTGCATTTGTTGATGCCTTACTATCACAGATATATCACGAGCTATGGATGTATACCATAGGGAGGTAGACTGGGATAGACGTGAGTTTTGTGCTCCATTGCTGGGCATATGAGCATATATCAGTGATCAGGCCATCTGGGCTTCCATGGATGCCAGGAGTAGGGGGAGTCCTTGAGTATGGATTCCGATGATGGTAGGCAGACATGGCCCTAGGAGATATAGGGAGATCTACAGAGTGGTACTCAGAGAGATTTAGGACTCTGACACTAGCACAGGTGATATGGAGACCCTACAGGGTCTATCCGATATGGGCCAGATAGGACACCCATCTGGTGGAGCTGAGACGTAGTAGGGTAGTTAGGGGCCGCAGGCTAGAGCTCTTAGAGCGAGTCCCATTTATACGGGTGATGAGGCAGTTTGGTTTGGTTCAGATCATCCCGACCATATACACACCATATAGATGGGATAGTAGAGAGACAGATCTACCTATACTTGATTCCTGTAGATCCACTCAGGGAGGCACCACCTCCCATAGATGATGATGATGATGCAAGAGTAGATGAGGGCTATGAGGTGTGGTACCACGCGGAACCGCCACGAAATCTCCCAAGATTCTGAGCTAGGTGAGGAGGATCTAGCAACAACACTAGAGCAACTTGAGGGAGAGCATGCCTTGACACAGACACACCAGGTTTCCCTCGAGGAGATTAGGGCTTTGATAGAGGAGAGGGACAACGATACAGAGAAAGACACTGCTTGTTAGAGTGGGATACGGTGATCCAATAGAGAGATCAATATCACAGGCATGAGGAGGCCCTTAGGGCCAAATATGGTGATACGAGGCACTACCTCGAGTCGGGAGTAGAGGGTGCAGTAGCAAGAGGACCACCACTAGTAGCAGCACCATTGTGAGAACCCGACATGGTGAATCGAGTACCTATCAGGCTCTCCTTGCCAAGGTGAGATATTATGAGGATGCCTGACACAGCATGCCCCAGATGTGCCTCGGTATGGAGCGAGGAGGAGGATAGTGACATCTACTACTGGTGGTGCCTCGAAGGGTGTGAGCACTAGAGGAGATCGAGGAGGTGGCAGGGCCATAGTAGCGGGCATCTCTAGCTCTATAGGAGGTGGTCAGGAGAGACAACCTGGACCTGAGGAGGGAGGAGGAGATAGTGTCTTCCACCTATCTGACTTTACCATATAGATGTGATATTTTGTAGATATATACTGATGTAGCCTCAAGTTGAAGGTAGTTTTCTTTGGATACGATGTATACGGCTTGATTGGAAGCCATACATTCTTTTTATACAGACAGATATATGTATATATATTCATCATTTTGTGTTATGTGATTGGATTCATGCATTTAATTTTGATAGATATAGATGGATGTTATGTAATTTTGATGGATATAGATGAATGTTATAAATGATAGATGAATAGATGTGATTTGATTGATTTTTCATGATTGATTAAATAAACATGTTTAAGATGTTAATTCAATTAAATGAGATAGATAGATGGATTCACATGTGTTTTTAATACATGCTTTGATGTTTTTTAGATGAAGTAGATAAGATGAGCATAGATAGATGATAGATTTGATTGAGTAAATTAACATGTTGAATGTCAATTTAACTGGATGAACAACAAATAATCATGGAAAATGTCCTTTGTGAAAGAAAGTGATGTAATGATATTATCTTTTAGAAATAAAAATCACTACACCTAGATAGGAAAAAGAATGATGAGTTAGGCCCCTAACCGACCATAAATAGAGACCTCGATGGAAAATCGAAAGATGATGCACACAAGGCCATAGATGAGGTTAAAATAAACCCGACACTAGTTAGTCACAAACTAGATCTAGGAGGTAGATAAGGATGAGAGATAAGTATACATCTCATCAGAACACATGAAGGATTAAATACGTGCCCATATGGGGAAAACAGGATCTCCATATGATCAAAAATGTCTCATATCATAGCTTCATGATTTTTTTTCTTTTGATAGAAAAGAAAACTGATTGATGCGGGAATTTTTCTAGATATAGAAAGACTGATCGATATAGGAAGTCTTTCAGAGATGCTAAAAAGTGAACAAACTGGACAATAGAGGAAGTTTGTTACTGCAAAGGTAGAAAATGCCATAAAACGAATAGCCGTCCTTCAAGGGAGCGGTCTGTATTTTGATGTTGATGATAGCCATCCTTTGAGGAATGGTCTATATTTTTTATTTTATTTGATAAGGCACAGATAGTTGTCCTTCGAGGGATCAATCCATATTTTGGGACCAACATCTCTCTCTTTCTTTCTTTTTTTTGAGCTTTGGAAGAAGCCGAGGTTAGACCAAATAGATCAGATAAAGGGGAAGAAAAAGTATATAAGCACGTATTCATGCCCCCAAGTAGATTTGATCAAGATGAATACCTATGGAAGATGAAGTAGTGATTAAGGTATTCCTACCATGAGAAGGAACAAATCCGTAAGGAAAATGCCATGAGTAGAGCTGTGGTACTCATATTTAAGGTATAAAAGAAATAACGCGGTGAACCACATAGTTCCGAATCACTACGAAATGCACAATTGGTTGCAGAAGGATGAAAGATCTGTTTTGTGACTAAGATCATGTAAGATAGATTTTAATAGTAGAAGGACCTTAGATGCAAAGCATTAAGAGGCCCCCTGCACGTACCCAAAATTGTAAGATCATGTCGTTGTTGGAACAACGTAACAAGTGCCCCAATGATGATACAGGTCTCCTCGCAAGGTGTTCGGGATCCGGAAAAGATCTCCAAGTGTGCGTTAACATCTCGCATGCCCCACTTAGCCCCCACGTGCTTTGTTTTTCCCTTTTCCCTCTTTTCTTGGCCTTTTCTCTTGATGTGAAACCGCCACCCTACTCCGGGTGGTGGTCTCGTGACCGTCGCCCTGAACAGGTGGCGGTCTGTAATCACCTCCCCTGCTAGGCGGCGGTCCTTTATGCATTTTCCAGAAAGATCTTTTAACATGACTCACGTAATTTCAACATTTTACCAGCTTTGTTTCACCGCCATAAGCTTTCATTTATGATTCTGGTTCCCTAGAATAGTGTTTTTCCATTGTTTATAGTTTAAGAGTTCTATTTGGTTTTTACCTTGGGTAAATGCAAATGCTATAAATAGTTGGCTTGTGCTCAAGCAAATGGCCCCTCAAATTTGCCTCTGAATTTCTCTTTGCAATAGATTTAGTTTTCATTTTTGCTTAGAATTCGTAGTTTCATTCATTGCATGTCTTGTTAGTATTGTTTTGCTGTTAAGAAGCCACATATCCATCTTGTGCAAGTGTTGCTATTATTTCATCCAATCCATTGGAATAGGATAGTTTTTTTATCAATAGGAAGCCATTAAAGTTGTAGGTTTTTCTCCTCAAATAGGATAGTTTCAGGTTCTGGACGTTTTATGTTGCATGACTCGCAATAGATCCTGCTAGGAATTGCATAAGCCAAGCTCTGTACTCTTGCGCTATCCCTCTCCTACTCGCATTGTATTCAGTCTGTATTCTAAAGTTGTCCCTTGTTCCAACATCTACTTCTGTTGATGCAAGCATTACACGCTTTTCTAGATCCACGTGAGCACGAAAGAACGAGGAGATCACACTGAGGGGACAAAATCACACACACCATCGGATTCGCCACTATTCTGCAGAATCCAGGTTCTAGCTTTCAAAGTTCTAAATTAGAAGCATATCAAATAGAGTAGCTAATCATTTCATTTCAGTCAATTTTACTTTCGATATTGCCAGGGAAGCTGTGGGGATTGATAGTTTCTGAGAGACTATGATTCATTCCTCACTTCTGAGGTAGGATCGAGAGTCTTGCAAATAGATTAGATCAATCATTTCGTTATTTAGAATAGATTTACAACTGCACAGACAAATAGCTATACTCGGTTATCTTGTTTGTTTTAAATTATTATCTTAGCTGTCAATTTCTAGATGTATTAAATTAGTTAAATCCATTCCAATACTTCATCAAAAATACAAAAATAGGGAAATCATATATACTATAGATATATTTCACGTAGTTAAAATTCACTTTGTTGCGATTAGATTTACATTATTGCTTTTATATGACAATCACGGGACCTAGGAGCCCATAGAATATGTATTCGAGCCAATCATGCCTCAACCTAATCTTGTCACAGAAATAGTTGACATAGACCAGAATCTTAGAATCTAAGTCTTCCAAACAACACCAGACTTACAACAGATCAAATCTCAGTTGAGGAGATTAAACATAGAAGACAATCAAGCACATACGTTTTGGTCAAATCAGCCAAATTACAGATTACCCTAGAAAAATATCCACATGACTGTAGAAGGGCTTGAAAGAGAGCAAACATTCGGTTGTGATCCTTTGGTCCCACAGCTAGACGTAGGAGACATTCTCACAGACATAGATACTAGCCTAAGAATTCAGGTTGCAAGAACACCTGTGAGGTACTCTGAGAAGATCACACAACTATTAATTTTGAATATAGAATTTGAGAAATCATATGATTCTTGGATACTAGGGATCAGGGACTGAATTCATACATGACCATAGTAGGACCGCAATAACCAAGAGTCTACGGTTGCGATCCATAAATCCTACAACCCAATGAATCCATAAGTGAATCAGACATAGACACCAGCCTACGCACACTAGTATTCATATCTACTCCACTTCCACCTATCATCATCACACATTTATCCTTATTAGACATAGCAGCCTAACAAAGCTAAGGATTTTCGGACTAGGCTAGAGAATCGCCCATAGAGTCAAATATATTTACCATCTCGCCCTATGACCTTATCTAGGGATATACACAAAATTATCCCGAGGACATTTTCCACGTATTCCACAACCTATGACCGAATCACACCGAGCTCGATATTGATTGGAGCCTTGAGCAAGAGGCATCCTTGTTGATCGATCTATCACACCGATTTAGGTTAGGAGGGCCTTCTTTGCCTTAGATTCACAATTTCCACTAGTGCATGTCAAAGACATTAGATTGCCTAACTAGTTTGTCTGTATCCCACACATATTTCATCCCCACCAGCTGTCTCGGCATGACCTCGAGAGGTCGGGTGCGAGGAAGAGTTACTTGTAGATTCCCAAGCTCGCTTGTCACTTTTCCATCGTATAAAATTGGTGAACCCGACGTGAACTCTCTACCTTACGATTTGGAGTTAGATTTGTACTACCTCATCAGTTTTCATGATCACCTTCGCTCCTTCCCATTATTTCCTACAGGTATTTATATAACCCCCAAATATGTTGGGATTCGATGCGTATGGCAGACCCCTCTTGGGCCTTGAGGCATACTACGCCCAACAAAATAGGTAATCATCACCCTCACTCTCAGTATGGGGTGACAACTACTCAACTAACCAGTTGTCAACACCAACTCCAAGGATCAGATATAACTCATCGTTTCAAACTGAGGAGTTAGATCAGCTCACTCAAACACAACAAACAGAGCTTTTAGGCTCGAATAATATGACATTCACCGGAGAATCTGGTTCATCTCCTCAGGTGCTGCTTAGACCACAAATTAGTAGACAATCAGATCCATACCTAGTTTTAGATGATGAACAGTCAATACGTTATCCCAGGAATGAACAACACTCTCGAAGTATGTACCCACCTATAAGGAGTTTACAAACACAAACTCGAGGCCTCTTTTCAAGAAAATACCTCTATACCACTGCATATAGGAAATACCCTCGAAGAAACTTGGTAAGACAATGGTCAGTTCATAGCAGGGTATCATAGACCTATACAACATCAGAATATACAACAAACGCCATAAGGAAAAATATCATGACTTCACCATATGAAGTCATTTCGACTTTAGTAGACAAAGTTAAGGGATTAGAACTTGCCCAAGCAAGTCAAAATTCTCAATTCATGCAAGCAGGAAGTTCCAATCCCCCACACCATCCTAGCCAAGTAGACCTCCTCATAGGAATAGGCACGTTAGGCATGCCTCCTCAGTATTCACAACAAACGCCAACTAGACCCACCATCTCTAACACTGTTCCTCTTGGTCTAGTACAAAACAATCCATTCCTGGACAATACCCCATCATACTTAAACATGTACTCCAAATCACCACAAGGGGATATGTTCTCCTCTCTCGGCATGTTTTCTCAAACACAGGTGTTTCCTTATGCCCCTACCAATGCATACGCTACGCCATATCAACAACCCATTCCACCACCACTCCCTCAGCAAGCACCATCAATGGTCGAAACCTATGCAATAGGGACTTATTCAGAATATTTGAAAGAGCCCTTAGACTTCACCATACGAAGTGTCATGCTTCCAAGACCCCTTCCTAATTTACCCAAGTACAAAGGTGAGGGAGATCCGAACACACATATCAAGGCTTACGCGCTGACCATACGAGAACTACTCCCTTGGGATGGGGTTGTTGCTAAAATATTCCCCAAAAATTTGGAAGGCATCACTCTTGATTGGTATTATAGAATACCGAAGGCTTCCATCCATTCATTTAAACAACTCGTTTTAGATTTCATTAAGGAATTTGACATGAACAAACCGTTAAAACAGAATCGGGAGTTCTTGCACATTAAGCGGGAACATAATGAATCTATCACTCATTTCATCCAGAGATGGCGTATAGTTCTTTATTCTTTAGCCAGTGCTCCAAATATGGACCAAATGGAACTATGTGATTTATTCCTTCATTCTCTCAGTAGAGAAGTGAAGGAAGAAGTCCAGAAGTTCCCACTAAGGACTTACGATGAAGTACTTGAGAGCGCTCTCCAAATAGATCAAGCAGCAATAGATAGTGGTCATAAGACATATGGAACAAACGGGAGGTTAATCACCTCCAGCCAGAACACTACAACTTATCCTACTACCACGAATGTCAATCAAGGACCTAAAATCCTTAACAAAAATCGCGGGGTGACAACAGATGGAGTAACTAATCAGCCTAAAAAGGTAAATACTGTGAATACTTCACCACCAATGAATAATCAACGAAACAACAACTTTACCCCAACAATCAATACAGTGGATTTTAATCATCCTCATCAACAACAACAACAATGGTGAAGCCCTGCATAGGGCCCAAGCCAAAATTCAACTAGGTACCAAAACCAGAATTCAAACCAAAAACAACAAATGTAAAATTTTAATCCTAATAGGAAACGGTTTGATCAAAATTTTGGGCCACAATATACGCCAAACCAACAAACTAGGAATTACAATCCCAATTCATATTGTGGTTTCCACAAAATTTGAGGTCATGACACTAGAACGTGTCGTGACTACAATAAATTCATGCAACGTTTGCCAGAGGAACAAAGACAATTCTTCACAGATATGTTCTTGGCAGATCCTGTGTCACCACCACCAAACACGCTCGCAGGGGCAGTTTCCCCTCAGAATGCTCCCCTCAAAATCTTTAATGATCCACTCCCAAATCACGATAACAATAGGCTAAGTCTAAATGGGACAAACAAAAGCATAATGATGGGAAACAATGATCATGAAGCCTCGACTTCACTAAATCCATCAGTTGCGCCACAACTAGGGAGTCAGCCATGACCTAAGATAGTCGGTTTAGTAGAGTTAGACACCGAACTACCCATCGAAGCTGTAACAAGGACATGAGAGTATTTCTCTCAGCCAAGCCCAAGTCACCTGCCAGGAACAGATAAGATCCAACAAATAGTAGAAAAACCCATAGGTGCCTATGATTTAATTAGCGACCTAACAAAAACCTTCTCGCACATTTCATTTTTGGACTTACTGAAGAATTCTCCTACCCACAGGGCTGCTCTTCTAGAGGCATTAGGTTTAGGTCATCTAATTAACATCACTCCACCTCCCGAAACACAAGTGAACCATGTAGACTTTGATATCCACCCTCCGGGGCAGCCGGATAAGGATGTCAAATTCATATTCAAAATAAATAAAATGCCTGCAGATGCTGAGATTGCATGCCGAGGTGATCCAGCCTTACACTTACAAGTATGGGTTTATAATAACTACGTGAAACGAGAAATGGTTGATGATGGGGCAGCAGTTAACATAGTCCCCTTCTCTTTCCTTCAAAAACTAGGATATGGGGAAACAAATTGTTCCACGACTCAAAATACATTGAGAGGCTATGATAGCCTTAAAGCCACTTCGATTGGGACTATAATACTACCAGTCACCTTAAGACCCAAAACAATCCTGACTGAGTTTTATATTATAGATCGGGAAACTAACTATAATATGATCCTCGGTGACCATGGATACTGTATATGAAGGAAATCCCTTCTACGTTATTCCAAGAAGTAAGATTCTTGCATCTAGGAAAGGTGTTTGTAGCAAAATGTGATCAAAGCCATTCGATATACACCTAGCTAACTTAAAGAAAAGACCAGGTGTACACTCATAATTTGAACTTCCAACAAACTAACTTAATAAACCCACTGACGCAAAACCAGAGGAAAAGTTGGTACCTACAATGGATCTTGAGACTATGAGTCTAGTCAAGACAATCCCAACCTCAAAAGATGAGGCTAACATTGTAGAAATAGTATCATTAGGAACTACTGCAAAAATCATTGAATTGATAGAACAAGATCTACCAATGTTCTTACCATTTGATTCTGTAGGCATGGGATATTCCCTAGGTGTTGGTTCTCTTCTAGCAGAGGATCTCTGTATGGTGGAAGTAGAATGCGCAAACACAACAGATATCCCAGCATCCATATTCCCAGCTAAATATTGGACACTCCATTTTGATGGAGCTAGATGTCGTTACGGAGCAGGGGCAGGTGTAATCTTTACTTCCCCTGAAGGAAAATTCCTACCGTTCGCCTTCAAACTAAATTTCAAATGTACAAACAACGGCGCTGAGTACGAAGCCCTCCTCCTTGGCCTCATTTTAGCCAAGAGGATTGGTGTTAATAACATCAGGGTGTTAGGAGACTCACAATTGGTAGAAAACCAAGTCTCTGAGATATATGAAACCAAAGCCGAGCACTTACAGCTTTACAAAACAACTTTGTTAGATCTAAGCAAGGAGTTTGACTTCATATCAATTGAAGCAATCCCACAAGAACACAATCTTCTCACCAATTCTATAGCAACCTCGGCATCACGCTTTACTCCAAACAGTAAGTTAGAGGATACCCATTTCATGGTATCCCTTCGTGATAAACCATTGATAAAAACAACGACAAATTCTCTTTTAAACAGAAATGAAAACAAATCTACTATCCTAGACCACATTGATAGTGATATGGCCACTCTGAATTACTTAAACGCCTATGTGGCATTACATCTCTCCTATCATATGATAGATTTTTCCTTAATCCCACATTCGTCTTCCTACTTCGGAAATCCCATGATGGAGCTTCCCTCGCAAATGGAACCTAGCGTATATACAGTAGAAAATGGGGACGATTTGAATTTACCTCTAGCCCCACCTGAGTTTGAAGAAGGTAATGCCTCCTTAATCGAAGAAACAATTGATGTTAACATCAGAACGGGATGAACCAAAGATCTTGAAACTAGGATCCTCACTAACCCTTGAGAAGAAGTAGAAATACAAACTCGAATCCTAAGGAACATCGGAGAAGGATTTTGCATTTAATTATAAGGAAATGACAAGAGTTGCACCCACATTACTGAGTGCATAACCTTGTCACTAAATCAGATGCAAAGCCAATTAAACAAAAATCGAGACCGATGAAACCTAAGGTAGCTCTCATGGTGAAAGAGGAGGTGATAAAGCTCCTCCAAGTAGGATTCATCAAACTAGTCGATTACTCTCAATGGGTATCTAATATCGTTCCCATTCTCAAAAAGAATGGGAAGATACGCATCTGCATAGATTTCCGAGACATTAACAAAGCATGTCCTAAGGACGACTTCCCATTACCATCCATAGATGTCATTGTTGATGTAACAACTAGATTTGAACTTTTCTCTCTCATGGATGGATTCTCGGGATACAATCAAATCAGAATATCTGAACAAGATCAAGCTAAAACCATGTTTATAACTCCTTGGGGAACCTATTGCTACGCTGTTATGCCATTCGGTCTCAAGAACGCTGGCGCCACATACCAGCGAGCTATGACATATATATTTCATGATCTAATTCATAAAATTGTGGAATCCTACGTAGATGACTTGTTGGCTAAGGCCAAGAAGCGTTGTGACCACCCGAAGGTGCTCCACGTCATTCTTTCACGTCTAATAGAATACGGAGTCACGCTAAATCCAGAGAAATGCGTCTTTGGTGTAACAGGAGGAAAGCTCCTAGGTTACATCATATCATCACAAGGGATAGATGTTGATCCAACCAAAATTCAGGCTGTCCTCGAAATGGTCCCACCTTGAATGAATCGGAATTAGGTCTTTTCTCGGAAAGCTTGGTGCAATCGGAGATTCATCCCAGACTTAAGTTTCGCCATTCACCCAATTAACAATCTACTCAAGAAGGATTATAGCATTGATTGGAATGAAGATTGCAATGAAGATTTTGACGCAGATTAAGCATTTCTTGTTATCACCACCTACGCTAATGCCACCTAAGTTAGACCGCCCGTTAATTTTATATTCACGAGCTACCGATGTCTCACTGGCCTGTATGTTGGCTCAAGAAGACGATGACAAAAGAGAGCGAGTGATTTATTTCATTAGCAAACGTTGCTCGACTATGAAACATGTTATACAAAAGAAAAAAAAGAATGCCTCACCATAGTCTTTCTACTAAGTGCTTAAGACACTATATCTTTGAATCAAGAAACAAGGGTCATGGTAAAAATGGACCATTTACGAACTTTCCTCACACAAGGGTCCTTGTCTAAAAAGGTGGACATTTTATAACCTTAATGGGGAATTCAAATTAACATTTTAAATCAGAAATCTGTTAAGGGACAAATCATCGTGGATTAGTTGGTGATAACCCATTAGATAGAGGTGATCTAGTAAATCTAGACTTTCCCGATGAGTGCGTATACTCTACATTGAAACCAGACCTCCTATCTCCGAGTTTCCTGGTATACCAAAATTATTGATTATATCATGGACCATACATATCCAAAAGGGGTTACACCACAACAAATAAGGTGGTTACGCATTATCGTAGCAAAATACGTCATTATAGAGCAAGTGCTCTATCGAAAAGCGTTCGATGGAATGCTCCTAAGATGTGTCGACATAGAAGAATCCAAGAAGATTCTCCATGAATCTCACAATGGAATGTGTGGAGGTCACTTCGGTGGCCATGCCACCACTCGCAAAATACATCGAATGGGCTATTTCGGCCCACTCTAGAACAACAACGTGAAGAGATTTTTCTGTGCAGTGTCATAGGTGTCAAGAATTCTCCCACGAGATTCACATGCCAGCACAAGCTCTACAACCAATTGCTACTCCATGGCCCTTTTCTACGTGGGGTCTTGATTTGATAGGGAAATTCTCTCCCTCATCTATAGATGGCCATAATTTTATAATCACGGCCACCGAATATTTCACCAAGTGGGTAGAGGCTATGCCTCTTACTACTGTACCGGGTTCTGTAATCGCCAAGTTCATTTTGAACCAAATCATTTGCAGATACGGTATCCCACAAGTCATTATCTCAGATAATGGAACTTCTTTTAAAAATGACGAAGTTTGCGAACTATGTAATAAATTTAGAATAAGCCATCATACGGCTTCCTTGTATTACCCTCAAGCCAATGGACAGGCTGAGGTAACAAACAAAACATTAAAAGCCATTCTCCTTAAAACGGTAAAAGAAAACAAACGAGATTGGCATTTGAAGTTATATCTAGCCTTACGGGCCCACCAAACCTCAATAAGAACACCAACAGGAGTGACTCCTTTCTCGCTAGTATTCGGGCGAGTGCAGTACTCCCGCTTGAGGTTGAAATACCCAGTCTCCGCATTTTGTTACAAGGGATCTTGGATGAAGACGCTTATAGAGAAGCACGTCTTTCCCAATTAGAAAGCCTAGATGAAGCTAGGTTAGATGTTGAACAATGGCACAGAGTCTATGCTGACCAGATGTGCTAGAAGTATAACAAGAAAGTCTATGAACACGACATATATGAAGGTGATCTAGTTCTAAGGCTAGACAGCCGGATCGACAAAAAGACCGGCGAAGGAAGAAAGTTCCGGCCCAAATGGTTGGGCCCATACCGAGTCATGAAGGACTATGGAAATGGTGCATACCTCTTATGTACGCTGGAAGGTGAGGAATTTGGTGAAACATTCAATTCCCTACACCTCAAGTGATTCTATGCGTAAGCAACTAGCACTAGTTATAATTACATTTACATTGCATCTTCATATAGTTAGGATCATTTTGTCCGCTTGTTTTATACAAAAAAATTGTGATCAAGGAATTTTGTTCTCAAAGAAATTCATTACAAACTCATGATGTTGTTGGCATAAACACTCTAATCATACTTCTTCATTTCCATGATAGCATCAAATTATCTCAAAATCATTTTATCAAATAAAACTAGATATGAAAAAGTCTTAAACGGTAACCATGCCAAGATCTGCGGGTTTATTCTCACTTTTGGTTTCTTCTTAGGATAGGTTTCTTGCCTATGGTCTGTTCTAGAAGCTTCATGGTGTCACATCTATCCCATATGTATATCTCTTTGGAAATAAGCACATCTTGACATTTTAAGTAAACAAGTCAAATATTAATCAAAGCAGAAAATTTTAATTTTACACATTTCCTTGCCCCACCAACCTTTGGTGATGAGCTTGCGTCTCTTACTAGTGACGTAGGGTTGGGAAAGGATGGAAATGCCCTTACTCACCTATTCTTTCCCATGGTGATAAACCCATGCTTCTTACTAGTAGCATGGGGCAAAGTGTAGGGGGTCCTCTTGACAAATAAATGTAAAAGGTCATACACAAACAATTCAAATATGAAGTCTTTGAGTCAAAAACAAATGAATCAGATGACCAAAATTCCAAAAGAGTTCAAAATCCTTAAAACCTAGATTTTGTCTACCATGTGGCCATCTAAGGATCTAAGTCTGGATAAACCACAAAGTAAGTTGCATCCAAAACTATGAAGTCACTCGAATGGAGTAAGCTTGTGGCATCCTAATTTGGTTCCGCCAAAGCTTTGTCTATCTTTCATCACTATCATTTCAACACATTTCATAACTTGCGCCCTTTCCAACTCTCGGTGATAAGCCCTCGCATCTTACTAGTTGCGTGGAGTTAGGAGAGGGGCAAGTCTATCTACTCATCATATCAGTTTATCTTCACCACTTTGCCAAAACAAATATGAAGTATCCAAAATTGCTTACAGAAACTAAGATTCAAAATCACATTGTATCTACATTATCATATATCAGCATCATGAAATACAAAAGGAAAATAAACACTTGCATCATTTGTTCTCCATTGCATACATTCTAAGGAGCATACATATATACATTATAATCTAAATGAGGAAACTAGAAAGGAAATAAAGCCATAAATGCCAAAATTCTGATCAAAAAGAATATATATATGATCAAAGTTTTCATACAATGCCATCATGCGCTAAGCATCAAAACGCTCAAAGAGCCGAGATATACAAAAGAATGTATCATACAAAATCTACGAGAGCCAAGTGGCTTCTCAATCCCTACGAGACCCCTCTGAAGGCACACGCCCATGCCTAGGACTCCAGCTACGCCGGCGCTCTGAGTGCACGGAGGGCTCAGGATCCCGAGGGGCAGCCGCAGTCTCGCCACGAGAATGACTCCTCATCAAGCGCTCGGCTATCCTATACCCCGCTAGCTTCGTGCGAAGAGTCGATACCATCCCGGCCACATGCTGAGGCTGGAGCAAAGACATCGGTGTCTCTAACAGCTGCTTTGAGGGCTCCCAAAGCATCCATAGACAATTCTACGCACGGGTCCTCTCCATAGGGATCATCAGGGTATCGGTGCATACCCTATGAATCAAGTCTCGCCACTCATCGGCGGTCTCTGCAAACAAAGGAGAAAACAAATTAGAAATAAACAAGAGATAAAACACAAGAGTAAACAAGAGGAGAGATAGTAACTAAAGTAATCCTAAGTTAACAAAAAACATTAAAAGGAGGGAGAGTAACTTACTCGAGATCACCAGGCCTCCAGGATGGATCACTAGGGACAGCACCTGCTATGGATGCGCTGTTGACGAGGGGCTGCTCTGTGACTGGAGCAATGTAACATCCCGCAACGGACTCATCCTCCCCGTCATGGCCCTAGGAGAGTGGCTCCTCTGAGACCAGAGTAACTCTCTCTACACTCTGCTCGGCCCTCGCTGCCTGCATAATATCTTGAGTGTCATGCCACTCAGGATCGCTGTCCTCCTCTGTCTCTCCCCTGTAAACTCCTTAGACTCGGAGTCTATGTCAATGGGGTCATCGCTACTATGGGTAGGACCCATGGCAATCTGAAGCAAGGGTGCCTGAGGTGCACCGGCTCTCCCTCTGGCATGTACTACCCTCTTGGCCGCAATAGGAACACCAGGAGTAACCACTATCCAACCCCGCCTCTAGGACCCCCTCTGGCCTCTCTGACTGACCTGTATACGGCTTGCTGGGGGAAGCATGCCCATGTAAGGTAGGCCAAACTGCTAAGGAACTCGGCCAAAGGGGTGTATCTCCACTCGCCCCACTCTATCAATAAGCTGCCCTGTGGTGGAGTAGGAGATCAAAGTAAGAGCCTCCTCACCCCATATACCTGCCATAGTCTGATATGGTGTGGCCTCCATGTCAGCAGTGGTCAGAGAAGTAACTGGTTGATGAGGTGCTCGGAGCACCGACATATCTATCCATCTAGCTACCCTCACAGCTCCGGGATCTGTCACCTCTACACCTCTGCCATAGGGGATGAAGTGCTCATAGACCCAACTCATGACTAGGGTCGGGTTGCTCAGGGACTTCCCTATAAACGAACTACCCTGTATAAATCATGGTAGGTGGTCCCAAGTATGTCTACTCCCCAGGCATATATCTGGCCATGTCCCTCTATTTGTGCAATAATGGGGGACCAACAATATAACAATGTGTCTCCTCCCTTGTCCCCGATTAGTCTCGAGGAAAGAATTCCCATAATAGCTTGGCGAAGTAGGGGGTGGGCAAGTTGGGAATAGATCAAACTCGACCCCCTTCTTCAAACCCATGGAGATGACTGCATCTCCCATATAAGCAGCCCACTGTGCTATCTAGGCCCGTGAACCTGTTGTCTCTAGGGGTGAGTTCTTGCGATGATCGGGACCCCAGGATACGGTAAACATCCTCTAAAGTGAGGGTCCACTCACCACATACCCTGGTAATCGGAAGGTGTTCCGATCAGCATCCCAATATGAGAACAAGTCACAAAGAATGTGTCTGGAAGGAGCAATGTGGGGCACGCGCGATATACGTAGTATGCCAGCCCGCTGAAGAGTATCCTCCTCATCCTGTGAGAGGGCATCTAACACTCCTGGGATCCAGGCCGCTCTCTCTCTCTCTCGGCTCCACCGAATTTACTCCTCTCTCGCCTGCATACACCCAAAAACACACAAAATAGAGCAAGTTAGCATCCGAGTGATATTAGAAAAATCATGAAAACACGTAGAAATGCTAAAAATGCAAAAACAACCTTAAACAGATATTCTTTTGGAATTTTGTGTAAAATTGCCACCGTGAGTAGGGAAGTGGTTTTGTAACCACCGCCTTAAAGGTGGCGGTCATGTAACCACCGCCCTAGGTAGGGCGGCGGTCGTGTGCCGAAAACCCACACGGGTTTTGTAATCTAAAAAGCCTAAAAACACTAAAAACAACCATTTTAGCTAAAAACAAAGCCTACCCAGTAGGCGCCCCCCCTAGATGGACCCTTTTAACCTAACATTTTCAAAAATTACCCCCCCATGACAAAGATTTTAGCATTTTAAAATTAAGGGGGTAAAAAGGATAAATTGAAGAAAACCAACCTGTGATCTCGCGGGTCGATGTTCTACTCGCGGAGGCATGATCACTATCTCGTCACGGATGTTTTGACTCTACTCACGCAAGAAACCGTCACCGTGGGTCCCAGAGCTCAGAATCAATCAAATCAACGCACGTAAATGAATAGGAAAATGGGCCCACTTTCATATATATAGCAACCTGACTGGTTTAAATGCCTTTTTCGTAGGTATAGAGCACCAACGGAGGTAATTTTTTTTTATCCTCGCACAAATGGTACGTCCTCATTTCCCATTATTTTAGCATTTATTTTCTAATCTATCTTATCTATCTGCACTTGAGTTCTCTTTTCATTTTGCAGGGAGCGGGAATTTTGGATGGCATCATTTCGACACACGAACGTATCGGTATAAATTATAATTTACCATTTGGGACCGCCATACTCAGACCCACCATTTTACGCCTCTTCATGGCTAAAATGCTTCTCCGAGGGGGCAATATGTACGTACCCAAAATTGTAAGGTACTGTACTACCGAACAACGTAACACGTGCCCCAATGATGATACAGGTCTCCTCGCAAGGTGTTTGGGATCTAGAAAATATCTCCAAGTGTGCGTTAACATCCCGCATGCCCCGCTTAGCCCCCATGTGCTTTGTTTTTCCCTTTTCCCTCTTTTCTTGGCCTTTTGCTCTTCAGTGATGAAACCGCCACCCTGCCTGGGTGGCGGTCTCGTGACCACCGCCTCAACAGGGCGGCGGTCCTATAACCGCCACCCTGCTCAAGGAAAGCGGTCCTTTACGCATTTTCCAGAAAGCTCTTTTAACACAACTCACGTAATTTCAACGTTTTACCAACTTTGTTTCACCACCATAAGCTTGCATTTATGATTCTGGTTCCCTGGAATAGTGTTTTTCCATTGTTTATAGTTTAAGAGTTCTATTTGGTTTTTACCTTAGGTAAATGCAAATGCTATAAATAGTTGGCTTGTGCTCAAGAAAATGGCCCCTTAATTTTTCCTCGAATTTCTCTTTGCAATAGATTTAGTTTTCATTTTTGCTTAGAATTTGTAGTTTCATTCATTGCATGTCTTGTTAGTATTGTTTTGCTGTTAAGAAGCCACATATCCATCTTGTGAAAGTGTTGATGTTATTTCATCCAATCCATTGGAATAGGATAGTCTGTTTATCAATAGGAAGCCATTAAAGTTGCAAGTTTTTCTCCTCAAATAGGATAGTTTCAGGTTCTGGATGTTTTATGTTGCATGACTCGCAATAGATCCCGCTAGGAATTACATAAGCCAAGCTCTGTACTCTTGCGCTATCCCTCTCCTACTCGCATTGTATTCAATCTATATTCTAAAGTTTTCCCTTGTTCCAACATCTACTTTTGTTGATGCAAGAATTACACGCGCTTTTACGGATCTACGTGAGCACAAAAGAACGAGGAGATCACACTGAGGGGACAAAATCACACACACCATCGGATTCGCCACTATTCTGCAGAATCCAGGTTCTAGCTTTCAAAGTTCTAAATTAGAAGCATATCAAATAGAGTAGCTAATCATTTCATTTCAGTCAATTTTACTTTCGATATTGCCAGGGAAGCTGTGGGGATTGATAGTTTCTGAGAGACTATGATTCATTCCTCACTTCTGAGGTAGGATCGAGAGTCTTGCAAATAGATTAGATCAATCATTTCATTATTTAGAATAGATTTACAACTGCACAGACAAATAGCTATACTCGGTTATCTTGTTTGTTTTAAATTATTATCTTAGCTGTCAATTTCTAGATGTATTAAATTAGTTGCTAAATCCATTCCAATAGTTCATCAGAAAATACAAAAATAGAGAAATCATATATACTATAGATATATTTCACGTAGTTAAAATTCACTTTGTTGCAGTTAGATTTACATTATTGCTTTTGTATGACAATCACGGGACCTAGGGAGCCCAGAGAATACGTATTCGAGCCAATCGTGCCTCAACCCAATCTCGTCACAGCAATAGTTGACATAGACTAGAATCTTAGAATCCAAGTCTTCCAAACAACAATAGATCAGCTCTCAGTTGAGGAGATTAAACATAGAAGACAATCAAGCACATACGTTTTGGTCAAATCAGCCAAATTACAGATTACCCTAGAAAAATATCCACATGACTGTAGAAGGGCTTGAAAGAGAGCAAATGTTCGGTTGTGATCCTTTGGTCCCACAGCCAGACGCAAGAGACATTCTCATAGACATAGATACTAGCCTAAGAATTCAGGTTGCAAGAACACCTGTGAGGTACTCTGAGAAGATCACATAGCTATTAATTTTGAATATAGAGGCTAAGAAAGCATATGATTATTGGATACTAGGGATCAGGGACTGAATTCATACATGACCATAGTAGGACCGCAACAACCAAGAGTCTACGGTTGCGATCCACAAATCCTGCAACCCAACGAATCCGTAAGTGAATCAGACATAGACACCGGCCTACGCACACTAGTATTCAGATCTACTCCACTTCCACCTATCATCATCACACAATTATCCTTATTAGACATATCAGCTAACAAAGCTAAGGAGTTCTGGACTAGGCTAGAGAATCCCCATAGAGTTAACTATATTTACCATCGCCTATGACCTTATCGGGGATATACACGAAATTATCCCAGGACATTTTCCACGTATTCCACAACCTATAGACCGAATCACGCTAGAGCTCGATATTGATTGGAGCCTTCAAGCAGTCATCCTTGTTGATCGATCTATCACACCAGTTTAGGTTAGGAGGGCCTTCTTTTCCTTAGATTCACAATTTCCACTAGTGCGCATCGAAGACATTAGATTGCCTAACTAGTTTTGTCTGTATCCCACACATATTTCATCCCCACCGGCTGTCTCGGAACGACCTCGAGAGGTTGGGTGTGAGGAAGAGTTACTTTTAGATTCCCAAGCTCGCTTGTCACTTTTCCATCGTACTGGCTCCACTTCGGGTATACCATCCATGGAAGACAAGTGATAAGCCTCAAACCCATACTTATGAGTGATAACGTATGGTCACATCCAATTAGGACCAAACTTACCACGTTGACTCCGCTCCCGAGTAGTGACATTTTGGTTTTCTTTAAGAACAAGATCACCAACTTGGAAGTCAAATTGCTGCAGATGTTTGTTATAAGCACACTTGACACGCTCAAGATAGACTTGATGTTGTTCAAGAGCATTGAGGTGACGTTCATCTAACAACTCAAGTGTCTTCAGACGGTTTTGATGATAGTCCTCATCGAGACAAACTCTCTTAGAGAGATGCAAAGAGAGGGAATTTGGACTTCCAAAGGTAATACATCCTCGAGACCCATAGATGAGAGAGAAAGAAGTAGTGCCAGTAGGGGTACGAATGCTAGTCCGATAAGCACAAAGAGTAAAAGGGATGTGTAAGTGCCAATCCCTACCAGCTTGACTAGTTACCTTTGTGAGGATATTACGTAAAGTTTTATTAGAAGCCTCATCTTGGCTGTTAGATTATGGATAGTATGGAGAAGAAAAGCTCAGTTTAATATTGAACGTGTCGTAAAGGTTATGTAAATATTTTTTTTGAAGGACTTTCCATTGTCTGTAACAAGTTTATGAGGAACACCAAAGTGACAAATGATATGTTGATAGACAAAATCAATAATAGGTTTAGCTTTGGTTGATGAAAGAGGAATAGCCTCCACCCATTTAGTGAAGTATTCTGTGGCAGTAATGATAGAGTGATGTCACTGCGAAGAGTGTGGATTGATGAGGCCAACGAGATCAAGACCCCATTGTGAAAAAGGCCACAAATCCATTGCGAGTTACAAGGCCTGACTAGGGATATGTATGAGATTAGCATGTTGTTGACACTTGACACACTTCTTGACATAGTTGTAAGAGTCTTGATTAATGTAAGGCCAATAATAACCTAAACGTAGGATGTGCCTAGCTATGGCCAAACCACCAAAGTGTCCACCATAGATAAGTCATCGTGGACCTCACGAATGGTTTTAGATGATTGGGGTTTTGAGGCACCAAAGCAAAATACCATCAAAGCCACGTTTGTAGAGGATTCCACTTAGAATAGTATAACGGTTAGCGCATTGGATAAAATATCTTATGCCATTGGAAATCAGATCTAGAGGAAGCACTGAATGGGATAGATAATCAAAAATGTGTTGATACCACTCATCTTGAGTGTTGGTCGTGACGGTGTTGATTGAAGTCAACTACCTGAGATGAGATGGTTGGTCTAAACGTTGAACAACCACATAAAGTCATGAGTCTTTGGTAAAAGGCATTATAAGATAGGCTAAAGAAACCATTGTATATGTGAATTAGTTTGTAGTGTGAGGAATAGCTGGATAGTAAATTTATCGAAAGATTGAAGTTGAAAGAGAATGATATTGTGATATTTTTGAAGGATATCATTTTTGCACTGATAGACACCAGTGACTTGATTAATGATGAGCTCAAAGTCACCAAAGATGTCGATATGGTGAGCGCCGAGATTAATGGAATTTTGAAGACCTAAAATGAGAGCTTCATATTCGGCCATATTATTGGTACATTCAAAGTTAAGCTTGTGTGTGATAGGGATAGGTGCACCCCAAGGAGGAATCATGACGAAACCTACACCTCCCCCTTGCTGACATTTGGACCCATCAAAGAAGAGTTTTACTTTAAATGGAGATAGACCAAAATCAATTTGTTGGATGTACTCATCTGGGAATTGAGTGAGGGGATATGAGTGTCAGAAGAGGAGTATCAACTAATTGATCCATGCAATGACCTGACCCTTGATAGATTTTTGTGAGATGAACTCGAGGTCAAACTCTGTCATGAGCATGAGCCAACGAGTGATATGATCATTGTGATAAGGTTTCACATGCATTTTCTTGAGTGGATTGACACTTGTAACAATGTAGGTTTTGTGATTAAGGAGGTAATGACGAATTTTAGAAGTTGTGAAGAAGAGAGCACAACATAGTTTTTCAGCTTGAATAACGTGTTTCATACTCATGAAGAGTGTGACTGATATAATAGACAACTTATTCTTTACCATTAGCATCCCGATGCAAGATCATGGCTCCCAGAGCATGGTCAGTCATAAAAATATAAAGATAGAATGGCTCCCCCTCGCATGGAGGTGTAAGCACGGGTGGAGAAAGAAGATAAGCTTTGAGATCATCAAAGGCCTTTTGGCAATGCTCATCCCATTCAAAATGAATATTTTTACAGAGGAGATGATGAAAAGGTTGACAACGGTCTGAAAGCTACGAGATAAAATGACACACTGATTGAAGGCATCCTTGAAGGCATCTCGAGGATAGCCTTTATTTTTGTGGGATCGACTTCAATGCCCCTAATAGAAATGATAAAGCCAAAGAGTTTACCGGTGAGAACGCCAAACATGCATTTAGATGGATTTAGACAAAGAAAAAAATGAATGAGGCTCTCAAAGAGAGGCACAAGGATGAGAATATGATCCCGACGGTGTTTGGACTTACTTGAGGAGGTCTTCGACGTAATCTTCTATAGTTTTGTGTAGGAGGTCATTGAAGATGTAGGTCATTACACATTGATAAGTTACTCCTACTTTCTTAAGACTAAAGGGCATGACGTGATAACAAAAAGTCCCCCAAGGAGTTATGAAGGAAGTCTTATGCTAGTCCTCTGGTGACCTACAGTTAAATCCATGAGTTGATTATACCCCGAGAAACCATCCATCGAGAAAGCATCTCGTGACTGCAGATTAAATCCACGAGTTGATCGATATTAGGTAGAGGAAAATCATCTTTCGAGCAAGTGAGATTAAGATCCTGAAAGTCAGTGTAAATTCAAATTTTCCCAGTAGCTTTGGTTACTGGTACTACATTTGAAACCCATTGTGGATATTTAATGGGTTGGATGAAGTTGGCGTAAAGCAAGTGTTGTAACTCTTCTTTAACGAGGAGGGCCACACGAGGATGCATCTTACGTAGTTTTTGTTTAAGCTGGTTTGATGTCTAGAAGAGTAACGATATTGTGGACCATGTTATTAGGATCGAGGCCTGGCATATCTTCATATGACCAAGCAAATGCTTGGCGATGGTGGGAAAGAAAGGCGGTGAAGTCTCCTAACTCCTGTGGATTAAGAGATTGGCCGACCTTAATGATGTGAGGGTCTTCAGAAGTCCCTATATTAAGGTTGACAATGGCTTCATTGAGAAGCGTAGACGTGTCAGAAGGAATGGTTTTAGGAAGATAAGAATCCTCTACCCCCAGATAGGTAAGGACAGAATCATCATCCGCACAGTGGATAGTATTGATAGTGGGAGAGTTGTCTCCAACTATTTCAGGGAAGACTAATGGTATGGAAGTGGATTTTCCATTAGTCTTATAGGTTAGTGGACCTAAGGAAATGGTATTGACTAAAAAAGTTAGGTGGGATGGAAATGGTGTCATCCACATCAAGTGATGCTTCCGACCTAACGGGAGAAGATGGTTCCTCAATGGAAAGAGGCTCATCGAGAATGGTGATGGTGGATTTTGAGAGAGGTTTAAACCCTAAACCAAATTTTTGATGTGGTTTAAGAGTTGGAATGGATGCGAGGTCATGCACACCCTATTCATACTTTCCCAGGCCAAATCCTTTCCACACGCATTGATATAGATAAGTTTTTACGAACGTGAGATTTTGTAGACAATCAAACCCTACCAAATAGGGTTTGGCCCTAGGAGGAGAATCCGGATGATAGTGAGGTGTATCAAGACCACCATAGATGAAGTTAGTCTATTGATTGGGTAGTCCAATGGTGATAATGTGGCCAAGATCTAGCTGATATTTAGGTTGTTTATCTAGCCTACCATACGCATTAGCTTTGAGATGGGCGGAAAAAGAGAGAAGAGGAAGCTCTCTTAGCGAAAAAAGCTGCAATGTTTCTTCCAGTTTTTGTAGATCTCGGTAGTTTTGTTGCATGTATGGAAGAGGATAAAGCCTCATCAGGAGAACAAGTGTTATCCTTTGGGAAACACCACTGTGGTCATGTCACATTGTGCGAGATGGAAAAGGGTCTCTTGGATGAGTATAGATTTTTCCCTCATGCGATATTTTATGCATCGATGGAGGGTTGATGGGACGCTTGCAGTGCATTTACGAATCTAGGAGCGTCGAGGATCATATTGTAGTGGAATTTCCTTCAACAATGTAAAAAAGCTCGTGAAGCGATTTCTTTCCAACTGAATGGGCAGGACCATAGTCCTTAAAGTAAGCTGCTTGACTAATTATTAAATGATCGAAGGGAAAAAGGTGGTGGTGACACTACGTTCTTTGGTAACTTAATTGGCTCGAATGTGTGGGAGGAAATGACATTGAGAGCAGCACCATTTTCAATCATAGTTCATTTTAACATAGTGTTATTGATTTGAACTATGATAAAGAGACGAACCTCTAAATCCTCAAAAGAAAGGGAGGAATTTCAGAATCCTCGAAGGAAATGACGGTTGGCAGTATATTCAATCCAACAACCATCTCGAAAGGCTAGGGATCATCAGAATTCACTATGATATGGTGCAAATTATCAATCGAGCTTGGTGATCTTTGTGGAGATGATTGAATGAGGTCAAAAAGAGACATTTTTACTTGGAGCATGGGTGAGTTGTTTCATAACACTCTCCTTAAGCGAAACGGGAATCGAGCGAGGTGAAGCATGAATAGAGACCCAAGGTCTCGGGGCTGATGAGGAAGGAGGAACTCCTTCAGGGGCCGTTGGAATGATGACCCATAGTCGAGAGGCTGTAGAAGATGATGGATTATCATATTGTTGTGTTTTAGTGGCAATATGAATTATGTCAATTTGAGAAGGTGGAAGATCATATGGAGTGGAATTAATAGAATTAGAGGCCTGAGTAGACCGTTCAGGCTCAAATGTAGTTGGGATGACAGGAGACACTTGTTCCTCCTCTTCTTCCAGCAAAAGATCACTTTCTTCCAAGAGGTTGTTAATGACAGTATTGAAGGGCTTTACATCCCTTAGTGTCATGACCTGGAGTGCGATGGTAAGCAAAAATCAAATTAGAGTTGAACCATGAAGGTTTTACTCCTTTGGGATTATAGGGTTTGATTGGAGGAAGAGATATAGATGAAGATTGGATAAGTTGGTGAAGGATTTCAGTATAGAATCTAGTAGATGAAGATGAGGACAGAGATGACGAAGACACCTCTTTAGCCTTAACAGACTACCAAGGTAAAAGAACCTGCATATCTGGTTTGACAGTATTTTTAGGGATTGTTTTTCTTTTCTAGACATTGGGAAAAATAGCCTTAGGTGCTTGAGATGGAAGCAAGTGAGGAAAGATTGATTTTGGTGGAGGAGGAGCTCCTAAGATAGATTTTGAAGATGACGAAGACGTGACAAGTGTTTTGGTCTTCGGAGATGAAGAAGGCTTCTTGGTCGAAACAAACGATGATTTAGATAAGACTGATTTAGATGGGGAAGGAGCTCCCAAAATAGATCTAATAAGAGGCACAAAGGGTGCCTTAGCTTTTGGTGACGAAGATGATGGTTCTACGATAAAAGAGGTGACCCCTTTCCAGTAGCTAAATCCACTTTACGAGGCACTAGTAAAGATAGTGTTGTAGAAGAAGACACCTTTTCAGTGGATAAATCCAATATTTTATGAGGTGCAGAGAGGGATTTTTGAGGGAAAGCACCAAGAGTCTTGATGGTCTGAAATATTGGTTTTCCTTTTCAGGATGGTGACAACTTTGACCACATAAGGTGATTGTAACCATTTTGGAGGAAGTAAAGGAGATGATATTGATGATGTAACCTTAGGTTTAAACTCTAATTGTTTATGTCTGAGTCCAGGAGTCGGAAGTACAGGTGTCGATGCTATCTCTTTAGATGTTTCCTTAATAGGCAAGGAAGCACTGATGGTGGAAGATATAGGTAATGAAGAGGTAGCCTCTTGTGAGGAAGGTACTTCAGATGCAGTAATTGTGGGTGTAATTACTATAGGAAAAGTGACAGGAAGGGTTAAGATCAAGGATGCTTCCGAAGGCATAGAAGTTGGTACAACTATGGGTACATTAACCAAAGGCATGGTCACGGTGAAAATGGGAGTGACAGAAGTAGAAGTATCCATAGTGGAAATTTGAAGGGATGTAAATGACTCAAGCACCGAAAGAATATCTGATGATGAGACAGATGAAGATGACACTGTCTCAGGTATAGGTGGAAGATCAGATGGTAAGGTAGAGGGAGATGACTCTATTTTTAATAAAGGAAGACTCGAAGATGGACCATCTGAGGATGGTGGAATCTCATAATTTGAAGGAGCGGAGGAGAGCTCCAATTCAATCGACGTGTTTGTGGATGATTCCAAGTTAGATGAAGAATCATTAGTAGAAATGAAGCTGATAGTATGAGTGTTTGGTTTTTGAGACTCTGAAGCATCATTGTTTCGGGAATGATTTGGAAAATGCTATTTAAAAACATCAAGCACCTGATTTGGGGGAGCATTTGGGTTATCCAAAATGAGCTCACCTTTATCAATGAATTTTTGGACAAAATTTTGAAGGTCTGACATCATTCAATATCATGGTCTTTGCTTTTATGATAATAACGGACGAATTCATTTTCCCTATACTAGAATGGTTGTTCTTGGATCTCATCAAAATTTCTAATAGGGGGAAGTTCAATCATGTGAACTTCCAACATTTTTTCTAAGATAGAAGAATATGATTCACCCAACGAAGTAAAAGATCAAGATGATGAGGGTCCTTTTCAAGAAGATGAAGAGTCTCTCTGAGGTGTTTGATTAGAAGTGTTATTAGCTCGTGATGTTTTTAATATGATAGCATTGGAGGATCCCTAATTCTTGTCTTTGTTAGAAGTGGAAGGGTTTGATTTTGTAAACCAAGAAAAATCTGGTTTAGACTTAGAACGAAATTTTAGATTCCCTTATTCAATGGCACGGGACTCAAGTTTGCAAGCCATCGTAAAGGATTCTTCAAATGTATGAAAGGTTTGAATCCTTAAAGTGGAATAAATATGATTAGTGCAAGATCGAGTAAACAACTTGATTTGTTGAGATTGAGGGAGGGAGAAAGACAATTGATTTATTATCCCTCTCCAATGAGTGACAAAGTCTATAATAGACTCATCATCAAATTGACAAATTTTATAAAGATCTATAATCAAGATCTTATATGTGATGTTTATTGAGAAGTTTTCAACAAAAATATGAGCTAATTGAGAGAAAGAAAATAGGAGTTTTGGGGTATGTTATTATACCAGTCTAAAGCGGGCCTGCTAAAGACATAGGAAAGGTACAGAGCATAAGCTCCTGATCCTGGACTATAAGGTAGCAAGCATGCTTGAATGCTCGCAGTGTTGTTGAGGATCCTCCTGGATATGAAATTTTGAGAAATTAGGAAGTTCCCATTGGAGAGGATAAGGCTTAAAAACCCGATGGATGAATCGGTTCATTACATACTTCTTCAAAAGAGTATGAAAGGTGATCCCCTTTGGTGGAGGCTTCAGGTCTATGATTTTCTTGAAAAGAACTTGGACGACGTCAGATTGAGGAGGGAGCATGTTATAATGTCCCCTATAAGAAGAAAATGGTATGTTTTGTTGAGGTGTTAATGGGGGATTCATCTGATGATTAACAAGATGATAAGAGAAATAACCAGGTGTTCTAGGTGACGCCTGGTGAGGTATTTGTTGTGAAGGAGCCTAAGTATAAGTAGGCTATGAGATGACTAATGGTTGAGAGAAAGGTGGTTGAATGAAAGACAGAGCCTATGATTGGTGGGTTCCTACACTTGCCGACTGAATCAAAATGGATTGAGGAATGTGGGTGTTGATTTGATTTGATCTAGTGGGAAACAAACTTTGAATGAGGATTTTTGCTGCCGGATTGGTTATTAGGGGTGCCGACACCAAAGGATGGGTAAAGGTCACTTGTTGCTTGAGCATTAAAAGAAAGATCAGCTAGAGGATGAGAAGGAGGAACTGAATGACTCATAGGATGGGGTTGATTCACAGAGAGTACCGACCTTGAGACGCATGATAGACGACATAGAAGAACTATCAACAATTTGCGGGAGCATGGACACACTCATCATAGCTGAAGAAGAATCCCTCTCGAAAGTAGGTCGTAGGGTAGCCGAGGTAGCCACGGCACTAGGGATAAGCGTGGTCATTTGAGAACCATTCAACATGGTCAATGGAAGAGAAAAATGAGGCATAGATGCACCACCTTATTTCATGGTTCGGGGTGTGAAAAATGCATGCTAATTGTTTATGAAAGCCTAGGATGGCTCATGAGAATAATCATAAACTTCTTGGATCGGTGGTCCTTGATCGAGATTCGAAGGACTTATGCACTAGGTAGTCCATAAGGGCTATTGGGTTGTGGTCAAGGAGTGCCTGAAATTCAGGATCTCCACGAGGAACATACTCTATATCAAAAGCAAATGAAACTCTGAAGGACTAGGGGAAGTTGGTCATGATGGGATCACTTTAGGATGATAAAAAGGATTATATGACCAAGATGGGGAACCAACTAATAGTGGTCCTGAAGAAGACCCGAGGGGTACCAAAACATCCACATTAGTGGTGGTCTCAGATGAGGAAGAGACTAGTTGAGCCATTTTTCTAGATTGTGACTAGGTGATGACCGTCATAAAAAAGCACAAACACAGAAAAATATTGACCTAACTGATGCACAGACAATTCAAGCAGTGTAGGTGATTATCTCTTTTAAATTTTCATGCCTTTTAAGAAAGAAAATGTTTGGGAAGGTTTTTTAGAATGGGGACTACTCAATTGGCCAAACTAAGGATGGTTTGGGGAATGTTTTGGTGAGGAGTCCCGAAGGAACTTCAATAAAAGACGGTACATGGCTTGATATAGGGGCCTACCCCCACACTTCACACACCGCTGCGATAAGGGAGTCGGGTGCTTTGCCAATATATACCAGAACTTTCGTGAATTTATAGCGCGGCTCGAGTACCGTGTAGGCTCTTCCTCTTGGATGTCACTTCCAAGTAGGTGAGGCCAGGGAAGGAGTTTTTATTTAAATGCTTTATGCCTAGTGATTTTGGATTTGTGTGCGGGTGAAAAAATAAAAATCAAATAGTGTCACTCTTGATTTTGATCAATTTTCCAACCTATTTAGAAAACTAAATGAAGAACATACAACGAAAATGACAAAGAAAAATTATTTTTAAGGACTAAAACCGAAGTGTTTGATTTTAATGAAGACAAGTCAAACAAGTTCTTTCCCAATGTGATTAATTCTTTTTAAGCCCCAAAACCAAAGTGTTTGAGTGTGATAAAAACAAACAAACAAGTTCTTTTTAAGTTCTTAAAAAGGATAAAACACCGCAAAAGAGAAATACCTGTAGATTTAGCTCTCCAAGGTGTGTGGACTTCAAAAAGTGCATTGTTGAGCTCTTCTTCTCAGATAATCCCGCAAAAAAGCAAACCGCTCTGTAAAACAAGGTTAATAAAACATGCAAACAAATCCAGAAAGATATATCCAAATAACTAGATGCTAGTAGAAGAGAAATTTAAATTTAAGAAACTAGAAAACTTTCAAGAAAATGACAACTTTGCACAAAGAGATGAATCAAAAAGTGCAGCTTTGAAATCAAATGAAAGATTTACTAATTTTAGAAATAGAAATGGGAATCTAGATATGCAAGAAATAAATAATTTTGATTTTGTAAATTATAAACGAAAGAAACAAGACCAATATAAAGAAAGGAAATGCTTAAGGAAAACTAATGACAATCAGTGAAGAAAAAGAACAAAATCTCAAAGCTGAAAAGAAATGAACTTACCAATAGGGGAATTTGTTTGTGTCCCATCGAGCGTGCGAATGTAGATCAATAATTTCCATGCTTGTTACCTATCCAAGTTAATGCACCAAACTAAACACAAAACCCTAAAAACTCAAATGAAATCGATACGATAGATTGGATAAGATCCGTGAGCGTAGATGGAGAGAATGCCGATGGAGACAAGATGGGTGCACATGAACAATCCCACAAAGTAGATCCAAGAAACCTGCAATGCACAAATCCTTGGCAGAAAAAGATGACGTTAGACAATATATGGGTGAACTTCCTAGAAAGCGGGTCCGGGAAGCAATGAGCTTCCTCGGCGGATGTCAGTTCACATTTTCAATCAAGAATAAAGACATACATGATAAAATATGTACACAAATATTTAGATTTTCTAATTAAAAATATTAGACGAGAATGTAAAAACGTAGTAGAAACCGAAACAAAGAGGAGGCAGTAAAACAAAGATGAAATTATGTTACGAATTACTGTATCTTTCCATGAGATCGATCAGTGTCGATCGAGATAGTGATTGGCATCATTTTTTTTGGTCGGCATAGATCAGACGTAGTGATCAGCATCAATTGGTTCGGGTCGGCACCGATCAGGTAGTGATCGGTGTCGATTGGACACAGGTAGACAGAAGGCTAGAAAGTAAAAGAAGAAAGCAAACTAAGCAAAACGGATTGGACGTAAGACTAGATTACTGAAGATTGATCAGAAAATAGAGATTGAAGATGGAAAAAGAGGATCCAAGGTAGAAATTGATGGATTCTAGCCTAGAAACCAAAGAAAGACCTGATTAGTGCCGATATGAAAAATGCTTGATTGATGATTGATGACCAGGGTAGCTATGGAGACCCGCAAGAGCTGTAGATCTACGAACAGAGTAACAATGCACCTCTCAGGGATTAAACTGCACAAAACTCACTCTCTTCTTCTGATAATCTCTTTAATCACTTAGACAAAAGTAATCTCTAGGAAACCAACTCTTCGAATCTAACCAGAGAGGATCTCAGGTCATAAATTTATAATCGGCGCCGACCGAGATAAAATCAGCGCCGTTCAGAAAAATTGGCGCCACTCAGAAAAATCAGCGTCAATCGAGAAAGCGCCGCCGATTAGGGAACAGACTCCCAAAGTGGTGAAAAGGAATGAATTGTGGGGATAATAATATTATCCCTCCGACTCAAATATAGGAAGAATCCCACTACACGGTTCCAAGAGAGGAGAAATAGGTGGGATAAATGGATAATAATAGCACGGGAGGTTGGAAATTGATATGGGGTAGATAAGTAGTTGAAATAAATGTAAAAAGTATAATTAAATAGTTAATATTTAATTATCCATGAGTGAAATATAATGGGGTGAAATAAACTTAGGATAGGCCTTTAAATTAAATATTTAAGTAATACCCTAAGGGAGAAGTGGTGATATAAAGCTGCCCGGGTTACTCGATAGGATAAATAAACCGGGGGACACTAAATTGGGTAACCAATTTTAGGTGTCTCTGATTGTATCCAAAGTAAAAGTGATGCATTTCTCCTTATTTTGTCTCATGTGAACTAATGATCGATGGAACTCCCACTAACTTCCTTGTTAAGTGATTTAATGACATGTGTAGGTTGATAAGGCACATTTTCTACCACTTTTGATCATTGTAGCCAAGGAGACCGAGTCCTTTACCACTACGACATTTTGGAGGATTTACTCATAACAATCTACAAATGAGGACCCCTATTTTAGAAGAATTGTAGGGTGTCATGGAATATTTATGAGGTTGTTATTAGTTAATTTGTTTCCCTAACTTCGTGGCACTTATTGTAATCATTAATTTCTATAAGACACCTCTTGAACCGTTACTTTACTAGTTAGATATTTTTATACAATATTATATCAGTTGATAGTTATTTTTAGTTTCCATATATGTGATGAACTTGTTTAGATCAATATAATCTATGTTATTTTGAGTATCTATTTTTGTTAAGATCCTCAATACCAAAGGAGAGATAAGGCCCAATCGGAACTGAGGAGACTAGAGGATTGGTATTTCATGCATGATCTTTATATTTGTCAAGTTTCAATTTTAGTATCTTTGTTTGAATGATTATTTGAATGTAACCTTGTATTTCCATATTTTAGCATATTTCCTTACTGTTGTTTCCTTTGAGAAAGTATTTCAATTGATCAAGAATTCCCTTTTAAAATAATTTCATCATAGTAATGTTGTTTCTATTGATTAAACACACTTTCTATATTTTTTTCCATTTCGTAGTATTGTATTTGCTTTCGGTAGTTGGGTAGTGTAGAATAGGAAACAATAATAAACAACCCCCCCTCCCAAAAAAAAAAAAGAGAACCACCATAGTATTGAGTTGCATATCACTTCTTTGCATACATCCTTGAACACACCCCTAGTTTATATTTACATCAACACTGGAACAAGTTGATTAAATGATTGGAGGTTACAACAACCCATAATTTTTGGCATTGTTGTTGGGGAGACCATAAGAAAAAATGCCATTCTATTCAAATTCCATGTTATGGGTGTTAGTGAAGTTAAACTATGCAAACAATAAGCATCCTAATCCTTTCTTACTCAATAAATATTTATGCACAATCCACGGGGTTCTCTAGGGATATTTATACCTCACAATAAACAAATAATATCTCCAACTGGAGAACTTGTAGTAAACACTGATAACATTACTCTTGAGAGTGACACTAAATATAATACTATGCCTAAGAGTGATACCAAAAGTATGCATCATTTTAATCTAAACCCGAGAAAATTTTAGAAATGATGATGATATACCATTGGGTAGAACCTTTACTTACCCCATTTTATTAAACAAGGATGAAGAAGCACCTATGAAAAACATTTCCCCATCAATTTTTCTTATCTTTTGAGGAACTTCCATAGATGATCCAAACCAATTCTTGTTTGAATTCAAAGTCCTCTGCTAAACATATGACTACAAAATAGATAACTAGAAACTCAAGCTTTTTCCTTCCACCCTCAAAGACTCTGTCATGAGGTGGTTTATGGGATTTCCCTCTAACTCCATTCATTCATGGGAATAGATGGAGACTTCATTTTGGACAAATACCAAGACTATTGTAGGGGAGAGATAGGAGGGAAGAGTTATTTTAGATGAAGCAAAAAGAAGATGAAAATATGGAAGATTACTTGGACAAATTTCTTTTTCCATAAGAGAAGTGGTTATGAGTTGAATGCAGAAATAACCAAGACAAAATTCCTTAAAGGACTTGATGATGAAACCAAAGAATCCCTCCATCTCATGGGAGGAGGTGATGTACAAAACTCATCATAACACAAATTACTGAGTTATTTATGAGCTACTATATAACAAGGGGAAGTATTAGTAGAAAGAAAACATCAAAACATGCCTTTGGTACCTCGGGACTTCTAGAGGAGGAAAAAATATGAAAACAAACATCTTGAAACAGTTAACTTCAACCATGGATGGGATGAAAGATAAGAACAATGTTGCAAAAGAGCCTTTAGACATATACTATCCCAGATGTAGGAAAAGACATCCTTTGAAAGAATGTCCTTTAGATATCATAGAAATGTGTCTGATATGTGATGTCCCTGACCATGAAACCAACCATTGTACTCTCCTACCTCAGCTAAAAGAAATATTAAATTCCATGAATCAATCAAATGCAGAGGTAAGTATCGTTCAAATTTCAAATAATTAGTATGTTTATGGCATAGACCTAATCGAGAACCCATGGATAATGTCATGGCCCAATCAAACTCCTCCACCAACTTGGGGATAACCTGATTAGACACCACCAAACTAGATGGTTTACCTAATACCGCCACCATAGATGCCTCCGGATAATCAACAAGGTGGATACCACCATCCATGCACATCCATGGCAAACAAACAAACCCCAAAATAACTCTAATCAACCAAGGAGGTTTGCACAACAACAACAACAAGCTTTAATGCATCCACCACAACAAAATTACCAGCAAAGGGAAAGTAGCATGAAATCAAATTCCATCCAAGCCTATCTCAAACCCCAAAAATCAACAAACAAATTCAATTAATGAAGCAAGAAAGGGTTAGACAATATAAGTTAATGTCATTAATAACTTGTAGGTGAGACATGAAAAAAGTGTGAACAATCCTCTAATGGTGATAACTGAAATACCCGAGGAAAGCAAGAGGGTACCCAAGGAAAGTGAGAGAATCTGGGCATGTCCCATAAACATGAGACACTAGGAAAAACCAGGAGAAAGATAAGAATGTGCATGTAGCTCCTTTCCCAAAAATATTAAAAGAAATACAAAATGAGGAAGAAATAACACTAGTTCAGGAGTTGAAAAAGATGAATATTGAGGTCCCACTTTTGAGAGAAATAAGGGACATTCTTGAATTAAACTATACCATTAGAAATAATTGCATAAAGACACCAGGAAGGAAGAATAAATACCCAAAAATAGTCAAAGTAGAAGGAAATCTAGCTGACCTTATAGCTGGAAAACTTCTTTCACCAAAATATGGGGATCCTGGGAGTCCATTCATTACTATTTTTGTGAATGGTCAGTCAATATCTAACATTTTAGTGGATCTTGGTGTTGCCATCAATGTCATAACAATAGATACATTCAATTTTTTGTCCTTGATAGGATTACAACCAACCAATATTGTCCTCTAGTTAGCATATCAATCTATTGTTGTACTAGATGGAGTAATCAAGGATGTTATGGTTACGGTTGAATCTTAGGAGTATCTGGTAGATTTTATGGTCTTACTGACCTAAATATTAGAAATTTGGATACCCAATTATCTTAGGAAGACCTTGGTTAGCTACTATTGTTGCATACATTTCTGCAGTCAAGGAAAATGACTATTTCAAATGGAAAAAAAGGAAAAGAATATTTAGATGTTTTTGAATGAGTTTGGGTAAACTTTTTGGATACTAACACTATGAGTTCTTCTTATCTGGCCACCATTGCAGTGAAAAATCATATGGAAGAAATTGTTGAGACATACCCAATGTTTGATGAAGATGATATTGTGGCTACAGAAACTAGAACTGTGGCTATGGAAACCCAAACTGTGGCTATAGAAATGACTATTTTGAACTCAGAAGAGAACATCACCTTGGTAAGTGATATTTCTATAGAAGGTTGTGAAGAGACCTATGATTACCATGAAGGCCACACATCCATTATTTTCATTTTCCTTTAGCTAAGATTGTATCCCTTGAAAACATGACTATTTTTCACATGCTATAGCCTCATGCTTGTCCCTTGAACTCTCGATTTTGAGACGAGAACTTGATATTTTAAAAGACACTAAACAAGTAACTATTGAAGTAGGAAAATAACTAACCATTGGTAACAATTTAGGAGACAACCAAGAGACTAGGGTCATAGATATCTTGAGGAATCATTTGAAATATTTTTCTTGGGACTATACTGACATGAAAGGGATTCATCCAAGCATCTGCACTCATCATATTTACACTGAGGATGTCAAACTAGTTAGAAAACCACAATGAAGGATTAATCCAACACTTAGAGACATTGTCAAGAATGAAATAAAGAAATTGTTGAGGGTAGGATTCATCTATCCAATATTTGATAGTCAGTGGGTATCACCGCTTATAGATTATAGGATTCATCTACCCAAGAAAAATGTTAGTAGAAAATCAATATAGATTATAGGGAGATCAATAAATCCTCCAAGAAATATTACTTTCCACACCCTTTATCGATCAGGTTTTGGAAAATTTGGCAAGTAGAAATATTTCTCCTTCTTGGATAGGTTTATCAGATATAACCAAATTAGTATAACACCTACTGATCAAGATAAGACCACCTTCACCTATCCCTGGGGTACATTTGCATACTGAATTCTACCATTTGGAATTTTTAATGCACCTACCACATTTTAGAGATCAGTTTTAGATATTTTTATAGATCTCACCAATGACTATGTTGAATTTTATATGGATGATTTCATTGTCCATGGGTCTACTTTTGAAGAATCTTTGAGTATGGAAGTCATTACTAAATTTCACACACCAACAAACTAGACATATGTCAAAAGTTTCCTTAGACATGCAATATATTATAGATGGTTCATAAAATTTAGTAAGATTTTTGCACCAATGTTCTCTCTGCTTGTAAAATACTATATTTTTGAATGGTCTCTATACGCACCTAATTTTGCATGTGATACATTGTCATAAAATGGTTAAAATTCCCCAATGATTATTCATGTCCTTTCGAAGGTGTTTGAGTTCCTAAGCTCATCCGTAGTGTATATTTGTTGCCTAAATGTCTTTAGTTAGCTTTTTCTTTCTTTTTCTAGCTTTATGTTCCTTTTTATGCATGTTTTGGCCTTTAGAGCCAGGACCGCCGCCTGTGCGGTAGGGTAGTGGTCCTACGCAATTTTTCCAAAATTCGTCGTGCATGTTTTAACATGAGATGCTTCACTTAATTTAACTTCTAGGATGCATTTATGAACCAAATTTCCTAAAAATAGTCTTATTTGCATGGTATTCCTTCCTTCTTCTATTTTAAAAAGATTTAATTAGTTGAACTACCTCTTTACGTAATGATTTGGCACTCTAAGAATGCCTTGTGTATGAAGGCGGCTCCAGTAAATTCCTATATATTCAATGCTTTTATTCAAGAAAATGGCCTAATATTTTGTGTATCTTACATAGTATTTCTGCCACAATTCTACTAGAAATTTCATAGCCAAGCTCATATCTCTTATGTTATCTCTCTTCTATTTGCATTGCAACCAGATCGCCCCTTAAAGATGCCATTGCTCTAGAGCCTTCTCCTGTTGTTGCTTTTACATTCCCAATTCCTTGGAATCATATGGACACGAGAGAAAAAGGGATAAAATGAGGGGACAAATTACTAAACAACTAGATTTACCTCTATTCTATGAATTCCGAGGTTGGATTTTTTTATTTCCTACATTCCTACATTTTATCATTATTACATCATATCAAATAGAGTATAAATCAAATCTCCTTTCATTTGCAAGTACTCGAGTTAATTTCCAAGAAGGTTTAAATCTTTCATAGAAACCCTAGGTGACAGATCTTCTTCTTCATATCCATGTCAATTTGAAGGAAGAATATCTATAGGAGGTTATCTATATACCATAGATTAATTTGAAAATTCTTATTTTATGTTTTTTTATTAAAGGCAAATAGTTTTGAAGGGACTATACCCTATTACAAAAAGGCTCAACAACTAGATCAACAAGAAAAAGTAGCAAAATAGGATCTAAATCTAGATATTATAATAAGTCCAATAGTAGTCAAAAGAGAAGCTACTAATAAAAAGCAAGATAGGGACATAACTGCAACTAAACAACAAAACTAAGATACTATCATAAACAAAACAACTTGAACACCTCCAGCCTGCCCAAGAGGTATTATTTCTTCAAATCCCTTTCAATCCTTGATTTGATCATCTGTAGGGAGGTAAAAAGCACAGAGTGGTGATATGTGTTGGATCATTAATGTTCATTATGAGATGACCTGATTTCTCTCCTTTTCTGTACCCCAAATATCCTCAGGGACTCCACTCAACATTGTGATGCTTCTGACATGTTGTTCAAGAAACTCACTTATAGCTTTGAAGATGGCCATATTGTGATCGTGTCTATCCTTAGACCTCCCCAGTCTATTATCCAAGGAGTTCAATTTTTTGTATATTTCTTGATCGATCTATGCCAAAACCCACATCCTCATTCATCTTTATTTTCCCCTTTTTCTTATTTAACTGATGCATCTCTTTCTTAATACTTTCTACCTCATTTTCTAGCATTTCCATTCTAAGGAGAATATTTTCCCTCTCTTGTTGAGAAGCATTGTCCTACCTGCATTACTGATGTGCAAAATATTGTGAACCATTTCCATATCCTTGTTACTTTGAAGGACACGGATAGAGGGAGGTGGGGTCACTTTGTGGGGTGCATGGTTCTTAGCCTTGAAATTTCTGATCTTTGGAAGAGTTGGATAGGTTATTAGTGGGAGTAATGTGAATGGGAATGGGCGGAGTGCCGGGGAAACAGAAATGGTGGGAAATTTGATGAGGAAATGCTTGTGAAGGACATAGTATACACTTAGCGCATGTGAATGACCACATCAAAGTTATCTTTCTTGTTTAGTTTTAGTGTAGAAATATTTAAATATTTAGAATAGAAGTAAATTGTTGTTTTGTGATTGTAATATTTCAATTTTGTGATTTGTTTAGATTAGTTTCCTTTCAGTATTAGATTAGATCATTAATTTCATCTTTATTTAAATGGACGCTTCAAACTAGTTTAGCACTTAGATCTAGTTAGAAAAACCTGCCATAGGGAATTTACACTACCTGTTCATAGCCTCTAAATCTCCCCTTTTCGCTACTGGGAAATCACACTACCAGATCTTAGTCACTAATTCTCCCATAGCCATCCATCCACACATTCCACACCGGCTATCTTGGCATGACCTTGGGAGGTCAAGTGCGAAAGAAGGTCACGTGTCCATTTTATTTCGCATGCAGTCTCCTATCAACAAGCTTTTAAAGTTATAAAGGAGAAATTGACCATTGCTTCGGTTTTGAAAGGACACAATTAGGTTAGACTTTTCATATTCACACTGATGCTTCCAACATAGCAATGGGAGTTTTTCTTGGATAGAAGGATGAGGAAGACCAAATGTATGCCATCTATTTTATCAATAGAAAAACTGACCCCACAGAGAGAAACTACACCACTACAGAAAAGGAATTTCTAGCTGTTGTTTACTCTCTAAAAAAATTTAGACACTACATTACTAGATATAAAATATTTGTGTATACAAACCATTCAACCATAATATATTTAATGAACAAACTAGTAGTAGGGGGAAGAATTATTAGGTGGTTACTTCTTTTGCAATAATTTAACTTGACTATTATTGATAATCTGGAAAGGCCAATGTTGTTGTTGACTTCCTTTCGAGATTGAATGTTTCAGGAGAAGAGGAGGCAATTCAAGATCACTTTCTAGATGATCACTTGTTTTCAATATCAACATGCCCTCCATGGTTTGTTGATCTTGCCAATTATCTAACTACAGGAAATTTTCTAGCTTACTTTACTAGTAAAGAATGTAAAAGATTAGTCGAAATAGTGCTACATATAAATGGTGCAATGGAATTTTGTTTAAATGTTGTCCTAACATGATTCTTCGCAAGTGTGTTCGAGAAGATGAAGTGTATGACATACTAAGAGATTGCCATGATGAACCCAGAGGAGGACATTACTCAAGTAAAGAGGACAATTCACAAGGTCCTTGGAGCTAGGTATTACTAGCCCTCTCTCCATAAAGTTGTCAATAAATATGTATGGCAATGTGATGCATGTCTAGAGAATGGGGAATCCTACGTTGTCTTCTAAAATTCCCTTCAATCCTCAGCTAGTCTTAGGGCCATTTGAGAAGTGGGGAATTGATTTTATTAGGCTTATCAACCCCCCGTCCTATGGAAAAGAGTACCTTTGGTGTGCATGTACTATGTTATAAAATGGGCCAAGGTTCAAGCACTAGCATCTTCCAATGAGGATGTTGTAGATGAATTTTTATACAACAGGATCATGCTAAGGTTTGGAGCTCCTAGAGCCATTATATCTAATCAAGGACCTCAGTTCATGTCAAACATGATTGAATCCTTCCTAAAGATTTACCAAATCAAGCATAGGAAATCATCACCATACCACCCCCAATCCAATGGGTAGGTGGAGGTCACAAACAAAGGATTGGAAAACATCTTGAAAAAGTTTATTAATCTAGATAGGAATAATTGGATGCCAATAATACCGAAAGTAGTCTAGAAATATAATACAACCTGGAAAACCACCACAGGTTTCTCCCCATATGAACTGGTATATGGGAAGAAGCCATTTCTCCTAATAGAATTTGAATTAAAAACTTGTAGGATAACATCTGAAGATAGGAATTGAGTTATATGAATCTCAATGTGAAAGAGTGATGTAGTTGAATGAACTTGATGAAATGTAGATGGAGGCATAACAACAAACTGAAATCCTTCAACATCAGAGGAAATCCTGGCATGACGCTCATATCAAGAACAAAAGGTTCAATGAAGGAGATTGGGTCTTACTATTTGACTCAAAATACTAACAATTCAAAGGGAAATTGAGAACAAGATGGTTGGGACCCTATCAAATTAAAAATATTTATGATAATGGATCTGTGAGACTGTTTCCAATTGATGGTGATAGAAGAACTTTGTTGGTGAATGGCCATAGACCGAGGTGTATAAAAAGCCCCAGGATAACAAAACTTTCAATAAGGACATGTTGTTGTGTGAAGAATTTGATTCAAGTGGAAAATTGTAATTCTTCCGCCATGAGTATTTTGTTAGGAAAATTCAAATAAAGGAAGAAGATCATAGTTTCAATCCTCTTCCCCCTATATCTAAAAATACAAAAAATATGTTTTATTTTTGCATGCAAATAAAGGTTGGAGATGTCAATTATCAAAATGTGCATTGATCATGGTTAATTTTCAAATGCAAGAGGTGGAGCACCAATGGTCAAGATAATGTTGAGTTGGTAAGGTGATGTGTACTCACTTCTCTTTGAGATATTAAATATTTTTAGAACTTCCCAATGCATTTATTAAAACATAAAATCAAATCTCATGGAATAAAGTGGAGGGATAAGGAGTAATAATGGATGAGTAAAGGCATGTATCACCTTTCTTGAGGAATGAAAAATGGCATGAGTAGTCACAATGGTAGTATGGGAAATGTACAAAGAAATTAAAATCTTACCACCTTAATTAGTACCATTAGTCTTTTCCACCGCCATTTTTGCCAACTTAATACCATTATAAACTTAAAGTGTAGTTCAAAATCCACTACTGACATTACATGCAAGTACTCTATCTCTCTCATACAACCATCACCATTTTTCTACAACTCCACCCGAACTATTTTATGATATGGGAAAAATAAGAAATCGGAATTGGGATTGGCGAGCCACTTTGCTATAGAAAGCCGACATCTCCAAAGTCTTCCATGATCTAGGTTGGTTAGATTTTATTTGCAAATTTGAGGGATTTTATGAGGATTTAATTGGATTATTTTTTTTTGAATTTTGAGGAAACTTTCTCTCATAGAGGAGGGAAAATAATCAAAATAAACAACCAAATTATTTCCACAATCTCTGGTCTCCCATATTTTGGGTTTAAGTTTGCAACTAACTCCTCGCTTAAGGATTTGATATATTTGTTTCATGAGGAAGGGGAAGCTCTTCCCGAGATAATCATTAATCCCCATGGAATTCAAAAGGGAATTAGGAGGGAGAGTTTTCTAGGCCATTGGAAGGAAATTGCTACTTGGGTGAATAGGTATTTTATTTGTGATGGAAAACCATTGGTATTAGGGGTGAAACATTGAATATTCTAACTCATTTGAAGAAGAGATGGACATACCCTGAGCTTAAGGTGAATCTTCTAAAATACCTTACATATGTTGTCATCAAGGCAGGCTGAAAATACAAAAGTGGAGGAAATAATGCTACCATAAAGCACCCAGGGTTTATCCAACTAATTTGTGCACATCAAGATTTTTGTAGACCCAAGAGAAAGGTAGAGAACAAAAATGTAGGGGAGAGTTATAACAAGAAGAAATGAAAAGGGATCTTACACAAATTTCTTCAGAACCACCTCTCAGTTCTCAGTGTAAGCTTCAATCGACTCCTCAACCTTCCAATTTGGTTATAGAAGAATCTGTAGGAGAGGAAGAGAAACCCTCTATGCCTCGAGATTCTAAAGAAAAATTATAATATCACTCCCTACTGCTATTTTTTTAGACCAAGAAGGTCTCGGTTCCTCAATAAAATATGATTTTTCTCAACCTACAAGTGTCGATAAAAGTTCAGCCCCAATTTTGGAAGATTTTTCCAAAATTGGTACTTCTTCTACCCTTAGAGGGAAATTGAAAGATTATGAGTTCACAAAACCATTCCTGAAGAGAAAATCCATGCTACTGAGGTACTGTGAGGTCCCTATGTAAGTTCCAAAAATATTCTTGCACCTTCGGAAATCCAGTTGAAGCTATGGAAACCACCGCATAGGAATTTAAATGCATAGAATCATAAAGAGATGAGGTTATGAGGAAATACCAAAATGAAATTTCCACTTTATAGGAGAAATTGAAAGGTATGGAAGAAACCCATCTGTCCATGCACAATGAATTTGTACAAAGGACTGTGAAGAAAGTTAAAGAAATAATTGTTTTAAAAGTAGAAGTTGATAGTTTAAAGAGGCAAAATAATATTGGTTTGCAAGCATGGAATGATTTTTCCTCTCATTGTGCCCAATTATCTCTTAGAAATAAAGATTTGGTTAAATAAAATAGGAAACTTAAAGAAGAGGTTGAGTCAAGTTCTAATGCCAAGAAGAAATTGGAAACAATTGTTGAATTTGTTTTTCCTTTGGCTTGCAAACTTTTAGCCTGCAGAAAACCATCTTTTGTCTATAGTTTATTTCTTCAAGAATAGTTTTATTCTTGACAGTTATAGAGAATGTGTTGTGGGGAACCTTATGAGGCTCCAGATGGGAAATTGTTTTTGGAGATTTATCAAGGTTGTACTCCTGAAGTAAAAAAATTATTATGTGAATTTTATCTCCATAATATGTTGGTTACAAATGTTCCCAATTTCTTTATAAAATTTTCATTAGGAGAGTTTCAATTGAAATCCTTTCATTATTAGTGAGGAATCAATTTGTATGGGAAGAAAAAAATCATTTTAATCAAGAGGTCATAAGCTGTCATTTTTTTATATTATACCTACCCACCATAATGATTTTTCTATGAAGAAAGATTTTAGATATTTATATTATCAAGTTGGGATTGGTAAAAATACTTTAGAAATATTGGCACAGTGTGTCTAGGAATTTGAAACTTATTTCCAATAGAACTTTGGTAAGGATATGATATTTTGTGATAAGAGACAGGACACTCTTAGTTTTCCATCAAAATGAAGAGAAGTTATCTCTTCTAAAGATCTCATTTAGAGTATACGAAGAGGGGATACACATGTAGAGATTATTCATAAATTGGAAGAGAACGGAAAAAATGAATATAGAAAATAATGGGTTGGTACACAAGTTAGGCATTCTTTGGTCCTGATCCCCATAACCACTTGAAAAAATAGTGCTCCACAGTCACATAACAATTTTAAGGCTTGGGATGAGGTTATGTTGGAAACTAAAGGATAGAAAGGTAGAAGAAAATAGTATGAAGATCATTTTGAGGAATATGATATGGTGCAACAACTTGGTCAGAGATCAGGTCAAATATAGTTTGCATGAGGACATGAAAAAGGTAAAGTGTAGGGGAGATGATGAGTCCATGAATTGACTTGTTATAGCATCCATATAACTATAGAATTTTCTCCTAAATACATTAATTAATGCATGGGGATGTTCTAAATAGTTGTATCTAAAGTAAAAGTGATGCATTTCTCCTTATTTTGTCTCATGTGAACTAATGATCCATTAATGACATGTGCAGGTTGATAAGGTGCATTTTCTACCGATTATGATCGTTGTAACATAGGAGACCAAGTCCTTTTCCACTACAAAATTTTGGAGGATTTACTCATAACAATCTACAAATGAGGACCCCTATTTTTAGAAAAATTGTAGGGTGTCATGGAATCTTTATGAGGTTGTTATTAGTTAATTTTTTTCCTACATTCATGGCACTTTTTGTACTCAGTCATGTCTATAAGACACCTTGAATTGTTACTTTTCTAGTTAGAGATTTTTGATACAATATTATATCAGTTGATAGTTATTTTCAGTTTCTAGAATATGTGATGAACTTGTTTGGATCAATATAATCTATGCTATTTTGAGAATATATTTATGTAAAGAGCCTTAATCCTGAAGGAGAGAAAGGGACCACTCAACTGAGGAGATTAGAGGATTGGTATTTCATGCATGATATTTATATTTGTTGAGTTTAAGTTTTAGTATCTTGGTTTGAATGATTATTTGAATGCAATCTTGTATTTCCTTGTTTTAGCAGATTTCCTTATTATTATTTCCTTTGAGAAAGTATTTCAATTGATCAAGCATTTCCTTTTAAAATTATTTCATCCCATTAATGTTGTTTCCATAGATTAAATTCACTTTCTATATTTTATTTTCCATTTAAGTAGCTTACGACTATATTTTTTTCCATATTTGGGTAGTGTAGAACAGGAAATGATACTAAACCCCCATAAAAAAGAGAGAACAACTAAAATAGAGAGTTGAATATCACTTATCTTCATATAGCCTTGAACGCAACCTTAGTTTATAATGACATCAATGCATGAACAAGTTGACTATATGATTTGAAGCTATAACGACCCATTAGTGATCTTTTTCCTAGATGTTGTTATTATCCAGTTTTATAATTGTTGTTTTTTTACTATTGTTGGGCTTCTTGTTGGCATTCTGCCCCCGCCTTGATCTTATTTGTTTCATCTAGCTCTCTTTGGCTTTTTTGTAGGAGTGTGGCCCCAATGTATCAAAAACCCACTATGCTTACTTTGTATATCTTGGCTTTTGAGACTTTTTTTACCTCGGGGTATGTCCCCTTTAAAACCATTTATAAATCATTAAAATAAAATTGTGTTGTCACTCAAAGGTGTAATAAGGAAATCAATAATTTTCGAGCATGACAACTATACCCATGTGTTATTTTTTTCAAGTCCTATCATTCCAAGACACCGTGGGTCTACCCAGTTAGTCCAAGTGACCTCCCGATTAACATTATCTCATTCCCTTAGGTGATTTATGAAATTTGATTCATTCCCCATAGGTGATTTTAGGAGTTCATTTACAATCTACATGAAATTGTGGGAAGGGATATCACTAGCCTTCCCGGGGTGGAGCAATCCCACATGAGCAGAGAGTAAGATCCTAAGAAGATGCGGAGGTGATTTAAAGGTCTTGGGAAGATTCTGGAAGGGCTAAGAGATGTTTTGGTAGTTTCACCAAAATTAGGATTCATGTGCCTAGTCGGTGCACATGCCAAATCAATCGCCGAGCTTCGAAGGTGATTCTAGGAGTTCCATTTGGAATTAGAAGAAAAATGAAACATATGTGGAAATATAATTCCAATACCTACAAGATGGTGAAATATTATTTTCACAACACTTTTTCGCATTAGGTCTGTAGGAAGATTTAATCAGAACAAGTGGAGTAAAAAAACCAAAAGTCCATTTTTTAGGGATAAAATGGATGAATCAAGAACTAATAACCCCTCCATTGGCTTAAAAATTCCATTTCCAGTTAGGATAATATAAAATTTTGAATAAAAATTCCATCGGGAGCTCAAGATATCATCGTCACAAGTTGTCCTCTCAGAACAAGTTTGGGACTTAGCCAAATTTTGGGAGGACACGTGTCAGCTTCAGGAGCTTGGCAGATTTTGTTTCCCTAAATTCCTTTAGGGTGAGGGATGAAAGAGGGAAAAATGAGAACAAATGTCAAAAAAAAATGCACCACAATGAAGTTGTACTCCGATGGTAATGTCAAGCTCCAACGCAATAAGAAAGATTCAAATTAATGAAAAGAAAATGCAAGTAAGAAAACAGTCTGCTCATTCTCATAGATCAAAAAAAGGAAGTAAAAATAGGAGTGTTGTGTAACCCCATTCCTAAATAGGAAATAATATCAATGATGCCAGCGACACATATGACGTTACTAAAGGAGGAGTTACAATTCCAAATAAGGAATGTAACTCCTATGACACATCGATTGATTCGATGTGAGAATCTAACACTTGTCATTTGAATTCCTAAGACCAATGACTCTCATAAGGTGAGATGAATCACCAAGTGATGTGGATGATGACTAGGCATGTCACACACACCAACACCCCCTTCATCAAAGTCGAGGAAGAGGTCATGGTAAGCTAGAACATAAAAGAAGACTCCCCTAGACAACTAAGAAAGATGTGTCAATGGGTATCGACAACTAAAGGTCCGATAAGGTGCCCATATACAATAAAAATCTTTACGGAAAGATGAAGAGGAGAAGAATGAGGAATATATAGCCCGAAGAAGATGGGCGGCTACAAAAACCTCACCCTAAGAAGAGACCGCAAGTGAAGAAATTTCACCTCAGTGAAGGGCTTGGTGAATATGTCTGCAACCTGATCAGATGTCTGAACATACTATATGTCGATGATGTTTTCATGTATCAGCTCTCGTATGAAGTGCATATGAATCTCAATGTTCTTCATCTGTTGATGTTGAACTAGATTTCTACAAATCAAGATAGTGCTCATGTTATCACAATAGATAATGGTAGGCCACCGAAAGTGGATGCCAAACTCTGTCAAGATACCCTATAACCAAAAATCTTCGGTGGTGGTATTAACTAATCCTATGTATTCTGATTCGCATCGATGATATGGCAATGGTGTTCTCGCTTCTTGTTGGACCAACCGACTGAGGGACTGAACCAAGAGTGAAATTGTAGCACGAGGTAGATTTCCGATGATCTAGATCATCGGCCCAACGAGTATGTAAATCCAGCCAATTCAATCTCGGTCCCTCTTAAGTAATGAATACCATCGTGTGAGTGCCATGAACATAGTTAAGGATATACTTTGCTACTTTTAAATGCAGCTCATGAGGCTCCTGCATAAATCTAGACACGATCCCGATAGCATACGAAAGATCTGGCCGAGTGTGAGTAAGGTAGATCAAGCTCCCCACCAACTACCGATAAAGGTCTTGTCAACCAAGGGGAAGAGCAATCAGAGACCAAATTGACCCTGGAAAGAAAAGGAGTAGGTGAGGACTTGCAATCAGACATGTGAAACCGAGAAAGCAAATCAAGAGAGTACTTAGGCTGCGAGATCATAATTCCCAAGTCAGATTGTGAAATCTGGATCCCAAGAAAGTAATGAAGCAATCCTAAGTCAGACATGGAGAACTTGTTGGCCAAGGAGATCTTCAGAATCAATGATAGAGGAAGAGCTACCCGTGATCAACAAGTCATCAACATAGAGAACAAGAATAAGCATGGATTCATCCTACCACAGAATATACACATTTTGGTCAGAGTGACATCGAGTGAACCCTGATGCAAGTAAAAGGAGTCCATATTGGAATACAAAGCCCGAGGGGCTTGTCTAAGTCCGTAGAGAAACTTATTTGACTTGCAAATGAGAGATGGATCATGGACATAACCGGAGGTTGTTCCATATAGATCTCTTCCTCTAGGTCCCCATGAAGGAAGGCAATCTTAACGTCCATCTAGTGGACTTCCCATTTATTAGCAGTAGTGATGGCAAGGGTCAGTTGAATGGAAGTCATCTTTGCAACTGAAGTAAAGGTTTTCGAGTAATCAACCCCATTACACTTGGGAGAAACCCTTAGCTATAAGTCACGATTTATACTTCTCGACTTCTCCATTGGCTCCATACTTTGTTCGATATATCCACCTACACCAAATGAATTTTCTTCCTTTCAAAAGAGGGGTAAGATCCCAAGTGTCATTCTTTATGAGTGAGGAATACTCCTCATCCATAGCAGAATCCCACTCAGGAATCATAGAAGCTTCCTGGAAAGATGGTGGATAGAAGCGAGGTGAAGAAGAAGCAGTGGGGTCCAATGAAACTCGAGCATGTACATCTCGATCTGAAGGATCTACAACTAAATATCTAGCACTCTGTAAATTTTTCTTGGCCCAAAGAAGTCCCAAAGGTTTAAGCTTAGATTAGGAAGATTCTTCACTCGAGTGAGAAGGGACATAGTCCTCATCATCAATAATTTCATAATCAAAAGACTCAAAAAATTTAGGATCAGGAGGAGCATGGAGAGGAGGAACTCACTCAACAACATCATCATCTAATGAGTCAGAATCTGAATCTAGTAGGAAAAAGAACCTCAGTGGAAGTCAAATTCAAGGATGAATCATCAAACTTCACACTCCTCTCAATATAGAGCTCATGGGTAGTAGGGTTCAACAATCGATATCCCTTCACGCCATCAAGATACCCGACAAAGATACAAGGTTTGGATTGTGGATCCAATGCCTTGCGTTTCTTCTTGGGAATCCGAGCCATAGCCTTGGATCTAAAGACTCAAAAGTGCTTAACATCAAACTTGTGTCCAAACTAGGATTCAAAGGGTGTCATCCCTCTTACTGCCTTGTGTGGAACATGATTCTGAATGTCACAAGCATAATTCACTACTTCAGCCCAATATTGCGGAGGAACGCACTTCAATTGAACCATACAAGTAGCCATCTCCTTTAGAGTTTGGTTCTTTCTTTCTGCAACTCCATTTTGGGAAGGGCTATAAGCAACTATACACTGCAAAGAAATTCCCTCAGAAGTGTAGAAATCCTCAAACCTATTACTCACATACTCACCTCCATTTTTGGTTCAAAGAATTGTTGTTGCGAGACTCACAAGACACCCCGGATGCAGATTAGGCTTCTAGGTTGATCACTCTTGCATCTAGTGTGATTGCACAACATGGAAACCTCTCTCCAAGTGTGGGGACTTGTAAAACTGAGAGAGGAATCTCCAGATTAGAGGCTGGTTCCTCAAACTCCTCTGATTTAGATCTATATTTTGCAAAACTACAGAGGTTTAGATCCTAATCCTATTCTAACTTGCAAGGAGACAGGGGTAGAAGTGCAAAATTGAAACTAACTAAAGATGGTGATGCACCAAAAGGAGTGGTGAAACATATTTGTCATGCAAATAGACACAGACCAAAGTTCATAACATAAGACATACACAGACTGATAATGTATAATTTAGTATCTGAAATCAAGCAAATAATACAAACAGAGGATTGAAACCCATTCACAGAGCTTGCATTATCATTTCAATGTCAAAACACGCATTACACCCTCAGAGAGGTAAAAGAAAACTATTACAATCCTTGGAGAGGTCTGATCCTTCATCAATCCCTGCTGGAGGTGAAAGAAGAAGTCTGCTATGCCCAAAAATGTTCCCTCTTGGAATGAGCCAAATCTGGCTTTTTACATTGCATGGGTCGAACCCAGGAGACAGAAAATGTACAAAGGCATGGGAGCCCATTCTTTCTTGACTGCAGGTGCATTAAAATGGCATGGGGACCTTACAAACCCATACCCTATCACCTTGACCGGATTACAGGAGAATGCGACCCATTCTGCATTAAATCTGGTCGCTGGAATGTCATTTCTGGCCATGAACACGCGTCAGAGCTGTTTCTCAATTTTCTCCCTCCAGACTACTCCAAAACGCAAGATTGACCCCGGAATCGTGTAGATAATTTCACCAGCTTTCCGTTGATATAAAGAACGTGCAAATCCGAGCTCTGGATCGAAAGTTATGGTGATCTGAAGATTTAGGGCACAAAACAGGTGAAAACATGTTTTGAAATCTTTCCCGCGCTCTGCCACCTGGATGACACGTGGCACGCATTGATTGGACGAGCAATTCTCTCTCCTCTACTTTCCGGCGGGATTTCTTTTGAAATTTCCTTGTGGGCCCTAGCTGGGACACGTGGCGCTATTTCATTGGTTCGGATCAGTGCTCGAAAACTCGCCCTTTGACTTTTTGACCTTTTCCCTTGTGACACGTGTCATGATTTGGTTGGTCCGCGGCCTGCCGGCTCTTTCGCGCCCTTCGCGTCTTTTTGTCCCGGATGTCCCAAATGCTTAGTGCTCCTTGTGCTGATTTTGGCCGAACCGGCCGGTTCGCGTCCTCGCGGCCCAGATGTCCCAAACCATTTCGGACTGTTTGTTCCCATTTCGGCTGGTTCGGCCGGTTCAGCGCTTTTTGTCCCACTTGTCCCACTTTGCTTTGGACTATTTGTTCCCATTTCGGCCGAACCGGCCGGTTTGGGTATCTTTGTCCTAGATGTCCCAAAGCAGTTAGTGCGAAAGTTCTCTTTTTCGGCCGGATCGGCTTCTCGCGCCGCCGCGCATTTTCCGGCCCGATTGTCCTAAATGCTTAGCGGAAATTTGTTTGTGCTCATTTCGGCCGATCCGGCCGGTTCGGGTCTTTTTGTCCCATTTGTCCCTTTTTTTGTTTGGGCCGCCTGGAGGCTTTTCGGCCGATCCGCGCCTTGACGTCCCAAATGTCCCAATTGCTCCTAGGACTAGGACTTAGCCGATTTTCACAAATTTTTCTTGGATCAACCTACTTGCTTTCTGCAACTTTTTTTCCGCATTTTCTCAGAGCTTGCTCTTTTCAACCTGGACAGGAGAGTTAGAAAAATTCCTGAAGGGACCCTAGAAACCTGATTTTTGCTCTGAATCAATCAATTTTCCTGGGACTTGAATATTCTGATGCAGGTTATCAAATTTACCTTGGGGGTGAATTTTGGATAACAATTTGGCGACTCAGCGGGGTAACCTGCCTGCTAGGTAGAAGAGACCAGTTGCCTGAAGCAATCCATTGGGCATGGAGTCATCAAATATTCTGTTTAGAATCCAAACTGACTCAGAATGTGCAAGGAGGAAGATGGAATGTTACCTGATGAAAGCAAAGACATGCTAAACATCTCCATGGACAGCAAGCTGTGCCAAGGCACTTAGGGAAAACAAAACTAACCTACAGCAAAACAATGTGCACAAGCACTTGGAGGAAAGAAAATCTAATCTAATATTTACAGATGTAGTGAACCTCCCTCTAGAAGCAACGCTTGAGATAGATTCCATTTACTGGAATCTGCAGTTCTTCACCATCCAATGAGGCCAATTGGAAAGCATTGTTGTTCTTGCACTTTGTGACCATGTATGGGCCACTCCAAATGGCATCAAATTTTGAATGCCTTCCCGGTTTTGCTCTGTCCACATCCCATTTCAACACTAGATCTCCTACTTGAAAAGATCTATCTTTGGCCTTCCTATCAAAGGTCTTCTTGATCAAAGCTTGATCCTTTTCCATTGCTTGGGATGCCTGATCTCTGATCTCTTGCAGCTCCATCAATTCTGCATACCTCACCTCCATGGGCTCAAACTCTAGCAACTCCAGCTGTTTCATGAGTTCCAACGTTGGCAACTCAAGTGACATGGGCAAGATTGCCTCTCTTCCGTAGACAAGCCTAAATGGAGAGTTACCCGTGGATCTTTTGGGAGTTATCCTATCAGCCCATAAGGCTGATTTCAGCTTGGTATGCCAAGACCTTCGATTCTCATCAAGAGTCCTCCTAATGATCTTCAACAAGTTCTTGTTTGTAGACTCGGCCTGGCCATTACCTTGAGGGTAATAGTTTGATGAAGTGCTTAGGTAAATACCGTTCTTGACAGCCCACTCAGTCACCCTGGATCCAATGAATGCCAATGCATTATCAGAAATTATTGTGGCAGGTACACCAAATCTGGTTGTTATCTCCTCATAAAAGTCTAAGATGTTAGACTCATTTGCCTCTTTGAGTGCTACTGCTTCTGTCCATTTGGTGAAGTAGTCTGTGGCTGTCAAAATCCATTTGTGCCCTTGGCTTGAATTGGGATTGATGACTCCAATGAAGTCCAAACCCCATTGCATGAATGGCTGGTCAACTGAGATTGGATGTAATGGGAGGGCTGCAAGTCTCTCTTTTCCTGTGAAGAATGCACAATTCTTACACCTCTTGATCCATGCATAGCAATCACTGAAGATTTTAGGCCAATAATAACCAGCCTTCATGATTTTTAGAGCTGTCACTCTTGGTGCAAAATGGCCACCAGCTGGTCCATCATGAAATTCTTTTAATACCCTTTGGATCTGACCTGTGTTAATGCATCTCAGCAGCACTCCATTCACATCCTTCTTGAACAAAACTCCATCAATGATGGTATATGGAACAGCCTGCAACCTGAAGTATCTTCTCTTCGCTTTGCTCATTTCTGGAGGGCACATGCCCGTCTGTAGGAAATGTATCATATTCTGAGTCCAACAGGGAGTGGACACATCATCATTTTCCTGTTTTTGATCATCTTGTAATAGCAGGATAGCGTCTTCTTCATCTTCTGGGTTGTCTGGTTGTTTGGAAGCGAGCTGCTCACACAAACCTTTGCCTCTTACCAGCTTGGTGATCTTGATCTCAATGTCATACTCCATGACACGGGTGATCCATCCTGCCCTTTTCTCATTCAAATCCTTGTTGAGGAGGAAGTCCTTAACCCTTGACATGTGAGACCAGCAAGCTGGACCTTATTGTTTGAGACTAAATGCTTGAATTTCTTCAAGCTCCGATTCTCTGCAAGCACATGTTTTTCAATAAAAGAGTACCTCACTTTGCAGTCATCTAGGCTCGGGTGAAGAAGGCAATCGGTCATTCATCATTATCTTTGTTTCTTTGTGCAGAATGGCGAAATAGTGTCATCACCTCCAAATGCATAGAGGATGAAATCCTTGGAAAAGTCAGGTTGATGAGAGTGGGTGCACAGGAGATGGCTTCTTTGATTGCTTCAAAACTCTCCTTGCCTTTCGTTGTCCATTTGAAAGCCATGCTTTTTCTTAACATTTTGGTGATGGGCTTGACAAGGGCTGCAAAATCTGGGACAAACCTCCGAACAAAGTTTATCCTTCCCAGGAAACTCTGAAGGGCTTTCTTGTGGCTTGGCAATGGTAGAGCTCTTATGGCTTCAACCCTCTCTGGATCAATTGCTAATCCTTCCTTGGAGACAATATGGCCAAGGAGCTTCCCTTCATGTGCAAGAAAGATGCACTTCTTAGGATTTAAGGACACTCCGAACTTTCTACACCTCTGAAACACTTGCCTGAGGTGAAAGAAATGGTCTGCTGCATTCTTTGAGAAGACAGTAATATCATCTAGGTATACCAGCACTATCTTGTTGATCAAGCCTTTGAATGCCATATCCATAGCTCGCTGGAATGTTGCTCCGGCGTTCGACAGTCCAAATGGCATCTTCTTGTAAGCATATGTGCCCCATTTGGTTGTGAAGGCTGTCTTGAACTGGTCTTCCTCCTTTACCATAATCTGATTGAAGCCTGAGTAACCATCAAGTAGTGAAAACCTTTCTGAACCAGCTACGACCTGTAATATTTGCTCCATGGAAGGGAGTGGATAATGGTCCTTGAGAGAGGCTCTATTCAAATCTCTGAAGTCAACACATAGCCTGATCTCTCCACTCTTCTTTCTGACTGGAACTAAGTTGGAAACCCAACTAGAATGCTTGATTGGGAATATAATTGTTGACTCAATCAGCTTGTCCAATTCTTTCCTCATGAGAGGCTCCATGTGTGGATTGATTGGTGGTCTATGTTTCGCTTTGACAGCTTAGTATTTGGATCCAATTGATGGTATGTTGAGCTAAGTTGGGATTGAAACCTTTCAAGTCTTCATAGCTCCAAGCAAACACGTCGGGAATTCTTGACATAGTTTGTATGAACTCATACTTTTCTTGCTCGATTGTCATCTTTCCAATTTGCAATGGCTTGTTCTCTCTACCAAGATGGATACCGAATCTTCTTTCTTGACCGAATGTTTGCTTTCTCCTTTCTAAACTGATCATTGGAGTTAAAAATGGACTCCAAAGTGATAAGTCCCTTGGGCAGCTTGTCGGTTCTCGGTGTATCACACTGGTCACCATATTGCTTTGTTCCAACTTTTCTTGATTCTTAGCCGTGAACTCAGAAAACTTCTTCTTGCAAGAAATGGATGATTTGCTGGTCATTCTCAAATACGCCAACCTGATATTGTTATCCGGCCTTTGAAGGCCTCACAATCACGTGGATGTTTGGCTGTACCTTGTCTTGTTGAATGTTTTCTACAATGTCAAAGGCTGCCCCTACTGCTGCAAGCCTGTCAGCAGCTTGATTCTCTTTCCTAGGAATGGCTTTGATGCCGAAACCCTCAAAATCTTCCATGAGGTCCCACACCCTGTTCTTGTAGCATCTGAGTAGATCATTTTTGGTAGCATGTTGTCCCTTGACCTGATTTACAATCAATTCACTGTCCCCAAAAACTTGCAAGTTCTTTATTTTTCTCTTGATTGCCCAATGCATCCCTTGCACCAAGGCTTCATATTCAGCAGTGTTATTGGAGCATGCAAATTGAAACCTAAAAGCTGAATAATACTTTACTCCTTGAGGTGAAATAAGCACGGCTCCACCTCCTGCACCTTGTCTACTCCTTGATCCATCAAAAAGCAGCTGCCATACCTCATTGTCATCCTTGTGGTTTGGCTTGGTGATGCTAGGAATAGGTTGACTTTCTTCGTGTATACAATAGACTCCTAGCTCAGATTCTTCTATTCCTTGATAAGGATCAAAAGCATGCACCTTGCTTGCCCATTCATCAAGAGTCAAATCTGGGATACTTCCAACCTTAGTGTCAGCTTCATCAGTGCTAGGGTGATCTTCTTGATCAAATGCTGAGCAATTGGCATTAATCTGACTTGGAGTATAGGGCTCAATGTGGAAGTTTGCAATAGGTTCTGACCTAATTGTAGCCTTAGTTCCATACCTTGTTCTGAATAGCATGTGAGACCAATCAGTGGACAAATATCCCCCAATCTTGGCTGTGAAGTCCCTTGACAAGCATAGGGCAAAGAGTGGTGGAAGGTCTATGACTGATATATCTTGTAAGACAACAACATTTGGACATGCATGCAAGGTAAGACTCAAATTTCTAATCACTCCAACTATTGCTATTGCTGTCCCATCCAGCTGCACTACTCCCTTAGATGTTATTTCATACTGGAGCCCTAACTGATCAGCTATCTGTTTAGGCATTACTGAGCTACTTGCCCCGGAGTCTATCATGCAATTATGCACTAGCTGATTTCCAATGATTAATGAAACATAGAAAGGAGGGGGTTTCAACATCTTACTTTGTTGTCCTCCATGATTTCCTTCAGATTGGGCAGCATTTGTGAGTACCTTCTCTTGCATTTGGACTCTTGTTTGAAGTTGGCCAATCCTTCATGGCAGCTTGCAGCAGATCTCTTTGGCCTGGGATGGATAGGGATTCCCACATAGATATATTGACGTTTGTCTTCTTCATCTGATCAATGATACTGAATGGTGATGAAGGATCTCTCTGCTGTCCCTTGGTTTGCACATTTATTCCTTGTATGTGGGCAGCAACAGCTGGCATTTGAGTTGGCCTAGGGGCTGTTCTTGGCTGCCCTTGTGCATTTGAAACTGGGTTTTGCTTGCCAATCATTTGTGGAGCTGTGGAAGGTTGTGGATTGGCTGGGGCTAATGGCTGTTCTTCACCCAAATTTCTCCTTTTTGACCTTGTGTTGGCTGCAACACCTTGAGAAACTGCCTGATTCATGCCACAGAAATCCTCTGCTTGCCAATTTACCAATGTGGTGTCATTTGGGGCTGATTGCTGTTGGAATGTTTCTTGTTGTTGGTTGTTTTCTTGACTACTCTCACCCTCCACACCAGTAGTTGTTACCATTAAAGCTTGAGTCAAAGCACCATTGAAGCACATGGATTGATTATGAGGCTCATTACATGGAAAACACCAATCATACTCCTGGGCAATGTTGTTTTGTGTTGGTACTAATGCCTTAGAGGTAGATATGGCATTTGGATTATAGGGCTGGAATGGTCTATTGGCAGGAGGCCTTGTTTGATTCATATTTGCAGCTAGATTAGGTGGTCTTTGAGGCTGATATGGCTGCCTATTGGGTTGAGCTTGAGGCTGATACGAAGGTCTAAAACCTTGAGCTTGTTGTCTCTTGAGTGTGACCAGCTCATTACCTAAATTTTGCAGTTGCTTCATGACTTCTTGAAGCTCATTTGGGGCACTTGGAGATGAAGTGGAAGCTTCATTTGAACTCTAATTTCTAGGAGTGGGAGAAGGAGCTAAGACAGGTGCTTGACTAGCACTTGGGCTCTCTAAACTTGGATATAATGGCATTGGAGGCCTAGGAGCTAGCTTGCCAGCTTGAATCAGACAATTTTCAGCTCTAATGGCAATACTATAAGCAGCAGGGATAGTTGTGCCTCCCATAGATTGAACCAACATAGAAATATCAGAATTTAAAGCTTTAAGGTAGTATAGAAAAGCACCTTCTCATTGCTGTTGGCGCGATTGGAATTCTATCCCAAGATCTTTGAAATCTGAAGTTGAAGTCAGTTAGCTGCTCATTGGAAGCTCTCTTGATGGTTGTCAGCTGCTCCAAAAGAGACAAGTTGTCTCCCTTCTCTCCAAATTGATCATGAAGTGCAATACACAGCTGATTCCAGTTTGTGATAGAGCCAGCTCAAGGCTCCTAAACCATTGCAATGCTTTCCCCTTGAATGAAGACGCCAGCAATTTGACAGCTACTTGCATCTCATTGATCTCATGGATTGCACAAATGTTAGCAATGTCCTTGACATGATCACCAGGAGTGGTCTGATTTTCTCCAGTGAAGTATGGAATGTTCTTCAATGCTGCAACTGGGATTGGATTTTGTGCATTGAGAGCAAGTGGGCTGCTGCCTGTGAAGTTGACATAGGGGTTCACTGGTTGCGCCATTCTGATTGGTCGAAGAACTCTTGAATACTGAATGAAAGGCCGATCAGGTGGAGGAGTTGAGAGAGTTCTGTTTGGTGGAGATGGAGACCTTTGAATCCTTCTTCCTCTTTGCCTTCTTCTTGGAGATAATTGTAGGTATTCAAACAACACCTCCTCTTCTCCAACTCTTGACCTTGTGATTCTTCTCATAAGCTTTTAGGCCTGTCTGCTGAAACCAGTTGATTCTTCCCCTGGAGTCGCCAGATATGCAAATAATAGCTCTTTTCAAGCAAGAAAATTGCAGCAGATGCATATCAACTTTTCTGCAATAAAAATGAGACCTCTAGGTCCCACCGGGCATGCCAAAACTGTTGTTGCAGACTCACAGCACCCCTGGATGCAGATTAGGCTTCTAGGTTGATCACTCTTGCATCCAGTGTGATTGCACAACATGGAAACCTCTCTCCAAGTGTGGGGACTTGTAAAACTGAGAGAGGAATCTCCAGATTAGAGGCTGGTTCCTCAAACTCCTCTGATTTAGATCTATATTTTGCAAAACTACAGAGGTTTAGATCCTAATCCTATTCTAACTTGCAAGGAGACAGGGGTAGAAGTGTAAAAATTGAAACTAACTAAAGATGGTGATGCACCAAAAGGAGTGGTGAAACATATTTGTCATGCAAATAGACACAGACCAAAGTTCATAACATAAGACATACACAGACTGATAATGTATAATTTAGTATATGAAATCAAGCAAATAATACAGACAGAGGATTGAAACCCATTCACAGAGCTTGCATTATCATTTCAATGTCAAAACACGCATTACACCCTCAGAGAGGTGAAAGAAAACTATTACAATCCTTGGAGAGGTTTGATCCTTCATCAATCCCTTGCTGGAGGTGAAAGAAGAAGTCTGCTATGCCCAAAAAATGTTCCCTCTTCAAAATGAGCCAAATCTGGCTTTTTATATTGCATGGGTCGAACCCAGGGACAGAAAACGTACAAAGGCATGGGAGCCCATTCTTTCTTGACTACAGGTGCATTAAAACGGCATGGGGGACCTTACAAACCCATACCCTGTTACCTTGACCGGATTATAGGAGAATGCGACCCATTCTGCATTAAATTTGGTCGTTGGAATGTCATTTCTGGCCATGAACACGCGTCAGATCTGTTTCTCGATTTTCTCCCTCCAGACTGCTCCAAAATGCAAGATTGACCCCGGAATCATGTAGAGAATTTCACCAGATTTCCGTTGATATAAAGAACGTGCAAATCCGAGCTCTGGATCGAAAGTTATGGTGATCTGAAGATTTAGGGTACAAAGCAGTGAAAACATGTTTTAAAATCTTTCCCGTGCTCTACCACTGGATGACACGTGGCACACATTGATTGGACAAGCAATTCTCTCTCCTCTACTTTCTGGTGGGCTTTCTTTTGAAATTTCCTTGTGGGCCCTAGCTGGGACATGTGGCACAATTTTATTGGTTCGGATCAGTGCTCGAAAATTCACCCATTGACTTTTTGACCTTTTCCCTTGTGACACGTGTCATGATTTGGTTAGTCCGCGGCCTGCCGGTTCTTTCATGCCTTTCGCGTCTTTTTGTCTGGATGTCCCAAATGCTTAGTGCTCCTTGTGTTGATTTTGGTGAAACCGGCCGGTTCAAGGCGTCTCATTTGTCCCGGATGTCCCAAACCGTTTGACTGTTTGTTCCCATTTCGCCCGGTTCGGCCGGTTCGCACCTTTTTGTCCCACTTGTCCCACTTTGCTTTGGACTGTTTGTTCCCATTTCGGCCGAACCGGCCGGTTCGGGTATCTTTGTCCCAGATGTCCCAAAGCAGTTAGTGCGAAAGTTCTCTTTTTCGGCCGGATCGGCTTCTCGCGCCCGCCGCGTACTTCTGGCCCGATTGTCCCAAATGCTTAGCGGGCTGTTTGTGCTCATTTCGGCCGATCCGGCTGGTTCGGGTCTTTTTGTCCCACTTGTCCCTTTGCTGTTTGGGCCGCCTGGATGCTTTTCGGCCGATCCGCGCCTTGACATCCCAAATGTCCCAAATGCTTCTAGGACTAGGACTTAGCCAATTTTCACAAATTTTTCTGGATCAACCTACTTGCTTTCGCAACTTTTTCCACGTTTTCTCGAGATCTTTCTCTTTTCAACACGGACGGGAGAGTTAGAAAAATTCTGAAGGGACCCTAGAAACCTGATTTTTGCTCTGAATCAATCAATTTGCCAGGACTTGAATATTCGATGCGAGGTTATCAATTTTACCCTCGGGGTGAATTTAGATAACAAAACCTTGATAGACCGTTCTACTTGTTTCTCAACAAGAGCCTTAAAGTTTTGAAAATTCTTAAAGACTTCAAACTTAAGCTTAAGAAAATATACCCAAGTATGACGCGAAAATTCATCAATGAAGGTTATTATATATAGATCTCTAGTGAAAGAAGGAGATGGAAAGGGGCCAGAAACATCACTATGAACAAGATCCAAGGGACGAGTAGCTCTCCAGGATTTTCCCTTATCAAAGTTTTTTTCAGGGTGCTTTCCGAGGGTGCACCCTCACAAAGACCTTTAGAAAACTTAACTCGGGGTAACCTATTGACCATTTTGTTTTGGCTCAATTTTTCAAGGTAACGATAATTAAGATGCCCAAAACACTCATGTCATAGCTTGCTAACCTCATTTGCATGAGTGAGCAAGGCATTGGGCATCAAATCAGAAGAGAAGTGGGAAAAGGTATACAACCGTGAATGGTGATCTACCTTTCCCTCAGCCATAGTGCAATCAGAGTTAAGCTCATGAATAATCACTGAGTTAGGACCAAATTCCACTCACATTCCTTCACCAAGGTGGGTGATTTGGTAAACCGATAGGAGATTGGTAGAGAGATTAGGAACACTCAACACTTGGTTAAATGTTCCACCTTCTATCTCTACCAATCCACTACTAGGAAATCGACACATGAGTGTCATCACCCAATGTGATTTGGGACATGCCACATGGTTCAATGCTGGAGAATTCAACCTATGAAGAATCCATGTGGTGCGAGGCACCGAAATCAATAATCCAAGTTGATGATGGAGCTGATCTAGCTACGAGGGCCTTACCTTTCTTCTTTTCATTTATAGACTCCTTTGCATTAGAAGACTCACCCTTTTGAGCATTTTGTTTAACAGATTCAGGAACACTTATTTTATTTTTCTCAAGTAAATGAGTTAAGTGATCAATTTGTTTCCGAAAACAATGATGCTCATAGTGGCCAAATTTCTTCCAATAGGAGCATTTAAAATTTTCCTTCTTCGCTTTAGGCTTAGCTGGGGGTTGGTTGATCTTGGTTTATTTCTTAGGTTCATCCTTTTTTATTTCTTCTTATCATTTTTCTTTCCCTTATTCAACACAAGGGCATGTGACTTGGATTTTAGATTCCCCATTTGAATGATTTGTCTTGTTCTCGAATGAGTTGGGATGAAAAACTATAAAAGGAGGGCATTTTCCAAGTACTAGCCAAGGTGGCTTTTGTGGCATGGAAAGTTGAAACGAAGACAGAGTATTCAGGACCTAATTTAGAAAGAATCGACAAGATCAATTGAGAGTCTTTATTTTCCACTTTACATTCCTTTAGAAGCAGTCTAGTGTGGACAAACTTTGAGAAGAAGGCCTGTAGGTTTTCAAAGTCACTAGGATTTAACCCTAGTAGTTCATTCTCCAACTCATGCGCTCTCATGTCATATTTCTTCCCAAACATATCATCGAGTGTTTTCCATGCTTTATCAGGTGTCGAGGAAGTTTTGATGTGGAAGAGAAAGTCGGGAGAGACGGACATACAAAGAAGACCTAAGGCTTCATCACAATGGTTGAACCACTTAGATTTTTCAAGTTCATCATTAGGTTCGGTCTCTAACCCCATGGTGACACAATATAACCCTTTACTTTGCAAAACCAATATAATTTTATATTTCCATTCAAAGAAGTTAAAAGGTGTGAGCACTGGTACTTTAGAGATATCCATAATGAAGAGATAGAACCAAAGGATGCAGAAGGAAGGAGAGAGAAAAGAAACAACCACCCTAGAACAATATCACACCCCGAGTTTGGCACTTTATAGTTCGGGTGATGAATATAATAAGATGTGTGTGTGTGTTGAGAACTAGTCTCTGTCACTCACCTTGTAATCAGCATAATAACGCGCAATAGTGGAGAAAACAATCAAGGTTTGTTGGGCGCAGTAGATCGACACCACAAGTAAGCACAAGAACGAGAGAAAACAAGAAGGGGAAGAGAGGGATTTGTGAGAAACAACATCTCACATCACATGAAATAATCCCTTTGTTGTAAGACTATGGTAGACGTGCTCACAAGTCCACAAGCAATAAAAAGGATAAAACAAGGCTTGAAATGAGCTGAATTAAGCAATACAAAGACACCCCCAAAATGTGGCACTTTATAAAATAGTGCATTTACAAAATTGATAATCCCATCAACTAGAGTGTGAAAAAACATGTAACTTTGACTAAAGAAGTGCTCAAAACCGAGCAACGAGTCAAAAGTTATAGCAAAAACCAATTCCCACAACTGATGGAAAAATGCTAATAAGCCTGCAAACGGATTTAAAAAGTTCCCTAAATGCATGCAAAGGGTGTCGTATGTATGCTCGTTGGAAATGGCATCAAATTTTAGATAGGGTTTGTTTTAATTGCGAGGGGGGATTAGCCTCCTGCCAACCCCGGACCTCACCCTCCGTCTTTGACACTCGAAGGAAGGTTTAATTAAACAAGAAAAAAAAACTAAAAAGAATTACAAATGCCAATTAAATGTTGTACACCTTAAAATATTTAAAAGGTGATTATTTACCAATAGTTAACCCTAAAGGTGGATAAGGGTTGAGCTAGTGTTGACCAGAGCTGCTTGAGAATAGAAGCCCACATGGAGATGTGTTCACGGAGGGGAGCCCTTGGAATGTGGTGAGCTATCAAAGAGGGGTCCAACACCGAGTGGTCAAAGTGCAGATCTGTAACCATCATAGGATGCAAGTCGAGCTAGGGAGTTATTATGCAGACTGGACCAAGATTACCACACAATGCATAGAGATCAGGGTAGAATATCCAACAAAAGAAGAACCCGAGCTTCAAAAATAGTGCAGGTTTGATGTGCACAAGGGACTCAAGCAAAAAACGAGTTTGAACAATCCAAAACAACCATGTTTAGACTGCAAACATGCCCAAGTCCAAGCAAAAGAGGAGAGCCAACAGGAATGAACCTGGTCCACGGTAGAGAGAACCCACCATGTCCACACCAAAACGTGCAAAAATAAGGAGCAGGCGCACAAGATAAAAAACATAGGGCAGAACTTTCAACAAAGAAGAACCCGAGCTTCCAAGAAACAGTGCAGGTTCGACCCAGGAAACAAGGCACGAGTTGACCGTAGTTGATGCAACATGCAATAATTACCAACACATTGTCTAGGAAGCCAATGAGGTATCAGTACTTAATGCATGCAAAAAAATAGTGCACAAAGAAACCAAAAACAAGCCTCCAAGTCAAAAATCAATGCACAAACATGAGCCAAAACATGAACAACACCATGTTTGTGTAAACCACGAACAATGCCATGATAAGAGAAAGCCTACACACATGCACAAAACCCCAAAAAAATGCACAAACTCCAAGAGAAAAATGTTAAGCAGATTAGCACAATTCCAAAGTAATAATCGAAAAAACTTACATGAGGAAATGAGAAGAAACCAGAAGTAATAAGCAACTGATAAATGAAGAGTGCACATTTTACCAAAACCAGCTCTGATACCATGAAAGAGGGAAAAAAGAGAACCGATGTCGAAAACAAATGCACCAAAACGAAGTTGCACTCCGATGGTAACATCAAGCTCCAATGCAATAAGCAAGATTCAAATCAATGGAAAGAAAATGCAAGTAAGAAAACATGTCTGCTCATTCTCATAGATCGAAAAAGGAAGTAAAAATAGGGGTGTTATGTAACCCCCATCCCTAAAAAAGGAAAGAATATCAATAATGCCACTGACACATATGACATCACTAAAGGAGGAGTTACAATTCCAAATAAGGAATGTAACTCCTATGATGCATTGATGCAAATGACAATGACAAATTTTATGACAAAATCTGACACTTGTCATTTGACTTCCTAAGACCTATGACTCTCGTAAGGTGAGATGACTCACTAGGTGATGTGGATGATGACTAGGCATGTCACACACACCAACAAGGGACATTAACCTTGGAAAAATGTGCCCATCCCATGTGACCTCTGGAACCCCATACAATCATCAAGATTGTCAGTTCACCCCAGGGTACAATTTGTTAGCTCAAATTCCCTGCCGTCGGATCTCCGCCATGTGTCATCTCTAGGACCACCATGGAATTTTATGTCCCTCACATGTCAGGGACATCAAACCTTTAAAATTTCACCCATCCCTCTAGGATAGATTTTTGGTCACCCATGTGACCCACTTCCAACCCCTTAGTGCTTTAAAGCTGATTTTGGAGCACTCACTCCCTGCCGTCGAATCGTCGCCATATTTCACCTTCTTGCTCATCATGGAAATTGATGTCCCTCACGTACCTTTGAGGTGAGAGACATTAGGGACAAAAAAATGTGCCCAACTCCAACTCCAAAATTTGAAAATTTTCTAACTCCTCCATTTCCAGAAGAAAGTTACAGAGAACACCTAAGTCCACCACTCCACCATTTCCAAATCTCAAACCAAATTCGCAAAACAATGAAATCTTCTACCTCATGGTGATACATAGGTCTCAGAATAATATTTCATCGAGATAACAAGAAGAAATTAAGAACAAAGAATAAGAACAGTGGAAATCCCCATTTCCATGAAATAAAAATTTAAAGAAATCTTCCAAATCGGTGTACGGATTAACAAACCATATTTTGCTGAGTTCTTATCTCTTGAAGTCTATTAAAAAATCATATTCAAACATCCCATTTGTAGTAAGGAATTCTATAGTTAAAAATTTTCACTTCCGGCTCCACGAAGAACAAAGTTCAAATTCCCGTTAAACCGACAACCTGGATTGAAAGGAAACTTTACCAATAAGACAAGAAGCAAAACCTATCGCAATGGAGTTGATTTCATCGCGAATGGATACAAAAACCAGACCTAAAAATTTCAATCTCCATTAATGGCTGCCATGACACAGTAGTGGAAAAAATCAGTGAGCTACCTCTCCACTTCTTAGGGTTCTAGTGGGTGAAATCGCACGAAAATTGGAGGGAATGATTGTTAAAAAAATTAGTTCCACATGAACTAGTTTTTGCACCATGAAGTACCTATTTTTTAGGGATATGGAGGACTGATTTTTCATCATAGTTCTGCCCTATCACATGAAGAACATCTGCGAAAAAGGCAGCGAGCTACCTCTTCAATTCTCAAGGTTCTAATGGGCGAAATCGTGCAAAAATTGGAGGGGATGATCGTTGAAAATTCAAGTTTTGCGTGAAATATTTTTCACGCCATGAAGTCCCTATTTTTAGGGATATGGATGTAGAAATTACTCTGATCTAATACAAATAATCCATGAAATAGCTACACAGATAATAATTGAAATCAACAACTCTATATTATATTTTTTATTGATTCACTATTTCAATACACTCCATTATATAGGAGATGTATAATAACAATCCTCACAACAACCTTTGTCTTCATATACAACCATACACCCATATGGTTTCAACCTCTCACCAATATAATAATAAAACAACACTAATTGTTTTATTATTCTAACTTACTAACTTACCACATACTAACCACATTTTACATTTACTATTTACATTTACATAGTAAATGTACTTTCACTAATTTACCATAATAATAATTACACATGTAATTATTATTCACCCATACAAATGGAGCACTAAGATATATTTCCTAACATTCCCCCCTTAGTGCGAACATGGGGAAAACTTGCCTTTGTACTTGCACTTACTTTCATGATCTGATGATTTTATAGGATGATCATAAACCTAATAGATGGTTTTTCATAGGGTTGACCATAAACCGAAAATGATGGTTTTGCAACTAGTTTACCACAAACCAAAAGGGTGATGGTTTTGCATAGGGTTTACCAACAACCAAAAATGGTGGTTTTACAAGTGGTGTACCACAAACCAAAAGGGTGATGGTTTTGCATAGGGTTTACCAACAACCGAAAATGGCAGTTTTACAACTGGTGTACCAAAACCAAAATGAAGGTTTTCAAGTGGTTTACCTACAACCACATCATGATATGCCAAGTACTATTATTAGCCCTCATCACATCTCACTGCAGGGAATAACATAGGAAATTCTGCTGAAATCTGCTGCTCATATATAGAAAATACCAGAAATGTAGAAAACTAGAAATGGAACATTGAGATCATGTTCCCCCCTCAATGTGAAATTTCCTTTATTCTGAAAACCACAATAGGAATGCTGCAACTAAACACTCGCCAAAATACAACAAAACAACAGAACACACCGTATAAAAAAATAATCACCATAATCGATACGGCCCCGTCGTTGGATGGTGACAAGAGGTCACCTGAATGACCTCCAACCTCCTGTGCCTCCTTCCTCTAAGAAATTCACTTAGAATAAAAAGTCTTCCAAATTATGGTCAATTTCATCTGTTATTTGTTCATCTTCATTGTCTGAGCCTTCTTCAGTGACTATATTTGCTTCATTTTTAAGATTTCCATTGAGCAAGTCTTTAGCTCGATCTCTACAAAAAGACTTAGTATGACCCTTTTTCTTGCAATAGAAACATTCAATTTCATCCTTTTTCGAGAATTTTTGTATTTCTTTTTAACATACAAAGCAATTTCCTCTTCTATATCTTCTTTAGTTCTTTTCTCTTCAGCTAGGAGAGCTGAAATCATGCCCTCTAATGACTGAGAAGACATTTTCCCTAGAGTAAAGACAACATTATTGTACTTGGATGGAAAACTATTTAATAATATGGCTTTTGCATCTTCATCATCAATAGGAGCTTTAACTTCTGCTAGTTGTCTAAGAAGAGATCTCAATTCATTTATATGACTTGACATTGTGACTTCTTCATTCATTTTCAATTTGAATAATTGCAACTTTAAAGAGAATTTTACATTATTCGCTTTAGCCCCAAAAGTTTTGTTTAGTAAATATCATATTTCTGTAGAAGATTTTTCTAAATCTACATGATGTAATTTAGAATCTGCGAAAGACCAGTCCAATTATTTCTTTGGCTTTGTCATCTCTAGTTTCCCATTCTACAATTTTGCTTACATCTGTAGGTGTTTTTTCTTTTCCATCTACTATCCTCCATAGGTTTTTATTCATTAATTGCATCTGGATTTTTACTCTCCATGTATGGAAGTTCAGCCCATTAAATTTATCTAATGGTGTATCCATTTTATTGAATCTAAATATCAAAAAAAAATTGAATGTAGATTTGAATTACCTTTGATTCTCTGATTTCTTAAAAAAACAAAAGTGATCAATGTGCTGTATAGTAAATTACATGTTTCTCCCAAACTATGAACTAGGTTTTTCTGAAATTTTTTTTGTAACTTTTTGTATAACAGATCATTCCACGCGAAAGTTTTTTAGAGAAACCCAGATCGCGAAACAAAATTTATGAGATCTTATTCGAGACAGATTTAACCTGCTCTGGTACCAAATGTAGAAATTACTTTGATCTAATACAAAGAATCCATGAAATAGCTACAGACAATAATTGAAATCAACAACTCTATATTATATTTTTTTATTGATTCACTATTTCAATACACTCCATTATATAGGAGATGTATAATAACAATCCTCACAACAACCTTTGTCTTCATATACAACCATACACCCATATGGTTTCAACCTCTCACCAATATAATAATAAAACAACACTAATTGTTTTATTATTCTAACTTACTAACTTACCACATACTAACCACATTTTAAATTTACTATTTACATTTACATAGTAAATGTACTTTCACTAATTTACCATAATAATAATTACACATGTAATTATTATTCACCCATACAAATGGAGCACTAAGATATATTTCCTAACGATGGAGGGATGTGTTTTTATCAACATTATTCCCTCTTGAAGAAAATTTCAAATTACGGAAGATCCGGTGGGTGAAACCCTCCAAAATTCAAAGGGAAGGGTCTCCAAAAAATCTACTTTCTCTCAAACTAGTTTTTGTACGATGAAGTTGCCAGATTCTCAACATATGAAGGAATGATTTTTTATCAGTATTCTACCCTGGTAGCTCTATACCTGAATCTCTTACCAGACATAATTTTTTTTTTCATTTCTGAGTTTTTGGAAAGCGAATCATGATGAAAATTGGAGCACGAGTTTGTGATGAAGGTTCGAATCCAAAATAGGTTTTCCCATCGCAAAGCAGAGATTGCTTTCACAATTTACCAAAAATAACATATGTTATACTTCTTCACATGCTATAAATGGCGAGCCCCACTCAATTACAAGTTCAATCACTCAGGACAATAGAAAAGGGGTAAAATGGAAAGTAAGACAAAAATGACTTCTTCCCAAAATAGCAAGTCCCCAAATAACAACTTGCTAAAAATAGAAATGTGCTAAAAATAGCAATATCTTAGGAACATAGGAGGTTGGAATATGGTAGAAGGTTCAAAAGGTGAAACTAGAGCAAGACAAGTGATATGTCCCAGGATAGCAGAGCATGGGCTCATATTCTAAAAATAGCAGGTTGTTCTCAAAGGGCAAGTTTGGCACAATGGGACATAGAGGGATGATCATCTCAGGGAATTGGATAATGTTTTTGACACTCACTACATAGTTTGGGTCACAAGTATATCATACGCAGGCTGGGAGTTGTGGTCATCAATAGAACAATTCATTCAACTTGGCAAGCATTCACGAGCTGATTTGAAGGAGTTTCTCAGGGTGCAAGGAGTTTGAAGATTCAGAGTCTCACTGCACTTGAGTTTTTAATCAACAAGGATCAATGGATTTCATCAAGAATGAAATCTCCTCTTCTTCTTTTCTCGTTCTTTCTCTCTCCTCTTCCCCCTAACTTTCTATCTCTTCTCAATGTTCTAGTTTTGTGTTGGGATTGCACTTTTTCATATGTATTAATGTTCCTAATGTAATAAGTCACATTTATGTTATAAAAAGGGACTTAAAAGTTTCCTAGGAAGTTGAAAATTTTTAAGTTATGTGAGGACATATGAAAATGCATTGGGGGGAAGATGAAGAGTCATATCTCACTCTATAAATTGTAAAGCCATTCCCATTTCAAAAGGTTGGCAATTGATCTTGTAAACTCAAGAGTGCATTGTACTTAGAGAAAGAAAAGGAGATAGCCATTTTATTCTACTTTCCTCCACTCTCAAATTTCTTCCATTCCCACACTATGTACAACTTTTGTTTAAGAAATCAATACAAGAAGAAGGATTTTATAGCTTTCTTTGACTAAGGGGTTTCTTGATACTTTGTGATCAATAAATTATATTTGGTCTTGTTGTTATTTGTAAAGTTGTTTCTTCTCATGAATGCATGTGTTGAAATTTATAACTAGTGTGTGCAGGAATCTGATTTTATACCTACAACATTAGTTCTCCTACCTCATTTCTCACTCCCCTTTCCCACTCTTTAGAAAAATTATTCCCTAGAAATAGATTGCTAGCTTTGTCACAGGGTCAGTGGAGTTCCCCTATTGGATCCCTAGCCACAAGGCCACTAGGAAAATCCACCTTTACTCGTGCATGCATATATGAAAGCTACATCAATTAAGTAGAGGGACTTATAATCCTAAAGCATTGGCAAGAAATCTACAAGTATTTCCACCAAAAAAATTTCTCACCAATAGTTTTGCACCCACCGTGGGAGTGACGTAGCAACATTTGCATCAATATACACCCGCAAGGTCAAAAATTAAAATATATATATATATATTCAAAAAAAAAAAATTCATAAAAATCCATTCTTTGAAAGATACACTCTCAATTCCCGCACTTGATCTTTCATATTCCACATTTTCTTTTCATATTCCACTTCCATAATTTTTGAAATCTAGTTGAAGGAAGATACACTGGGTTGAACATGTCGAGAGGTGGTGTTGATTCCAATTTTAAGGCTTTGAAAAATCAACAAGAATGAATTAGAGATAATCCATACTTCTTCTCTCAAGCCTCCTCTTCATCTGGCTCTTCAACAAGTTCACCTGCAAATCTCATCCAAACTCATGTTGATACTCTCCCTTCAAATTCTCTCATTTTTCAATCAACCTTGAGCATTGAGTTCCCAAAAGAAGAAGAATTTGTAGAAGCAAGAGCTGAAGTAGAAATAGAAATGAAAATGGAAGATGAAGTAGAAATACGCCAACCCATTATTCCATGGGGAAGAAATGAAAGCATGCTTACTCTTGAACCTCATCTTCATGATCTACCAACCAACCACGTCATGTGGTATTCTTGGTGTCCAATATGAATATGTTGTTGTAATATTGTTCATGGAGTCTCTCTAAGAAAAAGCAACGGAATGGTTCTACCTCCTACCTTCCCGATCCATCACTTGTTGGAATGACATCAAAAGGAATTTTGAGGAAAGATTTAGATTTACTAAGGATTTTCAAGACCTCCTTGTTTAATTGACACAAATAAAGAAAGGAGAAAATGAAACTATGAGAGACTTCGTGGCTTGTTTCGACCGGTTGCTTCGTAGGATACCTAAAGAGGATTCACCATCTGAAAACAATGTCAAGAGATTCTTCATCAATGCTCAATCACTAGAGGTAGGATTTATCCTACGAAGATTTCAACCAAGGAACATTGTAGAAGCACAAAGGATGGCCATTGAACTTGATGATAATATCATCCTCTCTGGAAATATCAAGAATCCGTCAAAGGGAAAGACACAACATCCTAGAGATGAGAGAACAGATCCATTGCTGCAAAAATTGGTGAATGAGATGACGTCATTAAAGAGGGAAATATTTGAATGAGTTTCTTCTCAAAGAAGAAATGGAAATCAGATTACAGGAGCACCCCGAAGGCTTGTCTTGGAGGCCCCACCTATCAATGCAAATTATAGGAGTAAGGAAAATGAAGAGGATCTTGAACCAGAAAGTGAAGGTGGTGATTTCCTAGAAATTGATGAGTTTGAGAATGATACACAAATAATATTCTATGAGTATTCGGAGGTGATGAAGAAGATAAAGAAGATGCACCCAGTTTCTCATGTGTGGTATTCACTCATTCTCAGTCTAATAAAGGAACATCTCCCTCCATTGTTGTAAAGAAAAATAAGACTAAAGATCCTCCTATGGTGACTCCATAAAAAAAAATCAGTCGAGGATATCCACTCCCACCGTCCATGGAGTTTGCATTGTTGAAGCATGATCCTATATCAAGTAAGAAGGCTCTCGCAATACCAAGTCTTCCAATGCCTCTAAATATAAATATGCCCTGTAAATTCTAGTATTTTGAATGTTCCTAGTGTACCTTTCAAAATACCCTCCATTCCCAAAAATCTAGTCCTACATCCAAACCTTTCCTAAATCCAAAATTAGTCCCTTCATCACTTTCTACTGCATATTCTCCTTTTGATTTCCTAAAATATGCAAACAAAGAAAAATTCCAAATTACTAAAAATGAATATTTATGGACTCATCCTGAACAATTTGAGAGGTTTGTTTGATATATCAGGAGTGGTAGTCTAACACCCAATGCTTTAATTCTAGTTCCAAAGGCATGTTTTCCTTAAGCACATCCAAGACCGATAAGGTCGATCCTTTCGTGTCTCCCTTCTTGTTGGAGAATATGTATTGAACAATTGCATAATAGATTTTTGTGCCTCGGACAATGTGATGCCTTTGAAGGTATTTGAGGCTCTCAAACTTACCATGAATTCACTCGATGGATCTTGTTACTCTTTGGAGTCAAAATAGGTCCCTCTTGTAGGGAATTTCAAAGACACACAGTGGTTCTTTCCAGATTTCTAGACAAGAAAGTTTTAGTGATGATTTTCGTAGTGGACATCCCACCTCATTTGAAATGTTACTAAGTCAAATTTTCTTCCGAGACTTAGGAGGGAAAATTTAGATGAATTGGTCATCTACAACCATACTAGTGAAGGGAGACATGGAGAAATTTCTTCCCGAGAAGAAGATGAGGTACACAGTACGAAAGTATGGAAGCCCAAAAGCTAACATTTGTACCAAGATAGCAGGTGGATGAATCACTTTGTGAAAAATAAGGAGGAAGAGGATATTACCATCTTGATAGGGCCATACATGCCTTCTTAGAGAGGCATGGACCTTAAAGAATAATTAAGGAGATTTGAGTTACAAGAGGGAAGCCCGAATTTCCGGATGATGCAAATCATGAAGAAGAGAAAATATTTCTTGATGATTTTCATGCAGAAAAATTAGCTTATGTGCTTATCTATGATGAGGAGTTATTCTCATTCCCATTTAGGGATGAAGATGACCTCATCCATGCCATCTATGGAGAGACAACACCATCTTGAGATGCAAAATAAATATTCTTCAAAGGCATACAAAGATGAGATGCAGGAAGTAATAAAGGAGATCTTTGTGTAAGGACTATTGGATGCAGTGGAAGTTGTGGAAGACCCCGAGCTGATTGTTGATATCTTAACTCATGCCATGGCCATACAAGATAATTATGAGGTCACTTCCAATCATTTTGTCAATACTCAAGAACCTCACATTGGAGTAGAGAAAAAGGATAAGTCTGAGGTTTCTCATGAAAAAGAGGTAAACATGCATAGACCTGGGAAAGAAAGGAATCTGGAATGTTCAAGTAATTTGAATGAAAAGAAGACAAGGGGCAACAATAGCATGCTCAGTGAAGAATCATCTATATGGATAAATATGGAAGGCAACTGGCACTATGAAACGATTTCAAAGAACATGAAGGAAATGGAATTTCTAAGTGAAGGCCTGAGCATCAAGAATCTCATGTAGGCTCACTCCTACAAAGTGTACATATAAATGTGAAATCACTTGGCTTTCATAAGCAACTGAGGAGAGGAGGCTACTTTCTGGAACTAGTAACCGGCTGCGCAAAACATCATCATTCGGTGTTTTCTTTTCAGGGGTAATGTTTGAGGAATAAAATGCTTCAGTGAAAGAGGGTTGTCCCCCACCTTATACCATAGGTGATTACTAGGAGTTTTACCCTTTTTTTTGTGTGTGTCATTTCCTTTCCATGTGTGTTGTGTGTGTGTTTCCTTCTTCATTATCTTTCTCTCTTGTAAATTGTAAATGACTCCGTAGGGCCCAATGGATAAGGTATTGGTCAATGTATTATATGGTCTAAAGTTGAGATTCTGGATTTCCCATGTCATTTCTTTTGCTGCAATCAGTCCATGTCATGTCCCCAAGATAGAGCCAATTGTTTTCATGCAAATGTGCAACAAGGAAATCAACAATTTCTGAGCATGACAACTATATCCACATGTTAATTTTTTCAAGTCTTATCATTCAAAGACAACCCGGATCTACCAATTCAGTCCAAGCGACCTCCCGATTAACATTATCTCATCCCCTTAGGTGATTTAGGAAATTCCATTAATTTCCCCTAGGTGATTTAAGGAGTTCATTTGCAAGCTACAAGCAGTTGTGGGAAGAACTACTACTCGACCTTCTTAGGGCGAGCAACCCTATAGAGTGGAGAAGAAGTGTTTAAGTAGATGTGGAGGTGATTTAAAGGTATTGGGACATCATGGAAATGATTCAAAAATATTACGGAAGGGCTCGGAGTAGTTGGTGAAATTTCACTGAATTAGGGTTCACATGCCTAGTCAGTGCATAGGCCAATAAAACCACCGAGCTTCAAAAGGTGATTCCATGAGCTCGTATGGAGTTAGAAGAAAAAAATATCACCAAAAATATAATTCTAATACCTACAATATGATGAAGTCATATTTTTCACAACACTTTGGCGCATTAGAGTGCTGTAGGAATATTTTCTTAGGCACAGGTGGAGTACCAAACCAAAAGTCCTATTTTTCATGGATAAAATAGATGTATCAAGAAATTAAATCCCCACCATTGGATTCAAAATTCCATTTCCAATTAGGATCATATAAAAAATTCTGAAAACATCAATCGGGAGCTCAAGATATCATCATTGCAAGTTGTCATCTCGAAATACGTTCGTTACTTAGCCAAATTTTGGGAGGACACGTGTCAGCTCCAGGAGCTTGGCGAGATTTTGTGTCCCGATGTCCCTAAGGGTTAGGGACATAAACCTTGAAAAATGTGCCCATCCCCATGTGACCTCAACAGGGAAAAGGTTTAGTGGTGAATTTTCATAAATTTGTGAATATTAGGGATTTTGGAAATTGTAAATGGCTAATTTTCAGCAATTTGATCCCGTCCGGTTCGCCTAAAATTTCCACAAAAAAGTCATTTTTATGGGTTAGTTCACCTACTATTTATATCTAAAAATTAACTTATGCATGTATTTTGCCAACGTTTATAATAAAAAATGTGCAAATATTTGTAGAGGTATAATACATAGCATGGGGGTTGCGATGGGGATTTAATACAAACATCCAATAAAGAGTGGTTGTCTATCAAACTTGGGTTGGATGTTCATCTATTATCTGTTATCACCGAATCATAGCACCCTTCTATGGTTTATACAAGCGCATGTATTTGAACTCACGGTGTGATTGGATAACATGGGTACTATCTCCAAGTTGTGGGACTTGCTACTTGAGATAGACCTCCAGAGAAAGCTGGTTCTTGCTCCTAAACTACCTGCCACAATCTACTCTAATGCAGGGGAAACTAACTATTCTAATCTAAACTTCCAAGGGACCAGGGAGAGAGAATGCATAAAATGAAATCCTACACTAAAGTGGTGATACACCAGAAAAGGAGGGTGTGAGAGTAGTTTTCAAATGCGTGAGATGCAGAAGCAAAGTGCACACTAGAAGGGGTGATGACAGTTCTCCACAATCTAGCAAAATGCATTCACAAAAGTACCTTGAACATACACAATGATAATGGATCCCTGCAAGAACATAATAATAGACACAATATTCTTGTAATCAAGGTTGAAGGGGCAAGAAGAATGCAAGAAAACACAGTAGGGGAAGATACATCCACAAACTTATATTTTATTGCTTTGATATGATATTACAAGATCCTGATCAATGCAAGGAGTCCACAACAAGGGCTGTAACACATTAGCTTCACAAAGAAATTTTAGCGAGCTTTGCTACGAGAAACTACCCCCTTTTTAAAATGAGCCCAACACTCCAATTTATAGAAAAGATGAGAAGAGAGAGAGGAGGGAAAATGGAAATCCTGAAATCTGTCCTTCAACCACTTGTAAGAGGAATTAAATGGAGTAAAATGATTATATATTACTTACAAAAGGCTCCTGTACTTGTCCCAGTGCTGCAAAGCAGAGAAATAATGATGACCATGCCTCTTAACCGCACTCCCAACCACCAAATACAACACTGTTATGAACCCAGCCACGTTTTCTTAAAAGTATTGATCAATATCTCATCAAATCTGAAATTTCTTGATTGTTGTGCATCAAGCTTGGATTCATGATTCCAATGGTACCAATTTTGTGTGATTTTGTTGAGAAATGCAAAAGTTATGGCCTTCTGAGTGCGGGAAGCTATTTTGGGTCTAGCAGGCGTTTTCTGTCATTTGACGGGAATGAGCATTAACTGACTGGAGCCGAATATGTTTCTTTTAATTAAATATATCTACCCTCGTTAAAAATAAGAAATATAGTTTTTTTGGCATAGAGGACATCGTGCTCGTTCCAAAAAGTCCAATTTTGTGAAAATCAGAGCTCGGAGTCAAAAGTTATGGCCGTTTGAAGTTTCACGGGTCAAACGTTGACTTTTCTTCTTTGCCTTCGGTCGTTTCGGATTTTCACGTCCCATGCGTACCTTTGTCCCGGCTGTCCCGGATGAAAATCTCTGCTTCACCCATTCGAGCTTCCTTGTTCTGTTTGCGGCTTTTTCACCTTTTCGCATCCCACGCATCCCACGCGTACCTTTGTCCCATTTACATCCGGGACGAAAATCTCCTGCCGGTCGATTCGGGCTTCCTTGTTCCTATTTGTGGCTTTTTCACCTTTTCACATCCCACAAGTCCCACGCATCCCTTTGTCCCAACTATCCCCATTTGCATAGGACAAATATCTCGAACCCCGAAATGGGACTGCCGTCACAAAAATTGGCGATTCGCGTCCCCGCGTATTTTTGTCTCGGCTATCCCAAAACCGCGCGAAACAAAAACTTGATGATTTTCCTTGCTTTTGGATTTTCACATCCCTCGCGTCCCGACATCCCAACTGTCCCGTGGACCGCCTGGGACAAAAATGTCTGACTTAGCTGATTTTCTTTGTATTTTTCGGCCCCAAGCTTGGTACGACCCGAACCCTTCAGACCCGAAATGCCTTAAAACAATCTTGCAACCTTATTTTTCACATTTTTTCCATTTTTTCTAACTCGTTGGGATTTCTTCTTGGATGGGAGAGTTAGAGAGAAGCGAGGGCCCCAAAAACATGATTTCGGGCCTTGAATCAATCTACTTGCTCAGGACTGAATAATTTGATGCATGTTATCAAAATTACCTTGAGGGTGAATTTTGGATAACATTGTCTATCATCCAACTGGGTTGGATAGTAGGAAATGGATGGCCTTCCAACCTAGGTTATATGGCAGATAGTGGATGATTGTCTAATACCCTTACAACTAAGTGAAATCCCAGAAAATTGTGCCCTATCAAATCACCTTTACCATGAAACGTTTTTCATAAATTCACAATCGATTCGAAAGTCAATTTTGGATATTTGCCACCCATTATAAAATTACTTTTTGGAGGGGGTATTAAAATGAACCCTGGACCTCGGGAACCCCATACAACCATCGGGATTGCCATTTCAACCCCTCGGTGTAATTTGGACCTCAAATTCCATATCGTCGGATCTCTACCACATGTTAGTTTCGGGACCGTCGTGGAATTTGATGTCGATCACGTCCCTCATAGGTCAGGGACATAAAACCTTGAAAATGTTCCCATCTCTCTAGGAGATATTTTTGGTCACCCATGTGACCCGCTTCTAGCCCCTCACTGCTTTACAGCTGATTTTGGAGCACTCACTCCCTGCCGTTAGATTGCCACCATGTGTCGCCATCTTTCTCGTCATGGAAATTGATGTCCCTGACATCCCTTTGAGGCGAGGGACATCAGGGAAAAAAAATTCACCCAACTCCAACTCCAAAATTTGAAAATTTTCTAACTCTTGACTGCTTCTAACTGCTTCTCCATTTCTCGAAGAAAGTTGTAGAGAACACCTCAGTCCACCACTCCATCATCATCAAAGCTCAAACCAAATTCACCACAATAATGAAATCCTATATCATCTGGTGATACACAGGTCTTAGAATAATATTTCATCAAGATAACAAGAAGAAATGAATAACAAAGAAGAAGAACAATGGAAATCCCCATTTTCATGAAATCAAAATTTGAAGAAATCTTCCAAACCGGTCCACGGATTGACAAACCGTATGTTTCGAGTTCTTCTCACTTGAATGCCATTAATAAAACATATGCAAATTGTTGGTGTGTGGGATCCTATGTGTCCTCCACTCACATATGGAGGGTCATCTCACATGGGTTAGGTTTAGGGTTTGCTTGTGTGTCATGCACTAGGGTTACTCAGCACCCTATATGTACCCTTTTATTCCTAATTTATGAGTATGCCAAGACACTCCATTGTCTTTCCTCTATGTGCAAGCTTTATTTTTGTTGAGCAAGTTCTTCCATTGTTGATCGATCCTTGTGATTACATTGGAGCTATCATGATTTCGTTTGAGTGTAACTACTTCATGGTACATCGTTTCCAATTCGATTCTCGTAAATGATTTCATGGTATCAGAGCTGAGATTGGGTAAACATGCATTCGTCATCTGAGTTGTGATTACTCTTGGTCTCGTTTTTTACTCCTTGTGTAAATTTTTTGATCGTTATATTCTGGAAATTTATTGCTAACATATTTAACAAGCTATTCTTGGAAATTTGTTTTTTTGTTATGTTCTTCGTGCATGTGCAAGTTTCCTGAAGCTTTGGGGTTTCTGATTACATTTACCTAACTACACTAAATCTGGTAGATCAGTTAAAATAGATGTTATTTTATGGTTTTTAATTTTTTATTAAACTGGAAAAAAATTTAGATCTCTATTTTTATTGGTTTCTCTGTGTTTTTGTGTGGTGTTTTGTAGAATACAGGTTTAAAAATCTTTGGTATTTTGGTTGAAGTTTGGTGTTTTTCTCCTCTACTCTCCATCGAGCTCCTAACCGAGCTACACCCTTAGACCGAGCTCCTTCAAACCCTCCTCGAGATCATTTTTCAACTTGGTCATTATTCAACTGAGCCATTCTCCCAAGTTCATGTTTTCGGTGCATGTTTTTTTCTCAGACCGATTTCTTCCAACCTGTCCGAGTCATGATCTACCTCGAGTGAGTCATGTTTTCTCTGGCGAGTCCTATTCCTATCGGCTAGATTGTGGTCTTCCTCACAGACTCCTACCCTACCCCAAGCGCAAGCTCCTCCTCGTGCATGCTCTCTTCTATGGGTGGCCATGTCTCCTAGCTCAAGCCCTCGGGATCTCCTCTGTGGTTTTCATGTATGTTCTCAAGTTCTTTGTGCTTGGTGACCTCCTATGGCTTGGAATGAAACTATGTGGTGTGTTGGCTCTTCCCGATCCTTCTTTCCTCTCTCTCTCCTGTGTGCCTTTTGTCGAGCCTACTCCAACATCTCCTCCCTATGTTGTTCTCCACTGCAATCTCATGCCTTGCCCCGTGCTCGATCCCACTCCCCGAGCTGCTCCACCCAGATCTCCTCGCCATAGTCTTTCCGCACCCCAACGGTCTCCACATAACTCGCCAAGACATGGATTTTTCAACCCTTTAACCCCCAATGCGGGATCCTCCTCTCAACTCGGGATCCACCCGATTAGTCTCCACCTCCAACGGCTTCCACCAAGCCACAGTTTTTGGTAAGTTGGTAAGTTGGCAAGTGGGTGATTTTAGTAAGTTTTTTTAAATTTCATTTTTGGTGGGAGACTTTTTTTCGAGGTGTTTTTTAAGTGGATTTTTTTAAAAGGGAAATATATTTAAATATTTAATTAGGATTTAATTTTAATTAGATCTTAATTAGTGTTTCTTTATTATTCGAAATTAATTATATTTAATTATATTAAATCTAGTTTTATTAATTTTGAATCTAATTATCTTTTACGATTAGTAATAATTAAAATCGTCCTTTAAAATTAACGTTCATTGTCATTTTTTTAAAAACTCCAATAGCTCTAAAATTAGCCAAATCCGGGTGTTTCAAAGCGATAATTTTTTTAGGCGATATTATCATTTTTTTACTAATTATGCACTTAAGTGTGCAGTGACACTCTAAGCACCTATTTTCCTTTCAAGAACTTTTCTGGCATTCTGAAGATCATCAACTCATCTTGAGTTCATCTAAAATTTGTATTTACCCTTATTATTGCTTGCGACTAGTGAGCGCATCTGCCACAGTTTGTAGTAAGGGGGTATCCTTTGCGACGTGATACGCTCTTTCTCACAACCAAGATTTGATTTTTCCTCCTTCCTATTTTTTACAAGTTGTGCTTGTATACGGTGTCACTTTTTTGTGCTCCACGAAACACGATTATGGTCTCCTCTCTTGCATGTTATTACACTGATTACAAGGCGAGTTACCAACTGTTTCAAGATGCACGCTCGGACCCGATTGTATCCAACACACTCAACTATAAAGTGTCAAAAGTAGGGGTTTTTATATTGTCTTGGGTGGTTGTGATTATTTTCTACATTCCTTCTCTCTCTCTTCACAATGGATGCTTATTCACTTCCTTTGCTTACACCGTTCAACTTTTTTGAGTGGAGATCAAAAATAATTATGAAACTAAGAGGTAAAGGGTTATTCCACATCACCATGGGAACTGAGACTGAACCAGATGATGACCCTGAAAAAGTGGTTAAACCATAGTGATGAAGCTTTAGGTATTCTTTACATGTATGTTTCTCCTGACTTTCTCTTCCACATTGAGTCATCCAAAACACCTAATTCTACGTGGAAAACGTTAGATAAAATGTTTGGACAACAAGATGACATGAGAGCGCATGAGTTAGAAAATGAACTACTAGGGTTAAATGCTAGTGATTTTGAAAAGCTACAAGCATTATTCTCTAAGTTTTTCCACACTAGATTGTTGTTAAAGGAATGTCAAGTAGAGAAGAAATATTCCTAATTGATCTTGTCGATTCTTTCTAAGTTAGGTTCGAATACTCCACCTTCGTGTCAAATTTTTACACTACAAAAGCTACCTTGGGAAAGGATTGGAATATGCCCCACTTTGACTATTTTCCATCCCAAATCATTCGAGAATAGGAAAAACTCATTCAAATGGGGTCTCTCAAGTCCAAGTCACATGCCCTTGTAGCAAGTACTAGTAAGGAAAAGAAGACTGATAATGAGATAGAGAAAAAGGATCAACCTAAGAAGGAAACCAAGACCAAAACTAAATTTAACATGAATGCTTCGACTTCTGAGCCTAGAGCAAAGAAAGACAAGTTTTTGTGTTCCTATTGCAAGAAATTTGGTCATAAAGAGCATCTATGTATGAGAAAACAAATTGATCACCTTACTCATTTACTTGAGAAAAATCAAATAGGTGTTCCTGAGTCTATCAAACAAAATGCTCCAAAGGCCGAGTCTTCTACTACAAGAGAGTCTAAATCTGATAAGAAGAAAGGGAAGGCCCTTGTAGCTCGAGTTGCTCCTTCATTGACGTGGATTATAGATTCGGTGCCTCGCACCACATGGATTCTTTGCATGTTGAGTTCTCCAACATCAAACCTTGTGATATGTCCCAAATCACGTTGGGTGATAACATGAAAGTGTCGAGTTTCTAGTAGTGGATCGGTAGAGATAGATGGGGGAACATTTAACCAAGTGTTGAGTGTTCCTGATCTCTCTACCAATATCCTATCGGTTTACCAAATTACTCACCTTGGTGAAGGAATGCAAGTGGAATTTGGTCCTAACTCGGTGATTATTCGTGAGCTTAACAATGATACTATAGTGGCTGAGGGAAAGGTAGATCACCGTTCACGGTTGTATACCTTTTCCCACTTTACTTTTGATTCGACACCCACTTCATTGCTTGATATTGAGAGAAGCGTTAAGTCCTATTCGACTTCTACTTCTCTACCTACTGAGGTTCTTTAGCTCTCTTATTTGGATTCTGACTCCTCAGATGATGATGTTGTTAAGCGTGCTCCTCTTCATGACCCTCATACTTTTGAGTCTTCTGATTCTGACAGTAGTGATGATGAGGAATATGTCCCTTCTCACTCGAGTGAGGAATATTCTGACTCTGATACTGATTCTCTCGGTCCTCTTTGGGCTAGGAAAACTTTGCAAAGTGCTAGAGATTTAGTTTGAGATACTTTGGATATAAGATGTACTCGCTCATATTTCATTGTACCCCACTCTTTCTTCGCCTCTACTTCTGATTCAATTGTCTCCTCTATTTCTTTGTGTGATAGTTCCATTGACATAAAATCGCTTGGTTCTACTTCTGATGATGAGGATTGTGCACCTAGTTCTGATTTCAAGAGTACTACAGAGGACTCTTCTCATCCTCTCACTATTATAGAGAGTTGACACATCCCACATCTCATCAAATATTGAGTAGTCTCCTATATAGTATCATACAGTCATCACACCCACCTCTTTTCCACCTTCAGTGTGTGAGGCCCCTTTCACTTCTCTACCTTCATTGGATGACTCATACCTATCTGACATCACTCTTCTATTTCTTGAGCCCCCTCATTGGGATGAGTATCTGCCTAACCTTAGTCATATTTTTGTAGAGTACACTTGTGATGTACTACAAGTTTTCATCCATCTACAAGTATTTTAGAGGATTTCATCATCTCCATTGTTGGGAGTGCCCCTTCTAGGACTCTTACCACTTCCACTTTTCTAGAGACTTTCATTGATCCAACCTTGTTTGTGGATCCATTTTTTTGTCATGGGGGATGTTGTTTTGCCTTCACATCAGTTTGAAATCCTTTTTACATGTGTTCACCCTTCATACTGATATTTCGCACTTGTGACATCACCTTCATCTCCTTCGCACTCGCTTGCTAGACCTATTTCACACTTTCATGGACCAGAATCAGAGTTCTTCGTGCTACTACCTTTGATTTCCTTTGTGGAGTGGGCATATTTCTAGCACATATTTTATGTCCTTCCTAAGGGAAGACACATAGTTCAGTGTGGATGGCTCTTCTTCAGTCCAGAGGTAGAGGATATCATCATCGACATTCTTCTAGGAGACTTCTTAGAGTTGTAGAGTTCATATCCATCCATGGCATCTTCTCGCATCCATCTCATCTCCCTCTTCTTCTCTCTTTTTCATCTTTCTGAGAGATTTCCCTTTTGTACATGGGTACCTTTACAGGCTAGTCTATGGCAGGACCCATCTTTGGCATCTTTCTTAGATTAGAGAGTATTTTGTTCTCTTGTGGTGGATGTTTTTCCCACTAGGTTTTCCTTCACTACTTGGGACTTATTTTTGTGCATGGGTTCCTCATCAGGCTTTGTGTCAGGGACCCATTTCTCTTCTTATTCTTCTTCTTCTTCTTCTTCTTCTTCTTCTTCTTCTAGGAAGATGTTGTTTATATATGGTCACCCTATCGGGCATTTATTTACCAAGCCCCATTGATACATCTTTCTTATTTGTTTAGAAGTTTCTTCTTGTTCTATCTAACTCATCATATACCCTAGCTTCGATGAAGGGGGTATTGGTGTGTGGGATCCTATGTGTCCTCCACTCACATATGGAGGGTCATCTCACATGGGTTAGGTTTAGGGTTTGCTTTTGTGTCATGCACTAGGGTTACTCAACATCCTATATGTACCCTTTTATTCCTAATTTATGAGTATGCCAAGACACTCCATTATCTTTTCTCTATGTGCAAGCTTTATTTCTGTTGAGGAAGTTCTTCCATTGTTGATCGATCCTTGTGATTACATTATAGCTATCACAATTCCGTTTGAGTGAAAATACTTCATGGTACATCGTTTCTAATTCAATTCTCACAAATGCTTTCAAAAACCTCCCATTTGTAGTGAGGAATGCTCACAATGAAGAAATTTCACTTGGCTCCACGAAGAACAAAGTTTAAATTCCCATTAAATCGACAACCAGAGCGAAAAGAAATTTCACTAGTACGAAGAGAAGAAAAAACCTATCGCAATGGAGTTGATTTCATTGTGAATGGAGAAAAAAACCAGACCTGCAAATTTCAAGCTCCATTAATGGCTGCCATGACACAGTAGTGGAAAAAATCAGCAAGCTACCTCTCCACTTCTCAGGGTTCTAGTGGGCAAAATCGTACAAAAATTGGAGGGAATGATTGTTGAAAAATCTAGTTTCACGTGAACTAGTTTTCACACCATGAAGTACCTATTGTTGATGGAGAATCATAGCACCCTCGAATGTCTCAAACTCAATGGGTTGAGACTCTCGGTGTGATTGCATAACATGGAGCTTTTCCCAAGTGTGGGACCTTGTGAATTGGGAAATGTAGAGGTTTACTCAAAAACCTAATCTAACTTTCCAGGAGGAGACGGGGTAAGAAGATGCATAAAAATAAACCTAAACTAACAAAGGTGATGCTTGAGGAATGAAGAACACCTGTCTTGCCAATAAACACAAACCATTAAAATGTAATGCAAGATCATGCACAGATAACCAAATTTGTAGTGAAAGATCAAGAGGATGCAAATGAACACAGAGAGGGTTGAGAATCATCCACAGACATGCATTATTTTCTCCAAAGATTGATACAATACACTACAAAATGCCAAGAGGCAAAGTTGCATTATAGTTTTAGATGGGAGGTTTGAACTCCACAAATTCACCTGCCAAAGAGAAGAAGGGAGGGGCGAAAAACAAGAATGTCCAACCTTTAGAAAGAAGCCCCTCCTTAAAATTTATAGGAAGAATGAGAGAGGGAAGAGAGGAAATCCAAATCTACCCCAACCACCTCTAGGTTGCATTTAATTCATCTCATTATGGTGGTAGGTGAGAACCCTAGCAAACCCAAAAGTGGCAAACTGTATTTTGCATTTTTAAGAATTTTTTCTCACCCAATTAAAGATATCCAGTTTGTAGTTGGATAGAGGACCTCGTAAGCTTTCCGAAAATTCCAACCTTGCGTGAATCCGAGCTCCCTGTGAAAATTTATGGCCATCGAAATATCTGGGTCAGGGTTTGCTTCCTGTCAGTGCTCAAAATGTTGCGCCTCCTGAAGGTGCGCCTTGGCGCATCCATCCTTATGTTGACATACCCTTACATGTGCCAAGGTGCATTTTGATTTTTGACACCATGTTGACACTCTACTGTGTCATGTGCCCTTTACGTGTGCCAAGGTGTGACTTTTGGCATGTCGACATCTTTCATGTGACACCCTTTGCGCCCCACTGTGCAAAGGCGCGATTTTTGCATGTCGACACTCTGTGTCATGCGCCCTTTATGTGTGCTAAGGCATGAATTTTCATGTCGACACTCTTGTGTCATTACCCCTTTACCGTGGCAGTGACTTTTTTTTCATGTCGACACCTTTCATGTCGTGCGCCCTTTACTGCCTTTGCAAGGCGTGACTTTTTTCATGTCGACACCTTTTGTGTCACGCCCTTTACTGCTTTGCAGGCATGACTTTTTGCATGTCGACACTTTCATGTCATGCGCCCTTTACATGCACCATGGTGACATTTTGCATGTCGACACTCTTTGTCTGTGCGCCCTTTCACGTCCCTTGCAGGTGCGAATTTTTGCATGTCGACACTTCTTACGTGCGCCCTTTACTGTGTGTAGGCGCGAATTTTTGCATGTCACACTTTTTGGCATAAATAAATGTCGGGTTTGAGTTTCTTTGATTTCCATATTCTTACCTTGTCTATATCTACCAGGGGAAGATATTTACAACAATTTGGTGACTCAACGGGATCACACTGCTCTTAGGTAGAAGATCGAGTGGTGGCCTTTTAGCAATCCATTGGGCATGGAGTCATAAGTAATAACTTGAAACCAACTTGATCTCGATCCGAGGCACGATATCATGCAACTCCTTCTTCGAGAGCATCTTTGAACTGTAGAAATTCAAACTGAGAGCAAAAAAAACTGTTTAGAAGCACTTAGGGAAATTGAAACCTAACTATAACAAGACAATGTGCATACGCACTTAGAGGAATTGAAATCTAGGCTAATATTTACAAGGGTAAACCTTTTCCTTTTAGTAGCAATGTTTAAGATAGATTCCGTTAACCGGAATCGGGAGTTCTTCTCCATCCAATGTAGACAATTGGAAGGCATTACTACTTTTACATCCGTGACCATGTAGGGGCCACTCCAAATGGCATCAAACTTGGAATGCCTTCCTGGTTTTCCCGATCTGCATCCCATTTCAGAACTAGGTCCCCTTCCTGGAAGGTCCTTGCTCTTGCCTTCTTATCAAACCATCTTTTTACTAAGGCTTGATCCTTTTCAATCATCAGAACTGCATGTTCTCTTATTTCTTCCAATTCCATCAACTCTGCATACCTGGCCTCCATTGGTTCGAACTCAGACAACTCCAACTGCTTCATGAGCTCCAATGTTGGCAATTCTAATGATATAGGCAATATTGCCTCTTTCCCATAGACCAACTTGTAGGGAGAATTACCTGTAGACCTCTTTGGTGTTATCTGTCAGCCCACAATGCTGATTTTAGCTTGGTATGCCATGTCCTTTGGTTTTCATCCAGAGTCCTTGATGATTCTTAGCAAATTCTTGTTCGTGGACTCTGCTTGTCCATTACCCTGCGGGTAATAATTTGAAGAGGTGCTCAAATAGATTCCATTCTTGACAGCCCATTCTGTAATCTTGGAACCTATGAATGCCAATGCATTATCTGATATGATAGTGGCGGCACCGAACCAGTCACTATTCCTTCATAAAAGTCTAGTATGTTAGACTCATTTGCTTCTTTGAGCGCTCTTTGCTTGGTCCACTTGGTGAAATAGTCATTTTTGCCGTGAGAATCCACTTGTGGCCTTGGCTTGAGTTTGGGTTGATGACCCCGATGAAGTCAATCCCCATTGCATAAATGGTTGGTCAACCAAAATTGGGTGCAATGGAAGTGCTGCTAGTCTTTCTTTCTGTGAAGAGTGCACATTTCTTGCACTTTCTTATCCATGTATAGCAGTCATTGAACACTGTGGGCCAATAATACCCTGCCTTCATTATCTTGAGAGTTGTTATCGTGGGGAAAAATGTCCTCAGAATCTCCATCATGAAAATCTTGTAACACCCTCTCAATTTGACCTGTCCCGATGCACCTCAATAGAACTCCATTGATGTCTTTCTTAAACAAAACACCATCAACAAGCACATATGGAATGGCTTGTAATCTGAAGTATCTCCTTTTGCTTTGCTCATTTACGGAGGGCATAGGCCTACTGTAGGAAGTGTATCATATTATGAGTCAACAAGGAGTGGGCACATCATCATTTTCTTGTTCTTGACCATCCTGTAGTACCAAGGCAGTCTCTTTTTCATCACCTGCTTCAACTTTCCGACTCAAAGCTAGTTGTTCACATAGTCCTTTTCCACGTACTAGCTTAGTGACCTTAATCTCGATGTCATATTCCATGACACGGGTTATCCATCCTGCACGTTTCTCATTCAAATCCTTGTTTAGAAGGAAGTCCTTGACTCCCGCATGAGAGACCAACAATTGGATCTTGTTGTTTGAGACTAGGTGCTTGAATTTCTTTAAGCTCCTGATCACTGTGAGGACATGCTTTTCAATGAAAGAGTACCTATTTTCGTATTCCTCCAAGCCTTGACTGAAGAAAGCAACTGGTTGTTCTAATCCTTCTTGTTTTGTTGTACCAAGATTGCAGAAATTGTGTCTCCACCACCGAAGGCATATAGCATGAAGTCCTTGGAGAAGTCTGGATTGACGAGAGTCGGAGCTTGAGATATAGCCTCTTTTATTGCCTCAAAACTTGCCTTGCCTTCAGATGTCCACTTAAATGTCATGCTCTTTTCAACATCAGCGTTATTGGCTTTACGAGAGCTGCAAAGTTTGGAACAAACCTGTGGACAAAATTGATCCTTCCCAAGAAGCTTTGAAGAGCCTTCTTGTGACTTGGCAATGGCAACGCTCGAATTGCTTCAACTCTTTCTGGGTCAATCATCAACCCCTCCTTTGAAACAATATGGCCTAGAAGTTTTCCCTCGTGAGCCAAGAATATGCATTTTTTGGGATTTAATGATACCCCAAATCTTCTACACCTCTGAAATACCTACCTCAAATGAAAGAGGTGATCCGCTACATTTTTGGAGAATACAGTGATGTCATCAAGATATATCAGAACTATTTTATTGATCAATCCCTTGAATGCCATATCCATTGCCCTTTGGAAAGTGGCTCCAGCATTTGATAGCCCAAATGGCATCTTCTTGTAGGCATAGGTGCCCCATTTGGTGGTGAAAGCCATCTTGAATTGGTCATCTTCTTTCACCATTACGATTATACCCTGAGTAGCCATCTAGGAGAGAGAATCTCTCGAACCGGATACTACTTGCAATATTTGTTCCATTGAAGGAAGTGGGTAATGGTCTTTGAGAGATGCCTGTTGAGGTCTCGGAAGTCCACACAACCTGATTTCTCCACTCTTCTTCTGACTGGAACCAAGTTTGCAACCCAGCTTGAGTGCTTGATCGGGAATATAATGCTTGCCTCTATTAGCTTGTTTAACTCTTTCTTCATTAGAGGCTCAATGTGAGGTTGGTGGTCTCTGCTTACACACTGATGGGCTTAGCATCTGGATCTAATTCTATGGTATGTTGTGCCAACTTGGATTGAAACCTCTTAAGTCTTCATAGCTCCAAGCGAAGACATCTGGAAATTCTTGGCAAAGTTGTATGAAATCTGATTTCTCTGCTCAGTGGCCACTTTGCCAATTTGAAGTGTTTTGCCTTCCCCAACTGGAATTGGCTCTGAATCTTCTCTCTTGACTTTGTATGTTAGCCTTTTCCTTACGGAACTGGTCGTTAGGGTTGAAGATAGACTCAATGTTACTAAACCCTTGGGAAGCTTGTTTGTCGTCATTTGCACTACTTGATCCCCATCTGCTTTGCTCTAATCTGTCTTGATTCCTAGTGAGAATTCAGCCTCTTCTTGTAAGAAATTGACGATTTGTTGATCGTTCTCAAACACTGCCCGACTTGTGTTATTATCTGAAGCTGCTGGCCTCACAATCACATGGATATGTGGTTGTGTTTTTCCCTTTTGATGTTGTCAACCACATCAAAGCGTTGCTCCAGCTGCTGCGAGCCTATCCTGCTGCTTCATTTTTCTTCACAGGTATGGACACGATGTTGAAAGCTTGAAATCCTCAATGAGGTCCCATACCCTATTCTTGTAGTTCTTGATAGTTCATTCTTTGTAGCATGTTGTCCCTGACTTGATTGATGATTAGCTCACTATCCCGAACACACTACAAGTTCTTTATGCCCTTTTTCTGGCCTGATGAAGTCCATGAATCAAGGCCTCATATTAATTGTGTTGTTTGAACAGGAAAACTGGAAATGGAAAGCTGAATAATATTTGATGCCTTGAGGTGAAACAAGCATAGCTCCTCCTCCACGCCTTGCCTACTCCTTGATCCATCGAAAAATAATTGCCATACCTCATTGTCATCCTTATGGTCTGGTTTGGTGATGTTAGGAATAGGTTGGTTTTCTTCATGTATGCAATAGACTCCTAGCTCAGATTCTTCTACTTCTTGGTAGGGATCAAAAGCATGTACCTTGCTTGCCCATTCATCAAGAGTCAAATCTGGGATGCTTCCAACTTTGGTGTCAGCTTCATCTGTGCTTGGATAATCTTCTTGATCAAATGCTGAACAGTTGGCATTGATTTGGCTTGGAGTATGAGGCTCAATATGAAAGTTTGCAATTGGTTCGGATCTGATTGTGACCTTAGTACCATATCTTGTTTTGAACAACATGTGTGACCAATCGGCGAGATAAGTACCTCAATTTTAGGTTGTGAAATCCCTTGATAAGCATAGGGCAAAGAGTGGTGGAAAATCTATCACTGACACATCTTGCAAAATGGTAACGTTGGGGCATGCATGCAAGGTAAGATTCAAACCTTTAATCACTCCCACCATTGCTACTGTTGTCCCATCCAATTGCACTACCCCCTTTGATATGACTTCATATTGGAGACCCAGCTGATCAGCTATTTGCTTGGGCATGACAGAACTACTTGCCCCAGAATCAATCATGCAATTGTGTACTAGTTTATCCCCAATGATTAATGAAACATAGAATGGAGGGGGTTTCAAAACTTTACCTTGTTGTCCTCCATGATTCCCTTTAGGTTGAGCAGCATTTGTGAGGACATTCTCTTGCATATGGACCTGTTGGTTCGAAGTTGACCAATTCTTCATGGCAGCTTGTAGAAGATCTCTTTGGCCTAGGATGGATAAAGATTCCCACATTGATATATTCACATTTGTCTTCTTCATTTGATCAATGATGCTAAATGGGGATGAAAGATCTCTTTGTTGTCCTTTAGGCTGCACATTCCTTTCTTGTGCATGGGCAGCAACAGCTGGCATTTGAGTTGGTTTAGAAGGTGGTTTGGGCTGTCCTTGCGTGTTTGGAGCTGTATTTTGCTTACCAACACCTTGTGGAGTGATGGAAGGTTGTAGATCACTTGGAGCCAATGACTGCCCTTCACCAATATTCCTCTTCTTTGATCTTGTGTTAGCTGCTACACTCTGAGAAATTGTTTGATTCATGCCACAAAAATCCTCAGCTTGCCAATTCGCAAGTGCGGTATCATTTGGAGCTGTGTTTTGTTGAGATGTCCCTTGTTGCTGATTTGTTTCTTGACTCACTTCACCCTCTGCACCAGTAGTTGTCACCATCAAGGCTTGGTTTAAAGCACCATTAAAGCACATAGATTGGTTGTGAGGTTCATTGCATGGGAAACACCAATCATACTCTTGAGCTATGTTGTTTTGGACTGGCACTAATGCTTTAGAAGTAGATGCAACATTGGGGTTATAGGGCTGAAATGGTCTATTAGTGGGAGGCCTTACTTGGCTTTGATTTTGATTTGCAGCTGAGATTGGTGGCCTATTTTGTTGGTTGGTATGGGGGCCTAGCTTGGTACTGTGCTTGAGGCTGATATGGTCTAGCACTTTGAGCTTGTTGTCTTTTGATAGTCACCAGCTCATTTCCAAGGTTTTGCAATTGTTTCATAACCTCTTGGAGTTCATTTGAAGCACTAGAGGATGAAGTAGAAGTTTCATTTGAACTTTGATTTCTAGGAGTGGGAATAGGAGCCAAAGTGGGTGCTTGACTAGTGCTTGGATTTTCTAAGTTTGGATACAAGGGCATGGGAGGCCTAGGAGCCAGCTTACCAGCTTGAATAAGACAGTTTTCAGCCCTAATGGCAATGCTATAAGCAGCAGGTAAGGTTGTGCCTCCCATAGATTGAATTAACATAGAAATATCAGAATTCAAAGCCTTAAGATAATATAGAAAAGCACCTTCAATTTGTTGGCCTATGCCTTTGGAATCCTATCCCAAGACCTTTGAAATCTGAAGTTGAAGTCGGTCAGTTGCTCATTGGGAGCTCTCTTGATAGTTGTCAATTGTTCTAGTAGAGACAAATTGTCTCCCTTTTCTCAAACTGCTCATGGAGAACTATGCATAAGCTGATTCCAATTTTGGATAGAACCGGCTCAAGGCTCCTAAACCCATTGCAATGCCTTCCCTTTGAATGAAGATGCCAACAATTTGTGACAACATCCATTTCATTTATCTCATGGATTGCACAAAGCGTTAGCGATGTCTTTGACATGATCACCAGGAGTGGTATGATTTTCTCGGTGAAAAATGGAATGTTCTTCAATCTGCAATTGGAACTGGATTACGTGCATTGAGGGCAAGTGGGGCTTTGCCAGTGAAATTGACAAAGGGATTCGGTGGTAGATGTGCCATTATGATTGGCCTAGAGAACCCTTGTTGATGAGAAAAGGTCTACTAGGTGGAGGTGTAGACAAAGTCGGTTAGGTGGAGATGGTGATCTTTGTGGTCTTCTTCCTCTCCTTCCTCTGCCTGGTGATAGTTGTAAGTGAACAAATAGCCCCTCTTCTCGAGTATCGGACTGGTTGAATTCTTCTCATGTGCACAGGAAAAAACTTTGCTGCTATACCACTGAATTCTATCCCTTTGGAGTCGCCAGATGTGTTAGAAAGTGAGCCTCAAAAGGCTAGATTCTGCCAAGTTACACACCAAACCTGACAATATTAAAAAATAATTTAAAACTTTGAAGGACCCGAAAGATATAGTTCTTCAATTTGGTTCGGGGGTTTTGTTGTGTATTCTACTAATCCCCAAAAGGTACAGTGTAAAACTTCGAGGTCATGCAAGGCAACTTACAAAACCTGAAATACACCGTGTCAGAACTTGGGACATGCTCAATACCTAGGAAAACCTGAAATACTAAAAACCATGAAAATTTTGAAAGTCAAAATCTCAAAAATCTAAGAATACCCTTTTGAAGATTATCCCCGATCTATCAACTGGTGAAATTTTGACTTGTTTTGAGCAAGTTAAGCCCTTGAAAATCGATTTCAAAGTTCAGCCTGGAAGGTGAAAAATGAAATTGTAAAACCTGCAATTTTTAGTCCAAATTTCTTGAAAATTCCTTCAAATCTTGTGGAATGACCTCTTGGTCCCACCAGGCATGCCAAAACTATTGATGGTGAATCACAGCACCCCTGAATGTCTGTAACTCGATGGGTTGAGACTCTCAGTGCGATTGCATAACATGGAGCTTTTCCCAAGTGTGGGACCTTGTGAATCGGGAAAGCTCTCCGGATGAAGGCCGGTTCCTATTCCTCTGTTCAGATGCACACATAAAAATGTAGAGGGTTTACTCAAAAACCTAATCTAACTTTCCAAGGAGACAGGGTAAGAAGATGCATAAAAATAAACCTAAACTAACAAAGGTGATGCAGATGAATGAAGAACACTGTCTTGCCAATAAACACAAACCATTAAAATGCAATGCAAGATCATGCACTGAGATAACCAAATTTGTAGTGAAAGATCGGGAGGATGCAAATGAACACGAGAGAGGGTTGAGAATCATCCACGAGCATGCATTATTTGCTCCAAATATTGATACTGATACACTACAAAATGCCAAGAGGCAAAGTTGCATTACTGATTTTAGATGGGAGGTTTGAACTCCACAAATTCACTGCCAAAGAGAAGAAGGGAGGGGAAAAACAAGAATGTCCAACCTTTAGAAAGAAGCCCCTCCTTACAATTTATAGGAAGAATGAGAGAGGAAGAGAGAGGAAATCCAAATCTACTGACCACCTCTAGGTTGCATTTAATTCATCTCATTATGGTGGTAGGTGAGAACCCTAGCAAACCCAAAAAGTGGTGAACTGTATTTTGCATTTTTAAGAATTTTTTCTCACCTAATTAAAGATATCCAGTCGTAGTTGGATAGAGGACCTCGTAAGATTTCGAAAAGTCCAACCTTGCGTTAATCCGAGCTCCCTGTGAAAAGTTATGGCCATCGAATATCTGGGGGGGTTTGCTTCTGTCGGCGCAAAATGTTGCGCCTCCTGAAGGTGCGCCTTGGCGCATCCATCCTTATGTCGACATACCCTTTTGTGTGTGCCAAGGCATCATTTTCCATGTCGACACTTTGTCATGTGCCCTTTACATGCGCCAAGGCGCGATTTTTCATGCATGTCGACACTCATGTCATTGTGCCCTTTACCTTGTGCCAAGGCATCGACTTTTGGCATGTCGACACTCTGTGTCATGTGCCCTTTACGTGTGCCTAAGGCATGAATTTTTCATGTCGACACTCTTGTTGTGCGCCCTTTATGCCTTGGCGCCATTTTTTGACCTGTGCCAAGGTGCCCTCTTTTTTGCATGTCGACATCTTTTTTCATGTCGACACTCTTTTTACATGCGCCACTGCCTGGTGCATCCATTTTCATGTCGACATCTTTGTGTGCGCCCACTGTGCCTTGCATGTCGACATTTTTCCATGTTGACACTTTTCATGCGCCCTTTTTGTGTGCGTGACACTTTTTCATGTCGACACTCTTTGTCATGTGCCCTTTACGTGTGCCAGGTGCAAAATTTTTGCATGTCGACACTCTTTGTGTTGCACCCTTTACATGCGTGCATGGCCATTTTTGCATGTCGACACTCTTGTGTCATGCGCCCTTTACGTGTGCCAAGGCGTGACATTTTGGCATAAATAAATGTCGGGTTTTGAGTTTCTTTGATTTCCATATTCTTCTGCTTGTCTATATCTACCCGGGGGGAAGATATTTACAACAATTTGGTGACTCAACGGGATCACCTGCCTGCTAGGTAGAAGATCAGTGGCCTTTTAGCAATCCATTGGGCATGGAGTCATAAGTAATAACTTGAAACCAACTTGATCTCTGATCCCGAGCCTGATACCGCAACTCCTTCTTCGAGAGCATGTTGAACTATAGAAATTCAACCGAGAGAGCAACAAAAACCTATGCCGAAGCACTTAGGGAAATTGAAACCTAACTATAACAAGACAATGTGCATACGCACTTAGAGGAATTGAAATCTAGGCTAATATTTACAAGGGTAAACCTTTTCCTTTTAGTAGCAATGTTTAAGATAGATTCCGTTAACCGGAATCGGGAGTTCTTCTCCATCCAATGTAGACAATTGGAAGGCATTACTACTTTTACATCCCGTGACCATGTAGGGGCCACTCCAAATGGCATCAAACTTGGAATGCCTTCCTGGTTTTGCCCGATCTGCATCCCATTTCAGAACTAGGTCCCCTTCCTGGAAGGTCCTTGCTCTTGCCTTCTTATCAAACCATCTTTTTACTAAGGCTTGATCCTTTTCAATCATCAGAACTACATGTTCTCTTATTTCTTCCAATTCCATCAACTCTGCATACCTGGCCTCCATTGGTTGAACTCAGACAACTCAAACTGCTTCATGAGCTCCAATGCTGGCAATTCTAATGATATAGGCAATACTGCCTCTTTCCCATAGACCAACTTGTAGGGAGAATTACCAGTAGACCTCTTTGGTGTTATCTGTCAGCCCATAATGCTGATTTTAGCTTGGTATGCCATGTCCTTTGGTTTTCATCCAGAGTCCTTCTGATGATTCTTAGCAAATTCTTGTTCGTGGACTCTGCCTATCCATTACCCTGCGGGTAATAATTTGAAGAGGTGCTCAAATAGATTCCATTCTTTGACCCATTACGTAATCTTGGAACCTATGAATGCCGATGCATTATACGATATGATAGTGGTGGCACACCAAACCTGGTCACTATTCCTTCATAAAAGTCTAGTATGTTAGACTCATTTGCCTCTTTGAGCGCTCTTTGCGCCGGTCCACTTGGTGAAATAGTCCATTTCGTGAGAATCCACTTGTGGCCTTGGCTTGAGTTTGGGTTGATGACCCCGATGAAGTCAATCCCCATTGCATAAATGGTTGGTCAACCAAAATTGGGTGCGATGGAAGCTGCTTGCTAGTCTTTCTTTTCTGTGAAGAGTGCACATTTCTTGCACTTTCTTATCCATGTATAGCAGTCATTGAACACTGTGGGCCAATAATACCCTGCCTTCATTATCTTGAGAGCTGTTACTCGTGGGGAAAAATGTCCTCCAGAATCTCCATCATGAAAATCTTGTAACACCCTCTCAATTTGACCTGTCCCAATGCACCTCAATAGAACTCCATTGATGTCTTTCTTAAACAAAACACCATCAACAAGCACATATGGAATGGCTTGTAATCTGAAGTATCTCCTTTTGCTTTGCTCATTTCTGGAGGGCATAGGCCTACCTGTAGGAAGTGTATCATATTCTGAGTCCAACAAGGAGTGGGCACATCATCATTTTCTTGTTCTTGACCATCCTGTAGTACCAAGGCAGTCTCTTTTTCATCACCTGCTTCAACTTTCCGACTCAAAGCTAGTTGTTCACATAGTCCTTTTCCACGTACTAGCTTAGTGACCTTAATCTCGATGTCATATTCCATGACATGGGTTATCCATCCTGCACGTTTCTCATTCAGATCCTTGTTTAGAAGGAAGTCCTTGACTCCCGCATGAGAGACCAACAATTGGATCTTGTTGTTTGAGACTAGGTGCTTGAATTTCTTTAAGCTCCTGATCACTGCGAGGACATGCTTTTCAATGAAAGAGTACCTATTTTCGTATTCCTCCAAGCCTTGACTGAAGAAAGCAACTGGTTGTTCTAATCCTTCCTTGTTTTTCTGTACCAAGATTGCAGAAATTGTGTCTCCACCACCAAAGGCATATAGCATGAAGTCCTTGGAGAAGTCTGGATTGACGAGAGTCGGAGCTTGAGATATAGCCTCTTTTATTGCCTCAAAACTTGCCTTGCCTTCAGATGTCCACTTAAATGTCATGCTCTTTTTCAACATCAGCGTTATTGGCTTTCGAGAGAGCTGCAAAGTTTGGAACAAACCTGTGGACAAAATTGATCCTTCAAGAAGCTTTGAAGAGCCTTCTTGTGACTTGGCAATGGCAACGCTCGAATTGCTTCAACTCTTTCTGGGTCAATCGTCAACCCCTCCTTTGAAACAATATGGCCTAGAAGTTTTCCCTCGTGAGCCAAGAATATGCATTTTTTGGGATTTAATGATACCCCAAATCTTCTACACCTCTGAAACACCTGCCTCAAATGGAAGAGGTGATCCGCTACATTTTTTGAGAATACAGTGATGTCATCAAGATATATAGAACTATTTTATTGATCAATCCCTTGAATGCCATATCCATTGCCCTTTGGAAAGTGGCTCCAAGCATTTGATAGCCCAAATGGCATCTTCTTGTAGGCATAGGTGCCCCATTTGGTGGTGAAAGCCATCTTGAACTGGTCATCTTCTTTCACCATTACCTGATTATACCCTGAGTAGCCATCTAGGAGAGAGAATCTCTCGAACCAGATACTACTTGCAATATTTGTTCCATTGAAGGAAGTGGGTAATGGTCTTTGAGAGATGCCCTGTTGAGGTCTCGGAAGTCCACACACAACCTGATTTCTCCACTCTTCTTCTTGACCGGAACCAAGTTTGCAACCCAGCTTGAGTGCTTGATCGGAAATATAATGCTTGCCTCTATTAGCTTGCTTAACTCTTTCTTCATTAGAGGCTCAATGTGAGGGTTGACTGGTCTCTACTTCTGCCTGATGGGCTTAGCATCTGGATCCAATTCTATGGTATGTTGTGCCAACTTCGGATTGAAACCTCTTAAGTCTTCATAGCTCCAAGTGAAGACATCTGGAAATTCTTGGCAAAGTTGTATGAAATCTGATTTCTCTGCTCAGTGGCCACTTTGCCAATTTGAAGTGTTTTGCCTTCCCCAACCGGAATTGGCTCTGAATCTTCTCTCTTGACCTGTATGTTAGCCTTTTCCTTACGGAATTGGTCGTTAGGGTTGAAGATAGACTCAATGTTACTAAACCCTTGGGAAGCTTGTTTTGTCGCATACTGCACTACTTACTTGATCCCCATCTGCTGCTCTAATCTGTCTTGATTCCTAGCTGAGAATTCAGCCTCTTCTTGTAAGAAATTGATGATCGTTGATCATTCTCAAACACCTGCCAGCTTGTGTTATTATCTGGAACTGCTTGGCCTCACAATCACATGGATATGTGGTTGCATTTTTCCCTTTTGATGTTGTCAACCACATCAAATGTTGCTCCAACTGCTGTGAGCCTATCTCGCGGCTTCATTTTTCTTCCTAGGTATGGACATGATGTTGAAAGCTTTGAAATCCTCAATGAGGTCCCACACCCTATTCTTGTAGTTCTTCAGTAGTTCATTCTTTGTAGCATGTTGTCCCCTGACTTGATTGATGATTAGCTCACTATCCCCGAACACCTGCAAGTTCTTTATGCCCTTTTTCTGGCCTAATGAAGTCCATGAATCAAGGCCTCATATTCAGCTGTGTTGTTTGAATAGGAAAACTGGAAATGGAAAGCTGAATAATATTTGATGCCTTGAGGTGAAACAAGCATAGCTCCTCCTCCTGCACCTTGCCTACTCCTTGATCCATCGAAAAATAATTGCCATACCTCATTGTCATCCTTATGGTCTGGTTTGGTGATGCTAGGAATAGGCTGGTTTCTTCATGTATGCAATAGACTCCTAGCTCAGATTCTTCTACTTCTTGGTAGGGATCAAAAGCATGTACCTTGCTTTCCCATTCATCAAGAGTCAAATCTGGGATGCTTCCAACTTTGGTGTCAGCTTCATCTGTGCTTGGATAATCTTCTTGATCAAATGTTGAACAGTTGGCATTGATTTGGCTTGGAGTATGAGGCTCAATATGAAAGTTTGCAATTGGTTCGGATCTGATTGTGACCTTAGTACCATATCTTGTTCTAAACAACATGTGTGACCAATCAGTAGATAAGTAGCCTCAATTTTAGGTTGTGAAATCCCTTGATAAGCATAGGGAAAAGAGTGGTGGAAAATCTATCACTGACACATCTTGCAAAATGGTAACATTGGGGCATGCATGCAAGGTAAGATTCAAAGTTTTAATCACTCCCACCATTGCTACTGCTGTCCCATCCAATTGCACTACCCCCTTTGATATGACTTCATATTGGAGACCCAGCTGATCAGCTATTTGCTTGGGCATGACAGAACTACTTGCCCCAGAATCAATCATGCAATTGTGTACTAGTTTATTCCCAATGATTAATGAAACATAGAATGGAGGGGGTTTCAAAACTTTACCTTGTTGTCCTCCATGATTCCCTCGGGTGAGTAGCATTTGTGAGGACATTCTCTTGCATATGGACTGCTTTGGTTGAAGTTGACCAATTCTTCATGGCAGCTTGTAGAAGATCTCTTTGGCCTGGGATGGATAAAGATTCCCACATTGATATATTCACATTTGTCTTCTTCATTTGATCAATGATGCTAAATGGGGATGAAAGATCTCTTTGTTGTCCTTTAGGCTGCACATTCCTTTCTTGTGCATGGGCAGCAACAGCTGGCATTTGAGTTGGTTTAGAAGGTGGTTTGGGCTGTCCTTGCGTGTTTGGAGCTGTATTTTGCTTACCAACACCTTGTGGAGTGATGGAAGGTTGTAGATCACTTGGAGCCAATGACTACCCTTCACCAATATTCCTCTTCTTTGATCTTGTGTTAGCTGCTACACTCTGAGAAATTGTTTGATTCATGCCACAAAAATCCTCAGCTTGCCAATTCGCAAGTGCGGTATCATTTGGAGCTGTGTTTTGTTGAGATGTCCCTTGTTGCTGATTTGCTTCTTGACTCACTTCACCCTCAATGCCAGTAGTTGTCACCATCAAGGCTTGGTTTAAAGCACCATTAAAGCACATAGATTGGTTGTGAGGTTCATTGCATGGGAAACACCAATCATACTCTTGAGCTATGTTGTTTTGGACTGGCACTAATGCTTTAGAAGCAGATGCAACATTGGGGTTATAGGGCTGAAATGGTCTATTAGTGGGAGGCCTTACTTGGCTTTGATTTTGATTTGCAGCCTGAGTTGGTGACCTATTTTGTTGGTATGGGGCCTAGCACAGTGCTTGGCTTGAGGCTGATACGGTCTAGCACTTTGAGCTTGTTGTCTTTTGATAGTCACCAGCTCATTTCCAAGGTTTGCAATTGTTTCATAACCTCTTGGAGTTCATTTGAAGCACTAGAGGATGAAGTAGAAGTTTCATTTGAACTTTGATTTCTAGGAGTGGGAATAGGAGCCAAAGTGGGTGCTTGACTAGTGCTTGGATTTTCTAAGTTTGGATCTGAGGGCATGGGAGGCCTAGGAGCCGACTTACCGGCTTGAATAAGACAATTTTCAGCCCTAATGGCAATCTTTATAAGCAAGCGAGGTAAGGTTGTGCCTCCCATAGATTGAATTAACATAGAAATATCAGAATTCAAAGCCTTAAGATAATATAGAAAAGCACCTTCAGTTGTTGGCCTAACGGCCACTGGAATCTATCCCAAGACCTTTGAAATCTGAAGTTGAAGTCAGTCAGTTGCTCATTGGGAGCTCTCTTGATAGTTGTCAATTGTTCTAGTAGAGACAAATTGTCTCCCTTTTCTCCAAATTGCTCATGGAGAACTATGCATAACTGATTCCAATTTTGGATAGAACCGGCTCCAAGGCTCCTAAACCATTGCAAAGCCTTCCCTTTGAATGAAGATGCCAACAATTTGACAGCAACATCCATTTCATTTATCTCATGGATTGCACAAATGTTAGCAATGTCTTTGACATGATCACCAAGAGTGGTATGATTTTCTCCAGTGAAAAATGGAATGTTCTTCAATGCTGCAATTGGAACTGGATTCTGTGCATTGAGGGCAAGTGGGCTGCTGCCAGTGAAATTGACAAAGGGATTCGGTGGTAGATGTGCCATTATGATTGGCCTAAGAACTCTGGTTGATGCGAGAAAAGGTCTACCAGGTGGAGGTGTAGACAAAGTCGGTTAGGTGGAGATGGTGATCTTTGTGGTCCTTCTTCCTCTCCTTCCTCTGCTGGTGATAGTTGCAAGTGAACAAATAGCCCCTCTTCTCGAGTATCGAGACTGGTTTGAATTCTTCTCATGTGCCTAGGAAACCTGTCTGCTCTGCTATACCACTGAATTCTATCCCTTCGGAGTCGCAGATGTGTTAGAAAGTGAGCCTCAAAAGGCTAGATTCTGCCAAGTTACACACCAAACCTGACAATATTAAAAATAATTTAAAACTTTGAAGGACCCGAAAGATATAGTTCTTCAATTCGGTTATCGGGTATTGTTGTGTAGTTACTAATCCCCAAAAGGTACGGTGCAAAACTCAGGTCATGCAAGGCAACTTACAAAACCTGAAATACACCATGTCGGAACTTGGGACATGCTCAACACCTGGGAAAACCTGAAATACTAAAAACCATGAAATTTTGAAAGTCAAAATCTCAAAAATATAAGAATACCCTTTTGAAGATTACCCCCGATCTATCAATTGGTGAAATTTTGACTTGTTTTGAGCAAGTTAAGCCCTTGAAAATTGATTTCAAAGTTCAGCTTGGAAGGTGAAAAATCTGAAATTGTAAAACCTGCAATTTTTAGTCCAAATTTCTTGAAAATTCCTTCAAATCTTGTGGAATGACCTCTTGGTCCCCCAGGCTGTGCCAAAACTATTGATGGTGAATCACAACACCCCTGAATGTCTGCAACTCGATGGGTTGAGACTCTCAGTGCGATTGCATAACATGGAGCTTTTCCCAAGTGTGGGACCTTGTGAATCGGGAAAGCTCTCCGGATGAAGGCCGGTTCCTATTCCTCTATTTAGATGCACACATAAAAATGTAGAGGGTTTACTCAAAAACCTAATCTAACTTGCCAAGGAGATAGGGTAAGAAGATGCATAAAAATAAACCTAAACTAACAAAGGTGATGCACCGAGGAATGAAGAACACCTGTCTTGCCAATAAACACAAACCATTAAAATGCAATGCAAGATCATGCACAAATAACCAAATTTGTAGTGAAAGATCAGGAGGATGCAAATGAATACAGAGAGGGTTGAGAATCATCCACAGGCATGCATTATTTGCTCCAAAGATTGATACAATACACTACAAAATGCCAAGAGGCAAAGTTGCATTACAGTTTTAGATGGGAGGTTTGAACTCCACAAATTCACCTGCCAAAGAGAAGAAGGGAGGGGAAAAACAAGAATGTCCAACCTTTAGAAAGAAGCCCCTCCTTACAATTTATAGGAAGAATGAGAGAGGGAAGAGAGAGGAAATCCAAATCTACCCCAACCACCTCTAGGTTGCATTTAATTCATCTCATTATGGTGGTAGGTGAGAACCCTAGCAAACCCAAAAAGTGGCGAACTGTATTTTGCATTTTTAAGAATTTTTCCCACCCAATTAAATATATCCATTCATAGTTGGATAGAGGACCTCGTAAGCTTTCCGAAAAGTCCAACCTTGCGTTAATCCGAGCTCCCTGTGAAAAGTTATGGCCATCTGAATATCGGGGTGAGTCTGCTTCTGTCTGCTCAAAATGTTGCGCTCAAAAGGTGCACCTTGGCGCATCCATCCTTATGTTGACATACCCTTATGTGTGCCAAGGCACAACCTTTTCCATGTCGACACTCGTGTCATGCACCCCTTACGTTCGCGGCGTAACCTTTTCCATGTCGACACTCTTGTCATGTCATGCGCCCTTTACTGTGCCATGCGAGTTTTTCCATGTCGACACTCTGTGTCATGCGCCCTTTACGTGTGCCAAGGCATGACTTTTGGCATGTCGACACTCTGTGTCATGCACCCTTTACGTGTGCCAAGGCATGACTTTTGGCATGTCGACACTCTATGTCATGCACCCTTTACCTGTGCCAAGGTGTGACTTTTGGCATGTCGACACTCTGTGTCATGCACCCTTTACCTGTGCCAAGGCGTGACTTTTGGCATGTCGACACTCTGTGTCATGCGCCCTTTACGTGCGCCAAGGCATGAATTTTGGCATGTCGACACTCTATGTCATGCGCCCTTTACCTACACCAAGGCATGACTTTTGGCATGTCGACACTCGTGTCATGCACCCTTACGTGCACCAAGGCGCGACTTTTGGCATGTGGACACTCTATATCATGCGCCCGTACGTGCGCCAAGGCACAAACTTTTGGCATGTCGACACTCTGTGTCATGTGCCCTTTACATGTGCTAAGGTGTGAATTTTGGCATGTCGACACTCTATGTCATGCGCCCTCTACGTGTGCCAAGGCGTGAATTTTAGCATAAATAAATGTCGGGTTTTGAGTTCCTTTGATTTCCATATTCTTCTACTTGTCTATATCTACTCGAGGGAAAGATATTTACAACACCTATTTTTTAGGGATATGGAGGAATGAGTTTTGATTATAATTATGCCTTTTCACATGAAGAATATCTATGAAAAAGGCAACGAGCTACCTCTTCAATTCTCAAGGTTCCAATGGGAGAAATCGCGCAAAAATTGAAGGGGAAGATTTTTTAAAAATCTAGTTTCACATGAACTACTTTCCATGCCATGAAGTCCCTATTTTTCAAGGATATTGAGGGCTATGTTTTTTATCAAAATTATATCCACTTCAAATAAATTTTCAAATTCCTAAAAATCCGGTGGGCAAAACCCTCCGAAATTCGTAGGAAGGATCTCTAAAAATCTAGTTTCTCTCAAACTAGTTTTTGCATGATGAAGTTCCATTTTCTCAAGATATGAAGGAATAATTTTTTATTAGTATTTTTCCCTAGTAGCTCCATACCTGAAGCTCTTACCAGGCATAAATTTTCATTTTTCATTTATGAGCTTTCTGGAAAGTGAATCATGATGAAAATTGGAGCACGAGTTCGTGATGAAGAGCCAAATCCAAAATAGTTGTTCCCATCGCAAACAGAGGTCATTTTCACCATTTACTAAAAATAACATATGTTATACTTCCTCACATGCTATAAATGGCGATCCCCATTGAATTGCAAGTTTGATCACTCAAGACAATCAGAAAAGGGGTAAAATGGAAAGTAAGATAGAAAACAACTTCTTCCCAAAATAGTAGGTCCCAAATAGCAACCTGCTAAAAATAAAAATGTACTAAAAATAGCAATATCTCAGGAATAAAGGAGGTTGGAATATGGTAGAAGGTTCAGAAGGTGAAACATGAGCAAGATAGGTAATATCTCAAAGGATAGCAAAGCATGGGCTCATATTCTAAAAATGACAGGTTGTTCTTATAGGGAAAGTTTAGCACAATGGAACATAGAGGGATGATCATCTTAGGGAACTTGATAAAAAAAATTGACACTCGCTACGTAGTTTGGGTCATAGGTATATCATATGCAGTGGGAATTTTGGTCATCAATGAAACAGTTCATTCAACTTGGCAAGAATTCATGAGCTGATTTGAAGGAGTTTCTCAGGGTGCAAGGAGTTTGAAGATTTAAAGTCTCACTGCACTTGAGTTTTCAATCAACAAGGATCAATGGATTTCATTGGGAATGACATCTCCTCTTCTTCTTCTCTTTCTCTTTCTCTCTCCTCTTCCCCCAAATTTCTCTCTCTTCTCAATGTTCTAATTTTGCATTGGGATTGCACTTTTTCATATGTATTAATGTTCCTAATGTAATAAGTCACCTTTATGTTATAAAAATGGACTTAAAAGTTTCCTAGGAAGTTGAAAAGTTTTAAGTTATGTGAGGACATATGAAAAGGCATTGGGGGGAAGATGAAGAGTCATATCTCACTCTATAAATTGTAAAGCCATTCCCATTTCAAAAGGTTGACAATTGATCTTGTAAACTCAAGAGTGCATTGTATTTAGAGAAAGCAAAGGAGATAACCATTTTCTTCTACTTTCCTCCACTCTCAAATTTCTTCCATTCCCACACTATGTACAACTTTTGTTTAAGTAATCAATAAAAGAAGAATGAGTTTCTAGATTTATTTGACTAAGGGGTTTCTTGATACTTTGCGATCAATAAATTCAATTTGGTCTTGTTTTTTATTTGCATAGTTGTTTCTTCTCATGAATGCATGTGCTGAAATTTCTGACTAGTGTGTGAAGGAGTCTTATTTTCTACTTGCAACATTAGTTCTCCTATCTCATTTCTCACTCCCCTTTCCCACTCTTTAGACAAATTATTTACTAGCAAGAGATTGTTGGATTTTCTATAGGGTCAGTGGAGTTCCCCTATTGGATCCTCGACCACAAGGTCACCAAGAAAATCCACCTTTACTCACGCATGCATGTACGACAGCTAAACCAATTAAGTAGAGGGATTTAGATCCCCAGAGCGTTGGCAAGAAACCCACAATTTTGTCCACTTCAAAAAAATTCTCACTAACACATTGTATGAGGTTGAACCTTAATATTTTGAACAAGCTATCGTAGTGTTCGGATATATTCCTACTACTTCAACTTAATTTAACTAATTAAGAAAATGGAAATATACAAACCTCAAAAGATATGGGATTTAGCAATACCCGTAGATGTTGATTGATGATTTTTGATGTTGATTTAAGTTATGCTTCATGAAATATGTGTTTGAGATCCTTTCCTACGAATAAACCTATGATCAAATTACACCACACAAGATATGATTAATAAGATGGATAAGTGAGATTCTCAAAAAGGCCGAGTCTAGGAATCCAAAGAGATTCCTCAAAGGATGTCACCTCATTTAAACAATTAAGTGAATTGAAATAGATAAATGATACATGATAAACTCGATACAAGATATAGATATGACAAATGATAAGTGATACAAATCCTGATAGAAGATAGATAAGATATGGATAAGAGATATATTATGGCTTAAAATCAAGATCAAAAGGGATGCCTTGTTCAACCTTGTATGAAACCCAAACAAGTTCATTTTTATGAGTATGTAATTGAAATACATGTGTCGCAGTAGTCTACTACTACTTGATGGAGTTCATGAGTAAACTCAAAAATATTGTTCAATTCATCTAAAGGAGAGTGATGGATGGCACACAAATTCAGATCATGTAAGATATCATATTGTTCCCAATAAAAAGGGTGTCGATAATCAACAAGGAATGGATGTTGGTGATTTCATGAGAAGGGCCACCAATTTCCATCGATGTCAATCCATGCTTGACAAGATGTTAGAACAAATAGGATTGATATGATAGATAAATAATACTTAATGAAAACCGATAAAACTATTAGAAAGGTAACAATAACAAGAATAGCTAGCGATTCTTGTGATTTTGAATAGTTTAACAAAATCAAATGTTAAATTATTTAAAATTGATCTTACATATTGAAAAAAGCTTAGAAATGATGTAAATAGATGATTAAACGGATAAAAATACTTGGAAAGTTGATGTGAAGATAAATGAGGTCCCTAACCTTACTCAAGGATGATCTAAGTAGTCGGTGTAATCTACGGGTTTGAGTGATGGAGTGCTGATCTACATGAGCTTGAATGAATTCCTAACAACGCTTGATGATTATTGAGAATGTCACTAAGAGATAACTCAAATGTTACGGTACTTAGTGATGATATACAAGATGTTGTGAAATCTGTTAGGTTATGGAGCCTATTTTCATGTGTGAAAATGTTGAAGAATATACACTAAGAGTAATGTATAGTTTCCATAGTTATCTCACCATAGTTTCAAAATGTGTGCCCAATATACCAAGAAACATGCTTTTCTCATATGGGCGGGATTTTTGACCCATAGTTTTATGAGATGGTTTTGGCCCATGGTTTTGATACACACGGTGTTGTGCATATGGTAGGATTAATGTAACATTGCAAATGTGTCTGAATTCAGGTGTGAATTCTGTAGAGTTTGTTGAGCATAGCTCCAAACAGATCTAGATATTGTATTGAGAGAGAGGTGACTTGTAATAAAATATAAGCAAGTGATTCTTGGTGGACGTGGCCCAAATTGGGTGAACCACATTAAATATTGTCTCTTTGTGTTGTGTTATTTTTATTCTACACTTTTATTTGAGATCTGTAATATTTTCTACATATTAGTTTCTACTATTGTGATTATGTGAGGGATTGTTCCGCATATTTTATCCCTTATTTCCTAACAATTGGGATTTCCTATATAGGAAGGTACTTGGGACAATCCAGCTATGTCTTGCATATTTGTTATTATTTAATGTTTCAAAGGAAAAAACTAAACAAGAACGATGGATGCATTAGGAAGTTGTATGAAAAACCATCTGCCTCTAACAAGATATTTTTAATGAAAAAATTATTTAATATGAAGATGTCTGAGAATGGTTTAGTAGCATATCATTTAAATGATTTTAATATGGTTATAAATATGCTAGCTTCAAGTTACAATAGAATTTGATGAATAAGTTAGGGCTTTATTAATTTTGTTCTCTTTACGAGAGTTAGAATAGCCTAGTAATGGCAATAAGTAACTTCGGTTCAAGATAACTCAAAGTTTAAGTTTGATGATGTGTAGGGGTGATTCTAAGTGAGGAAATGCGAAAAAAATATCTAAGGAATCTTCTACTTCAGGGAATGCTTTGACAAAGTGGAAACAAGAGGGAGAAAAAGAATAGAGGAAGACATGGAAAATCAAAGGATCGAGAAAGGTCAAAATCAAAAATCAAGATAGTATGTTGGCCGTAGAAAGTCTAGGCATGAAAAGAAGGATTGTTGGGAACTTTGGGATAAGAAGAAACAACAGAAGAAAACAAGGAGGAAAATGTGGCAACAGGTAATGTATGTTAGGATGCTTTGAGTCTTTCTTTGCACAATATTACTAAATCTTGGGTTTTAGATTGGGGCTTCTTTCCATGCTACTCCACATAGACATTATTTTGTTGATTATGTTCAAGGAGATTTTGGGCATGTTTTTCTTGGTGATGATGAGACTTGTAGTATAATTGGAAAAGGTTCTATTTGGGTTAAGATGTAGAATGGGAATACATGGCTATTAAAGGATGTCAAAAATATGCCTACTTTAAAATAAAATTTGATATTGGTGGGCCAGTTGGGAAGTGATGGTTGTACTGTGATATTTACTGCCGTAGATTCTTGGAAGGTTACCAAGGGTGCTCTTGTGGTGGCAAGAGGTAAGAAGGTTGGAACTTTGTATTTAACCACTTATAACACTAATTTTTGTAATCTTGTGGCTTCGGAAGTAGATACAACATTGTGGCACTATAGGCTTGTTCATATGAGCCATAAGGGCATGGAGACCATAAAAAGTATTTTCTGGATATACTGAGAAATAGGTTTGTTGTTATGTGAGGACCGTGTATATATGGGAAATAGAAGTGAGTACAGTTTCTCAAGGTTGTACCTACAAAGAAAGAGAGTAAGTTAGAGTTGGTGCATTCTAATGTGTGAGGGCCGGCTCGGGTATTATCTCTTGGGGTTGAATTTATTATGTTACTTTTATTGATGATGCAACAAGGAAAGTTTGGGTTTCTTGCATTAGAAAAAAATATGATGTATTTGACACTTTTTTAAATGGAAAGCCTTGGTAGAGAATGAAACGTGTCTTAAGCTAAAATGTCTCAGTCGGATAATGGATGGGAGTATTGCATAGTAATGAATTTGATGATTATTGTTCTAAGAATGGAATCCATAGGAAAAAATAGTTCCAGAACTCTAAAGCGAGAATGGGGTGTTAGAAAGGATAAACAAAACACTAATGGAACGTGCTAAGAGCATTAGGTTACATGCGGGATTGCCTCTTTTTTTTTTTGGGTAGAAGCGGAGAGCATAGCTATGTACTTGATAAATAGAGAACCCTCAAGTGCCTTGGATGGAGGCATACTGTGGAGGCTTGGTATGGTAAGAAATATGATTATTCATTTCGTGGAGTCTTTGGATGTGAGGTTTTTATCCATATAGAAAAGGATGATAGGACCAAGCTAGAAGTTAAATCGAGAAAAATGTACTTTCACTAGTTATGGTGGTGATGACTTTGGATATAAATGTTGGAGTATTAAGGACAAGAAAATCATTCGATCTAGGGATGTGGTCTTTAATGAGAAATTCATATATAAGCAGCGAGTTCTAGGAAAATAGGGAAGAATCCAAGAAATAATATGCATTGGTAGAGGATCTTCTGATGGGAAAGTGACAAATCAATCGAGTTCGGGAACCTCCTCAAAAGGAACCCCAAATTCCTATATTGAGGAGGTATTCTAGGGTAAGAAGAGAACCACGAATGTTTTTCTCCTTCTCTTTATTATTTATGACTCACCGATAGTGGAGAGATGGAGATATTTAATGAAGTAATGTAGGTAGATGCCATGGATGAGGAAGAACCAAACATGGGATTTGGTAAAGCTACGAAGAAAAAATAGAATTACATAACAAGTGGGTGTACAAAGTCAAAGATGAAGGAGGAAATAAAAGATACAAGGCTCGATTGGTGGTCAAGGGGTTTGCACGAGAAAAAAGGTATAGATTTTGATGATATTTTTTCCCGTAGTAAAATTGAATTCTATTAGAACTATTCTTGGAATAGTTGCAACATAATACTTGCACTTAGAGCAAATTGATGTAGAGACTACATTTTTCCATGGTGATTTGGAGGAGGATCTATATATGCAACAGCCAAAGGGCTATGAGGTCAAAGGTGAAGAGGAGATGATGTGCAAACCGAAGAAGAGCTTATATGGCTTGAAATAAGCTCTCGATCAATGGTATAAGAAATTTGATAGCTTCATGATACATCAAGGTTATATGATATGCCATTCTAACCATTTTGTGTATACAAAGATATTTGAGGATGGTAATTATTTTATCATGTGTTTGTATGTGGATGACATGTTGGTTGTAGGTAAAAACATGCAGAAAATAAAAGTAATCAAGAAACAACTAAGTGAATTCTTTGTTATGAAGGATTTGGGGGAAGCCAAAAAAATCCTTGGTATGAGGATACCTTGGGATAGGAAGGAATGGAAGATGACTTTATCTCAGGAAGAGTACATTAAGAATGTCTTAGAGAGGTTTAATATACATGATGTTAAACTAGTTAGGACTCCTTTGGCAGGCCATTTCAAGTTATCAAAGGAGTAGTGTCCCAAGACAGAGCAGGAGAGAAACCAAATGTCTAAGGTACCTTACTCATCAACGGTTGGTAGTTTGATGTATGTCATGGTGTGCACCAAGCCTGATATTTCCCATGTAGTGGGAGTGGTGAGTAGATTTATGAGTGATCCAGGTAGAGATCACTGGCAGGAAATAAAGTGGATCCTTTAGTATTTGAGAGGGACCATGGGGATAATTTTTGCTATAGTGGATCAGACACCACTTTGTGTGGTTATGTAGATTCAGATATGGCTAGAGATGTAGATAGTAGGAGGAGCACAATAAGTTATGTTTACACTATAGGTGGGACAATAGTAAGCTGGATTTCACGACTACAAAAGTTGGTGGCTTTGTCAACCATGGAGGCTGAGTATGTTACTACCATAGAGGCAAACAAAGAAATGATTTGGTTACAAAAATTGCTTGAGGAGTTGGGGAATAAGGAGGAAGGAAAGTTACATAGTGATAGTCAGAGTGTTATACACCTAGCTAAGAACTCTTCTTTCCACTCTAAGAGGAAGCATATACAACTTAGGTACCTTTTCATCAAGAAAAATTTGGAGGAAGAGAAGTTAAAGCTGGAGAAGATTCATACCAGTCAAAATCCTATAGACATGATGACCAAGGTGGTCACAAGGGAAAAAGTAAAGTTGGATTCAACTTTGGTTGGTCATCACAGAAACTAGTGAAGGGTTGAGAAGCTTTCTCAGAGGAAAAATAGTCTCAAGTGAGATATTGTTAGGTTTTGTAGCCTTTTTTCATGTGTGAAAATGTTGAGAGGTATAATCGATATTCTTGTATGATGAAACCATAAAATGACCATAAATTACCATTATTTTGTCCTTCCAAGTTACCTTTGAAAGTGGATTTAAATGTAATCTAGGAACTTATAGTTTTCTTAAGATAGAATATAGGATATATATCTTGTTCATTCTTTATAAATATTTTGTTATCTATTTTGTTTACTAATCCTATTGATTATTTGGGAAAAGATGCAAGTCTTGTGTATGCAGGACATAAAGGAAAGATAATGCTAGTATTGGGAAAAGTGGAACTGATCATGAATAATACATTTAAACTAAAATATTATTTCATATTAAGATTCCTCTTGAAAAATTATGCAATTTTAATAAAAGAATCATCTCAATCTGATGTCACATGCAAAATTTGTAGTTGTTTTAAGTTAGCTCAGGAACTGAAGTTAGTTCCGAACTCACTGAGTTAGTTCCAGAACTCGCAGTTTAGTTCCGAACTCACTGATTTAGTTCCGAACTTGTATCAATTGAATTAAAGTTAGTTCCGAAATTTTTAATTCGTGGAAAAATCAGATTTAGTTTTGTAACTTGCATATTTAGTTCTGGAACTTGCATAAAAGGAATGACAGCTTTAGTTCGGAACTTGCATCAACAAAATGACAGATTTTTTAGGGATTGTGAAAACTTAGAGAATCTAATGGGAAATATTAGAGAGGTTTTTGTTCATAAAAATGTTTTTAACAAAAACCTCATTCATATTTTCTACAGGTTTTACCAATGAAGAGAGATCTAACTTTTAGTGAGCTGCAGTCGAGGAAAAGTGTATCAGATGAGCACTAAAAGTTCCATAAACATGAAATGAGAAAAGTTGAATGGAAAATATGAGAGAGTTTTTGTTCATAGAAATGTGTTTAACAAAAACCTCATTCATATTTGCTACAAGTTTTACCAATGAAGAGATATCTAACTTTTAGTGAGTTGTAGTCCGAGGAAAAGTGTATCGATAAGCACTAAAAAATCTATAAACGTAAAAGAAAAGTCAAATATAAAATCGAGAGAATTTTTATTTCATAGAAATGTGTTTAACAAAAACCTCATTCATATTTTCTACAGAGTTTTACCAATGAATAAATATCTAACTTTTAGTGAGTTGTAGTCCAAGGAAAAGTGTATCGATAAGCACTAAAAATTTCATAAACGAAATAGAAAAGTCAAATGGAAAATTTGAGAGAGATTTTGATTTATAGCAATGTGTTTAATAAAAATATAATTAATATTTTATATAGGTTATACCAATGAATAAATATCTAACTTTTAGTGAGCTACAGTCAAGGAAAAAGCATATTTGACAAGGCGTCAAAAGTTCCACAAAAAAACAACAAAGTCAAATGGAAAATCGAGGAAAGATATTTAGTCAAAATCATATTTTGAGGAAATACCTCCTTCCAATAATATAGGAGAATAAAATCATTGTGATTCTTGTTACGAGAAAGAAAAGAGAAGATTTGGGAGAAAATCTACTTAAAATAAGCAAGATAAGATTTGACTTCAATAATATATCTCTCCATATTTTGTGGAGATGGAGATCTTAGATGTTAGGATTAGAATAAAGATAAGATTATATTGTATTTCCTAAAATAAGGAGTTGTTTGGATGCATGAATTATAAATGCAACCTTCCACACTGAGATATGTAATTATTTTCCCCAAGTAATCAAGATTTGTTCTTTCTTTCCAATCTTTGGAAGTAAAGTTTTTCTGCAAGTTCTGAATTAAAAGTATGAATTAAATTCTCTTCCAAGGAATGATATTTCCACTCATTCCAAGGAATATGGATCAATGTGCTAATGTTTATTTCTTTATTTCTACAGTTTTCCTTTTGTTGTAAATTTCTGTTTTGTTTTTATGTTATGTAATTTCTTTTGTGAACCTACAGGTGTCTTTTCCTCTTTCCTTTATTTTCAATTCAGAAATTTCAATTTATACAAGTGTGATTTCATTTATGCAAGTGTGTTTCAATTTTTGCAAGTGTGCATTAAATTTCCGCATGTGTGCTTTCAATTTATGCAAGTTTGGATTGTGTTTAAGGGAGTTGATTTCCAAGATCTTCTTCTCTTAATGCATACAACCTTGACACCAACCCAAATTGACATTATTAATGGCGAGGATTGATGACCCTCATCATTGTACACTTTCCATAGTTGTTTCACTGGGGTTCATGGGGGTGCGGCCCGAGAAAAAAATTAGCCTAAAAAAATGTGCCTAAAGATACCGAGAAATGTGCTTTTCTCATATGGGAGGGATTTTTCACCCATAGGTTTATGGGATAGTTTTGGCACATGGTTTTGATACCCATGTTTTGTAAAATTTCTAAAGAAGTTGTCTAATTATATGGTTTATTGCATATGGTAGGGTTAATGTAACATGTAGATGTGTCTAAATTCGGGTGTGAATTGTAGTTTGTTGAGTATAGATCCAAACAGATTTGGGTATTGTATTAAGAGAGAGGTGACTTGTAATAAAATATAAGCAAGTGATTCTTGGTGGACGTAGCTCAAATTGGGTGAACCACATTAAATATTGTCTCTTTGTGTTGTGTTATTTTTATTCTACACTTTTACTTGAGATCCTGTAATATTTTTTGCATATTAGTTTCTACGGTTGTGATTCTGTGAGGGATTGTTATGCATATTTTATCCCTTATTTCCTAACAAAATCAAATGAAAATAAAGAATTTGAATTAAATTTGAGGATCCCTCAAAGAAGCTATAAAATTAGCTTAAATAATCGCGACGATTACCTAAATCACTAGGTGATTTGGGGTTGTTTGATTTTGTGAGGAAAATGGTTGAAAAAGCTTTCAAATTAAGGCTAATTAATTTGGATTTTGAGTGGATAATTTTTAAGTTACTATGGGACATGTTGTGTTTGTTTTGTAGGGTGAAAAAATAGGCTAAATTTAACTAGGTTTTTTTATGTTTGGAATTAGGAAGATGCCTAGGTGGTTACATAGGATTTTGTAAGATGGATTACACAAGATAAATATGATAAAAATAAGGACAATTAGGATAGGGGATGTTGTTAATGTTTTTAAATAATTGAATAAGGATGGGAGGGATGTTTAATGTATTTAATTAATGGGACAAAGGTAAGGGGTGTAGTGTATGACTTAGGATATGAAATATCAAATTTATTTAATTAATTGATTGAATAAAGATGAGGGGTGTAGTTTTTTGGTGTCTACATTTTCCCCTTTTTCTCTAGAGGTTGAAAAACAAAGCATTAGATAAAAAAATGATAATTTATTTGTATGGGTGATCACCCCTCAAAATGGGGTGATTACAACGTAGTGCAAGGAACACCAATTTGACAATTGTGGTTAGATAGGTTTGTCATGTGTTTCATTCAAAAAAATTCCTCGATCGAAAAGGGGTACCGAAATAGGATGTGATACCAAGTAATCAAATGATAGGGGAACCCAAAAGGATTGATACCTATAGATGTATGATCCGCAAAGGTATACTAAATAAATGGGGAAGTCAAGTGACGGAGGATGAAGGACATGCGTCTCATAGACATATGATGAATCCCATTGTTGATGTTTTGTGTTTGATATTTAATGTTTCAAGGACTAAGGTCCTTTAAAAGAGACACATTTATGGAAAAAAGTGATAATTGATATTATTTTCGATGAAAAGGAGGCATATATGCTAAAAAAGGAGTGAATCGCTAGAGATTAGGGTTAAATCACCGACGATTGAGGTAAACTTGGGCGATGTGTGGTGAAATAAATTTGGGGCTATAAATAGATGATTTGAATTTCATAAGATCATTTTAACTAAGTGAAATATGCACTTGGAGAGAAAATTTGGGTGAAAATTTGAGATTTTGAGCACAATGGCTTCGTCGAAAGCAGAGACACCGTAAACCCAGTATCGTAAAGGTAAATCTTCTTGACAAGTTTTGTGTGTTTTTGTTGAATTTTGGTATTTTTAGGATTTTTTTCTTGTTGGGGTATATAGCAGGTTCATTTTAAGAGACCTCTTAAAAATAAGAGGTGGAAAATACCTCGCGAATATCCCAAACCAGTTTCACTAAAAGGATAATTTTTGAAGTTTGTGTGTAAATGTTTCACCTAACAAAAAGGATGTAGACGCACAACAAGATATTTTCTATCGTGCGTCGAGAAAATATTCTATCGTGCGTCTACAACCTCCACCCTCCTGTCATGTGTCAACAAAATCTCTTTATCATGTGTCAACAAACTCTTTATCGCATGTCTGCAGCCTCGACCTCCGTCATGCGTTTAAAATCTCTCCTTGTCATGCGCCAATGAAATCTCCTTGTCATGCATCATTTGAAATTTCTTGTCATTCATTTGAGAATAATACTTATCGCCCGGCTGTAAATTTGATGAATATCTATAAAACTACACTTTGTGTATTGGCCTCTGTTACTTTACAAGTTTATTGTACTTGATAATAGATATGCCCCCAAGTGGTATGAGTGAAGTAGAAGTGTTCTACTTGGTGAATAATATAGGATTATATAGGGGATATGTTTCAAGCATAGGCAAAGCCGACCTCTAAAAAAATTAAACTATAATTTTTAGGTGAACAGGTCACTGACCCACGCCAGAAAATTCACCTTTTCAAATTATCCTAAAATGGAATATTCGTCATATTATAAATATTTTCCACTAAAATTATCTATGGTGTATGTATGCCCTAATTTAGAAATGTAGGAATCATTTGTGATTCATGTAATCCCCGAGTTTGATGTGAATCACCAACGATTCAGCTGCAATGTGACAATTTAAAATTTTGAATGAAAATGTATGTTTTTAGGAAATGTTTTCAATGTTTTGTGGTGTTTTTGGTTCCATTTTGGTGATGATGTTGATGTTGATGTTGATATTGATATGTTATATATTTTTTTATAATGATATTAATGTTTATTTATGTTTCTTTTTTGTTCGCAGTGGTTGCAAAGTGACGATTCGGGATCATATACCACTTCTTTTGGATGAGGTGAGGGAAAATATGTCTAAGGATGATTCAGAGTATGCAGAGGCTATTATTTTTGGTGGTATGAAGGATTAAAAATGGGTTCACAGATGCAGGGGTTTGATGTTGGCTTTGATAGAGTGGTGGAATCCTTCCACGTGCACTTTTTGGCTACCCATTGGAGAGATGACCCTCACTTTAGAGTATGTTCATCATATTATGATATTTCCTATCTGTGGAGAGGGGATATATACTATTAGTGAGGTAGAGAGAATAGATGTGATGAGGAGGCTATATGATAGTGACATAGAGGATGTGAAGTATGAGTTTGGAGCATTTGCATATCAGAATTTATATTCACCATCGAGGAATGGTTCTACTACGATGACCATGATGATGATGACCATCTCATGTTTTGCTTTACCGTATTCTGGGGTGGAATATTTTCTGGATGATGACCGGGGTAGTGGAAGAGATGATGGAGAGTCGAACAGTATTAGAGTGGGGCCCACCTTTCTTTTATAGAAATTTAGAGAGTTGTGAGTGTGGAAGGCCGCAAGTGGTTTGGGATTGATGCTGGATTCCTTTTTACGGTGTTGGGCATACGATCGTATTGTTATTGCTCAACCATTAGGGGTATCCTAGGGTATTGGTGATAGGCACACTTTGCATTAATGAGATGGAAAAATTACAAGGGACATGTGCAAAAGAATAAGAGGGCTACTTTTTATCAAGATTTATTGACTGGGCTATAGGCGGGTGATGTTATTAGGAGACCCTATTTATATTTTCATGATTTTCCTATCTAAGAGCATGAGCCGATTGGTACACAATAGGATATGTGGATCTAGGCATGTAGAGCAAGAGATTATGATCTTTTACATTTTATTCATGTGAAGAGATCATTTGGATTGATTTAGGATGTCTCGAGGAGCCCGTGTATTATAGACGGAAGGACGAGATACTGAGAGACCCTGAGGGTAGTTGTGGTGAGGCCCATGATCATTGTTGATGAGAAGGGGGCTATGGGTCCTGATGATGATGGTGATATTTTTCCACTTGATGATGTGGGAATTACTCCAGATTATAAAGCATGGTGGACACGATCACCGATATTTTTTTATAGGACCCGAGTAGTACAACATGTGATATGGTACTTGATCTAGTGGAGGGAGGAACACATGGACAAGAGGTGGTACAAGTTTATGATGATGATGAGGAGGAGGAGGAGGGAGATGATGATGTGGCAAAATCTATTACAAAGGTGATGGTGAGAAGTCCATGGTGGAGAGAGAGAGGGATGAAGCTCGAGAGAGAGAGAGAGATGCCCTCATGGGGGTCGAGATACTTTGATTATAGAGAGAGATAACATTGTGGACCGAGTGGGATAGGCTCTATATTCAGTTGACTCAAGCTAATGTAGACCGAGATCAATACCACAAGTAGAGGGATACATTGAAGAAGGGCCTAGGTATTATAGGATTTTCTATTTCTTGTACAGAGCTAGCAACGATGGCACAGGATAGTGGGCGGAGGGAAAGACCTATAGCATTTGGGATAATTTGTATGGCTCATTATCAATCAAGACAGTAGAGTTTCAAGATTATCATATTGATATGGCGATATGTGATTATCTATGTGCTACATTATATGTTGATCATTTGGCTACGAAAGCAGTAATCCCTAGTGCAAGTGCAAGGAGTATGAGTCACCCACCGCAGAGATCGGAGAGAGGTGGTAGAAGTGAGGGAGGATCTGGTGGAGATGTTGGAGCTACTTGTTGTACTTATGTCTAGGGAGGAGGTGGTAGCAGACTTCTGTGCTAGCGAGTTTCTTTGAGACTACCATTTTATGGATCTTAGAAGCCTTGGATGTATATGGCGGTGGAGTTTTGATATATTTATGTTGTGATACAACATTGGTGATGATGTATGAATTTTTATATGATTTAGATCACGATGTATTTTGGACTTTATTTATATATATGATGGTGATGTGGTTTATGGTGTATATCTATTTTAATTTTCATGTTTTATGATGACGTTATATTATATGTTTTTAATTAGAGTATGATGAGTTTTGATTTATGTGTGTTATGGTAGAAGGTATGGTGTGTTTTTATAATTCAATAGAATATCTAAATGATTATGTATGACATGACTAAAAATCTGATCTTGAAATAGATTTTTATCAAAAATGTGGTTAATAAGATAGGGTGAAAATGGAATGATTATCTCATTAAGGATCCGAGACATACGTGATGGGTTTTGAAAATTTTAAATCACTTGCACTTGCATCTTTAATAATGAAAGTTAAATGAGATTATCAATAGGTAGTTATACAAAATCTTAGTAAAAATCAGAATGAGATAAATTTACCTTCTCGGGACACGAAAGGGGTTTTGTATGTATATATTAACACATGAAAAAGGGTTATCCTTTTAAACGTGTTCATAGACAAATGTCCCAACTTTACATATTGAATTTTATAGTAAACTGATCAATGTGGGAAGTTTTCTATGATGAGAAAAATGATCGATGCGGGAAGCTCTCCTAGAATGCTTTTTGATTTTTTTGACTTTGAAGGATGATCAATACAATAAGCCTTTTATATGGGTAACCATACTTCAAATACTTTTCCTTTGAGGGATCAGTCTATTGTATTTTTATTTTTATAAGAAGCATCCAATGACTTTTACATACATTTTTGAGATGAGGGAAAGACCCTAATAAACCATTTTGAGGAGGGAAGAGGATGTGTATATGACCTACACATACGTTTACCATGTCATGTTTTTAGTTGGTATAGTGTAGGTGGGTGTAATGATTAAAGGGTTCTGCAGAGAGGAAAAAAAAATTCATAGAAAAATATGTGATGAAGCAATTTGTGGTGCTCATCTTTAAGGTATATTTAGGATAATTATGGATAACATTGATGATGTTCGAGGGATGTTAGACATTTTTCATCTAATAATTCAAGTTATGCTAAGTATTCTTCATCAGGTATGAAGTATTTGAGGGATACACGAAGTGGTTTAATTTGGACTTTGAGAGGTAAGATAGCCTCAAAACCATAAACAAGTGAATAGGGCATAGCACCTTTAGGGGTATGGATGCTAGTTTGATAAGCCCAAAGTGAAAACGAGATTTGGAGATGTCAATTCCTGCCTGTATTGTCTACTATTTTCATAAGGATTTTATGAAGTGTGTTATTAGAGGCTTTTTCCTATCCATTTACTTGAGGATAATAGGGTTATGAAAAAAAAGTTTGATTTTGAAGGTGTCATAGCGATTTTTAAGTTCTTTATTTTAAAATATTTTCCATTGTCTGCAAAAATTTTATGGGGAATGTTGAAACGACATATGATTTATTGATATATGAAGTTGGTGATAAGCGGCATGATTTAGTTAAGGTTAAAGGGATAACTTCAACGTATTTAGTGAAGTATTCAAAGCAGCTATGATAATGGAGTGATATTGTTGAGATGGTTTAGGATTAAAATCACTAATGAGGTCTAACCCCCATTGAGAAAAAGGCCATAAGTCCTTAGTGGGTTGTAATTGTTGATTGAGGACATGGATGAGGTTTGAATGAAATTGGAATTTGGCACATTTCTTAACATATGCACAATAGTCTTGATTAATAGTAGGCTAGTAGTATCCTAGTTGCAAGACACATTTATCGACATAATTTGCATTGAAATTTCCACCGTAAATGCCATTATAGAGTTATTCAATTGATTTTATTGATTCATGTGATTTAAGTAATCATAACAATAGACCATAAAATCTACTTTTATAAAGGATACCACCTATAATGATGAAGTGGATGACGTGTTGAAGAAATTATAGTTTAGCATTTTGTGATAAATCGAAGGAGTTTAGACTCAGTGAGATAGTCATATATTTGAGTATACCATATGTAAGTTGGATTATAATCAATGGTGTTAAGAGATGGTTGGTTTTCATGTGATGGATGATCTAGTATTTGGATGACCATAGATACCTTAGTGTTTTATTTTGATTCTTCAAACTTCTAACGGAATGAGAGCTCTTAAAGAGGCCATAGTATCTACAAATTTATTGGAAGATCTTGGGATGGTTTAGATGGTGTAATGATCAAACGCACTAAGGAGAGAATCAAAAACAACTTTATATTTCGTAATATTTCAATTTTAAATTGGTATTATCCTTTTATTTGCTTAATGACAAGTTGTGAATCTCCGTAGATTTCCAAGATGTGAACCCCTAGGAGAATGGAAGTTATAAGACCCATGATTAAAGCTTCATAGTCAGCAATGTTATTAGTGAATTCAATGTTGATTTTGAACAATAACGGAATGGGAATGCCCAGGAGGTATGCTAATAAAACCAGATCCTCCCCTTACTAGCATTTAGAACCATCAAAGAAGAGGGTCATTTTGATAAGGATGAATTAAGACTCATCGACATTATTGATAGATTCGTCAAGAAATTATTCATGATGGAGTTGATTTTCGGGAAGGGGCACGTCAACAAGGTGGTTTGTGATATCTTGGCCCTTAACATATTTTTTTGATATGATTTCAAGTGTAAATTCTATCATGAGCATTAATCATTGAGTTATATGGTTGTTGTGATAAGGTTTTTAGTACATTGTTTTATGTGGATTAAAGCTAGTGATGACATAGGTCTTGTGATTGAGAAGATAATGATGAAGCTTAGAAGTGGTAAAGTATAAGGCACAACATAGTTTATCAACTTTGGTATAACAAGTTTCATAGTCATGGAGATTGTGAGTGATATAATATACAACCCTGTTCATGACCTTGGCTATCATGGTGAGCGAGCATAGCTCCTAGATCATGTTTTGAAGATGAAATTTATAGATAAAATGGATCCCCATCACAAGGTGGAGTAAGAATAGGTGGTGATAAGTGATATTGTTTAATTTTGTCAAAGTATTTATGACAATCAAAATCCCAGTGAAATTCTACATCCTTGCGCGGAGGAGATAATGAAATGGTTGACAATGATCAGAAAGTTGTGATATAAAGCGTCAAATTAAATGTATTTTACCTTGAAGGCTACTCATTTGTTTGAGATTAGATGGAGGAGGAATTTCAATGATTTTTTAACTTTTTTGGGTCAATCTTGATACCTCGAATAGATATGATGAATCCTAAAAATTTTATGGTGAGACCACTTTGAAAACACACTTTGTGGGATTGAGACGAAGGAAATATTGAATGAGACAAGTAAATATGGATTCAAGGATGTTGAGGTGATATTTGTGTGATTTTGAATTTCCTAAAAGATCATCGACATAGTCTTCAAAAAATTTGTGGATGAGGTCATGAAACACTTTGGTATGTAGCTCTTGCATTTTTAATATCGAATGACATAACACAATAACCGAAGGTTCCCAAAGGAGTAATGAAGGAATTTTTTTGTTGATATTAGGTGGTTATAATAATTTGATTATAACTAAAAAACAATCCATAAGGAAGAGCATTCCATGGCCAAATGTTAGGTCAATGAGTTGATCTATATTTGTAAGGGGGAAATTATCCTGGGGGCAAAGCTAGGTTGAGATCCCTAAATTCTATGCAAATGTGTGACTTTCATGAGGCTTTAGTTAGGGGGACGATATTAGAGACCTATTGTGGATAATCAATGGTATGATGAAGTTAGTAGATAAAGGCATTGTAACTCTTCTTTAACAAGGAGAGCTATACGGGGTGCATCTTACAATGTTTTTTTAACATGTTTAGCACTATGATACGTGATGCTATTGTGTATGATGATGTTAGGATCAATTTTGGGAATATCACTATATGACCAGGCAAAGGCTTGGTAGTATCTTACTAAAAATGAGGTGAAGTCATCTAGTTCTTGTAAATTTTATTGATTTATCGACCTTAACTATGTGAGTATCCTGAGGGGTTCCTAAGTTAATGTCGATGGTGGATTCGTTAAGAAGAATTGGTGTATATGGTAGTAAATATTTTTGAAGTTCTCCTTTGTTCCCATATAGGAAAGGATATCCTGGTTATAATGACATTGAAGGATATCTCTGTGGGTGAGTATTTTTCAATTATTTCTATCCAAGTAAGAGGTAACGATTTAAGGGAGTGACAAGATTGATAAGTAAGCTTGATCCTAAAGATATAACATTGATTTAAAAAATTAGGTTGAATGGATACAATCTTGCCTATGTCCATAAGATATTTAGGGCTCGTGGGTGACGACAATTCTAGTTCGGTAATAAACATGGATGTAGTGAGTTTGGACATAGTGGGTTTGAATATTTCTACGTTAGGTTTATTATAACTGAGACTGTATTTTTCATAAGTTTTAAGGGAACGTTGAACAATAAAATCATGTATTCCCTATTCGAAGCGACAAAATCCAAATCCCTTCCATGTACCTTTGGTAAAGGTACATATGAGTGAAATTTGGATTATCTAAGGATTTGAAGTCCAATGTGAAGGTCTTAGCATAATGTTGATCAATGGATTGAGATGAAGGACAATCGAGCCCCCCAAAGACAAGATTTTTTTAAAATATGTGGGACCGTAAGGGATAACATCCCCTACGTTAGGCTCATACATGGTTTTCTTGTTAAGGTGACCATAAGTCTTAGGTGAGGGGATGGAGTTTAGCATGAAAAGGTGGTACTCCCCTAACAAAAGCTGTTATACAAAATCACTAAGGGAAGAATCATCCGGTATCTTAGAGTAAGGAATGGATGTTCTATTGGATGCTTTGTCAAATAATTCTGATGTGGATGTAGGGACGAGAACATTGTTTTGACAATATGTCATATAACAATCTACAAAGGGATTTGGATCTACGTGGAATGTGAATGTTTGACCCTCACATTTATATTTCAGACATTGATGAAGCATAAAAGGAACACACCGCATAGTGCGTATCCGGGGAATCCTAACAACATGTTGTACTAAAAATATCCTTCTATAATATAAATGACATCATGTAAGGTCTTAACAACAACTTTAAGTGGTAGGATAATGGTACCTAATGTGGGTTCCATACTTCCATTAAAATCTTGTAGTAAAAATGGATTTTGACTAACGACGAGAAGGAGATAGTTTAATTTGATTGAAAAAAATGAATGATATAATGTTGAAGGTTTCAACACCAATCCGAACTCCTCATTCTATGATTATTTTAGTAATTCATGAATTTTGGTTTGGTGGTAGTAATATGGAAACACAATAGCAGAAATAACAAAAGAATACCATAGACTATTACATAAGAGAATGATGAAAAATCTGAAATACAACTATAAAATATATTATTAATATGAAATTGTTACAATCTCACCCATGAATTCTTCCAAGTATTACCAACTCCACTTATTTTCCAACAATAGTTATGGGATAAACTTTGCAATTACTCATCTTGATGGCTTCCTTAACACACCTTCACGATGAATCCTTTAGTCATACAATAATTATTACAACTTTATTCCATGATAAATGAGAGAGGGTGGCCTCTCTATTTATATAAATTTAGGCTTATCCATCCTATCTCTAAAATAGGATAGGAAATCTCTTCTAGCCAATCATATTCCATGCCTAAACTCTTGCCTTTACATGTAGGCTTATTTTTTAAGATAAGATATACCTTATCATCTCACATGGGCTCCACCTTTATAGATATTACATAAATTTAATATACAAAATTATGACATCACTCCTTGTCATTATTACAAATATAATATTTCTAATTATAAATCATGTAGACCTTATTTACTTTTTACCACAACATTCTTATTGTATTTGATTATTCTTATCTTGCATCTGCATAATTGGTGGCGTCATCGATCGGCAAAGTGTCGTTATCTTCTATCAAACACCACTACTAATTATACTTAACAACATCCTATTCATAATACATACATTACTAAAATAGAAATTACGGAGGGAAATTTTAGTGTCGACATCTTCCCCCTCCCTAGCTTCTACTTCGTCCTTGAAGTAGACTATTATGGACAATTTGAAGTTGGTTCCTATAAAATATTCAACTTGTCATGGTTGACCCATTTCGTAATGGGAGTACCATCCAATTCCTCCAATCGATATGTACCATTTTCATGCACAACTACTATTCTATAGGGGCCCATCCATTTGGGAAGATGTTTTCTATGCCTCCTCTTTTTGTATTGGGAATCATTTACTAGGACCAAGTCATTCACCGGAAATAGAGACCAGAGAATCTTTTGATCAAAGTACTCATTTTACTTCATTTTCTTCTTATAGCTTGTATCCTTTGTTATTTCCCTCATTTCCTCTAGCAAATGAAGATGTACCAACCTTTCCTTTACCAAATCAATATCATCCATGCTTTCATTTTTCATAACTCTCACAGTGGGAATATCAAAATCAATATGAAGAACTAGATCAATGCCATAAGCAAACTGAAATGGGGAGTATCATGTTGTTGAATTTTATGTTTCCCTATATGCCCACAATGCTACATAAATTCTTTTATCCCACTTATGTACCTACAAATTTACATCTTTTGCTAGGATTTGACACAATACATAATTTGTTCGCTTCAAATTTATCCATTTGTTCTTGGCTTATAATTTTTTTCCTTCTTTTGCTTAATATAAAAATTATTTACCGGGTTTCTTCCACCTCATTAATCAAGTGACTTTATTGATTTGTTACAATTTCTAATTGACAACCAAATATGGTGATAATTTGTTCATACATTAACCTTATCACTTCATCCATGGAATTTGTTTTCAAGGGCCTATATTCAACCCACTTGGTTAAATAATATGTGGTAACTACAATATACTTATTTTTGTGTGGGATAGTTGGAATTGGACCTACAATATATATTCCCCACTTTTCAAAGTGACCAAGTGGAGAAATAGGGCATAATTGAGGAGATGAAGTCTTATGGTTCCCATGTGTTTGAAAAATATCACATGTCTTAAAATAATTATAACAATCTCTAAAAAGAGTGGGCCAATAATAACCTACATCCAAGATCTCTTTCTTCTTGTAATTTTTATAGAGAAGTATCCTCCACATGTACCATTGTGGAATTATTCTATTAGCTCCTTCCCTTGATCACATCCAACTACCCTCTTACATTTTCCATCAGGACCTATCTAAAATAATACTGCTGTAGAATAGAATATGGACAACTGGCTTGATTAATATTCCTCTTAGTCTTTGCATTGACACCATTGGGAAACTTGAAATCATTTAGATAATTCCAAATATCTATGTATTCACTAGGGATTGTGTTAAGGGATAACAATGTTGCATCAGGGAAATCATCATCATCACAAGATGAAATTAAACCATCATAGGCTTGAGAGAGTGCATCTGTATTGACATACTTCTTTCTGGCCTATCTATAATATCAAATTCAAATTCTTGTAGAAAAATTATCCTTCTTGATAGGTTAGGATTATTTACAATATATTTTAGAGCCTGATGATCTGTTACAACTATAAATTTCTACCCTAGAAAGTAATTTCTAAACTTATTTACAACAAAAATGATAGCTAGAGCCTCTTTTTTAGTTATAGTATAATTTACCTCAGCACTACTCATTTTTCTACTCCCAAAGTAAACTGGATGATCATTCCCATTTTCATCCTTTTGGCTCAGAGTACTTCCTAGTGTTACATCTGAAGCATCAGTATACACAATGAATGGCTTGCTCCAGTCTGGATTCTTTAAAATAGGTGAAGACACCAAATCTTCCTTTAGTTATTCAAAAGCTTCATGTGCCTTCTTTCCTAGTTCATAAGTAACATCCTTATTTAAGAACTGGGTTATTGGTTGTGCACTATTTGAGAAATTCTTGATGAACCTTCTATAGTAACCCACATGGCCTAAAAATGATCTCAACTTACTTCTATTCTTAAGAAATGGTAACTCTTTGATTTTTGATACTTTATTAGGATTGGTACCAATACCATCTCTGGATACAACATGCCCTAACAAAATTCCTTTAGAACATCGAAATACACACTTTGTAGGGTTTAATGAGGCTTGTGTTTCATCTAACCTTTCAAATGTTGTCTCCATCAGTGCAAGTGGTCCATTTTTATCCCATCGATGCAAAAATCATCTAGAAATACTTTGTGAAGCTTTTAATGTAGGGTTTAAACACCCTATTCATCAAACACTCGAAATGTTTTTAGAGCATTACATAACCCAAATGGCATAACTCTATAAGCCAATGTTCCCAAGGAGTGGTGAACATAGTCTTCATCTAATCTTTCTCCATTATATGAACTTGTTTGTATCTACTATAGCCATCTGCAAAACTATAACACTCTGTCAAGCCTACTTCTTCCAATATCTTATCTAAGAATGGAAGAGAGTAATGATCTTTCTTTGTTTCCTTGTTGAGCTTTCTATAATCAACAAAAAAATCTGTATCTTCCCATTATTTTTTATTGAGATCACAATGGGAGAAACCCATTCCAAATTCTCCATGAAAAATATGAATCCTACATCAAGCAACTTATCTATTTTTTTTTAATGTCTTGGAGAAATTAGGATTCGTTCTATATGGCATTTTATGGGCTTAACACCATCTACCAGCTCAATAGAGTGTTCTACCCAACTTACTTGACGGAGTTCCTTGTAAGAAAAAGTGAATAAGTGTATGTACCTTCGAAAGTGCTAGAGGTAGGATTCCTTTTCACTCTCCATCACAACATCACCAATATTTATTTGTTAGAGACTCATCAATTTCTTATTCATATAATTTTATGGGTTCATGAGTCAATGTGACACGAAGGATATCATGACTGAAACATCAACCTCACTTTCTTCATCTTTTGTGTCCACTTCACTTGTACTAGAGTAATCGAGAGGATGTCAAATCATTTGTTTCATCACTTGAATTCATAGGTTCTACCTTATGATGTCGAGGATCACATTTATCTTCACCCTCTCTTTTCCACATCTAATTGTCATGAAGCCTTCATTCCGGTAGTTTCTTACATTAACTCTCTTTAGCCATGGCCTTCCCAAAAATATTGGGTACGTAACAATATTGTTCTTCATCACCTGGAATTCTATCACACATACAACACCCATGACAGATATTGCCACATTTGAAACAACACCTTCTGGTTTAGTTTTTTCCTTATTTAATGACCTTAACATAAGTGTTGAGGGGTGATCAATTTTTAAACCCAACATATTCATTACAAAGTCAGTCATTACATTCACTTCAACACCTCCATCTACTAGGACATCATGAATTGAAATACCATTACATAATACCTCATTTTGTGGAGTATAGGGATCTGCCTCTACTTCCAAAACATGGACCTCAACCTCCTTCCTTCATCAAACATTGAGTCCACTTCGCAGCGCCCACCTCTTCTCGAGAAGATAGCAAGAAGTTGACCATATGTAATATTTGCAGGCCTTTTAAACAAATATTATAAGATGGAGTATTGTCCTTGCCCCTGTGAAATCAAAAATATTACACACCCAAATTTCTTCTCCTATGTTTCTTACTAGTCTCCCCTTTCATCTTCTTAGGATCATTTCCATCTTGGTTATATTTTTCTTTCTTTCATTTTTTTACAAACACATCTAATCTATTATTTATGATCCTATATACTACATCAAAAGAATTCATGGGTGCTTTTCCTTTATCATTATCTCTTGTACCATATGTAGAAACTCTATCTAGACAATCATACTTATAATGACCCTATTTATAACAACCATAATATACACTTTCAAATATATTTATTTTGGATCTCTATCTTCTCCAGGAACTAAATTCCCTTCCTTGAAGAAGATTAATAGTTAATCGACCCATCTTCCTAAGGAAGTACTAGAGCATGGATTTGATCTCACCAATAGTGGTTGTGGTGTCCGGACCAAAGGTGTTGGTTGATAAGGCCAAAATATACCTCATTAATGTGCAATAAATGATCTTACTTTACTCCCCTTTTTATCAAGTTTGACTGCATTTTGTGACTTTTGTTTGATCTAGTATAAGTTAGGATGTAACTATCCATATTTTTTTGGATTTATTTCTAACATCTAAAAACTCTTTAATTCCTAATAAAGTGTGTGGAAATTTAGTTTTTGTAATAAAACAAGTCACATTCAGTCTGAAGAACAAAGTGTGAAGAAACCAACATGTATTTGGAAACATTGGCTTCAATACTGACTTATCTCAGGAACCTCCGAGATTTGTTCGGAACTCCATCACATTGTAAAAAAACTCTATTGTTTGGTTCCAGAACCTTCAAGCTTAGTTCGGAACTCATGCACTTAGGCTCTAGAACTTTCACACATGATTAGTTCTGGAATAGTTCCCTTTGGTTCCATAACTTCTCCAAAGTTCCAAAATCAATGGGAATCTATTTATTTTGATAACATCCGGTGATAGAGAAATCAATGGGCCTTCCAATTAGGATCATATCAATAGATTGCTGATTCTTCATACTCTAGAAATACGTATGTAGGATCAAATAGTTGTATGTCTAGCAAGGTTCCTAAATTCCACATCTACTTTGAGCACTATTTTTTTCATTAGAACCTATTGATAGATGGACAAATATTAAGCACTTATGATTGTAAATGCATATTCAGATGATGAAATATATATAGGGACTGTAGATAGATAGATTAGATAATAGATATATATATATATATGATAGATATACAATGAAGTTTGTAAGACAGAACATTTCAATAATAAGATAGCCATTTCATTTTGAGAGAATCATACTTTGTCAACTCTTTATTCAAGGTGGAGCAAGGGCCCACTCCTCCAAGAAACAAGATTCTTTATTTTATTGGTATTTATATTTCTAAGCAATATGTGGAAATCTATTAAGTGTTAATTCTATAAAAAAATTGATTCTTCAGTTGAATTCTATCACGTACTTGTCCCTACAGGTGTTATAGGTTAGACTCTTATTTCCTTACAAGCATTTTTCAACAACATTTTCAAATGTGTGTTTATTTCCAAGCAAGTGTGTTTACTTCTACAACGTGTGTTTACTTCCAAGTAAATTGTTTCATTCTACAAGAGTGTGTTTACTTCCAGTAATTTGTTTCATTCTGCAAAAGTGTGTTTCATTTCTAGTAGCACGTTTAATACTGAAGATTTATTTATTTCAGCTGGTAAGTTTTTATTTCAGCAAGTTTCTTATAGTATAGATTTAATAAGGATTTGGTCAGGGAATCCTAAAGACACTACAAAAACCCCTAGAAAATATAATAAATAATAAATACTTGTAATCAATTACTAGATCACTAAGATTCTTCTTGTTGCACATAGCTTCAGACACACCCCTAGTTTGAATATGACATCAACTAAGAGTTGATTAAATGAAGGGAATAATGACACCCATCATTTTTAGCACCATTTCCAGGGACCCACTAGTTATAATTGTCTAATTAGGTGTCAACAAGAGGAACAATCATACATCTAGTAATTGAAAATCTTCCCTACATTATCATAAAATTTATGAGTAAACCAACAGACTCAAAGGGTAGATTTATCCCATAAATATCTCAACAATAACTATCAACATCCTCTAGTTCAAATAATGAGGTTGAGCATGAATTAGAAGCACCATTGTCTCTTGTTAGACAAGAATCGAACTTCCACCTTTGGAATTTTTGGATCAATCACCAAAATGAAGTGGAACTTTTAGGAAAAGGATTATATCCCAAGAACCGCTTAGAGAAATTTTTGACTCTCAATTGAGTATTTAACCTCCTAATCCTTACTTTTCACCTACACCAAAGTAGATCACATACTACATTGGGGAAAAGATCTAGAAAGATATTGTAGATATGGCATGCAAAGCTAAAAGAGAACCTGATAGAACCTTTACCTATTGAATTCAGTTGGAGGATGATGATACACATATGAAGAATATTTCACCTACACACTTGCCTAAATTTAGAGGGATGTCATATGAGGATCCTAACCAATTCTTATTTGAATTTAAAGTATTGTGTCAGACCTATGATTATAAAACAGAAAATCAAAAGCGTAGTTGTTTCCATCCACTCTAAAAGATGTAGAAATGAGGTGGTTTATGGGATTAAAATCCAATTATATTACCACTTGGGAACAAATATAGATTACCTTCCTAGACAAATACCAAGACTATTGTTTAGGGAGAAATAGGAAGAAATAATTTTTTAGGACCAAACAGGAAGAGAATGAAAATATGGAAGATTATTTAGATAGATTCCTCTTTGTAAATAAAAGGTGTGGATTTGTACTTCAAGAAGAGATAAGAAAAACCATTTTTCTTAAAGTTTTGATGATGAATCTAGGGAAGCCCTTAACTTAATGGGAGGTGGAAAAATCAATCAATTAAGAATGAATGATATTAAAGACCTTTGTAGAAGTTATTCAAGAACAAGGGGTGGACCTAGGAAAGGAAAAACTATGAAAACTGCAAATCAAGACATGAACAAACTTATGGATGAACTAGAAAACTTTAAAATAGACATCCTAGTTTAATTAACTTCCACCATGGATGGATTGCAAGCCAAAGCAAATGTTAATATTGAACCATTAGTTATGTATTGTCCTAGATGCATAAAGAAGCGAGTGCACTAAGAGATTATCCTTTGGATAAAACAAAAATGTGTCTTATTTATTAATATAGGGAACATGAAGCTAATGTTTTTTTTTATTTTATTACATTCATAAAAATCAACTTAAACAAACTAGCACATCATCCATTGTAGAAGAAGTAAACTTTGTCCAGAGATAACCTAGCCAAGGGAAGTTCATACCAAGATCTATTCCTAATCCCTGGATGATGTCATGGGAAGCTCAGATAGTGCCACAAGATTGGGGAGAACCACCTTAAACCCCTCAACCAACATGGAATCCCTAGTATTGTCCATGACAAGCTTGTTATGCTCAGGGACACCAACAACCATGGTCTAGTCAGAGTAACCCTTATACTTGGTCACAACCTAAGTGGAACCCTAATAACTATGCTCAGGGAAGAACATATCCCAACCAACATCAACATGTCATAATGGGTTCTCCAGCACAAGGTTCACAAACTAAAAATGTGGTTCAAACAAAAATGCCAACACAACCAGTGGCTAATCCCAAAAACAAACAAACAACCCCTGTCTACGGAACAGAGAAAGAAAAACTAGTTGATCTTAATGCCATGGACTATAAGGATATTCAAACAAGATCTAGAAAAATAATTAACAGTCCACCTGTTATAATTATTGAGATGACAAAAGAAACTGAAACCCCTAGTTCAGTTGTTCCTAAGGAGGATGAAAAAGAAAAAGAGAAGGAGCTAGATAGTAACTCTACAGAAACTTCATTTCCAAAAAGATTTAAAGAAGTTATTGAGACCAAGGAATCTGAATTAGTGCAAGAATTAAGGAAACTAAATATTGAAATACCATTGTTGCAAGCAATCAAGGACATTCCTGAATTAAAAAAATTAATCAAAATCTTATGTTTTAAAAGACCTAAAAGGAAGAAGCGTGTACTCTAGGACTATTAAGGTAGATGGGAAACTTTTTGATTTATTGGGCAGAAAACCTTACTTCCCAAATATGGGGATCCTAGAAACCCCGTTATTTCTATCTCTATAGGAAATAAATATATACATAATGTTTTGGTTGATTTGGGAGAAAATATAAATGTGATAACAATAGACACTTTGAAAAAATTACCATTAATAGGTATACAACCCTACTAGCACCATATTGTATATGGCGATAAATCAATAGAAAAACCAAAAGGAATCATTGAAGATGTAGCAGTTATGGTGGAGTCATGGGAGTGTCCAATGGTCTTCTTATATTACACCCAAAAGGTAAAACACTTGGTTATCCCATTATTTTGGCAGACTATGGTTAGCTACTGATTGTTTCCTTAATGGATTGTAGATCGCTTGATATGACTATCTCAAATGGTAAGAATTCTAAGAAAATTTCCTTATATCCTTCTGCATGACCTTTTATTGATAATCAAGAACAATTATGGGTTGATGATCCTGATACTAATAAAAAAATTGTCTTCTTTTTCTATGATAACATTGCAAGATCACGTAAGGGAGGTGAAGAATTTGATTAATCATTCATTAAATGCTCACTAGTTATTTGTGGAAAAATTGGGGATAGTTTCAAAACCTTCGGACTTAGTTCTGGAACTTTCAGACTTAGTTCTGGAACATGCATACTTATCTTTGGAACCACAACAATTCCATGTAGATGTAAATAATTTCACTCCAAAGGAATGATATTTCTCTTCGGGGTGTAAGAAATAACTATGGAATCAGTAACTTCAATCTCAAAGATATCAGGAAACGGTGAAGAATTTTTAGAAATAAGTGACGAGGAGTTTGACCAACAACAAGATAAGTATCATAACTCTGCCTATCGTCCTTTGTCCAATATTATTTCTCAAGGAAATTTAGAGATGTTGATGTGTATCATATGTTGTTACCACATTCATGTATACTAAATACCCTAATGGAACCTTTTCAAAAATCATTTCATCACACACTGGAACCAAACAAATTGAGATTCAACCAGGTAAAATTTTGAATGTTAACAACTAGTTGGAAAATGGTCAAGAAGCTAAATTGTTTGATGTTTTGAAAAATCATACTAGAGATTTTGCTTGGGACTATATAGATATGAAATGAATCCATCAAACCAGATAGACAACCTCAGATAAGGATCAACCTAGCCTTGAGGGACATATTCAAGTAGGAAATTGAAAAGCTATTGCTAGTAGGATTTATCTACCCTATCTCGATAGTCGGTGGGTGTCTCCTCTTGTGATTGTGCCACAAAATAAAGGGAAATAGAGAATTTTTTTCATTATAGGGAATTGAACAAATATACACTTATAGATTATTTTCCCTTACCATTCATAGATCAAGTTTTAGATAACCTTTTAGGTAAATACGTTTCCTTCCCGGATGGTTTTAGTGGATATAATCAAATCAGGGTGGCTGTTGAGGATCAAGACAAAACTACCTTTACTTATCCATGGGGTACCTTTTCCTATAGGGTATTTCCATTTGGACTATGTAATGCTCCAGCAACCTTCCAAAGGGTTGTACTAGCAATCTTTGCAGATCTAACCAATGATTGTGTGGAAGTATACATGGATGATTTCACTGTGCATGGAGAAACATTTGATGATGCCTTGAAAAATATGGACATAATATTAACAAGATGTGAGCAACACCATTTGTCTCTTAGTCATGAGAAATGCTTGATGATGGTTGATGAGGGGATTGTACTAGGACACCACATTTCAAAAAGAGGAATTCAAGTTGACCAAAACAAAATCAGGATTATTTCAGACTTACATGTTCCTCAAACCCCCACAGATATCAAGTCATTCTTAGGGCATGCTGGATACTATAGGTATTTTATTAAAGATTTTAGTAAAATTTTTGCCCCCATGTTTGGTTTACTTACCAAGGATTGTGAATTTCATTGGGATGAAAAGTGTCAACATGCTTTTGAAGAAATTAAAGAAAAATTAATCACTGCCCCAATATTGAGAGGACCTAATTGGGAGAAACCTTTTCACATCCAAATATATGCCTCAAATAACTCAATTGGTGTAGTTCTGGGATAAAAAGAGGAAGAAGGGAAAATGTATGCTATTTACTACCTTAGTAAAAATCTTACTTCCACTGAAAGAAATTACACCACCACTGAAAAAGAATTTCTTGTTGTGATTTATGCAATTAATAAGTTCAAGCATTATATTACAGGTTACAAAATATTTGTACATACAAATCACTCAACAATTAAATACTTAATGAACAAACCAGTGGTTGGAGGTAGGATAATTAGGTGGTTATTACTTTTACAAGAATTTGATATTACCATTGTGGATAATATAGGAAAATTTAATGTGGTATCTGATTTCTCATCAAGATTAACCACTACAGGGGAGAAAGATCCGGTTAAGGAAAACTTTCCACATGAAAAATTATTTTTTATTTCAGTTGATACACCATGGTTTGCTGATATGGAAAATTATCTTACAACAGGGAAGTTTTCCCCTTATTTTACCAAGAAACAAATAAAAATATTAATCAAAACTAGTGCACAATTTAAATGGTTGAATGGAATGTTATTTAAATGTGGTCCTAATTTGGTTTTACTCAACTCGTGAGATAAGATGAAATATGTGACATATTCGGGGCACGTCATGATGAACCAAGTGGAGGAAAATTTTTAGTGAAAAGAACATAACACAAAATTATTGGCACTGACTATTATTGGCCATCTCTATATAAATATGTGAATAAATACATAAAGCAGTGTGATCCTTGTCAAAGGATAGGATAACCAAATTTCACCAATGAAATGCCTCTGCAACCTCAAGTAGTGATTGAACCATTTGAAAGGTGGGGGCTGGATTTTGTTGGAACTTTTAGTCCTCTTGCACAAGTAAAAGAGCACATTCTTTAATGTACTGATTATGTGACAAAGTGGGAAAAGGTTTAGGATTTAACAAATGCTAATGAAGATGCAGTTCGATTTTCTTTGGCACAAAATTATGATGAATTTTGGTGCACCAAGAAGCATAGTTTCAGACCAAGGTCCATAGTTCATGTCCAATATGATCCATACCTTCACAATGTATTATTAAATCAATCATAGGAATTCATCTCCTATCACCCACAATCAAATGGGTAAACAGAAGTGACAAACAAAGAATTAGAAAACATTCTCACCAAAATAGTTGAAGTAGATAGAAGAGATTGGGTAAAAAGGTTACGCAAGTGTATGGGCTTATAATACAACTTGGAAGAATACAATAGGGTTCTCACCATATGAGTTAGTCTATTGAAAAACCCTTTTACCAATTGATTTTGAACTAAAAACATTGAGAACATGAGCTAAATTGGGTATTAAATTGGATGCAAAGACGGAAGGAAATAATTCTACAACTCAATGAATTGGATGAGCTGAGATTGAAATAACTTCAAAAGACAGAGATAATCCAAGACCAAAGGAAGCAAAGTGGCATGATACGCATATCAAGGAAAGGAAATTCAAGGTAGGATATTGGGCATTACTATTTGATTCCAAGTGTGTTCAAATAAAGGTTGCAAAAGCTATGGAATGGGGTAAGAACACTCAAGAACCCCAAAGCTTTGAGCAAAACCAATCAATGGACCATCTGTTAAGAAATAAAAAAGGATTCCTACTCGCATGCATTAGCATAAAGAAAACAAGAAAACTTAGCAAATATAATTACCCTCTATTCTTGAAAGCTTAAGTAAATGAGCCTAATAAGGATCTAAGCAATCAATTTAGTGCTTAAGAGAATGGGATCTCACCATTAATGGCTTCAAGGCCAATGGTTCTTCCCATTTGTTCCATGTTGTGTGGTGAAATGCAAAAGATAAAGTAAAATAGATCAATAAGATGTAATAAAACTCCTAATCCTAGCAATAATACTATAGTTTATATTAGAGGGAAAAAATGGTCTCGAAAATGAGAGGGGGTAGTGGGTTATTTATAGTTTTCCATTTGGGAAATGAGAGGATTTTTAAGTGCATGTGGGACTAAAAAGGAGTCAACAAGTTAATTAGCTATTCAAATTAAGATTTGACTAAGTTTAGAAGAAGTTGATCATGATTTAGGTAATTAACCTAGGTTAGACTAATTAATCTTGTTTAGAGAAAAATTAGGGTTTTGGGAGGGTTTTGAAAGGCCTAATCAATCCAATGAAATGGATTGATAGTCTAGAAGCTAATAGAAGTGTTAAAGAAGAGGCTATAATATCCTATTTAATTGACTTGTAAGAGGAATAAGACTAGAATAGTGTTGAAAAAGGGGAGTTAGATAGATATAACGACGATGTGTCGTCAATTTACAAGGAAGGGAATAGTTAGTGCAATATTAGAGATACTAGTGCTTTGATCAAATAGCATAAAAAATAGAAGAAAATGTGAAAGGTACCTAGAAGATTCATAAATTATTCCAGTGTAATGAAGAAGTGACTGCAGGGTGGCATTGAGTGCCCTAACGTGCGAAAAGGAGTAAAAATAATTATTTTAATAGAAAAATAATTACCTCGGCAGATAGAAGAAGGGTTAGAGTGATCATGGTGGAGAAAAAAATCCCTAGGGGCATCGTGACATCCTAATATACCCACCTTGGGGGTAAATCAATCACGACCAATTCATTTGTATCAGAGCTCATGCAAATTTTTACTGTGAGCGAGAGCGATAGCCCTGGAGTGAGATGGCAAGGCTACCAAGTAGGAGGAGATGAGAAGATTGCATCCGAGAGTTCATGTGGGACCCAGCAGATGGACCCTACATGAGTGGTCTATCCTTGTGAATTATGAATTTAATGTTGTTTTTAGGGCATTTTTAGGCTATATTAGGATTTTTTATGTATGCGCATATGCACATGTATCCATTAAAAATGAGTACATGCATCCATTAAAAATGAGTACATGCATGCATATCCGCTAGAGGTAGAAGACATGGATGTGCAAGTGCACGTGTCAAAGAAGGCACATGGGTGTCGGAGAGGACGCGCATGCATCTTGGGTAGGGGGAATGGGGGCGCATACATGCATGTGTCAAAGCATATGCGTAGGCATCACACTAGGCGTGTATGTGTCCTGTGTAGACTAGGGGAAATAGGTAGAAAAATAGAGGGTGCATACATGCCGGGCTAGGCACGCATGCATTGGGGTAAGTGCATATGCATTGAGGAAAAGGGATAAGAACACCCTTCTAGGAAAATAGCCAAGGAGAAAAGAAAGTAGACTAGAAGAAAGTGAAAATTTAGGAAATGAGATGGAAGAATGAAGGATTTTACCAACAAATTAGATAGAAGTAGATAGAAATGTGCCTAATACATGTGTGTTTCTTTGTTTTGCAGCATATATTACCCATTTTGTATACACGCGAGTGATATCATTCACTAGCCGCGATAGAGGCATAGTTCGACGAGGATGATAGGATGATATTAGATATCCTCCTATACATCACAAGATTGGCCTACATGGCGATATGCCTCGATCACCTGGATCATGGAATTTGAAAACCATAATTGAGAGATGGCACAACGATATTCGGTGCATTTAGCTTTCGAATGGGGAGATCATGATTACTCTAGAGGACATATGGCACATTATGCGGTTCCCGATCCAGTGGTCGCCTTATCCAAAGCATAGACACAAGTCACCGGCCCGATATTCAAAGAATGTATCTCAGAGTTGTTTGGTGTCCCGATGATACCACATTGTGGGATGACTATTAATTTATCACGGTGCATTGAGGACCTAGAGCTAGATCACGTTGTGGTTTATATGATGGCCTTTGTCAGTGGAGTTCTACTCCCCGACAAGAAAGGTGCTTCATTTCCGCTTGTCTTCCTCGGAGTGATACGTGGGTCGATAGACAGGATACCTACCACGGGGTCAGTTCATTCTAGCACACTTATATTGGGACCTACATTTGATTACCTACTATCGTTAGAAGATGGTAGGACCATCCAGACTACTACAGATTTGGGCATGGGACCATATTGTTATTGGTCACCCCTTAGGTGTTTTGAGATCTCGGGCCCCGAGGATCCTTATTATATGGGATGAGTCCCAATCGGAGATGATGTGTGGCCATACATGGGAGATGTGTATCATTACGGCTGCAAGATTAATGAGCTAGAGCAAGCCACCATAGTATGGAGGCCTTACAGAAATTTCTAGTGGCTTGAGGATGGCTTAGAGATTAGCACAACTATAATTGAGCACTTCATGTTAGACAACCACATCTATATGTAGGAGATGTATAGAGTAGATTAGTGCCAAAGACAGTTTGGTATTACCTAGGATGTTCTTGGGCCAGATATATGGTATGCTCGTAGGGCCCGAGAGTATGTTGATATGGGTCCATAGATTTCCGGATAGAGCATTCGCAGCCTTCCTACGGTGTGGTACCTGTTATGTGGGTTCCATTGAGATAGATTAGAGATCCTAGTTGCACACCTGAGTATGCACCATGGTACCATGGTGTGATCCCATGTCATTTTACCATTTCGTGGTGGCTTATAATGCCAATGTGAGAGCTCCTCTAGTAGGTCCTCCCATCGGTGATGAGGGTGGATGCAAGTGGTGGCAATGATAGTGATGGTGGTGGTGGTGGTGGTGGCGGTCCCGACGCATAGTGTTATGTTATGGGTAGGGGATATGGTCCCCCATTACAATAGCCTCCGAGATAGGGACCCCAATTCAGATAAGATAGGTACCTAGGGCACCAGACATAGATTTTCCTCTAGTAGGCATTCTAGCGGGGATATACACCCCGCTTCAAAGAGTATTTCAGATAAGGGTCTACCACCTCATGCTCTAGGGGGTGGTGGCAATGGTGGGTAGTTGGATGCTCTTCAGCAGTAGTTACAGGTGGTGATTTCCATGTAGTTATAGGTGGTTGGAGAGAGAGATGAGGTCAGGGCACATGTATAGGCCCTTACAAAGAGAGTAGGATCGTGCTAGAACTCAATGCACGTGATTTTGACAGCTTAAGAGATATCAAGACAAAGCACATGCCACTCAAGGTGGGGATAGTGCTTCATGGCAGAGCTAGATTAGTCGAGATGGATGCACATGGAGCTTATATACTAAGTATTTTACATCAATCATAGACTCAGTGCAAATGGTCATTACGCAGAGGGACCTATTAGGTTGTAGAGCTAAATAGCTTCATTAGAGCATGTAATGGAAACTTGTTGGAAAATACAAAGAACCCGTCATCGTCAATGACATGATTGGCATCGGTCGAGTAAGTGCGAATCATAACCCATCATCATTCTAACAGGATAGACATTGGTCGAGCAAGTGGGAACTAGTCATGTTAAGGCTAACCAAAGACCTAGGTTACTGTGTGATGATGTTTTAATTGACTCTCGGGAATTAAATCTATCTTTAGCATTAAAGTAGATTTATTTGATGTAATTGCATGGCTAAAGTTCCCTAAGTTTATATACGCCTTTATAAGCATGAAAGCTAGGGTTTAGAAGGGGATGAAGAAAAAGAGAAGGATCGGATTAGATCCTTGATTCTCCGAGATTGAGAGGATGAAGACAAAGAAGAAGAAGAGGAAAAGGAACAGGTTACATGAAGACAGAGACTCCATGGAGAGGAGCTGGATAGAAGGAAATAGTAGGCTACTATATTTCCTTTGTATATTTATTGTCTCATTGTAATGGCTTGCATAGTATGCAAAGCACATAGCGTTTCTTCTTGTAGATCCACATGTTGGTGAGATCTTGTATTATAGATCTATGTAGATCTAGTCTTGTATTGTAGATCCATGAGATCATATTGTATTTTTGATCCATGTAGATCTAGATATTGGAGAGGAGGTCATCTTCATGTTTACATAGGCTTGTTGGTGAAAAAATCTATCGTGAGAGCAGATCTATGGATAGATGAGCCAACAGTGTGCAGGGCATAGCCCCTCTTTGAGTCAGCAAAGCGAAACTGGTTTATTGCTATTCTACCAGCAGGAATCTTGTGCAAGTCTCACAATATTCTGCCTTCAGGGATTGGGATCTCATCCCAGTAGAGTAGTTCCGACGAAGAACAGAAAGGAATGAAGAAAGGAAGATGGATCTGAAGGGAGAAAAGAAATGAATTCCAAAGTAGAAAGGTCAGAGGGTCTATGTTTTGGGCTGGTAGTAAACAGAGCCAAACCTACTTGCATAGACGAACAAAGAAATACTGATGAACAAATGACAAAAAGGTAGAAGCAGATCCAACAGAATAAATGCATAGATCTGACATAAGAAAGATCAGATGCCCATAACACACATATTCAGCACAAAGTCTCAATATTTGTATTAATATTTTCTTCTGTTACAAAAAGTACAAAGCCTTTTCTTCTCACTTCTATTTTTCATCTAAAAAATATCCACCACTGAATACAAGTATTCAAGTATATATAGAAGGAGAGAAGAAAAGAAGACAAAAGCAAACCAACAACTTAATTACAAAAATATCTTACAAGAGATTCCAAAGTCATTTGTTGACTTTTGACAACTTTGTGGATGACATCATCCCATGGTGCAACATGGATGATGTCATCATTTGTGTCAACACACTTTAGATAATTACAAGGAGAAAGTCGGGAAGAAGAAAACTATTCATCGTCGTCCCGCGGCTGAAAGGGAGTATCCTGCTTTGCACTGCGCTCAGGCGACGAGATGTGGAACTGGGCATGGTATTCCATGAACTTGCTGATCATGGGTTGAAGTTGATCCTGGGAAGGATCCTTGTGTCGATCACTGATAGCTTCACAAGTCTCCCGCTCGTCTCGTGAGATTTTCTGGGAGTTTGGAATAATCATTTTCTGCCTCTATCAGGTACCCAATGAAGTCACGACAAGCCAGCAGGTTGTTGATGGATTCGGCGTCGAAAGTGACCTCTGGTCCCAGCCCTTGTGAAACGATCTCCTTGAAGATCCGAATAGTTTCCTCTACCTTTCTTAAGGTGAAAGAAGGAGTGAGCAAACCCAGAGACATTCTTAAGACAATTTTCTCCATCTGATGCATTGCATCCAGGGCTTCCTCCTTGATTTTTCGATCTTCTCCAGGACAAACTCCAGCTGATCAACCCGATAATCCAGAGTAGAAAGGATTTTGTTGAGGGCTCTGGGGTGTCCAAAGATGCCGAACTTGACCAGATCTTTGACTGAATAGTCGAGCATTTTCTGAAAGGTCTCATGTTGCATCTTGGCATGGTCCAACTCTTTGGAGATGGGTCCTGCTATCACTGGAGCTCTCTGTTCACCCGATTGATATTCTGATATAATTCGGTGAACTTAGCGATCACTCCCTCACTTTCTTTGAGGATTTGGTTCCTCCAGGTAGAAACTGCCATGCCCTGCTCTCGATTTTGGCATATTCATTAATCTTGTCCTGGCTCAAAGGCTCAGGAGTTTCAGGGGCATTGTAGGAGGCGCACTGCCCATTTTCTGCAAGGCGTGGAGAAGATGTTTATTTTTCTCCTTTAACAGCCTTTTCTCTTCCTTTGCTTCCTGGAGCTTCTTGCAAAGGGCGTCAACTGTAGATAGGGCCTCTCCTTGAAGGATTTCCAAGATGTCCCCATTGTGACTTGGGTCACTGTGTAATCTGTCGAAGACAGATCCTTTTTATCCTTTAAAGGATTGGGGTATGCTATCTCCATTACTCTCTCTCCTGACACACTCTGAGAGAAGCGGGTTAAAGGCTTTTGCTTCTTGGTCCCCTTTGATGGGATGACGGAGAAGTCCATCGGTGCGATGGGAACTTTCCTCTTTTGTTGGCTCAGGTGCTGAGAGATCCATGCTGGACTTATGGGAGAGGGGCTAGAAATAGTAAAGGGAGCAGCTGAGTAGTAGAAGGAAAATGCGTGGAGACACTTGGAGGCGGCATTGAGAGGGAGGCCGAGGAAGTGCTCACGGGAGGAAGAGGTACTGCAGGGGAGGTAGACATGGGAAAGGAAGGGAGCTGAGAGATGAGGGAAGAAATGGTGGGGGACAGCTCCGCGAGAGAAGAGAAGATGGATGATGAGGAAGGGGGAACAACAGAAGATGGGGAGAGGATATGACCAAAGGAATGGTCGCTTGGGTCACCCGAGGAGGGGAAGGAGGAGAGGGAGAAGGGATAGAAGGGACCTCAATGGTTACAGTAGTGGCAACATCCTGAGTGGATGTGCCTATCGGAACATCTTCCACGCGCGTCTTTCTCCGAGGCTTTTCGGGATTACAACCCATTCTTGTGAAGCGGAAGGAGGACTTTCAGGAGCTTCCTCTTGGGTGGAGCTTGACTCACCCTCTTTGTCTTTCCCTTTGCTCTTTGGCAGCTGTTTTGGCCTGGAAGGTGCGTTGCCCAATGGAGAAGTGGTGAAATCAACTCCGAGGTAGATGAGACCATTCATCCTGCACCAGTGCTCTATTCTTCGCAGAGTTTCTTTGACCCTTTCCTCTATTGTCTGAGGTGCTTTGGTTCTGTCAATTACAGCGAAAGGCCAGTCGTCCCCACCCGTGTCAAGATATACCTGATCAACCTCTTGATCAGCAGTTTGATAACCTTTTGGGATGATGGCTATGCCGTACTGGATGATTTCAGCCAAGGCCAAGCGGGAATGGTCTTTCCTTCTGAGCTCGACCTCATGATATAGGTCGATATAAATATCCTCGATCTGTGGAATGTGGATCGGATCGAGTTTGGCTCTGGGCAGGAAATTCCTTGGGTCGAAAGTGGGCCTTTCGGGAAGTTGTGCTTTAGATTCAGCACCTCCGCTCTCGCAAACATATCCCATGCTTTGTGGTGAGAGAGACAAGTATACCTGCCCACTGTGAGGGGGAAAGGAGTTTCACCCTTCTTTCTCTTTAGGCACTTCTCGTGGTAGGTTATAAGCTGTCTTGACAGCTCCAATAGGATCAACTTGGGGCCGGCGTATTTGGGAAATTTGGTTAGTTCCCCAAGAAGTTGGTTGCCCTTAAATAGGTAAAGGTGGGGAATTGTGTGAACAAGGCTCCCCATTTCTCTATAGCTGCAACAATGCTCTTGGTCATACGACCGTGAGTCATGTTTGGCCTCAAAAGGCAGACGATGCCATAGAAGAAGGCATCGTTAATCTTTGTAAACTGGGGGATACTATTTTCTAGCTTTAGTTCTGGATAGTATTCATATATTTTGACTTGGGGCCAAACCCCGCACCGCATTAAGGCTGGATAATCTCTTTCTGAGGCCGCAACATAAACTACGTAGGAGTTCATGTAGAACCTCCCGTTGTGGTAAGTTGTTGGAGCTGCTCAGATATGGTGCTGCTTATGATCTCCGCCCACTCGAAGCGTTGATCTGGAAGATTTTTGTTCATTGTCTCCAAGTATCTAAGCATCCATTTGTGAAAGTAGTGGGCATCAGGAAGCCCAAATACTCTGCTCAGGAATGTGATTGTATCACTGAGTTCCTCTGAGAAATCGTCTGCGATGAATGACTTGTGGCCATCTGGTCACCACCTTCTTGTTTTTCAGGTATACCTCATTCATCAACTGCATACACTGATCCTCATTATCTTCCCAAGCCTTGGTGCAATCTTCCTGGCTTACGGCCACAAAGTGCCGGTGGTGAGGGATGCCGAGCATTATTTCGAAGTGTCGGGCAGTGAGGTTGATCACGACCTCACCCTTCTCATTCTGGACGCATCTTGTGTCTTTGTTGTAGCAGCGGGCTACTACCATCATGAACTCATTGTTCACAGCACTAACTGGGATCCCTCCAGCAAAATGCAGTCCACTGCCTACCAGTTTGTCCATCCACGGACTTCCTGTGACCCTCCGGGTTCTGGCCCAGAAATCCTCCATATCAATGTGACCAAGTTCCGAGTCTCTTATGTCCAGGTCACACTCTGCCTGGGATTCGGGCATCCTGACCCTCTGATATTTGTACTTCATTTCTTCCTCTGTGAGCTTGGCTTTGCCCTTAGACTTGGTAGGTCTCTTGCTTGATGTTGACATATGTAGTCCTGAACTCAGTTGCTGATCTACAAGAAGAAGTGAAACCCAACGCAGGAAAGTCATATTAGTTGTTTGATCTTCCATTAAAGCATTGACAGAAGGAAGAGTTAGCAATTTTAAGGCCTCAGGGCGCAGGGCACATGAATACTGCAGGTTGTAGGGTTAAATAGTATGGTGCACAGAAAAAGGGGTGCTACAAGGGGTAAATCAGTACCAAAGGGCACAGGGTGCATGGACGCTGCAGATGACATTTTTTTTGTTGCAAGCAGAAGTGCGCCTACACCATATATATGCATTTTATAACGAAGGCTGATATTTTTCATGTTACACGGGTACAGGATGCGCCAAAGGGTGCATGTTTAATGCGTGTAACATCATTTTTTCGTGTGCCACAGGGGAACTTGGCGCAGCGCATGGAAGGTCTGCATGACATTTGTTGCTGTAATAAGGGATGCGCCTGCGCCGTTAACAGTTTTGTACTTGGCACAAATAAGGTTGGTGTTGCATGGATGCAAGGTGCGCCAATGGCGCAAGTTTTTTCAATGTTGCATACGAGTTTGGTGCGCCAAGAGGGCACAGGGTTAGCGGGTGTAACAAGCAAGGAAAGTGTGCTTTGAGGGCGCAACTATTTTTTATGCAATAGGCATGGTGGATGCACCGTTGGACTGTACTTCATGTTGCAAAGGTGGCGACTGCGCCAAAGAGGAAAAAAGTAGTCTATCAATTTTTAAGTCTTTGTTCTTCCTCTGGAGGGGTTACATGTGTTAAAGTCTCTTCTACAGGGTCCCTTGGATGATGAACGGGCTAAAACAAAGAGATCCAAGTGATTTTTTCCAAGGCAGAGTCCTCTTTACCAGCAGATCTGGAAAGAGGGAGAAGTGCATAGGGGAGGACAACAAAAACAGCAAAGGGAGGTTTCATGGTTTCACAGATCTATTTTATCCAACCCCATAAACAAACAGCCAATAACCAAAACACAAAACACAAGAGCAATAAGGACCACTTACCAGAAATATATATAATGTGAGAGGTGAAACTGGGTCCACGACGTGATACGAGAATGACAGGCATGCTGACAGGTGCAGAGGAAAAAGAATAATCACGTGTTTTCTGACTGGTGAAAGTGACAGGGCGGATGCGCCTATATATAGGCAAAGTTGTAATAAATGTGCCAACCACTTTTTGAAGTGGCGCATCAAAATGCCTGTCGACACGGGAAAGCTTGCGCCCTTTGGCGCATCAAAACACATGTTAACACGAAGTTATGTGCGCCCTTGGCGCACCAAAAGTGCTGTCAACATGGAAATAAGTGCACCTTTGGTGCACCAAAACGCGGCGCAACAAAAGTATTGTTGACATGAAGGCGCATGCACCTTGGCGCATGCAAGAAAGGTGCAACATGGTGAGGTGCACCAAAATGTGTGTCGACACTTCAAACCATGCACCAAAGGATTTAAAGGGGGCGCATGCTTACTCTATGTTGCATAGACATTAGGTGCGCCTAACCAAAAAGACCCAAAAAAGGCTAAGTTCGGAAAACCAGATTTCCTGGAAAAGGGGTTTTTGCAACGTTCCGAATGCGGAGGGGTCCCTGACGAGGGACCAGAACAAAATTTTGGATGGTTACCCATAAAATTACCCTTGCCAATTTCACGGGATAACAAGGCTATGCAAAGTTGATGGAGAGATAGACTTACTTCTTTGTGCACAGTCTTAGTTGCACATTTGTTAGACCCATGTGAGAGGTCTTGTTTTCATATCCATAAAGAACTTGGTCACGCTCGTAGATGCGAGAGTTCTTGGTTATGTGAGATCTATTGGTGGAGTTTAGAGGCACAATTTAGTGTACTTAGGTAGATCCAGTTAGAGATCTAGGAGGAAGAGATACTCTTGTAGAGATACATGTACTCGTGTGCGTAAGAGTTAGTTTGTAATCTCTTGTTATAATATATATACAAGATATCTATCTTTGGTGGACGTAGCCCACATTAGGTGAACCACGGTACATGTTTGTTATGTGTGTGTACTTTTGTGTTATTTGGTTTATTCTAGTTTATACTTCCACCGCTATTGTAGATTTTGTGGGTAAATTGTTTGGATCCTGTGTGCATGATTTTGTTTTTATTAAATCATAGCATTATTCCATAGTCCCATATTCCCAACAACTAGTATCAGAGTAGCATTTCTTTTTCCTCATGATAATATTAGAGGAAGAGATTTAATCTCAAGTGGGAGCTAGAAGAGTAAGGTTGCTGGAAATTACATGTGTGACCGGCATAGTGGTCGGTTACAGGTAACGTGATCGGTTATAGGGTGACCATGGTTGGTTACTGGGCAGCCTAGTTTTAAATAGAAAATCACATATCTGAAGAAATGGAAAGATGTATAGAATGTATCCTTTTTCCGAGGTGTCCCTAGTTCTCAGAGGCACAAACATGTTGTTCAGATTATAGATCCAGTTATTGAGGTATGGTTTCACCTTGGTATTGCAGTGCTTATATTATTTTGGTTGCACATGCATGTTTAGGACTACAGATTTAGATCTAAGAATGAGAGAAAAGGAGCAGTTATGCATCCTTTGGTGTAACTAGATGCAGGGGATTCATTAGAGAATCTGAATATAGTAGCACATAATGAAGATGGGGTTTCCATCAGAGAAACATGTTCTTCAAGTCGAATATGCGGTTGAGCGTATTAGTGCTGGTAAGGTGATGCATTTCATCTTGATGTAATTTATTGCATGGATTTGTTGTATTGTTTTTGTATGAGATTTGGATGCTTATTGAAATGATTGGCTTTCACTATCAATTTCGAGTTGAAGTAGGCACCTGGTGTGGTATGTTATGCTAAAGTGTGTGGCATTGGGTTCATTCCAAGAACATTGACATTCGTCTAATAACCGTGGTTGATCACGGAGGAAACGATATCTTGGTCAACTAACCATGGTTGGTTAGGGATGATTGTGGTTGGTCTTTGTGGAAACTTATCTCAGTACGGGGTTTTTGTAGCAATAGAGGGCATGGATGGTTCGGTTTCCTAGTTTGGAGGATCTGGTTTCTAGTATAGTGTGTACAGGAAGAAACACTATTGATCACTTCAATGTTTGGATCAGAAAGAGGACGAGTTGGCTTGGTTATTCCATTGAGACTTTGAGTCAAGTATCTCTATATGGTTCATGTTTTATTTCTTTCATTTGGAGCAACTGATATTATGTTTGGATTGTGTGCACAAATTTACACCATGGTTTCTTGGTGTTGTTTGACTTTTATTTCCCAGTTGTGTGGAATCTTGAGGACAAGGGTTTCTAGTCTAAGGATGAGATCCTCAATGAAAAGTCATGGTTAGACACAGTTGTAGGTAATGAGAGATGTTGAGTACATACAGATGAAAAGAAGTTGATTCACCTACTTCACAAGAAGTCCAAACTTCTGTGATGTAGAAGTATTCTTTGACAAGAAGGGAATCATTTTATATTCTCTTTCATCTGGTTTTATTTCTCACTGACATATTTACGTAGGGTAGTGCAGGGATTTTGTGTTCAGTGGGAGCAAGCCATGGTTGTTGGCATTGTAGGATTGGATACATGATGCACATGCAGAGTGAGAGGAGATTGCTACTATTTAGAGTGGTAGAGGCACTAGTTGGTTTTGGAGGACAGTCACGGATTTGCAAGTATATTGAGTTTATTGCTTTGTGATGTCACTTTTGGTTTATTTTGTGGTGCCTAGATATCCCTATGGGATTATAGTTGATGGTTAGATTCAGCTGGGTGAAGATGATAGAGCAATTTTTAGAGTTTTAAGGGTTAAAAGAGAAAATCTGCTAGTTACGAAGACCTGTGTCGGTTAGGAATAATTGTGGTTAGTCATCCTGTAACCGCCGTCGGTCAGCGGTGGATCAGGGTTAGTTTGGTTATAGGTTTGACAACAAAGTGGTTATTTACCATTTTAAGATGGTGCCCTTGTCTTGCTTTCATCTTGGTTAGTTTGTGTAGTATGTTGATGACATGTATGCTGATATTTGCACTTGGTATTAGTTGCATCATTTAGCATGGATGTTTGTTATTGACATTGATGAGCACAGATTCATATTCGGCTTTGGAGTTAGTTGGTGGTAGACTTGGAGCTTCTAGAGAGCTGGTGATATGGATGGATGTACATGGTGAGTTTGTACATGTTGGATAGATTCAGTTTTGTGAGTCTATGATGATGCAGATGTTTGATTTGCACATGGATTCCTATGAGCATGGTTTAGTTGCCTTGAGCATGAGTAGGGGATAGTGCTTCATGGCAGAGCCAAATTATTGAGATGGACACACAGAGAGCTCAGTAATCGAGTATTTTACATCAGTCACAGACTCATGTGTAGATGGTCATCACACAAAGGGACCATGCCCAAAGATCACGATCGCTTGGTTATATTATCTAGAGAGATCAAGCATGAGCCCAGGTGCAGGATATTACTATAGATAGAGACCAAGAGGCCACTACTACTAGACAGGCCCATGCTGATAGGGGTAGATTGATAGGTGAGCAATATACCGCCATTCAGAAGCTACCGCTTTTTTAGATTCTGATTTGATTCGAGGATGCTATGAGGGTTGGTGGTGAGGCCTTATACTATAGGACCACCTATTTCATAAGCAGTCCCAACAGAGCAAAGGTAACACCTTTTGAAAGCAGATTAGGTGAGTACAACAGTTACTGTTCATGATGATCGAGCCACTTAGGTAGATCAGTCCGATAGCAAGATGAGAGAAGTTGGCTAGACATCGATTAGCTGATAAACAGGTGGTACCTCCGGTGTCGGTCCATCACATCCGCCACTCTTCAATTCCCCTAGCTCATGGATCCGGGAGCCCCGACAAGGGCGTGAGTTGTGTTTAAGTTCATCATTTTACCTTTTGTACATATGTATTATATACATGCCTCTTATGAAGGTTGATTTTTATCGATGTATGTATTCATGTACCATTTTTTTGATGACGCCTCTTGATGAAGGCTTCGTTTTTTATGCATGCCCCTTTTAGATGGCATATTGTCTCGATGATTTATACTTGAGTTTTGAGATGGTCATTTAAACATGTATTATATGGACATTCGATGATGATTTTTTTATGTCATGCTGTGATTATTCCTTTTACGATTTGTGGTTATTTCTCTGCAACTATGGTATCATGATGTATGATATCCATTTCCTTTATGTATGTGACATACTTTAGATTTAGAGATGTTTGTGTTCCATGTTTTTCATATTAATGATATATCTATAGATAGTATCACATGCTTTAGTTTTATGGAATGCTTATGATTTGTATTCTATCTCTTGGGATGTACTAGATAATTATGATGCGGGGAGATAGATTTATGATTATGCGCAACCCTCTTACCCCCATTAATGATACGATATGTGATGACTAGTTTACCATACATGCATGATGTAATACTTATCATTTCTATATTTATTATGTAGTAGATAATGTTTATATGTGATGAATGGTAGATGATAGATGTGATAACAAAAACTGTGCAAGAGACAAACACACAAGCAAAAGTTAACAAATTTAAACAATTGTACCTATACAACACAACACAACTAAGATGCAAAACACATGAATTTATTAAACATACCAAAGAGATAAAATTGACATTTAATCTAAGTAAGTAAAATGAATCCTAATAGATGCATATAATCAGATGATGTGGTCATACCAATGTTTGTACAAGAAAATGAATTTAATGCAATACAAAATTTAAACTAAACAAGATTTAATCTAAGGTAAGCAACAAACTACTCCTAAAAATATACAATATGAGAAGCTCAGCACATCAACACTATACAAACCAACAACCAAAAGCAAACTTTGAATTCTACTTTGTTTTTGTGAGACAACATTGATATATGTTTTTCTAATGTTTTTGGGTTTATCTAGAAAGATAAGTTTTCAAGGCTACTGTTCACATTATTTTGAGGCTTCTCTAAGACAACATTGTGTAGTTGGTGTAGCTTCATCCCTAGAAGGGAGATTTTCTGAATGTTTAGGTTTTTTTGTACCTTTTCGAATGTTTTTGTATTTTCTAAGGTCATGTTCTAAAAGCAATGTACAAGGACAAAGAAGTGTGGATGCCCCCAACGTGATGTGGGAATATACAAAAGGTAGAATGCCACGTGTGTATGTATGAGAAAGTGGAATATGAAGGTTTCCCTGGTGTTAGATGGGAATGTAAAAAGGCAACATCCTTCACACAGATATAAGATCAAATAAGCTAGATCACGGTTCGATGAAGATGGATTCGGTAGGGTTCCTAGACCTAGAAAAGGAAGTTATATCTAGAAAGTAGTGAGGGTTACCCATCTTACTTTGTAAGAGTGACTTCTAATCGACGAATCCTCTTTGAGTGTTGGATACCAGTTTTCACTCAAAAACCTACCCACTATGCCATAATTGTGTGGTTTTCACATGTGGATGACCTGCTTTTTCTTTTGCTTTCTCAATTTTCCATTTTTTGCTTGTTTTTTCTTTATTTTTCTATTTTTTAGTTCTTATATGATATTCTCTTCATGCTTAAGCATAGAACCACTTGAGGTACATGGTGTTCATAGGTTCTAGAAGCTCTTCACCATCCGGGTATGTAATTTTATAAGCTCCCTGATCTATACTTGGAAACCACCACATAAGGGCCAGCGAGCTTAGCTTCAAACTTACCTTTATTTTCTCTATCTTTGACAGTTGTTCTTCTAATTTTCTTTTAGAAGTATATATCCTACATCAAATTCCTTATGAATTATGTGTTTTTGTATCCCCTAGATACTCTACTCTAATAAACCTTCAGGTGATTGAGCGCTCTGATATGATTTTCATCTAATAGTTCCAACTATGTCAGTTGAGCAAATTTGTAGTCCTCGTCTTTATCAAGATAGTCCCAGAGAGATATTCTTAGGGAGGAAGCTCCACTGCTAAATATATGATGGCTTCAGTTCCATAGACAAGTGAAAATGGGGTTGCACTAGTAGGGGTGCAGATGGAGGTTTGATAGGCCCAAAGGGTGAGATGTATCTGTAAGTTCTAATTATAGCTAGTCTTATTGACCATTTTCTCCATGATCCGTACAAGGGTTTTATTAGTAGCCTCTACTTGTCCATTACCTTGGGGATAATAGGGGGTATACCACTTGAGTTGAATATGGAAACGTTGACACAATATCTTAACCATTTAATTTTAAAGTATTTACCATTATCAGTGACAATGGCGGAGGGGATACCATAATGGTAGATGAGATGGTTCATGATGAGTTTTGGAAATTTTCACATACGTGACGTAAGTAAGAGGCACAACCTCTACCCATTTGGTAAAATACTCGGTGGTAGTGATAATGTGGGTGTGGCCATCTAAAGAAGAAGTATGGAGCTTCCCTATGAGATCCAGACCCCATTTAGAAAATGGCCAAGGCATTGTGATAGGCTGCAAAGCCTGTGCTAGTGCATGTATTAAGTTTCCATACTTCTAGCATAGCTCACATTTCTTTACAAAATTACAGCAATCTGATTCCATGGTAGGCCAATAATAGCCTACTCTTAATAGTTTTTTAGCTAAGACCATGTTGCTAGTGTGCGCTCCACAAATACCACCGTGTACTTCCTTAATAGCGTGGATTGAGTCAGTAACATCCAAATAGCGAATCAGATTCGTCGTAGCCACGACGATAAAGGGTGCCTCCTAGGAGGGTATAACAGCTATACGGAAGATAAGGGCTTTCTTTTTAGAATGGGTAATGTCTGGTGGAAAAGTTCCATCTTGTAGGTATTGAAAGATAGGGTCATACCAGGGGGATAATGGACCAACAACTTCACATGCCAAACATGACTCTAACATATCATATGCAGCACTTGTAAATGCTCTACAAAGAAAGGCATTTTACTTTCTCGAGGTGGAATGCGTAAGAGAGACCCAATTATATCCATAGCATCTGTAGATCTATTGTGTGACCTTGGCTTTTTCTCAAATATGATATTTGTAAATTACTCCTTCAGGGTTTTGACCATTTTCTTATATGGAATTAGCTTCTCATCTTTAACTTTATACTCATCATTAACTTTCTTAATGATAAGTTGGGAGTCTCCAATGACTCGTAGTTGTTTAATATTCCAAGTAATAGCTAGCTTGAGGCTAGCGATGAGTGCCTCATACTGTAATTTTATTAGTGCATGGAAATCCCAACTAGAATGCTCTTGGTATGACCTCCCCTATCGGAGTGATGAGTGCCCCTTTCGCTCTAGATCCATGGAAGGTGAATGAACCATCAAAATGGACCTACCATTCTATATAATCTTCAATGCACATCATAGATGCATCTGGCAGATCCAAGCACAAAGGTTCCATCCTGGTAGAGGAGCTTCTACCAACTGATCAGCCAATACCTGTCCTTTCAAGGATTTTTGATTCACAAACTCAATATCAAATTCACTCATAAGAATGATCTAATTAGTCATTCGATCTTTGAGGATGGGTTTGGATAAAAGATATTTGAGAGGATCAACTTTGGATATGAGTTTGGTTTTATTGTTTAGGAGATAATGGTGAAGATTTTGGAAGGTAAATACAACTTCCAAGTAGGCCTTTTCAATCTACAAGTAATTAAACTCGTAAGAAATCAAGGTACGAATGAGATTGTAAACTCGCCTTTCTTTCTTTATGGTCTAGATCATATTGGGCAAGTAGTGAACCAATAGAAAATTGGTTGCAGAAATGTACACAAGGAGAGGCTCGTCTGGGATAGGCAAAGATGATTACGGGTGGGTTGACCAAGTGCTACTTTAGTAGTGTAAAGGCATTTTGACAATTTGGTCCCCATTTGAATACAACATATTTCTTAAAAAGATGGGTAAAGGGGTGGCACTTATCTACAAGTGTGAAATAAAGCAATGGATTTCCTAAATTTTTCCTTGTAGACTTTGTAGTTTTTTTAGAGTTGTAGGCGAGAGGAATTTCTTTGATAGTTATAGCCTTTCAGGTCCAATTCTATCCCTCTCTTTGAAACTATGAAACATAGGAGTTTTCCTGATAAAACACCAAAGACACACTTCTTTGGGTTTAAGTAAACCTTATAATCTCATGACGCTGAAAAATGTGTCTCATCACTTCAAGGTGCTCTTCTCTACTCTTGGATTTAGCTAGGATGTCATCAACATAATCTTCCATGATGTCATTCATCATATCATGGAAGATAACAATCATTTCCCATTGATAGGTGGCCCTGGCATTCTTGAGTCTCGAAAGGCATGACCTTGTAGCAAAATTTTCCCCACAGAGTGATGAAGGCTATTTTATGCTAATCTTCTTCGTAATCAGATCGATTATAACCCGAACACCCATCCATTAAAGTCAACATTTCATAGCCAGAGGTGGAATCAACTATCATGTCAATGTTAGGTAAGGGGAAGTCATCCTTAGGGCATGCCTTATTGATCTCACGGAAATCAATGTAGATTTGTATATCGACATGCTTCTTCTTCTGTACAGGGACTATGTTAGAGATCCACTCTAAATAGTTGATGGGTTTAATGAAATCAGTAGCTAGTAGTTTTTCCAATTCTTCTTTGACAAGGAGTGCCACCTTAGGGTGCATATTTCTCAACTTTTTCTTGATGGGTTTGGCATCTGGGTGCACAATGAGGTTGTGCACAACTAACTCTAGGTCCAAACTAGGCATATCTACATATTTCCATGCAAATATATCTGCGTATTCCCTTAAGAGTTCTACAAAGACCTTTTGTTCCTGAGCTGAGAGTGAAGCTCCCAACTTTATCATTCTAGGTTGCTCTTCTAAGCCAATGTTGACACTAATTGTTTCCTCAACAAGCATCTTAGAAGTGTATTCCATCCGTGTAGGATCAAGGGGAAGAGTAAGATCAACCTCCTATGGTAGCTCATCATCATCTTTAAATGGATAAACCACTTCATCCATCAGACTCTTCATTCTATTTATCTATGAGTGTTTCAAAGAGTTTGTCACTGTGAGACTTCCGTTTATCTGCAAGGTTTCTATGAAGTTTTTGTACTCTTGTTTACCACCTTCCTATTCAAACATCCACACATCTCTTCCTCTTCTCCGAAGTATGCATAGGTGTCTAGTTGAATCGTGAATCCTTTCTTGTGATCCTTAGCTAGAATAAAATCCCTAAGTCCAATGAACTTTGCAAATGTCTCATCATTTTCAAATAATTCTAGTGGCACGTTAAGTTTTTTATCCCAATCTATAAGTTCATGATACACAAGGGAAATTTGATAATTGGCTAGGTGTTGGATCCAGATAAGGTAAGGACAAGTTAAATCACGGGAATAGGTAATTGGAAGCAAGATCCTCATAGAGGCTACACTGGGAATCTTCATCACTATCAAAATGAGATGAAACATCCTCACGTTTAGAAGAGGTAGCATCAATCTCAAAGGGTAGGGCGTTATGAGGTCTTGTCCCTAGGCCATCCTTATCAGACTTGAAATGGGTGATGGGAATAGGCTCTAGCTAGCCTTGTGCATTGATTCCACATCCAAACCCATAGTAACCCATGACAAACATCATGTGGTGACCTTTGATATACTGGGGTGCTTGATGCTTGAAGCCATGCTACCTTTCAAAGACTCTGCTAGTGGGATCTTCTAACATCTTCTCCTTAAATAGGAGACTATTATGGACAAAAATTTCCAATGGTTTAGGATACTGTTCCCGAGTACTCTTGAACTAAAAATAAGGCTTACCCCATTTTCTGGGAGATACTGATAAATATGATATTAACAAAGCATGTTCAAGAGTGAATGGCTCACCTGGGCCATATTTTTCCGATGTTGCCTCCCATGAAGAAAACAGGTTGACTAGCAAAGGAAAATCTTGGTTATAAGGCATGAGTGACTTGAATCTACTTGTTTCTTAATAGCTTCTATTTGTAGGGGATAACAACATCCTCCAAAGGACATTAATAAGATGCATGAGGAAAATTGTATAATGCCCTACAATGTGTGAATGGTTCTGGGTCACCTAGAATGGTAACCACTTATCCTTCATGACATAGCTTGATACACTGATGGAAAATTGACGGAATGTCCTGTGTGGCATGCATCCATGGGCACCCTAAGAGCATGCTATATGAAAGGTCTAAATCAAGGACATGAAATTTTGTGTCATGAAAAGTTGGACCTACTTCCATGGGAACTACTATAGTACCCGTCGATTCTTGTTCTTCATTGTCATTGATCGTGATCGAAATAGTCTTGACCCCTAGGTTCGTTTCGAATGGCCTATTTTTAACCACTTCAAAGTGCAAATGTTTAGACCAGATTAACATGCATCGGGATGTCCAAATTCCAAGAAAAATGGCGATTGAGAGCAAAATCGGGTTTCTAGGGTCCCTTGGGAATCTTTCTAAACTCCCCAGGCCGAAGAAGGAGGGAGCAAGCTTTGAGAAAGTGCGGAGAAGGTTGCAGAAAGCAAGTAGTTTGGGCCAGTAAAAATTGTGAAAATCGGCTAAGTCCTGGTCCAGCACAAGGTGGGACGAGTGGGACAAAGGTACGCGAACCGCCCAAACCGGCGAAATGAGTCAGGCGGCCCACAAAGCAAATGGGACAAGTGGGACAGAAGTACGCGGCGGGCGCGAAAAGCCGATCCAGCCGAGGAGAAAAATTGGCTAACTGCTGAAGAGGGTAGCATTCGGGACGAGTGGAACAAATGGACGCGAAATGCCCGAACCGGCCGGATCGCGCTGAAAGCGATCAAGGAGCCCAAAAGCAATTGGGGGCGGGCGAGAAATGCCGAAGCCCAAAAGCCGTAGGGAAGTCAAATCGATCCGAAGCAAAGTGGGACAAGCGGGCCAAAAATGCCGAAGCTGCGCCGAACCGGCGAAATGAGCACAAAGGGCCCAAAATCAAATGGGACATCCGGGACAAATGGGGCGAAATGCGCGTAGAGCCGAATCAGCCGAGGACCAATCGAAGCGCCACGTGTCCTCAAGAGAAAAGTCAAAAAGTCAATGGGCGAGTTTTGAGCACCGATCGAACCAATGGGATAGTGCCACGTGTCAGCTAGGGCCTGAGGAAAATTCAAAAGACTGACCCGAAAGAGAAGAGAGAAAATTATTGGCGAATCGAGCATGCCACGTGGCATCAGTGGCGAGTGCGGCGGAAAATATTTCAAAATCCGTTTTACGCACATTAGTGCCTAAATCTTGGATCGACATATCTTTCGATCGAGCTCGGATTTACACGTTCTTGATATCAGCGAAAGCTTATGAGATTCTCTACACGTTTCCAAGGTCAATCTTGCATTTTGGTTCAGTTTGGAGGATGAAAATTGAGAAACGCCTCTGGCGCGAAATAACAAGCAGAGGTAATGCTTCAACAACCACTTTAATGCAGCAAACAAACCGCCGCTTTGCCAGAACCCGCCGCTTCTGCCATGATGGACGAATTAAATGCAACCTAGAGGTGGTTGGGGCAGATTTCGAATTCCTCTCTCTTTGCTCTCCCATTCTTCCTATAAATTGTAAGGAGGGGTTTCTTTCTAAAGGTGGGACATTTCCGCTTTGCACCCTCCCTTCTCTCCTGTTCATAAGAAGATTTGTGGAGTTTTCAAACCTCCCATATAGACTGTAACACCGTTTTTTGCCTTTTGGCCATTGCAATGTATTGAATCTATCCTTGAGCAATATATATATGTGTCTGTGGTTACTTCTAAACCCTCTTACATATTTATTACTGTCATTCTTGATCTTTCATTGCATTTTTGCTATCTGTGCATGATGTTGTGTTACATCTACATGATCTGTGTTAAATTTGGCAAAGCATATGTTCTTCATTCCTTGGTGCATCACCTCTATTAGCTTAGATTTATTTTATGCATCTTCTTTCCTTGTCTCCTTGGCAAATTAGATTAGATTTTGAGGAAAACCCTCTGCATATTTCGTATGCACCTGAACAGAGGAATAGGAACCAGCCTTTCTCTGGAGATTCCTTTCTCACTCTTCAAGTCCCACACTTGGAGAAAGGATTCAATGTTGATGCAATCTGCTTTGGATATTAGTAATCAACCTAGAAACACGATCAATACCCGGAAGTCTTTGTGATTTTGCACTAACGGTTTGGCACGCCGGTGGGAGAGGTCTCATTTCTATTTGCAGTGAGGTTGATATGCATCTGCTGCAATTTTCTTGCTTGAAAAGAGCTATTATTTGCATATCTGGCGACTCGAGGGAGGAATCAAGCTGGTTCCAATGAGTCAGCCCTAAAAGCTTATGAGAAGAATCACAAGATCAAAAGTGGAGAAGAGGAAGTCTTGTTTGAATACCTGCATGACTATCTCGAAGAAGGCAAAGAGGAAGAAGGATTCAAAGGTCTCCATCTCCACCAAAGCAGAACTCTCTCAACTCCTCCACACTGGCGGCCTTTCTTTCAATATCTGAGGATTTTAAGACCAATCGAATGGCGTGACGGTGAACCCCTATGTCAACTTCACAGCGGCGAGCCCACTTGCTCTCAATGCACAAAATCCAATCCCGTAGCAGCCTTGAAGAACATTCCATACTTTCTTGGAGAAAATCAGACCACTCTGGCGATCATGTCGAGGACATTGCTAACATTTGTGCGATCCATGAGATCGGCGAGATGCAAGTATTTGTCAAATTCTTTGGCGTCTTCATTGAGGGAAAGCATTGCAATGGTTTAGGAGCCTTGGGCTAGCTCTATCACAAAGCTGGAATCATTGTGTGTATTGCACTTCATAATCAATTCGGAGAGAAGGAGACAACTTGTCTCTTTTGGAGCGGTGACAACCATCAAGAGAGCTTCGATGAGCGGCTGGCTGATTTCAACTTGATTTCAAAGATCTTGGGATAGAATTCGATGTGATCGGACCAACGTGAGAAGGTGCTTTTCTATACTACCTTAAAGCTTTAAATTCTGATATTTCTATATTGATTCAATCCATGGGAGGCACAACTATCCTGCTGCTTATAATATTGCCATTAGAGCTGAAAATTATCGATTCAAGGTGCAAGCTATCTCTAGGCCTCGATGCCATTATATCCAAGCTTAGAGAGCCCAAGTACTAGTCGGGGCACTGTCTTAGCTCCTTCTCCCATTCCTAGAAATCGAGTTCAAATGAAGCTTCCACTTCATCTCCAGAGTGCCCAAATGAGCTTGAGAAGTCATGAAGCAACTGCAAAATTTAGGTAATGAGCTGGTCACACTCAAGAGGCAGCAAGCTCAAGGTTTTAGACCTTCGTATCAGCCTCAAGCTCAACCGAATAGGCAGCCATATCAGCCTCAAAGACCACCTAATCCAGCCACAAATATGAATCAAACAAGGCCTCCTGCCAATAGACCATTCCAGCCCTATAATCCAAATGCCATATCTGCCTCTAAGGCATTAGTACCAGCACAAAACAACATTGCCCAGGAGTATGATTGGTGTTTTCCATGTAATGAACCCCATAATCAATCCATGTGCTATAATGGTGCTCTAACCCAAGCTTTAATGGTAACAAGTGCTGGTGTGGAGGGTGAGAGTAGTCAAGAAAACAGCCAACAACAAGAAACATTCCAACAGCAATCAGCCCCAAATGATACCACGTTGGTAAATTGGCAAGCAGAGGATTTCTGTGGCATGAATCAGATAGTTTCTCAGGGTGTTGCTGCCAACACAAGGTCAAAAAGGAGAAATTTGGGTGAAGAACAGCCATTAGTCCCAGCCAATCCTCAACCTCCCACAGCTCCACAAATGATTGGCAAGCAAAACCCAGTTTCAAATGCACAAGGGCAGACAAAAACAGCCCCTAGGCCAAATCAAATGCCAGCTGTTGCTGCCCATATTCAAGGGGCAAATGTGCAAACCAAGGGACAGCAGAGAGATCCTTCATCACCATTCAGTATCATTGATCAGATGAAGAAGACAAACGTCAATATATCTATGTGGGAATCCCTATCCATCCCAGGCCAAAGAAATCTGCTGCAAGCTGCCATAAAGGATTGGCCAACTTCAAATCAGCAGGTTCAAAGGCAAGACAAAGTGCTTACAAATGCTGCCCAGCCTGAAGGAAATCATGGAACACAACAAGGTAGAATGCTGAAGCCCCCCCCTTTCTATGTTTCGTTAATTATTGGAAATCAGCTAGTGCATAACTGCATGATAGACTCTGGGGCAAGTAGCTCAGTAATGCCTAAACAGATAGCTGATCAGCTAGGGCTCCAGTATGAAATAACATCTAAGGGAGTAGTGCAGCTGGATGGGACAGCAATAGCAACAGTTGGAGTGATTAAAAATTTGAGTCTTACCTTGCATGCATGTCCAAATGTTGTTGTCTTACAAGATATATCAGTCATAGACCTTCCACCACTCTTTGCCCTCTGTTTGTCAAGGGACTTTCTTTGCCAAGATTGGGGATATTTGTCCATTGATTGGTCACACATGCTGTTCAGAACGAGGTATGGAACTAAAGCTACAATTAGGTCGGAACCTATTGCAGATTTCCACATTGAGCCCTATACTCCAAGTCATATTAATACCAATTGCTCAGCATTTGATCAAGAAGATCACCTTGGCACTGATGAAGCTGACACTAAGGTTGGAAGTATCCCAGATTTGACTCTTGATGAATGGGCAAGCAAGGTGCATGCTTTTGATCCTTATCAAGAAGTAGAAGAATCTGAGCTAGGGGTCTATTGTATACACGAAGAAAGTCAACCTATTCCTAACATCACCAAGCCAAGCCACAAGGATGACAATGAGGTATGGCAATTGTTTTTTGATGGATCAAGGAGTAGACAAGGCGCAGGAGGTGGAGCCATGCTTATTTCACCTCAAGGAGTAAAGTATTATTCAGCTTTTAGATTTCAATTTGCATGCTCAATAACAACTGCTGAATATGAAGCCTTGGTGCAAGAGGATGCATTGGGCAATAAAGAGAAAAATAAATAACTTGCAAGTGTTTGGGGACAGTGAGCTGATTGTAAATCAGGTCAAGGGACAGCATCTTTGCCAAAAATGATCTACTCAGATGCTACAAAAATAGGGTGTGGGACCTCATGGAAGATTTTGAGGCTTTCGGCATCAAGGCCATTCCCGAGAAAAGAATCAAAGCTGGCTTGCGAGGCTTGCAGCAGTGGGGGCAACCTTTGACATTGTAGAAAACATTCAACAAGACAAAGTACGGCCAAACATCCACGTGATTGTGAGGCCTTGGTGCGGATAACGATGTCAATTGGCAAGTATTTGAGAATGACCAGCAAATCATCCACTTCTTTAAGAAGAAGTTGAGTTCTCGGCTAAAAATCAAGAGAAGTTGAAACAATGAGCAATATGGTGACCGGGTGATACGGTGGTGAGCCCGACAAAGCTGCCCGAGGACTTGTCACCTTGGAGTCCATTTTAACCCCAATGATCAGTTTAGAAAGGAGAAAGCAAATATTCGAGGTCGAGAGGGAAGATTCGGTATCCATCTTGGTAAAAGAGAACAAGCCATTGCAAATTGGAAAAATGACAAGCTGAGCAAGAGAGATATGAGTTCATGACTTTGTCAAGAATTCCCTGAGCGTGTTTGCTTGGAGCTATGAAGACTTGAAGGGCTTCAATCCCAACTTAGCTCAGCATACCATCGAGTTGGATCCAAATACTAAGCACATCGGCGAAAGCGAGAGACCAGTCAATCCACACATGGAGCCTCTCATGAGGAAAGAATTGGACAAGCTGATTGAGTCAGCAATTATATTCCCAATCAAGCATTCTAGTTGGGTTGCCAACTTAGTTCCAGTCAGAAAGAAAAGTGGAGAGATCAGGCTATGTGTTGACTTCAGAGATTTGAATAGAGCCTCTCTCAAGGACCATTATCCACTCCCTTCCATGGAGCAAATATTGCAGGTTGTAGCTGGGTCAGAAAGGTTTTCGCTGCTTGATGGATACTCAGGCTTCAATCAAATTATGGTGAAGGAGGAAGACCAGTTCAAGACACCTTCACAACCAAATGGGGCACATATGCTTACAAGAAGATGCCATTTTGGGTATCGAAGCGGAGCAACATTCCGGTGAGCTATGGATATGGCATTCAAAGGCTTGATTAACAAGATAGTCTTTGGTATACCTAGATGATATCACTTTGTCTTCTCAAAGAATCTTGTGAGACCATCTCTTTCACCTCAGGCAAGTATTTCAGAGGTGTAGAAAGTTTGGAGTGTCTTTAAATCCTAAGAAGTGCATCTTTCTTGCACATGAAGGGAAACTTCTTGGCCATATTGTCTCCAAGGAAGGATTAGCAATTGATCCAGAAAGGGTTGAAGCCATAAGAGCTCTGCCATTGCCAAGTCACAAAAAGGCTCTTCAAAGTTTCCTGGGAAGGATAAACTTTGTTCGGAGGTTTGTCCCAAATTTTGCAGCCCTTGTCAAGCCCATCACCAAAATGTTAAGAAAAAACATGGCTTTCAAATGGACGGCAGAAGGCAAGGAGAGTTTTGAAGCAATCAAAGAAGCCATCTCCCAGGCACCCACTCTCATCAACCCGGACTTTTCCAAGGATTTCATCCTCTATGCATTTGGGGGTGATGACACTATTTCTGCCATTTTGGTGCAACAGAATAAAGATAATGATGAACAGCCAATTGCCTTCTTTAGCCAAAGCCTAAATGACTGTGAATTGAGGTACTCTTTTATTGAAAAACATGTGCTTGCAGTAGTCAGGAGCTTGAAGAAGTTCAAGCATTTAATCTCAAACAACAAGGTCCAGTTGCTGGTCTCACATGTTGGGGTTAAGGACTTCCTCCTCAACAAGGATTTGAATGAGAAAAGGGCAGGATGGATCACCGTGTCATGGAGTATGACATTGAGATCAAGATCACCAAGCTGGTAAGAGCGAGGTTTGTGTGAGCAGCTCGCTTCCAAACAACTAAACAACCCAGAAGATAAAGAAGACGCTGTCTGCTTTTACAAAATGATCAAAAACAGGAAAATGATGATGAGTCCATTCCCTGTTGGACTCAAAATATGATACATTTCCTGAGACGGGCATGTGCCCTCTAGAAATGAGCAAAGCAAGAAGAAGACACTTGGGTTGCGAGGCTATTCCATATACCATCATTGATGGAGTTTTGTTCAAGAAGGATGTCGATGGAGTCTTTCTTTGAGATGCATTAACACAGGTCAGATTCAAAGGGTATTAAAGGAGTTTCATGATGGACCAGCTGGTGGCCATTTTGCACCAAGAGTGACAGCTCTGAAAATCATGAAGGCTGGTTATTATTGGCCTAAAATCTTTAGTGATTGCTATGCATGGATCAAGAAATGTAAGAATTGTGCATTCTTCACAGGAAAAGAGAGACTTGCAGCCCTCCCATTGCATCCAATCTCAGTTGACCAGCCATTCATGCAATGGGGTTTGGACTTCATTGGAATCATCAATCCCAATTCGAGCGAGGGCACAAATGGATTTTGTGACCACAGACTACTTCACCGGATGGACGAGCGGTGGCACTCAAAAGGCGAATGAGTCTAGCATCTTGGACTTTACGAGGGGATAACTACCAGATTTGGTGTACTGCTCAATAGTCTACGATAATGCATTGGCATTCATTGGATCTAAAATTTCTTGAGTGGGCTGTCAAGAACGGGATCTACCTCAGCACTTCATCAAACTATTACCCTCAAGGTAATGGCCAGGCCGAGTCTACAAACAAAAACTTGCTGAGGATCATTAGGAGGACTCTTGATGAGAATCAGAAGGCTTGGCATACCAAACTGAAGTCAGCCTTATGGGCTGATAGGATAACTCCCAAAAGGTCCACAGGTAACTCTCCATTTAGGCTTGTCTACGGAAGAGAGGCAATCTTGCCCTGTCACTTGAGTTGCCAACGTTGGAACTCATGAAACAAGCTGGAATTGCTAGAGTTTGGACCCATGAAGGTGAGATATGCAGAATTGATGGAGCTGCAAGAAATCAGAGATCAGGCATTCCAAGCAATGGAAAAGGATCAGGCTTTGATCAAGAAGACCTTTGATAGGAAGGCCAAAGATAGATCTTTTCAAGTAGGAGATCTAGTATTGAAATGGGATGTGGACAGAGCAAAACCAGGAAGGCATTCAAAATTTGATGCCATTTGGAGTGGCCCATACATGGTCACAAAGTGCAAGAACAACAATGCTTTCAATTGGCCTCATTGGATGGTGAAGAACTGCAGATTCCAGTAAATGGAATCTATCTCAAGCGTTGCTTCTAGAGGGAGTTTCACTACATCTGTAAATACTAGATTAGATTTTCTTCCCTCCAAGTGCTTGTGCACATTGTTTTGCTGTAATTAGTTTTGTTTTCCCTAAGTGCCTTGGCACGGACTTACTGTCATGGAGATGATGCATGTCTTTGCTAAATCAGGTCACATTCCATCTTTCCCTTTGCACATTCTAAGTCGGTTTGGATTCTAACGAGAATATTTGATGACTCCATGCCCGATGGATGGCTTGAGCAAGCTGGCCTTTTCATCTAGCGAGCGAGAATGATCCCATTGAGTCGCCAAATTGTTATCAAAATTCACCCCCAGGGTAAATTTGATAACATGCATCGAGATGTCCAAATTCAAGAAAAATGGTGATTGAGCAAAATCAGGTTTAGGGTCCCTTCGGGAATCTTTCTAAACTCCCGGGCCGAAGAAGGAGGGAGCAAGCTTTGAGAAAGTGCGGAGAAGGTTGCGAGAAAGCAAGTAGTTTGGGCGGTAAAAATTGTGAAAATCGGCTAAGTCTGGTCGGCCTGAGGTGGGGCGAGTGGGACAAAGGTCGCGAACCGCCGAACCGGCGAAATGAGTCAGGCGGCCCACAAAGCAAATGGGACAAGTGGGGACAGAAGTACGCGGCGGGCGCGAAAAGCCGATCCGGTAGGAGAAAAATTGGCTAGCTTCTTGAAGAGAGGTAGCATTCGGGACGAGTGGAACAAATGGACGCGAAATGCCCGAACCGGCCGGATCGCGCGAAAACAGTACAAGGAGCCCAAAAGCAATTGGGGCCGCGGGCGAGAAATGCCGAACCCGGCAGCGAACCGGCCGAAAAGAGTCAAGTCAGTCCGAAGCAAAGTGGGACAAGCGGGCCAAAAATGCCCGAAGCTGCCCGAACCGGCGAAATGAGCACAAAGGGCCCAAAATCAAATGGGACATCAGGGACAAATGGAGGCGAAATACGCGTAGGAGCGAATCAGCCGAGGACCAATCGAAGCGCCACGTGTCCTCACAAGAGAAAAGTCAAAAAGTCAATGGGCGAGTTTTGAGCACCGATCGAACCAATGGGATAGTGCCACGTGTCCCGGCTAGGGCCTGAGGAAAATTCAAAAGACAGCCCGAAAAGTAGAAGAGAGAAAATTATTCGGCGAATCGAGCATGCCACGTGGCATCCAAGTGGCGTCTTGGCGGGAAAATATTTCAAAATCCGTTTTACACATTAGTGCCTAAATCTTGAGATCGACATATCTTTCGATCGAGCTCGGATTTGCGTTCTTGATATCAGCGGAAAGCTTATGAGATTCTCTACACGTTTCCAAGGTCAATCTTGCATTTTGGTTCAGTTTGGAGGATGAAAATTGAGAAACGCCTCGGCGCGAAATAACGAGAGGTAATGCTTCAACAACCACTTTAATGCAGCAAACAAACCCGCCTTACATTAGACAAACCGCCGCTTTGCGAGAACCCGTCGCTTCTGCCATGATGGGCCAATTAAATGCAACCTAGAGGTGGTTGGGGCAGATTTCGAATTCCTCTCTCTTTGCTCTCCCATTCTTCCTATAAATTGTAAGGAGGGGTTTCTTTCTAAGGTGGGACATTTCCGCTTTGCACCCTCCCTTCTCTCCTGTTCATAAGAAGATTTGTGGAGTTTTCAAACCTCCCATATAGACTGTAACACCGTTTTTTGCCTTTTGGCCATTGCTGATGTATTGAATCTATCCTTGAGCAATATATATATGTGTCTGTGGTTACTTCTAAACCCTCTTACATATTTATTACTGTCATTCTTGATCTTTCATTGCATTTTTGCTATCTGTGCATGATGTTGTGTTACATCTACATGATCTGTGTTAAATTTGGCAAAGCATATGTTCTTCATTCCTTGGTGCATCACCTCTATTAGCTTAGATTTATTTTATGCATCTTCTTTCCTTGTCTCCTTGGCAAATTAGATTAGATTTTGAGGAAAACCCTCTGCATATTTCGTATGCACCTGAACAGAGGAATAGGAACCAGCCTTTCTCTGGAGATTCCTTTCTCACTCTTGAGTCCCACACTTGGAGAAAGGATTCAATGTTGATGCAATCACCTTGGATATTAGTAATCAACCTAACACAAGCGATAGTCCTATAGTCATTGGAGGTTTACCCATGATATGGCTTCCTTTTATTTTTATCTTCATGATTAGGAAAACGCTCTTTGTAGATACCCATTTTCTCATTTGGACCTTGTCCTGATTCAGGGGGAGAATTTATGGTGATCTTACCCTCTTCAATGAGGTCTTGTATGTAATGATGTAGTCTTAAACACCTATTTGTCTTGTGTCCTTTAACATGGTGGAAGTCGTAGTACTCATGGTCCTTGAACCAACCAAGTTTTGGAGCATCTTCTAGGTATGGAAATCTCAGTTGTAGTTGGATATTCTACCATATTTACGTCATTTAACCGCTTTAGTATGGTAGATATGTATTTTGTTAATGGCATGAATGTATGTTTGGTGGGTGCCTTGGGACGAGGTCCATGTGAGAGATTTAGAAGTGGGCCCGTCTACACGGCTTGGACTCTCTTGGAGTCTGTAATGCCATCACCAAAAACATGTTTGTTTTTATTGAAGAATTTCGGGTTTTTCTCTGATTTGGCTTCATGTTTGTCTTTAACGACGGATTTAAGTGTCCGTTTGTAATGAAGGATTTCTCAATTTGACCTCCTTTCTCTACGATCTCTTCAAAGTTTGAGCCACATTGCATCTCGTAAATGGAAGGCTATTTTCTCGGTTTTAAGTTAGGAACAAATATGCTCACAAGATATTTTTCCAAGAATGCACAAGTGGAAATGACTTGCTAACCCTCGTCATCATCATTGTAAACATCTCGCAATGAGCCTAACTGGGTTTTTGATTTGTATTGCATAGATCATTCATTGTGATATCATTTTCCATGTTATAGGAATAATATCATACAATTTTTTATGCTAATGCGGGCCACATTGTAATGGAGCCCTTGGGTATGCTATAAAACCATTCCAATCCCAGTGCTCCTAAATTGCGAGGGAAAAGTCGTAATAAGAAGTTATTATTTTGCGAAAATCACAAAGACCTGGATGTTGATCAGATTTCTAGGTTGATCATACTAGCATCCAGTGTGATTGCACAACATTGAAACCTTCCTCCAAGTGTGGGACTTGCAAGAATGAGAAAGTAATCTCAAGAGAAGGTTGGTTCCTGCTCCTAAACTACTCCGCCACAAGCTATTCCGGTGCGTGCAAACTAATCTAATCCTAATCTAACCATGCCAAGGAGACAGAGAGAGAGAGAGAGAAAAGGGAAAAATAACTGAAGCCTACACTAAAACGGTGATACACCGAGAGAAGGAGAATGTTGAACATCTATCAAAGCGCCTAGGACAAGGAGAGGTGAGCAATGGGAAGGATGGACAGAGATGCATCACAGGCCCAAGGATAGATTTCACACGTGAAAATGTCCCAAAACTCCATGAACACAGCTCCAAACCTGCAATGAAGAGAGGCAAGAAGAAAAAAGCAAAAAAACGAGCAAGGATGGATGGATGCATCACAAAACACGTTTTGTTGCTCAAGAAGTTTGCACAGAACATCATTTAGTAAAGTACCTAAACTCATCATTTTGATGGTAAAAGGAAAAATTCCATTATAGAGAAGGAGAGGAGTTTGAACTCCATTTTCAACCCTGGAGAAGAAAATAAGGGAGGGCAGAGCTGAAAATATGAACAACCACTTTTGAAAAATGAGCCAAAATCGGCTTTAACAATGCATGGGTCGAGCCTGGGAGAGAGAAAATGTATAAAACATGGGAGCCCATTCCTCATTGACTACAAATGCATTAAATTATCATGGGGACCTTACAAACCCATACCCCTGTCATTTTTGACCAAATTGGAGGAGAAAGCGACCCATTCTACATTAAATTTGGTCGTTGAAATGTCATTTCGGCCATGGACACGTCAGATCCATTTTTGAATTTTCTCTCTTAAAACTAAACCAAAATGCAATATTGACCCTGGAATCATGTAGATAATTTCATAAGCTTTCCGTTGATATAAAGAACGTGCAAATTTGAGCTCCGGATCGAAAGTTATGGGGGTCTCAAGTTTTAGGCAAAACGGCCTAAGAAATGTAAAAAAAAATGGATCGCGAGCAAATATTTGAATTTTCCACACTCCAGTCGGTCGACGTCATGTGGAAAGCGCTGATTGGATGAGAAATTCTCTCTCCTCTGCCTCCTGTACGTTTCCCTTTGAAAATTTTTACTTTTCTTACACTTTGGAAAAATTTCATTTTCCCCGCGCCCGCCACTTGGGACACGTGGCATGCATTGGTTTGTTGATGCGGGGCCACGGGGAGACCTTTTCTTTTTAGTTTTGGCCGAAGAAATTTTGTAAAATCTTCAAAGTTTCCTCGAGCTCCACACCTCCTGCTCCATTGGACACGTGGCATTGTTTCATTAGTTTGACGGGGGCATGGGGTCTTCCTCTTCTTTTGGTCGGTTTGCCTTTTCGCGTCCTCCGCGTACTCTTGGCCCGGATGTCCCAAACTATCTGGGACAAATTTCTCTGAACCGCCCGATTCGGGCTTCCTTGTCCTCTTTACGGCAAAGACACGTGGCAAGATTTCATTCGCTCTCGGCTCTTTCGGCTTTTCACGTCCCATGCACGTACTTTTGGCCCGGATGTCCCAAACGAAAGTCCTCTGTTTCGGCCAAACCGGCCGGTTTGCGTCCTCCGCGTACTCTTGTCCCAACTATCCCGGACTACCAGGACAAATATTTTGAACCGCCTTTGATCCACGTACTTCACGTACTTTTGTCCCGGATGTCCCAACTGTGTGAAACAAAGACTTAGGCATTTTTCTCCACTTTCTGAGTTCACCTTTTTGCACCCCGGCGTACCTACGGCCCGAGATGTTCCAATTCATGCGTGGACCGCCTAGAGGCTTTTCAGCCGATCCGTGTCCCGACGTCCCAACTGTCCCAAGTGCTGCCTGGGCTAGGACTTAGCCGATTTTCTTCATTTTGGGCCTTGAATCAATTTACTTGCTCGGGACTATATAATCGATGCATGTTATCAAAATTACAGGGGGTGAATTTTGGATAACAATTTAGCGACTCAATGGGTTATCTACTCGCTAGATGAATGATCGAGCTGAAGCAATCTATTGGGCATTGAGTCATGAGTAGTAACTGCAAAACTGATCTTAACTTTGAAAACTTCCCTCCGAGCCACTTGAATTTCACGAACCTAGATTTGTTCTCACCAAAATGCCATCGAAATGGACTATGCAAGAGCAAAACCAGCACCAAAAAAACTATGTACAGAACTGAAAATCATACATGCTCCAAATGGAACATGCAGAGTGTGCACAGCACTTCTTCTGCTGAAAGAAAACCTACCTACTCTACTCTAACTGGAAGCAAAGGAAAGCTAAACAAACCCCGCAATTGGTTGTGATAAATAGCTTCCCTTTCTCAAAAGTGGCAGCCATGCAACTGATTTGGCTTGAACATGGCTGATTGAATGAATGGAAAATCAACAAGAAGTTGTTATTCCACCCAAATCATCAAGGTATCACCTGAAGGCAAATTCAATACCTCTTTTAGTTGTTTCGCATTTGGATTGGAGAGGTATGACGGCTGATGCTTGGTACTTTGTAGCTCACCCTCATGCTCAGAAGCAAGCATGACTGGTTGTGACTTCTCCTTTAGCTCCAATGAAGCCAAATACCTGATTGGGCAAGGTCTGATCCATTTGATATGCCCATAACTTTGATTTTCAACTCCAAAAATGGAGTCTTCTTGTATACCCTCTTGGGTGGATGGTGTGGAAGAAATGGCGAAATTCCTCTGTCCTTTCCCTTCCTCTAATGAAGAACATGAAAGATTAAAATCTTCCAATCTTAGTTCCAAAGAGCTGCTATAAGATGTAGGCTGCTGCAAATGAATGTTCTCCTTCATGACAGCAGACTCAAGTGTTTGGAATGTGGATGATGAAAGAGAGAATGGTGGAAACTCAACCGGCTCTTCTCCATCAAAACAGTCCTCCAAATCTGACAGATAAACTGCCTCATGGCTGTCCTACTGCAAATGCTCCATTTCCTCCATGGTGTCTTCTTGATCTGTAACTTGACCACCATGGTTTCCTTCATCCTCCAACATTGAGTTTGAGAGATCAAACTCCTCTTCAGTACTATAACTTGGGAGAGATGAAGTAGAAAGAAGAACTGAAGGTTCTCCTGTAGCCTGCTTTGTGCTCAAAGCCCTTGGATCTGCAATTTTCTCCTCCACAACTAGAATGTTCTCCTCTTCTTTTGGATCTGGAGCAGCTTCTTCCTCCTCTACTACTTGAAGGAAATCTTGCTCTTGATAGAACTCTTCTTCTAGCATGAAGTTTGTCAAGTCAAACTCTTCGATCTGCTGCTCTAGAGGACAAGTTGGGACTGCAAGATCTTCTTCTGAGCTTTCTTCCTTTATGGCTGATTGTGCAACTTGAATTGAATCAGCATTCCCTTCAAATAGAGTGCCAACATGGACACTACTTTTGAGAAAAGCGATCGTTGATCCGCTTCTTCTTTTTTCTCTTCTCGCTGCCACAAAATCAGTCCTGACCACCATTTGTTCTCCAACTCCAACCTCTTCTAAAGGCTTAACCATCAAGGGGATCTTTTCATCCCAAATTTAAGAGCCAAACTTACTAAGCTCTTAATCATTTCTTCTTTTCTTGGCTCTTCCTCTTGCTGTCCTTGATGACTGATTTTTGCAATTTCTTCTTCCCCACATGGAATTGGGAATGCAAGAGGAGGGATGGGTTGTAACTCAACTGATTTGACAATTTTTGTGGTGGTGGAGGAGGTAGAAACTCTTGTTTCTTTGGAGGAGGGGGTATTTTTGTTAGCTCTTGTGGAGGGGATGACTGTTTGGAAGGAAAAAGGAAAGAAGAATTGAGGTGTGGTGGAAGACTAGGGGGTGGAGAAATGGATTCAACACTTGGGACAACAGATGGAGAGTTTAAAACTTGACACTGCTGAGATAAAATAGATTGGGAAAGAGGAAAAAGAAAGGCATGAGATGGTGTGCTTACCCGTTGACAAGGTTGTTGAATACTCCTCTCATACACCTCTATTTCTTCAATCCACTTTGCAAGCAATGGCAGCGTTGCAATCATGAAGTCAAGCTTCTCTTGAGGGCTGTAATGCCTTGGAAAAGGTCCCACCCATGGACAGGGTGCTCCACAACCGATTCCAAATGCTTTCATTTGTGCTTGAGCCCTAGATTGCACCATCTTTACCTCCATCTTTTGGATTTTCTCCAACAGACCAGCATCTTGCATCTGATTGTCTTCATTATATGCATACTCTTGCTCTTGGAAAGCTCCATAGCCAAACTAATTTTGGCATTGCTGCTCATATGGGTATGCATGCTGATTTTGAGCTTGTTCAAAATGCTGATATGGAGGATTTGTAAAACATGTTGGAGGTGGAATATCTTGTTGTTGTTGATGTGAATTCCATGATGGAAATGAAGTCATGATTGCACAACTTCATGGAATGAAAAAGAATGAAAGAGATGGAAAGAAATATGGATGGAAATGAATGGAAAATGGGTCTACAACTTCAGAAATGGGTTGCTAGTCGGATGGAGTCGCCGGATGTGTTTGTGCGAAGTGCCTCCAAAGGCTGAAATCTTCACAGAACACACCAACCTACAAAAGATGAAGTGGAAGACCTCTAAGGTCCCACCGGGCATGCCAAAACTGTTGGTGTAAAATCACAGAGGCCCTACGGATGCTGATAAGATTTCTAGTTTGATCTTCAGGCATCCAATGTGATTGCACAACATTGAAACCTTCCTCCAAGTGTGGGACTTGCAAGAATGAGAAAGGAATCTCCAGAGAAGGTTGGTTCCTCTTCCTAAACTACCTGCCACAAGCTATTCCAGTGTAGGCAAGCTAATATAATCCTAATCTAACCATGCCAAGGAGACAGAGAGAGAGAGAGAGAGAGAGAAAAGGGAAAAACAGCAAAATCCTACACTAAAACGGTGATACACCAGAGAAGGAAAATGTTGAACATCTATCAAAACTGCCATGGAACAAAGAGAGGTGAGCAATGGGAAGGATGGACAGATGCATCACAGGCCCAAGGATAGATTTCACACGAGTAAAATGTCCCAAAAAAATCCATGAACACAGCTCCAAACCTGTAATGAACATTTAAACATGCACAAATACCTACAATGAAGAGAGGCAAAAGGAAACAAGGAAAAAACGAGAAAGGATGGACGGATGCATCACAAAACATGTTTTTGTTGCTCAAGAAGTTTGCACAGAACATCATTTTAATGGTAAAAGGAAAAAATGCCATTACAGAGCAGGGGAGGAGGTTCAAACTCCATTTTCAACCCTGGGGAAGAAAATAAGGGAGGGCAGAGCTGAAAAGATGAACCACCACTTTTGAAAAATGAGCCAAATCTGGCTTTATACAATGCATGGGTCGAGCCTAGGAGAGAGAAAATGTATAAAACATGGGAGCCCATTCCTCATTGACTAAAAATACATTAAATTAGCATGGGGGACCTTACAAACCCATACCCTATCATTTTGACCAAATTGGAGGAGAAAGTGACCCATTCGCATTAAATTTGGTCATTGAAATGTCATTTCGCCATGGACACTTACCAAAGCCGTTTTTGAATTTTCTCTCTTCAAAATAAACCAAAATGCAATACTGACCCTGGAATCATGTAGAGAATTTCATAATCTTTCCAATGATATAAAGAACATGCAAATCTAAGCTCTGGATCAAAAGATATGGGGGTCTGAAGTTTTAGGGCAAAAACGGCCCAAAAAATGGATCGGCGGGCAAAAATTTGAATTTTTCCGCGCTCCGCTGGTCGGACGCCACGTGGCAAGCGCTGATTGGATGAGAAATTCTCTCTCCTCTACCTCCCATGGGTTTCCCTTTGAAAATTTTTACTTTTCTTACACTTTGGAAAAAATTTCATTTTCCCCCCGCCCGCCACTGGGACACATTGCATGCATTGGTTTGTTGACATGGGTGCGGGGAGACCTTTGCTTTTTAGTTTTGGCCGAAGAACTTTTGCAAAATCTTCAAAGTTTCCCTAAGCTCCACACATCCCCGCTCTATTGGACACATGGCGTTGTTTCATTAGTTGTGGGCACGGGGTCTTCCTCTTCTTTTCGGCCTCGGTTCGCCTTTTCGCGTCCTCTCTGCGTACTTTTGGCCCGGATGTCCCAAACTATCTAGGACAAATTTCTCCGAACCACCCGATTCGGGCTTCCTTGTCCCTCTTTGTGGCGAAGACACGTGGCAAGATTTCATTCACTCTCGGCTCTTTCAACTTTTCGCTTCCCGCGCGTACTTTTGGCCCGGATGTCCCAAACGAAAGTCCTCTGTTTGACCAAACCGGCGATTCGCATCCTCCGCGTACTCTTGTCCCGACTATCCGGATGCACTGGGAAAAATATTTCCAAATGGCCCGATCCACGTCCTTCGCGTACTTTTGTCCCGGATGTCCCAACTGTGCGAAACAAAGACTTAGGCATTTTCTCCACTTTCGATCGGTTCGCCTTTTCGCGCCCCGCACATACCTACTGCCCGGATGTCCCAATTGCTACGTGGACTGCCTTGAGGCTTTTTGGCTGATCCATGTCCCGACGTCCCAATCTGTCCAAGTCGCTGGGCGAGGACTTAGCTGATTTTCTTCATTTTGGGCCTTGAATCAATTTACTTGCTCGGGATCGAGATCGATGCATGTTATCAAAATTACCCTGGGGTGAATTTTGGATGTGATTATCACTATATGTGACCTCTTGGAAAACCATCTACAATTATTTTATATGATCACAAGGATCACTCTTGCACTTATACTTATCAAATTTGGGAACGGTGAAGTGTTTTGGAAAGGGTTGCCATAACATGTCCTTGTCAAATGGGTAAGGGCACAACTCCTCATGTAAGTATTTCCTTCTATGGCCTACGTTTCCCTCTTGTAGGGTAGTAAGCATGCCTTTCATCGATTGTAATTCTTTCTGAATGAGTTGTTCTTTAGTAGGCAACATTGGTCTTTGTGCATTAGCCACCTTAAAGGTAGTGTCAATGTATGGATCAAAGGGAAATTTGCTAGATTTCATTGTTTCTTTGTCTTTGTATATGTTTCTTCCGGAAGAGCCTAGGTTTTCCCATTTATGGCTCGGTTTCACGATCTATTTTTGAAAGATCTCCTCTTCAACTAGAGGGTCCTCTTCTTCATCAAATTTGGGAGAAGGTTAGGCTTTACGCTCAATCTTCACTTTACGTGAAGCTTTGTAGTGAGGTCATCGTGATGGGTCTACTTTGGTAGTGGTGTGATGTTTCCCGGAAGTAGAAGCGTGCCCCATCTCAAAGGGGTTATCTATGTCTAAGAGTGATACTCGTTCTTTTGTTTTTTGATTAATGAACTTGGTTTCTAATTCACGTTCGTGTGGAATTTTATCTCCCAATTTTAAGACTCTTTTGAGTAATTGATGTCTATTATAATATAGGAGTTCATAAAATCTACCTAAGTCTAATATTTGTTTCTCTCTAGAAGAGTCTGAATCTTCTCCACTGTCGTCAATTAATAGCTCTGCATCCTTGACTTGAGAAAAGAGAGGTGCTAAGTTGTTGCCACTAAATGGGAAGGTTTTAAAAGGGTTTTCTCCTAAGTCATGTTTGTTTGATTTGGTTTCCATCTTCGTGTTTTTAGGCATTACTAGCCGACATTTGTATGAAGCATACGTGGATCCTAAATGTATGATTTTGCAAGTTTTTTTAGGTGATGTTTGAAATATGCCATAGTGTGTCCTAGATGTAATTATATGCAACCTGTTATTTTTATCAAAGAACACTCATACACACACCTAAATGTAATGATCACTCAATTTTGTCGTTACCAAGCCTATACCCTAAAATGAATAGTGATAATATCATATCAATGCATAGGTCAAGTTAGAATTCTAACAAGGCCTAAATATTAAATTGGTATTGACACAATCTCTCAATGAGGTATACTAGAACTAGTTTGAATGTTGATGAAATCTAAGTCTTCTGAAAAATGAAATTCGTGACTAGATATAGTGTAACAACACTATCTTGATATATTAACCAAGCAAGCAAGGTGTTAGTATCAAGACAAAATTATTGTAATATATGTAAGGTGATATTGACGCTTTTAAAAGACTCGGATGACATCAAAACTAAAACCACGTAATGAATATGATAAGAAGTTTTTTAATTTTGCGAGAAGTGTAATCGTGTAATAAAGGGACTTATATCACATTCTCAAGAAAATTGAAAACACGATGTAAGTACCAAGATTGTGTGACTAGAATGTGAGAAAAATATCAACTCAAGAAGATACAAATGATGAACCAAACTCGTAGTAGTGAAGATGATCTTAAAATCAAGATCGAAGGACTATCAAAGATACGAAAACATACCTGCACACTTTAGACGTTTAACAACCCAACTACAAACATGGATGGGCATAAAAAGATAAAAAAGTGGCAAGTTCCATCTTTGATTAGGCATGCGAGGTGTGCTCCCTTCTCACCCCAAAAGTATGAAGTTAGAATTCATGCGTATACATTAAAAAGATGAAAAATAAACTAAGAGCCACTTGGGCAAAGCTTTGCCTCATTCAAAGGTGAGAAAGAAGTTAAGCTAAGTGAGACATCATCTAATTTTTGTGATGAAAGACACTTAGCTCAAACTTACATGGGTTCTTTTCCTTGTTCAAGGAACAAGGTTCAAACTCAAGTTATTCATCACTTCATGATGGCTTTTGACGCAACAATGGACTAGCAAAGTGGGCTCCTAGACGAATGGCCTCCTTAATAAGTTCTCACAACTAGGTGTCATAATATTTTCTATATGTGAGTGCAATTTACCCAAAGAGTCGCAATAACTGATTTGGGAGTATCAAGACTTTAGAGTACCCCCTTCTGATATAATAAGAAACTAGTGCATTCAGTTGTATCACATTATCTGGAGCCACGATACGAACAATCTTTGACTCTAACTCACAAGGCATACTAGTCAAGTGGGTAAGCAAAGTGCTTTTTGTTTCATCCACGAGGTTACTTGGTGGTGGATTACTTTAGGGTTCCTAGAACCACCCCCATTTTTGTAGCTTAAGGCATTATGCCAAAGGGGTTATGTTCCAGTTGTGTAGATAGGGACGTACCCTTTTCCAAAACCTGTAATACAGTGTGAAGGGAAATGGTGTGTTTTTAACTTTTAACTTAATTATGGTTTCAAGTCACACACAATTTAGAAATCTACATGTAAACACATGTATTACAAGTATTTTGTTTTGTTTTGATGCCTTTCTTTAACAAGTGTTAGGTCTTGTAGACAATGAGTCTAGTAATTTTCCATTTGTAAATTGATATTAAGAAAGAAAATTTACACTTTGCTTTTGATTCCTAAGATTTCCAAAAGGTGCTAAGGAAGATCATACGCAATGTGAAATTTTCACTAAGAAAAATCATATGGAAATTATTTTACCCTTTAGAATCATAGAACAAGTGTTTTTAAAGTGTGACAAAAAATTCTACAAGTGACTTTGATCTCCAAGATCACCTAGAAGGTGCGAGGAGAGAGAATACACACTTTATAAGCCTCATTCAAGATAAGAAATGAAGACACTTAAGCTATGCAAGTTGAAATAACAAAAAAACTCTGCATCTACCTTGTTAGTCTTAAAAAACCTCAAAAAATTTTAGCAAAATGATTTTATATCCTAGAGAAAAGTTTTAAAATTTTAACACAAACTCATGCACGCCTAGAATGACACCAAGACACCCCGCCGACGGATACGTGCTCTAACCAACACAGACGCGTAGCAGAAAGAAATGATAGAGGGGTATAACACCTACATGGACCTACCTGATAGGTATGCTAGGGTTTTGATGTAGATGCACTGTCTCAATGGATACGCCTACTGATACAGAATTAAATAAACCCACAAGTATATAAAAAATACACCTGTGCTCACAAAGACACGTATACACCTAGGAAGCGATGGAGACATGAATATGTCAACAGAGATGCACCCAAGTCAAAATGACATATTTACATAGTGGGGTCATATACACCAAAGTGCTTCCATAGAGATGGATACGTGGTCCAAATTGACATAGAGGTGCATGGTTCAATGGTTACACGCCCCTTTGAAAAATGTCTTGACAGAGGATAATACAACCAAACAGGTGTGTTCATGTTTCAACAGGGATGCTAGGGTTTTAACAGGGATGTGCCCCTTTAAGACACCTACGCGTACCCCCTCGAAAACCCTGCAAAACTCACATATTTGAATGGGGTAATAACACTCAAGAACCCCAAAGGTTTGTGCAAAATTGATCAATGTACCATCCGTTAAGAAATAAACAAGGATTCCTACTTTTCATGCATTATTTTATAGAAAGAAAGTAAACTTAGCAAATATAATTACCCTCTATTCTTGAAAGCTTAAGTAAATGAGCCTAATAAGGATCTAAACAACCAGATTTAGTGCTTAAGATAATGGGATATCACCATTACTCGGCTTCAAGGCCAATGGTTCTTCCCATTTACTCCATATTGTGTGGTGAAATGCAAAAGATAAAGAAAAATAGCTAAATAAGAAGTAATAAAACTATTAATCCTAGCAATAATACTATAGTTTATGTTAGAGGGAAGAATAGATCTTGAAAATGAGAGGGGGTGTGGGTTATTTATATTTTTCCATTTGGGAAATGGGAGGCTTTTTGGTGCATGTGGGACTAAAAGGGAGTCAACAAGTTAATTAGCAAGTCAAAGTAAGATTTGACTAAGTTTAGAAGAGGTTGATCATGATTTAGGGTAATTAACCTAGGTTAGACTAATTAATCTTGTTTAGAGAGAAATTAGGGTTTTGGGAGGGTTCTGAAAGGCCTAATCAATCCAATGAAATGGATTGATAGTCTAGGAAGCTAATAGAAGCGGTAAAGAAGAGGATTTTAGCCAGGAAGACGCTATAATCACCTATTTAATTGACTTATAAGAGGAATATGAATAGAAGAGTGTCAAAAAGGGGAGTTAGATAGATATAACTAACGATGTGTCATCAATTTATGAGGAATGGAATAGTTAGTGTAATATTAGAGATAATAGTTCTTTGATCAAATTACATGTGTCTACACCAAGTACCAAAGCAATTCAAAGGAAAATTGAGAACAAGATGGTTACGGCCTTTTCAAATTTAGTAGATATTTGATAATGGATCTATTCATCTACTTCCCATTGATGGCAGCAGAAGGACACTTCTAGTCAATGGACATAGGCTGAAACTTTATAGGAAGCCTCCTACCAAGGATGAGTTCTTAAAGTAGATTGAAGCAGATAAGGAATTTGATCATATGGAAGAACCTAGTTCTTCCAAAATGATCAAGTAATCAGATACATGGATCCAAAATAAAGGGAAGAGAATGAAAACCAGCAAATGGCATTCTCTTCCCCAAAAAAATAATAAATTAATTAATTAATTAAAAATTAAAAAGGGAGGGAATGAAAACTAGTAAATGGAAACTAGAAATGGTGGTAGGTCTCCTTAATAAATGGTTGATTCAAAATAAAATAAACTTCTTTGGAATTTCTTCTATCTTTTCTAACCATTTTTCCTTTTTCACTTTTTTTAAGAATGATGAATCATCAAGCCGGAGGAGTTACATCAAAAGGATGATAATTATGTCTTGATCTTATTAAAGGTTAAATTAAAAGTTTACATGTGTGATTAGACTTGATTTAAGTAGTCGGTATGATGAGTCATTTATTGTACATTATGATTAAAATAAAGTAATCATGAGGGTGATGTTGATTGAACAAGTAAAATTGGCGGTGTATTAAAAATGAGCTATCATTTAAGCGGAATAAACAAAATTGAGAAGTAATTATAGAAAAAATCAAGGAAGAAATAGTAGAATTATATTTGAATTCCATAACTAAACCTATCAATTCTGCAGCCAAATACAATATCCCACCACAATAGTTCCCACCAAATCCAAAGAGTTTCGTGGCTATCTCCGATAGAGTACGGATTTGAAAGAATGAAGAATTTAAATTTCCTCTTTTCCATGGGGATCAAAAAGAAGTTAGAGCCAGAGGATGATACGTAACTTCTTGCAGATGGAGAAGTGGCAACCATTTTTGAACAAGTAGGGTGGCTAGAGTTCCTAAATAAATTCTCAAAGTACAATGACGAATTGGTAAGGGAATTTGTTGTAAATTTAGAAGAATCCAGAACTAAGGTTAAAATCATTGTAATTCCCTTTACTATAAATACAATGAGCAATGTATCTGGGGTACCAATTGTACATGTCCCAAATCCTGTCAAGGGGACCCTAAAAGAACTGGTGGAAACCTTGATACAAGAGGGGGAATCTAAACCCCAATATATTTATAACACTAAGAAAATCATCAAGGGGGTCAGAAGATCCAGCTTTCCCAAACCCTTTGACAGATATCATTTTGGGTAGTTAAGTACCTAACTTGCGATGGCCAATTTGGGACCATGGAAATAGAGGTCCTTAAGATGTTAATATATCTTAGGTATGCGGATGCAGAACTAGAATATATAGTAAACCTTTAAGGGTTCTTTTTTACTCCATCCAGACAATGGCTCAGAGGTATTCTTGGGGAGTTGGGACAATTAGACATCATGGATTAGTCCATCTAGTCTGTCAGCACCATTTTCTCTCAAAGAAAAATAGAGAAGAAGCATGGGAAAAGTTCCTTAACAAATTCAAACAAATCCCTAGTATTATCAAGAGGGTGATACCAACCCATTTCTCACCTAAAATTAATTTGGAGATCAATCCCCTATAGAGAAAAATAAGTAAATAGGTGGGGTTAATGTGCCAAATAGGAGGAGATCTGAAATAATGATCAAAGTTGAAAAACCTATTGTTCCTTCAAAATAAACTCCTTCCTCTACAACAATACCAAAAGAACTAATATCTATCTCTGAAAATGATAGTTCACCTAATTTGGATCATGAAGTGAAAATCATAAGAAGCTCTAGAAGGAATCCCACTTGGGACATTTTGAATCTCCTCAAAGAAGAATAGTTCATAAGAGTTCTAGGAAACTCCAGTAGATATTGAAGAACAAGATGGTTTGGAAAGGGAAGTTGTTTATATTCTAGGTTGCATGGCAATGTCTCCTCCTCAACCAAGTCAAACTGAGGTGGAGAAAGAAGATGAAATATTTAAAGAACAGGATTTTCAGGAGATGGGTGAATCAACAACACTATCACATGAAGAAGAGGAATTGGAATCTTAGAAATGGAAAGGGAAATCCCCTTTGGTGGAAGAGGAATGCTCATTCCCAAGGAAATTTAAAAAAGAGGAGAAATAACAAGTTAGACAAGCTTTGTTTTTGTCTAGAGCAGAACTTATCATTAGGGAGAAGGATGAGGAATTAAACTTCCTCAAGAAAACTTTGGAGCATAGGGAAATTCTCATAGAGCAAATAAAAACCTCATCTCACAGATAGCACTGAATAATTGACATTGTTCAAATAGAAAATGGTAGAAAAAGAGAAATAATGTCAATTGGCTAGTAAACAGAGTGTTATGTCAAACATATCTTCAATGAATCAAGTTGTACAAACTGAGTTGACTTAATGGCCACTTAAGTAGTTGTGGGATGATACGTGCAAAAAGCTTAATGAATTTAAAACATCAAATGAAGAACTAAGAAGCAAGATGGAAGAGGAGAAGAAGGCAAGGAAGGAATGGGAAGAAAAAATTTACAAAATGGAAGAAGACAAATTTAAATGTCTGGTAAAGATACAAATGGTCTGCATAATGAGTGAAAGATTACTCACATGCAAGAGACCTTCTCTTGCATACAATGTCTTTCTGGAAGAGAAATTTATTTGCTAGCAGATATCAAGGATTGCATGTGGCCTTCCACATGAAATAAAAGATGAATCAGAGTTCATGACAGCATATTCCTTAGCCAAAGTGCAGAGAAGAAAAATCTTCTCTATGAATTCTATCTCTGTAATTTTATGTTGGAAAATAATATAGGCTTCATGATCAATTTGTATGTAGGGGAAAGCCAGCTGAATGCATTTGTTTATGTACTTCAAAATCAGATAGCATGGAAAGAGAGGGATTCTAAACATTTATTAAAGGCTAGTTCATTTGGCATCTACATGAGAGCTCACTATGGAAAACCATCTGCCTTTGCTTATACATTTCAGATCCCATGCCTTTGACAGTCGATTCAAGGCACATTATCTTGCCAGTCTACAGAAAAGTATTGATGCCTTCACCTCTTATGAGGAGAAAAACTTTGAAGATATTTATGATGGATGATTAAAGAGATGGGAGTTTCTCATAGTTGATTGAGAAGAAGATAAGTGATATCTCTCATGAACTCAATATGGAGTCTCGGAAAGAGCTAAAGCTTCGTCTACACTAATCCCTCAAAGTCAATGAAAACTTAGGGGCATATGGACGGGAATGAGAACAAGGCCTCCTCTCCTTCTCACTCTCATGCCTCCATGGCAAAGCATAGAACCTCAAGATCTCACTCACTTTGAGGAGTGAAAGAGAAAGATAGAAGAAGGATCAGGGTATAGTACTTGAATCGAAGCACCTTTGGGATATTTAGTTTCAACCATTTGACTCGAGTAGCCAATTGGAATGAATAATTCATAACCCAAGTTTTGAAGAGTAAATTTTGTAAGAGGACTTACAAACAATTAAATGTGGGGAGATAATAAGGAAAAAATATGCCTCATCAATGTGCGATAAATGATCTTGTTTTACTCTCCTTTTTATCAAGTTTGATTGCATTTGTGACTTTTGTTTGATCTAATATAAGTTAGGATGTAATTATCCATATTTTTGGATTTATTTATAAGGTCTAAAAATATGTAATTCCTAACAAAGTGTGTGGAAATTTATTTTTGTAATAAAACAGTCACATTGATCTGAAGAACAAATTATAAAGCAACCAACACGTTTTTGGGAACATTGGCTTCAATACGGATTAACTCTAAAAACTTTGGGATTAGTTCTGGAACTCCATCACATAGCAAAGGAACTCTATCACTTAGTTTTGAAACCTTCAAGCTTAGTTCGAAACTTTGGCACTTAGTTCGGAACTCCTGCGCTTAGCTCTGGAACTTTCACAGTTAGTTATAGAATAGTTCCCTTTAGTTCCAGAACTTCTCCAAAGTTCGGAATCAATGGGAATCTATTTATTTTGACAACATCTGGTGATAGAGAAATCAATGGGCCTTCCAATTAGAGAAAATCAACATATTGTTGATTCTTCATACTCTAAAAATACGTATGCAGGATCAGACAATTGTATGTCCAACAAGGTTCCTAAATTCCACATCTACTTTGAGCACTATTTTGTTTCATTAGAACCTATTGATAGATGGAAAGCTATTAAGCACTTATGATTGTAAATGCATCTTTGGATGATGAAATATATATAAGGACTGTAGATAGATTAGATAATAGATTATATATATGATAGATATACAATGAAGTTTGTAAGATAGAACATTTCAAGTAATAAGATAGCCATTTCATTTTGAGAGAATCATAATTTGTCAACTCCTGATTCAAGGAGGAGCAAGGGCCCACTCCTCCAAGAATCATGATTCTTTATTTTATTGGTATTTATATTTCTAAGCAATTCATGTAAATATGTTAAGTGTTAATTCTGTAAAATGTTTTTTTGATTCTTTAGTTGAATTTTGTCACGTACTTGTCCTTGCAGGTGTTATAGGTTAGACTCTTATTTCCTTGCAATCATTTTTCAACAGCATTTTCAAACATGTGTTTATTTCTAAGAAAGTGTGTTTACTTCTAGTAATATTTTATTCTACAAGAGTGTGTTTACTTCAGTAAAAAAATTTATTCTCGTAAAAGTGTGTTTCATTTCCAACAACACATTTAATTCTGAATATTTATTTATTTCAGCAATGAGTGTTTATTTCAGCAATTTTCTTATAGTATAGTTTTAATAAGGATTTGGCTAGGGAATCCTAAAGACACTACAAAACCCCCATAAAATATAAAAATAATAAATACCTACAATCAATTACTAGATCACTAAGATTCTTCTTGTTGCATATAGCTTCAGACACACCCCTGGTTTGAATATGACATCAACTAAGAGTTGATTAAATGAAGGAATAACAAAACCCATCATTGGTGTAGGCTCCACCTTAATAACTTATTTGGGCTCTGTTTCATGATTTCTTATTGCCTTCTTGCAATATCCTTTCTTGTTTGAGGGTAAATGGGTGGTCATACTTCACTCGTTGTCCGATCTCTTGCTTTATCCAAGGAATGAAGTTCTTACAGAGAATATTATCCATGTCATTCATTAACCCATACGCTAATCCTTCCTTCTAGATCAGGGCATTGACCTTCCTCCTTATCTTTATAACAGAGCATGATAATCCCTTATCTTTTCCTTCTCTCCTTGGGATAGCTTTGTGATATGGATCATGAGGTCTACATATTTTTGTTGTTCACCAAATTCAAACTTTCGAGTTAATAAATCCCATGAGTTTTTAACATTATCACCTAGTGTTTCAAACCACCTAAGGGTCGAACCATCCAAAAAGGTAGATAAAAAATTCATACCATTGTTTCCTTCTTATTAGTTTATTGAAAATGCAAGAACATTTAAATTATTAAATGAAAGAGGGAGCATCTTCATTAGATTGGGCTAAAAAAACAAGAATATTTCCCATTTCTTAAAGCAACCACGGTGAAATACCAAACCAAAAGTACAATCAGAAAGACTTATGTGCAAAAATAATTAGAATCACCATAATAGAAAGTGACTTTACACCTTTCTACAGCAAAATAGGAATGGCCACAGTAAACTTAAATTTACTATGGTAAAACTTTACTTACTACGATAAAAACTGAGTTTACTATTGTAAACATTATTCATGGTAAAAAGTGAAGTTACTATGGTAAATACGATTCATGGTAAAAAGTGAAGTTACTGTGGTAAATATTATTCAAGGTAAAAAGTGATTTTACCATGGTAACTACTATGCATAGTAAAAACAAGGTTACCCTCCAAATGATTTCTAACTAAGTGGGAATATCTCTCTAGAAAATCCAACAACGAGGAATGGTCTCGGCCACGGAACCAAAATGTCAACACCAATCCAGCACTATGATAATATTTCACCGGGAACTCCTCATGCTATGATTATTTCAGTAATGCATAGCTTTTGGTTTGGTGGTAGTAATCTGGAAACACAATAGAAGACATAACAAAAGAATACCACAAACTATGACATAAAATAATGATGAAAAATCTGAAATACAACTGTAAAATATATTATTAATATGAAATTGTTACAATCTCACCCATGAATTACTCCAAGTATTACCAACTCCACTTGTTTTCCAACAATAGATATGGGAGAAACTTCACAATTACTCATCTTGATGGCTTCCTTAACACACCTTCACAATGAATCCTTTATTCATAAAATAATTATTTCAACTTTATTCCATGACAAATGAGAGGGGGTGGCCTCTCTATTTATAGAAATTCAGGCTTATCCACCCTATCTCTAAGATAGGATAGGAAATCTATTTCGGCCATCATATTCCATACCTAAACTCTCACCTTTACATGTAGGCTTATCTTGTAAGATAAGATATACCTTATCATCTCACATGGGTTCCACCTTTATAGATATTACACAAATTTAATATATGAAATATTTATGACATCACTCCTTGTCATTATTACAAATTTAATATTTCTAATTATAAATCATGTGGACCCTATTGAATTTTGACCCGTTTAACATTACCCAAACCACTTATGACAAATATTTATTTTTTACAACAACATTCCTATTGTACTTTGACTATTACAGTACTGTACATTATTGGTGGTGTCATACTAGCAACATCGTTATCTTCTATCGGACATCACTACTAATTATACTTAACAACATATTATTCCTAATTCATACATTAATGAAATAGAAATTACAGAGGAAAATTTTAGTGTCAAAAATGTCTACGCCCCCATCAATCACGACCATTTTGATGAATACATCATTGATTTGGGCAATGATAAAGAGTTGTAAGTCATGGTCTCTTGGCCTAAGTGAGGGAATCTCAAATTACTTGAATGATATGGATGTGGAGGCTTTACGGGCCCCAACAAAGATTTTGAAAGATGAAGGATCATCTAAGGAATGTATATTGATTGAAGGGCTTGATCATGGCTTGTTTATAAAAATTTGATGTTTGTATCATCTCATTAAGTGAAATTTTAATGGGAGCTTGGTATAACTATTTAATAAATACCTTTTGTACAATGCTCAAAAATGAGGGTGGTGCAATGAGTATGAAACCTTGGTTTTGACAATGTTGTTTGATTATATGATTCGGGATCTATGGAGATAGATACTATGGGCTTATTTTGTGAGTGGATAACTCTAGAGATGGAGGTATGGCTACAAAAATTTTGTCTTTCTTAAGCTCGGATGGATCGTGTTGTATTTTTATGAGCGAGTGTCTATGTACATGATGTCAACTTGATGGGAAGAGATGGTTTCCTTAGATTTAGACAAAGATAATGATATTGTGTGTGATTGGAAGGGAGGAAGGATGGATTGCCAAGTTTTTGAGTGATTATATGAAAGGTATTACAATACTCTATGGAATGACCTCGTATCCTATGATAATCGTAAGATGTTAGAGTAGGTATTTACCTTAGCTCATGTTCACCTAGGTACTTTATTTACCTTTATTGTATTTATCCTCACCCACTTATGTGTGTGGATATTTATTTTATCTTATTTAGATATTAGGAGATATTATCTAGTTGTTAGGTATAGTTCTTTCCTTGATCTATGGTATTGACTAGTTCTTTCCTTGATCTATGGTATTGACTAGTTCTTTGATGTCTAGTTCTCTCCTAAATCTATGGTCTTGACTAGTTCTTTGATGACTAGTTATTTCCTTGATTTATGGCTTGATCTACGACCTTGACTGATTCTTAGATTGTTATTCCTTGTCTATTTAAGCAAGGCCCATTCTCAATGTATTGCATTGAGTTCCATAATAATATAAGATATTATTGCTCATTTGTTTGCAAAGATTTATATAAAGTCATTATGGTGAATTACTTTCATCTTATTGATGATGGTGTTTGATTAGCATTTGTGTTCTTAGCTTGGTACGATATAGTTATCATTCCTTTCACAAGAGACATTGAATTCATACCAAATAGGTTTCCATTATTGTGGGTCCGATAGTTTATGAGGTGGTAACATTATAAGTGATTCCTAAAGGATTTCATCTAGAATAGTTGCATAACATCCCCAGTGTAGATGTGGATGGTAATGAAATTTTGTGTATCTTAACCTCTAGAGGAAGTATGACTTTAATTAGGGGTTTTTGGGTTGTTGGTCACTGAGGAGTCTTTGATAGTGTGACAGATGAGGGGAGAGGGCCCCCTTGTGCAGAATTGGTAGATAGGATTTGAACCTGAAATCATAAGGTGATTACTAAGTATAATGAATTGAGGGCCACGCAAGCGGTGTTGATACGGGGGACATAGTAAGGGATTTTAAATACTTGAACAACACCTTGTTTATGAGGTCATTTTTGGTTTGGATGAGCTAGGTGTGGATGTAGAAGTGATAGATGTGGAGGATTGATTTTCAATGATGAGATTAGAAGGGGTTTTGGATTGTTTATTGGATAAGGACTTGAAAATATATTTAGGAGGTGTAGAGGACATGGATGTGGATTTATTAGTGACATGTGATAAGGATGGAAGAATTGTTTCAAAAGTGTTCCTAGTAGATGAGGAATTTGTATATGAGGGGTACATTCAATAGATGTTGATGTTGGTTTCATAGATGTGGATTTAGATTCAACAGGTGTTGATGTGGACTCAGGAATTGGTACCATTTTAGTGATGGTGTTAATGGTATGGTGAGCATGAATGGTATTTATTTTTAGTTGATTGATGGATAAGGAATGATCGAAAAGGGATTTTTGAATATATCAATATTTTGATTTTGGGGTGTATTTGGATTGTCTAAGTTAATTTCATCCTTGTCAATAAAGTCTTAAAGGATGTTGCGAACATTCAATACCTTTCTATGTCATGTCACTTGACCCCGTGGTATTTACAATAATCATTATCTAGATAATAAGAGGGTTTTTTTATGTATGTATCGATAGGTTGAATGGGTGGGCAAGATGTCATGTTTGCGGGTAGTAACTTGTCAAATAAAACACTATAATTTTATCCTATGGTGTGTAACTATGTTGTTGATGGGAATGCTTGGTAGTGGGATTTTCCTTAGGGAAGGATTTGACTACTACTATGTTGGCATATGATTTGGTTTTTTCGAGACTAGAAGATGACTTAGATGGGAATTTGGTTTGTGGTTTTTTAGAAGAAGTTTAACTCAACCATCTTCTAGAGCTCACAGTTCCAACTTACGGTCCATAGTGAAAGCTTCATCAAATGTATGGAAATATTGGATTTGTAGTGTTGATGAGATGTGTTTGGCATATGAGTGACAGAAAAGTTCAATCAATTCAGTTTGTGGTAATGAAAATGACAATTGATTGATTATACCCCTCTAAGGAAACACTGAGTTGGAAATGGACTCATCCTTAAATTGTTTGATGGCATAGAGATCGGTGATAGTAATTTTATGGTCTATGTTTATGGAGAATGTTTCTAAGAAAAATTTTCGAGTTAAGAAAATGAGAAGAGGGAGCACGAGAGATACTATTATACCAATCCATGGCGGGACTAGAAAGATACATGGGGAAATTCCTTCACATGAGATCTTGGTGTGGACTATTAGATAGTAGGCATGATGGAAAACATGAAGGTGTTGTTGAGGATATTCCCTGCTATAAAATTTGATAACTTTGGAAGTTCCCAATGGAGTGGATATGCTTTATATGGCACTAATTGGTGAATGGGCTCATTGTAAATTTATTCATAATAGAGAATATTCTTAGGTCCCTGATGAGGTGGCTTCAAGAGTGGATATGTGGTTCATGAGGGCTTGAATAGGATCACGTTATGCTTATTATCGCAAGGATGAGCTAGGTTGAAATGAGAACCGACTAGGTTGTAGGTATGTCTAACACTACCGAGGGATGTTTTTGGGAATATTTTGCTTTGGTAAGGAATGTTTTAGGAATGTTTTTCTAAGGGATATTTTTTTAGGAATGTTTTTTTATATGGAATACTCATAGGGATGTTATAGGCGAGGTTGGGATACTAATGGTTGTGACGGTTGAATATATTGATAAGGATGTAGCATATATGTGGTGATGAGAGGTTGTGAATAAGGAGGTGGTTATTGGAAGGGTGTTACGAGAGGTAACCAAATATGGTACTTGTTGTGGGATGTTACGAATAGGAATGGATTGTGGTATGGAGATTAGTTGATGTGATGGTTATGGTCTATGTTATGAGGTGAGAGGGATAGAATATTGTATTAAAACAAGATGAATGCTTTGGTAATGGCACTAGTATTAATTTAGGGAATGGATGTAGGAATGGACATAGTGATGTTTTGAATGGGATTGTTGACTAGTTAAGATTACGTTGTCTAAGATATAGCTACGAAGTTGTAGAAAAACTTATGGAGGTGTCTAGGTGGTGAAGATATTGGAGGGGTAGAAAAGGAAGCACCGGTATTGTTTTGGGTAGGTGTTGAATCATTAGAAGGCTTGGGTGAAGACGTGGGTGATGCTTAGATTTTTATTAAGAAGAGATCATATGGAGGATTAAAAAGGAATGGAAGACACAATAGTAGACGTTTTAGGTTTTCGATAGGAATAAAAGACTCAACATTTGGTGTTTGGATTGAATTCTAAGTGGATATGAATATATTTTTGGGTAATAGGTTGTTTTCTTAGATCGAGAAGATGTGAAAAACCAACCAAGGGATGAGGATGTATGGAGGTGGTTCAAGTATGAATGGTTGAAGTTGGAAAACCCTAGATGCAAGATAAGCATTAAGGCGTGTAGGATTTGAATCTAACATGAATTAAAAAATAGGGTCTCCTCTATCAATTAAAGGAGGTTAAGATGATTCTTATTGAGCGCTAGGATAATAGGGTTGTTCGGTTTCTTCTTCTTATGGCTCGGGTTTATAGGAGGTTTGATGATGAAATTGGCATGCAGAATCTAAGAGATGTTGTCATATTTCTTCATTATAGTGTTCCTCTATTTCATTCTAGGGTCATTTATGTTCAAATAGAGGAGTAGATATGATTGGTTGAGATAGTGTGATTTGATGTTGTAATGGTGTGGGTAATGGTGTAGCTAATGGGATATGATATCGCAATGGTGTAGACTTGTTTTTCAAATTTTCATTACGGAGCTTACAGTCTAGTAAGTACCATAATAAACAAAGACACAATCACCTACAAAGGAAAAATAACTAAGTGGGTTGATTACAAACAACAAGAACAACAAGAAAAATATATTTTTAGATTCTCTTGATTTAATTAAGGAATGTGAAAGGTGAAAAATGGTGACGGGTCCTAGGAAATAGGAGTTTATAGATGGTTTCGGGAATGGTTATTGTTGGGGTCCTCAATATACCCGAAGTTACATGAGTCCCGAATCTATGTTGTTTCTAGTATAAATCTTGGTATTGGGGCGTACCCCCTCACTTCACAGTCCCACAACGATAAGGGAGTTGGGTGTTTGGCCAATATCGATAGAAATTTATTTATACTCATTTGAAACAATGAGTCGGTTTCCCTATTAGGTGATGAAATCCCAATAGTTGTCACCTAGGAAGAATTTTTTAAATGTGTGTTTGATGTTTTGAGTGATTTAGTTGTGTGTGGGGAAAGATAAAGTGTATGCAATCAATTAAATTTCCTGATTTAAACTATGTGATCAAGAAAAATGTAATTGTTCGTTTTAAGCCAAAAATGATGATTGATTTTGATGAAATAAAACAATCAAAATATAATACCAAAAGCAAAAGGAAGGATTAGGACTCACCTCTAATAAAACTTCCTTTTAAAAAAATATCACATTTTTTTAATTTTAATATTAGCGATAAACAATCTAGCAAGTAAAGCCTCCAGAGACAACAACATGTAAAAAACCGAGTTAGCAAAATAGAAAATAGTGATTAGAAAAGACCAAGTAAAGTAATAAAATTTATTTAGAAAAATCATCGGCGATTGATTAAATCATGGTGATTCACCCGATCATTGGTGATTATTGAATAGAAAACCAAAAATGAAAATAAAGATAACTTAATGAAATGAAATAATGAAATAATGAAATAATAAAATAAGGTACTATGGTGTCGCATCAATGTCGTGTCGAGAATGCTCGAGATAGATTCTTGCTCATGTTTACCAAGTTTTTCACTCCTTGTAATCAATTATGAAGTACTAAAGAAAACTAAATAACCTCTAAACATGGAGGGTTTATGGTACCTCAATGTGTAATGTGATGGATACAAGTGAAAAATGGATTGATCTCCATTGCAAGATATGTGAACTGTAAAACTAGAGAAAGATTCGATTAGATAGTATATGTGTGGGCTACCCAGAAAAATCAAGCTCCAAGAAGTGTTAACTCCTTGGTAGATGTCAACCCCCGTGTTTAATAAGATAAGATAAAAATAGGAAAATATGAGAATCAGAGGAACACATAAACCGAGTATGTAGACATGTAAGGAGCATACAAATATGATCTAAATAGTTGTAAACCAAAGGTTACATGACTAGGTCGACATTGACCCAGTTGTACAAAGGTAGGTCGATGACAACCCGATTGGATGAATTTGGAATAAAAGATAATGATGTAGACCTATAGAGATATGAATTTCAACCATGAATTGTAGGGACATGTAGATGTTGTGAATAACCCACAAAAGAAAGTCTCGGGTAGAAAATACTAGAGGATAGTAGGAAATAGAGATGTAGATGGGATGTTTCATGTATGAGGCACGGGTCGAAGGTGACCAAGGTAGGGTGATGGAGACTCAAGTAGAGTAAATCAAATTAAAATTAAAATGGATGAGATAAGTGACCTACAAGTAGAGAAACTTGAATAGAAGGATAATAATAGGATTCGACAACTACAAAACCTATAATATGTTATACTTGGAAAGACTGACAATGATAAAATGATAAGCTGAATAATATAATGTAATGATGATGATAATCTCGTGAAGGATTGTTTATGAGTGATGCAATCAAATTACAAGGGAGCTCCAGGAGGTTTGTCACTATTACAGGGATGCTCAAGGACATGAAGAATCTTGTAGTTTGTAAAAAAGCTAGATAATGTGTATGGATTTGATGGGGAATAGAAATAAATAACTTATCTTTATAGGTTCGACGATGGTAGGCTAGGTCGTCTCCAATTGTGGGGAAAGTTTCCTAGTTGGAGGATTTTTCCGCTTTTGGCGTTATTTATATTTTTACTTTAAAGCATTAGGCGGGGAAGAGGTTGTTTAGGGATGAGGTGTAGGTGAGTTGGCAGTGGAGATAGGCTAGAAAAAGCGTAGGGAAAATCATGGATGTAGATTTAGAATGAAAGCATTCCAAAATGAAAAGTTGGTTAGGGTGTGGATGAGGATTAATTAATTAATAAGAATAAAAATTAACATGGATGAAATAATTGGTCATGTAATATATTAAATGATTAATTAATTAATGTGGTTTACTTAATTAATGGGTATTAGATGGGAATTTAATGAAATAAAAGGGATGAATAAAATAAATATGCACACGTGGGAAATCAAGGGTATATATACCAAATTTAGGTGTCTGCATTTTTCCCTTTTCGTTGAGTGGTTTGAGCTAGCAAGCCATGAGACAAAAAATATGAAATTTGGATGAAAATAAAAAGATTGATGATAAGCTCCCCCTCAAATGGGGGATCGATGATGTCAAGGGAAATCGATAACGTGTTTGAAAAAGATAGATGAAAAAAGGGCGGTGGGTGAAGAAAAGATGGGTAAAATGATTACCAAGGAAAAATGCCCTGTAAAAAGAAATTGCAATCCGAATAAAAAATGGTAGACTCCAATATCACATTGGTAGAGGATAATTTCAATCTCAATAGAGACGGGCTACAATGTTCTATAGACCAGTGAGTGGTGAAGATCATTGTGGTATGGATGAAGCCGAGGATGACCAATAGGTCATATGAAATTCATCAAAGTATGTGCAACTATATGCGAAAAGGTATTCAAAATCCTTTGGACACAAGGAATTGAGTTAAAGGTATGGTGCCTAGTGGCACATGAAAAAAGTCAAAGAAGGAAAATTTAATAAAATCCAGTGGTGAAGTAATATGCCCCTAAGGGGAAAGTATGGTCGTGTAGGCAAAAATGAAATAAACTATTCCCCAATTGGGGAAAAGGTATGGCCACAAGATAAAATTTGCACACATGTTTAATAAGAAAGTGATAGTTTTCGAAGGAAGAGTAAGTATGGCCACATAAGTGGACTTAGGGGGTGGATGGGAGTAAAATTCCTAAGGGGGAAAATAAATATGGCCACAAATGTGGACTTAGAAACAAGAAGGATATGATTAGAATATAGAAACATAATTCCATAAAGGGAGACTATGGAATATGGCCACAAATGTAGACTTTGGAAAAGAATGTATGCCCAAAAAAGGGATGACTTGAATATTGTAATAAAATTCCGGAGGTAAAGATGAGATATGTACTTAAATAAATGAATGGTTAAGAGGAGTGTCCCAAAGGGGAAATATGTATGGCTCAATTAGTCTTAGGATGAGAAAGAGAGGGTAGGATCGGATGAGGAGCATGATATGACACAACCTTAATGATATGACCTATAAATAAAAATGTCCCTACATCATATCAAAAAATGTGTGAGGAAGATATTCCTCCAACTGCATTGGAGGTAAACAAGGATGGGATTTAGGTAAAACAAGGCACATGTGACTAAAGCGAAGCTAGAAATATAACAAATGATATCTAGTCATTTCAAATATCATAAGAAAGCAATGTATGAGATGATCTCATAAACCTAATGTTGACATGAAAAAAGGGGTGTGAGATGTAACTTGTACAAAGGAAGAGGGTTATCCAAAAGTGGTGTTCCCTAAAACTATGACCCAACTTTGGGAAAGGGAGAGAGAAAACTGATCAATGTGGGAAGTCCGCGGAAGAAATCTGCTCAATGTGGGAATATTTCTTAGGATGTTAATGAAATGGAAGGTTGATGAATGCAGGAAGCCTTGAAATGAAATTAGAAGTACCCATCTCTCGAGGGTATGGTCTACTTTATACATAATATAGATGGAAAGAAGTAAAATATGATAGTCGTCCTTTGAGGGATTGGTCTATTTTTATTTTCCCCTTTTTTCTTTTAATTTTTCACTTTGATTTTCATGCTTGTTATTTTTTTACATGAACACCTGTCCTTCAAGGATCTATCTATTTTTATAACTTTGATTTTGAAAAGAGCATCCATGAATTTGGAATTTACATGGGGAGAGTCGGGACTAGCCAAGTAGATTACTTATTAGGGGATAAATAATGTACAAGAGACACCCCTAGACACTTTGCATGGTTCCAATAGGTGAATAAGAAGGTGATGGATGTAATGATCACGAGTTATCACCAAGAAGGAGAACCTATCCTTAAGTAATATGCTACGCGTAGAACCATGGTGACCATATTTAATGTCACATATAGGAAGTGAAGGAAGACCACATAGCTCCATATGATCACGATGAGAGATGGAAAAGGATAAGGTTGAGGAATGATCTAAATATATGACTAAGGTCACATTGGTAAATGTGCTAACAATACAATGGTTGAAAGTATAATGTGTTAAGCGGTTTCACTTCGGTTTACCACCAAAGGAGGGGAGACATTAAATTCATGATAGGATAAGATGATAGCTTGCAAAGGATTAGATGCGATAGACGAGAAAAAGATATTAAAAAAATATGCACTTAAGGAAGAAAAAAATATGTGTCCCTAATGAGACAAAGAGATAGTCCCCCAAGAGAGAGACAAATTTGACCACAATAGTAAATTTTGATGAAAATATGGTGTCATAAAAAGAGCATAAACATGGCCACAAAGGTGAAATTTGATGAAAATAAATGGTCCCTCAATAGAAGGACAAATATGGCCACAAAGGTTGATTAACGAGATAAAATATGGAACCCCAAAATAGGAACGGATATGGCCATAATGGTGGACTTTGATGAAAAATATGGTGCCCTAAAAGAGGCACGAATATGACCACAAAGGTGGACTTTGATGAGATGGTATCTCAAGGGAGAAACAAACATGGCCATAGAAGTGGACTTAGATGAGAATAAATGGTCCCTCAAAGGAAGGAAAAATATGGTTTCTCAAGGGAGAAACAAGAATGGCGCAACTATGGACTTAGGATGAGAATAATGGTTTCTCAATAGAGAAACAAGTATGGCCACAATGGTGGGCTTAGGATGAGAAGATTAAAATATTAAAACATGGCCATGATGGTGGACTTCAAGTGAGAATAAATGGTCCCCCAAAGGGAGGAAAACATGGCCACAAAGGTGGACTTTAATTGAGATTTGGACTTAGATAAAATTTAGATTAAGATCAGATGAGATGGATTGGATGAAATTGGATGAGGTTAAATAAAGTGATGTCAAGAGTGAAGTCCCCTAGCATCAAGGGAGTTTTTAGATAGGAAATGAGTTAATGTGGATGATATGCTCAAGGATGAGGGGAGGTTTCTCCCCCAGCAAAAGAGATTATATCACTATGGAAAAATTAGATGTGGATGAGTTAATGGATGTTGAAATAGTTTAGATGAGATTGTCTTGAACTTGGATTGGATAGATGGTCAAGGATCACAAGGGTGATTAGAAAAACCAATAGTATCAATAAACAAGGGAGGACCCTCTTTAGGAGGAATGGTAAGGGATGATGTGGATGAAGGATGAGATTTAGTAATTTTGGTGGATGGGGAAGAATGGTTCCCATGAATGAGGAAATCATCTTTCTCAATAAGATTATGGACTATAGTCTAAAAGGCCTTACAATGCTCGGTGTCATGACCTAGAGTACGATGATAAGTGCAAGTGTGATTAGGATTGAACCATGAAGGTTTGGGACTATTTGGATTAAAATATTTAACAGAGGGAAGTGTGATGGAAGATATTTAAGTTAAATGTTGAAGGATATTTGCGTAGGACCTGATCAAAGTGTCAAAAGGAAGATAACTCTTATGGGTTTTAACATGATGTTTTGGCTTGGATTTAGGTATGGATGTAGATTAGATGGGTAAATTAGGTACCTTGGAAGACAAATAAATTTTGGATTTTTTGGATTGGGATTTAGGTGTGGATGTAGATTGGATGGGTAGATTAGGTGTCTTGGAAGACAAATAAAATTTTGTTGGAGGATTGGATTATTTGTTGCAAGATGTCCTTTCTTTGGAATTCTTAGACTTGGATTTAGACGTGGATGTTTGGGATGTTGATGTATGAGCTAATTTGGATGTTGAGGATGGGGTTAGATTACTTTGGGTTTAGTTTTAGTTTTGGTTGATGATTCAAGGTCACGTGGACTGGACCGAGTGGTTACTCGAATAGCTTTGATGGACAATGAAGGATCCTCTTTAGAAGAATCATCATTTGGAGGTGAAATGGCTATGAAATTTCATGAAAAATGAGGGGACTTTTGAATTTGGATTGAATTCAAATGTGTGGATGTTTAATTGTAAGGAAGAGATTATCTTTGTTTGGGAAGGAGGTATCCTTCCTTATGAAGTTATGAACAATGGCTTGAAGTGCTCTACAATGTTCAATATTGTGTCCAGGGGTACGATGATATGCATAGACGAGGTTGGAATTAAACCATGATGGCTTCTTGCTATTTGGGTCAAAGGCCCTAATAGGTGGAAGTGTGATTGTAGAAATTTGTAACAAGTGTCAGAAGACCTTCATACATGATTCAACCAAAGTGTTAGGAGGTGTTTTGTCTTTGTAAAATATCTTGGTCTTTGAAGAAGAAGTGGATGTTTGAGATGATCCATATGTTGATGTCTTGAGGTATTGAATTTAGTTTTGGTATTGGTAAATGCCTTAGTGTTGAATGGTTTCATTTTAGTTGATGAAATGTTCTTGATGAAAAGGTTGTCATGTTGGATTGTTTAGAGGTAGGAATGTCAATTTCCTTATAGGAATGTATAAGGGATTTTTGAGGTAATGTATTAATGGTTGTATATTTTATTTGTGAGGTTGTGTCCTTAGGAGGAATGACAACAATTTCCACCAGAGGATCCAGAGGTGGTGTTGGTATAGGCATAGGAAGCAATATTTGTTTGATGGAATCTAAGGAAAGTGAAGATTTTCTTGATTACACTGATGAGGTAGAAGGATCATTTGAAGTTATCGTAATTTGAAGTAATTTCAAATATTCTTCAAACGATGTAGGAAGGAGGGCAATGTGGATGGTTTCTCAATGATTTATGTCATAGGTGCAGGAACTGGGATTGGATCTATGGATGATGGAGTGGAATCAATGGTAGATGTAGGTGTGGATATTGAAAGAGGTGTTTGATGTACAATATTGATTGAATAAGGATTGAAATTGTATGGTGTGGAAGGTAGAAATGGATCTATCGATGGTGGATTTGGGAAGGTTTGTTCAAAGATATCTAGGAGTGGAGACTGAATTGGTTGGGGGATTGTGTAATATTGGGAAGTAGGGACATAGTAGGATGGATGATATTTTTGAGGTACATAAAGTGTGGTAGATGAAGCGGGGATGGAGTAGGACCCTCTGGTTGACATGATTGAGAACCAGAGTTATAGTGAAAGTATTCATAGATGGGGCTAGAAGGAGACAAGCATGAGATATCGATCGTGCTAGATGTTTGAGGAGTGGTGGTAATTGATGTGATAGGCATGGGGGTTGTAGTTATGGTTGATGTGGGTGTAGGATAAGTGTTGGATGGTCTTGGTTGTACAACATAAGGAGTGGATGGATAAGGATATAAGGAATCTTGGTGTGTTAAATATGGAGGAGATGTTTGATAGGATGTTTGAGGTTGGATTAAAATATTTGATTGTTGGAGCACACAAGAAGTGTGAATGTTGGTAGATTGTGGTGATTGGACGGGTATTCTAGATGAAGTAGGGATAGGGTTGATATGACATGATGTAGGTGTAATAAGATCCACCAATTGAGTGGATTGACATGATTGAGGGGTTTTGGGGTATTTCAACATAGGAAATCATAGATGGGGCTAGAGGAAGGCTCAAAGGTCTCTAAAGGAGCATGAGGTAGAGGTGTTTGAGGTATGGTATCGATTGAAAATGGGTTATATATTTTTTTGGTGTGGTCGGTGAAAATAGATTTTTGGTGGTGGGTTAGGAAAGGGCTCTCTAAAAATGTCAGGGAGTGGTGAAGATCATATTGGTTGAGGGGTGTATGATATTGGGAAGGAGAAACATGATAAGATGGTTAGGATTGGATGGGAAGATCTAATGTATGAGGAACAAAAATGTCAATAGGCTGGACATGCATGGTGATGTCGAGACAAAGTAGGGATATTCCAAGGTGGTGGGATAGAATCTACTAGTCGGTGTGATCTATGGAGTAGGAGTTCACGAGATGGGGCTAAAAGGAGACATGGATGAGATATTTATCGTGGTATACGTGAAGTTTTGTTCCATTTTAAATCAAGAAAGTCAAGAAAATAGTTCTTTTTATGTTCTTAATTTTAAGAAAGTGTGAAAAGAAAAGGGGATGGATAAAAGGTACCTAGGAGAAGGAAAACTATGTTTGGTTTCAAGTTTGTTATGGCTAGGGAATGTTTGAGGTGACTTCCTATTGGGTGATAAGATCCCAATCAATCTACTATGTAAGAGGATATTTTCTAGGTAAGAGGATATTTTGATGTGTTAATTTAAGTTATGAGGTTTAAGGTTGTGTGTGATAAGGTGTGATATGCAAAAAGTTAAACCCCTACTTAAACTATATGAGCAAGCAAGATGCAAAAAGTAATGTTCCTTTTAAACCCAAAACAAAGTGTGATATTCAATGAGGACATAGATAGGAATGGAAATTACATTGCAAAAAGGAGAAAATAGGGATAAAGTGAGGAATACCTAGATAATGATTTTCCTATATGTCTACACTATTGAACAATGAGCAATCTAAGCCATGAACCCAATATAAGAAAAAAATCAAACATAGCCTCACACTTTGCATTATTAGTAGAAGATAGAAAAAGCAAAGAAAACAATAATAAATGCAAGAGATCACCTAAAGGGTGTTCCATTGGGTGTGCCGGGAATGTTTACCATGTTTTTGTTCCTTATAATCAATTATGAAGTACTAAAGAAAACTAAATAACCTCGAAACATGGAGGTTTTATGATACCTCAATATGTGATGTGATGGATACGGGCGTAAAATGGATTGATATCCATTGCAAGCTATATGAACTGAAAAACTAGAGAAATATTTGATCGAGATAGTATATACGGGGGATGCATAGACAAATACGACTCCAAGAAGCATTAACTCCTCAGGAGGATGTAAACCCCGTGTTTGATAAGATAAGATAAAAACAAGATAATATGCAAAATCGAGGTACACAGAAACTAAGTATGTATAAATATAAGGCACATACGAATATGATCTAAATAGGGATAAACCAAAGGTTACCCGTGGTCGATGGTCACCCAGACTATACGAGGGAGGGAGGTCAACAAAGTGACTTGAGAGAATGAAGATAGACTATAAGATAATTATGTAGAGTTGGAGAGATATGAATGTAAACTAGACATGGTAGGGACTTTTAGATGATATGAACTTGCAAACGAGGGTCTCTAGTAGAAAAGACTAGAGGATAGTAGGAAACATGGATGTAGATGGGATGTTTAATGTACATGGCACGGGTCGATGATGACCAAGGTAGGATGACAACAATTCGAGTAGGGTAAATCAAATCCAAAGGCAAATGGATAAGATAAGTGAAGCTGTAAGAAGAGAAACTAGAATAGAAGGATAATAATAGGATTTCAATAGCTACTGAGAAACCGCAATATGTTAGACCTAGAAAGATAGCAATGATAAGATGATAACTAAATGAAATAATAAAAAGGATGATAATAATCTCATGAAGGAGTGTTCATGAGTGATGCAATCAAGCTAGAATGGAGCTCCAGGAGGTCCTGTCACTGTGCATGGATGTTCGGGCATGTGAATAAGCTCACATGTTGTAAAAAAGCTTGAGAATGTGCATGGATCTAATGGGGAATAGAAAGAAAGCACTAAGATTTATAGGGTCGAAAAATAATGGGCTAGGTTGCATTGCTGATTGTGGGGAAAGTTTCCCCAATGGGAGGATTTTTCTACTTTTGGTGTGATTTCTTATTTTTTAGAAATTTCTGAATGCTTTAAAGCATTAGGTGGGAAGAGGTTATTTAGGGATGAGGTGTAGGTGAGTTGGCGGTGGAGATAGGTTAGAAAAATCATAGGGAAAAGAATGGATGTATATTTAGAATGAAAACATTCCAAAATGGAAAGATGGTTAGGGCATGGATGAGGATTAATTAATTAATAGAATAAATATTAACATGGATGGAATAATTAGGCATGTAAGATAGTAAATGAGTAATTAATTAATGTGGCTTGATTAATTAATGAGGATTTTATGGGAATTTAATTAAATGAAGGGGATGAATAAAATAAACATGTGCATATGCGCATGTGGGAAATCAAGGGTATAAATATTGAATTTAGGTATCTACAACTCCTTCAACTTAATTTAACTAAGAAAGAAAATGGAAATAAACAAACCTTAAAAGATGCAAGGTTTAGCGATACCTGTAGATGTTTATTGATGATGCTTGATGTTGATTTAGGTTGTACTTTGTGAAATATGTGTGCAAGTTCCTTTCTGTAAAGAAACCCGCAATCAAAGACACTACACAAGATATGATTAATAAAATGGATAAACAAGCTTCTAAAAAAAGGCCGATTCTGGAATCCAAATGGCTTCCTCAAAGGATTTCAGCTTGTTGTTTAAATAATAAGTGAATTAAAATATATAAATGATACATGATAAGATAATATAAGATATAGATATGAAAAATAATAAGTTGATACAAATGTTGATAGAAGATGGATAAGAGATGGATTATGAGACAAATTATGGCTCAAACTCAATCTTGAAATGGATTTCCTATTCATCATCATATGCATCCTATCAATTGCTCAGACGTGAACCCACATCTCGAGATCTCAAAAGGGTCGAGGTGTACGAGACCACAATGGAACCATCCCTAAGTTATGGTACCTTGTGTGCTTGGGATGGATCTCAGAGAAGGCCAATTCCTCTACCTACCTCTAACGCTACTATTACTCCTAATACTAAAAGCAAATCCTAGACTAAACATGCCAAGGATCGGGGATAGAAGGATGTATGACAGAAAGGGAAAATCCTAAGCTAAGGAAGGCGTAGGCATCAAAAGGAAAGTTTCGATCTCTCTCCATGAGTAGCGAAGCAAATAGAGAGGGCACGGAGAAGAGGGTCAACCCTTTCCTTCTCGCACCTACGTATTCCTTAGCTAAGGATTTTCCTTTCGCACATCCTTCTATACCTGGTCCTTGGCATGATTAGTCTAGGATTTTATTTTAGCATTAGGAGTAGTAGTAGCGTTAGAGGTAGGTAGAGGAACTAGCCTTCTCCGGATATCCGTACAAGCGCACAAGGTCCCACAACTTGGGGATGGTTCCATTGTGGTCTCAGACACCTCGGCCCTTTCAATATCCGAGATGCGCGTGCACATATGAGAAACAAAAGTTTATAACACACCTGGTGGGACCAAAGTGAAGAGCTTTACATCTTTATCTCAGCAATTTTGATGTGTTATTGTTGAGATCCAACCTTTGGAGGATTTTTTCAACACATCTGGTGACTCACTGATTCAACACACCCATTATCTCATGTTCATACCATTCTCCCCTCATTCCACCATTCTTTTCTCCTTTTCAATAATTCCATATTCCTCTTTTGAATTTTTGCAATCATGACTTCTTTCCCGCCATGGAATTCTCATTTGCAATAGTAGAACTATTTCCCTCCATCCCCACAGTTTCAAAATCCTCCTCCAAATCAGTTTTATAAACCCCATTATCTTGAAAATGCATATAACCCACCTTTTTCTAACCAAAATGTTTATGAACAACAATGTGTTTATGCGAGATGATGGTGGTGCCTCTTAGCCGAAGTTGATTTTGAGAGGCAAGTGCAAGAGATGGAGATGGAAATGATGCATCTCAAAGTCATGGGCTCTATAAAGGTAGATAAAGTTTGCTACAAGGTCCCTTGTCCACGGGTTGGCCTGTACCAAGATGGTTTAGCACCCAGCAGAAGTTGTAATTCATCATTAAGATGCTACCCCAAATTACAGACTAGGTGGAAGAAATGGAGGCTCAAGAATCTAGCATGCGAAACCCTATCAATGGGGCAATCCTGCACTACAATCCGACAGCCCTTCCACTCCTCCACACCAACTTACATCATCTCAACCCACTACGTGTGTTCCTAGCTTCTTGTGCGCTGCCCTTATTGAGATTTCCATCCCTTCTCCCTCACTTTCATCTCACCTTCATTTCTCTTCCATTCCCCTTCCTACGCACACCTCTGCTCCTCTTACATGTGCACCTTCCATCCCTTATGTGTCCATCCTCCCATTTTCTTCTAAGTCCCCTCTATCTAGTTGTACCATAAATGAATAGCCCCCAACCAATGTTCCTCTCCCAACAAACATCATCATGTTTAACGACTGCAGGATAGTTGAAGAATGATGTGAGTCATGTGACTCGACTAGGAAGAGGAAATCATACGGGTGCCTGTTCCAAAGGAGAATCAGCTTGCTCCAGAGGGCGTAGTCCTAGAGGAGGTCAGAGTTGAAGAACCAGTGGTGGTTGAGGCTGATTTTGTAGCTAGAGAAGGAGGACCATATAGTTTTAGAGGCCCTAAGTGTGGAGCATGCCACAGAAAAACCTTCAATTCTTCCTCCCACTTCATCACCTTCAAGCTTTGATGTTGAAGTAGAGTTTGAGATTTCAAACTTCATGTTTGAGGATGAAGGGATCCATGGTGATTAAGTTACAAATCAGGAGGACACCATGGAGGAGGTAGACCACATGCAGCAGGAAAACAAGGAGACAAGTTATTTGTATGACTTGGAAGTTTTATTTGATGGAGAGGAGCCCATGGAGATCACATCATTTTCTCCTCCATCATCCACCTTCCAAGCACACGAGCCTATTACCATGAAGGATAGCGTTCAAGGAAAACATCCTACACTTCATGATAGCCCTCTAGAACCAAGGTTAGAGGATCATAGTCTTCCATGTTCTTCATAAGAGAAGGAAGGAAAAGGGCAAGAGGATGTCATCATCTCTCTCACACCATCCACCCAAGAAATTCTACAAGAAAATATCATCTGTGGGATTGAGCTTCAAAGAAATGGGAAAACCACAAGGATCAGACCATGCCCAATAAGATATCTGGCTAGCCTAGAGCCAAAAATAGAGTTACCACCGGTTATGCTCATTTCAGAGCATGAGGTAGAGCTTTAGCGCATCAAAGGTCAGTAGCAGTGCCTCCCATATCCAAGTACAAAACAACTCCAGGAGGTGTATGTTATGTTTTTGATACTTTGAGGAGGGTGAAACACCATCAATAAGGAGGTTTTTCACTCTTATTCCTGACCATGTTCAACGCCAAATCAATTACATGGTCACAATTTATAAGGAAGGGAAGCTACATGGTTGCAGGTTTTACTTGGGCACCCCTTGCCTCTTGTTAGTTTAGGTTTGATTTTAGTAACACAAGTGCTCACACACACTCTGCATGATCCATTTAGGACATGTATGATTTTCAGCTTTGTACATAATGTTGTGCTTCTATTTGGCATGCTCCCTATGGTACCTTTCCTTTCTTATGCACCTTGTGCACCCCTTTTGTTGCTTCTTGTGATGACAGTTCAATTTTGGCAGAGGCAGTTCCAACGGTCAGTGCATAGCTTCCACTCTCATCAATCCAATTTAGAATATCTTCATATGAGAGTAGTTTAGTTCAAAGTTCAGACAGAGCTTCAAGTGACTCCAGGGTGTTCTTCAAGTTATAAACTAGATCTTCAAGATTAGCACCGACTCCATGCCCAATGGACTTCTAAGGCTACTGGTCTCTTCATCTAGTAGGAAAATGGCCCCCGAAAGTTGCCAAAACTATTATCCAAATAACTCTCCTAGTTATCTGGATAACTTATATTTCCATCCTGACTCTGGTGTTTCACATTCCAGGTCATGTGCACTCAAGATTATTCTTTTAACACTTTGGCATAGTTACAGTTCCTCTACGTGCCCTTGCATGCCTTCCTGATCCCTTTTTCATTCTTCTCTCCTTCTATTTTTCCCTTGCGTGCTTTCCTCCTATGCGCCCACTTTCTCTCTTATCCTGTTGTGCACTCCTTACACGCACCTCTCGTAGACTTACCTTCCAATCAGCTATGTCCCTGGCATTCCTCTTATGTGCTTACCTAGACTCAGTTATTTCATGTGTCCTCTTTTCTTTCTCCCTCCGTGTAACTTCCTTTAGTTGAATGCTCACGTCTTATTTTCATACTTGCCTTCTACAAGTATGTCTTCCTCTCATGTGTGCTCCTATTTAACTCTTTCTTCCACTTCTCCCTTGCACCCACATTTCATGCATTCACCTTCCTTCCACGTGTCACACGACGCTCCTTCAAAGGAAAAATCTTGAGTGGGCTTCTAAATGAGCGCAAAGCCTCCACGGGTCTAGTTTCATAAAAGGACAGGGTCAAGGTTGAATAGTCAAAGCATTGAGATATGTGAGGGGAGGGTGCCAAGTTTTAGCATGACACTAATTCAAGAGAAAAATTAGGGTAGGGTTTCTAAACAAGCGCCAGGTTGCCGCGTGTCCCCGGTTAGATATATGACCCTACCAAGAAAAAGACTTAGCCAAAACATGAAGAAACTAAGTGAACCATAGAAGAAGCCACATGTCATCTCAACGCAACTTCAAAAGTGAAATACAAAGGCTGCCCTTAGACATGCACCAGCCCTCCACGTGTACGGTTTCAAAAGGGGGCCCGTTTTGGTTGTTGGTTCCCGCCATTTTGTACTGGACCCGATTCAAATTTCAAATGAGCATATCTTTTGACTCAGTGCTCAAAATTTAACAAATCTAGCACCATTGGAAATATCTCAGCCTCATCTACGCCTTGGAGATCTGAAACTTTAATTTTGGAGAGGTTAGGTGGGGAGAAAATGAAGAAACATCTTCGTTCCATTAGTACAGAATTTATTTGCCCCAACCAGATCAGATTTGATCTGATCCGCCGTTCCTCCTCCTTCGAGGTGCCAAACAAGTAATTGATGTAGACATGACAGATTTGGGGTGGATTTTTAGGCATTTATCACTTGCTATTGGTGGTTGAAGATTTGAATCTAAGTTTCCCTCCCTTTCTCCTTCTCTTCTCTCCTTCTTCTTCTATAAATAGTAGAGTTCTGCTTTGTAAAAAAGCATCCCTCCTTGTTGTAATAGCACCATGCCAAAATGGTGGCCAACTTCCCATGGGTCTTAGACCTTGGCATGGTCTTTGTAATGTATTCTTTCCTCCTTCCGTGAATGTAAATGATTGTGCATCCCTTAAGCAATAAAATAGTGTTTTGTGGAACTATTGTCTTTCCTCTCTCGTTTTCATTACATATCGCCTCTTTGTTTTCATTTTCTAGCATGTTGTGCATATTCCTCTGCTTACAATCCCCACATTCATGTGTTACACGCACTGGAAGGTTGAGCGTACATGTTGATCTATGATGCGCATCATCTTCCCTCTTCTCTCGTGCCCTCTTTATTTCCTTCACCACTCGTGGAGAGAGATCTACCCTTTCCTTCTGGTGCCTATGCCTTCCTTAGCTTAGGATTTTCCCTTTCTACACATCCTTCTATCCCTGGTCCTTGGCATGTTTAGTCTAGGATTTGCTTTCAGCATTAGGAGTAGCAGTAGTGTTAGAGGTAGGTAGAGGAACCAACCTTCTCCAGAGATATGTCTCAAGCATGCAAGGTCCCACAACTTGGAGATGGTTCCATTGTGGTCTCAGACACCTCAGTCCTTTCGATATCTGAGACGCGGGTGCACATCCCGAGCAACCAACACATCCCAAGCAAGTTCAGCTTCAATGAGTATGTAATCAAAATACATGTTCCGTAGTCTTTTAGTGTTTGACAAAGTTCATGAGTGAACTCAAAAATGTTGTCCAATTCGTCTAAAGGAGTGTGATGGATGGTGCACAAAGTCGATCATGCAAGATATCATATTGTTCCCAATAAAAAGGGTGTCATATTATCAATAAGGAATGGATGTTGCTGATTTCATGAGAAGGGCCACCAATTTCCATATAACATTGATCCATGCTTGACAAGATGCTAGAAAAAATAGGTTTGATATGATAGATAAAGAATAATGAATGAAAACCGATAACACTTGTAGAAAGGTAAAAATGATAGGAATCATTTCCGATTGGGCCAATCAGTGTTGATTCTAATGATTTTAAATAGTTTAATAAAATCAAATGTTCAATGATTTAAAATTGATCTTACATATTTACAGAAGCTTAGAAATGATGTAAATAGATGAATAAATGGATAAAAAATACCTAGAAATTTGATATGAAGCTAAATGAGGTCCCTAACCTTGCTGAAGGATGATATGGGTAGTTGGTGTAAACTACAGGTTGAGTGATGGAGTGCTGATCCATAAGAGCTCTAAAAATGGCTTGAGAACACTTGATGATTATTGATAATGTTAGTAAATGATAACTCGAATGTTTTGGTACTCAGTGATGATATACAGGATGTTGTGAAATAAAATGGAAAGCAAGAAATCATGAATTGAAGTTTAGTATCCCTCAAAGAAGCTACAATTTTGGCTTAAATAATCATTGGTGATTACCTAAATCACCGGTGATTTCTTGAATCCTGGTGATTTTGGGTTGTTTTATTTTTTTGAGGAAAATGGTTTAAACAACTTCCAAATCAAGGTTATTTGATTTGGATTTCGAGTGGCTAATTTGTTAAGTTATTGGGGGATGTGTTGTGTTTGTTTTGGAGGGTGACAAAATAGGCTAAATTTAACTAGATTTTGTTTATGTTTGGATTTAGGAAGATGCCTAGGTGGTTATATAGGATTTTGTAAGATGGATTACGTGAGATAAATATGATAAAGATAATGAGACTTAGGATATGGGGTGGTGTTAATGTTTTTAATTAATTGAATAAGAATTGGAGGGATGTTTAATGTATTTAATTAATGTGACAAAGGTGAGGGGGTGTAGTGTATGACTTAGGCTATGAAATATCAATGTTATTTAATTAATTGATTGAATAAATATGAGGGTTGTAAATTTTTGGTGTCTACACCTAGATGAAAGATGGGTTAATGTTATGAAATTTTAATACAATGCTCTAATAAAATATCCAACTTGGTAATTAGTCCCTCTTCCTCATAAAATAATCAGTGTAGGATCTAGATGGTTGTAAAAAATTAAGTATAAATTTGCTGGTAGGATTTAAAATTTGAGGCAAGATTTGTAGCTAGAGGGTTTACTCAAAAACCTGGTTTAGATTATGTTGAAACCTTTGCTCCTATTTCCAAAATGAGAATTGTTATAATTCTTCTAGCTCTAGTTGCTCAACATGGATGGGAGATTCACCAAATGGATTTGAAAAATTATTTCTTAAATAGTGATTTAAATGAAGAAATTTGCATGCATCAACCTACTGTGGTTTGAAGAACCTAGTAAGGAATTATATGTGTATAATCTTAAAAATCATTATATGGTCTTAAAAAAGCTCTTAGAGCTTGGTATGGTAATAAAAATACTTTCTTTCAAGATATTGGTTTCAAAATTTATTTTTTGATAATGACTTATTTGTAAAATATGAAAACAATCATCATATTATTACTATCTTATATATTGGTGATCTCTTGATTACTAGTAGTGATAAGAATCTAATTCTTAGAATCAACGAGAAGATAAGACAACATTTTGCAATGATTGATTTAGGATTGTTAAATCATTTCTTAGGCATGGTTATTTTTAAAACTCACAAATTTATTGGTGCATATCAAGCACGATATGCTTCTAACCTTCTTAAAATAGTTAACATGATTTATTGTAAGGATGTCTCTATTCCTATGGAATTTGGTGTTAAATTACATCCAAAACATGCTTGTAATAAATTTAATCCTACTTTATATAGAAATATTGTTGGTAGTTTGATTTATTTAACTATCACTAGGCCCGATATACCCTATGTAGTTGGAATTGCTTCTATATTCATGCAGGGGTCCTAATGAGGACCATTGGAAGATGGAAAAAAGGATTTTAAGGTATATCAAATATATAATCAATTCTGGTTTGTATTATTATTCTTGTGATGATGCAAATTTATTTGGCTCTTGTTGATATTTTGGATAGAAAATCTAATTCGAATATGTTTTCAAGTTGGAGTGCGAGTGAAATCACTTAGTAGTAACAAGAAGCAACCACAAATATCTATTTGTTCTACTAAAGAAGAGTATATAAGTTTTTGGAATAAACATAGGAATCTATGTGGCTAACAATACTATTATATGAACTCCATATAGACATCAAAGGAATTACTCATATTATGTGTGACGTCTAAAGTTGTGCATTGCTCTTGTAAAAACCGTTCAACATCAAAGAACCAAGCATATTGATATACATATACACTTCATTTGAGAGAAAGTTCTAAATGGTGACATAAACATCAAGTTTTTTTCTACTAAAGATCAAGTTGTAGATATTTTTACAAATCCATTGTGTGCTAAAAAGTTCTACAAATTTTTTGTTATGTTGGGCATTTCAGAATTTGGCTCAAATGATCATGTGGATGACCTTGATCTCCACCTTTGAATCATATGAGAAAGACTCAAATGATCATGTGAATGACATTGATCTTCACCTCTAAATTAGATGAGAAAGAATCAAATGATCATGTGAAGTACATTGATCTTCACCTTTAAATCAGTTGATAAATACTCAATGATCATGTGAATGATGTTGATCTTCACCTTTGAATCATATGAGAATATGTTGTTTGAATCAAATGATCATGTGAATGATGTTTATCTTCACCTCTGAATCAAATGAGATTTGGCCTTTTAGAGTTTCCCTTGAGGGGGAAATAAAGAGGAATGAGCATGTTTTGCATGTTTTTGCAATGCCACCTCTTATCGAGCTCCGATTGTGTCAAATATAAAATCTCCCTATACTATTTCTATTTTGTTTGAGTAAACTATCACTTTATGTGAGTTTACTTGTAATACCCAATGAAGCATTAGATATGAGAGTTTTTGACTCCATAATATTATGTAATACTTCATAGGTAATCACTTTATCTTGAGAAATTTTTTTGTTCCTGTGTACTGCAGTTTTTATAAAACCTGTGGAACATTTGCTTTCTGTCACGGCTTCTTAAAGTATGTAGAACACTAAAGCAATGTCTGCTAATTTTATAAAACCTATGGAACACTTACATTATTCATGACTTGTTTAATTTTGTGGGATATTGTGGTAGTGTACCATGGAGTTAAAAACCCATGGAACACCTGAATTAGTGTACCACAAAGTTACAAGATCTCGTGAATAATTATTTTTTTGCGTGCTAGCCTAAATCACTTAAATTATTTATGGATTGTGATTATTTTTGTACAAAAATATGACATCACATGTGTTAATTGGAACAACATTTATATGTTTAAATGCTGGCCTAAATATTCATATAATGATTTATGGATTATAATTCATTTTTATAAAAAGTCCCTACTTAACATTAAGGGGTGTTGGGGTTGTAATAGTAAATAGGAAATTGACTTAATAAAAACCTGTCATAGACTAAAAAATCATGGAATACATAACACATTTAAAAAATAAGCATGGGAGAATCTAGTACTTTGTCGACATTGCTTAAACCTAAAATATAATAGTGACCCAAAATAGGACCACACAGGTTAATATAAATCAAGGTGATATCCTTGAGATCGGATACACACTGAACATAACAGAGTGGAACATGTAGATGTGAGATATATATCTAAGGAGATTGATTATGCATGATACAAACGGTGTGAAGATTCATCTACACATATGAGTGAATGTATGTGATAGTTTATAATTCCTCCTTGAAGGTGTAACTACTATGGATTCATGAAATAGTGGGAGTGCTAGATGAAATGCATATTCTCAATAAAGATAAGTGATTTTTAGTGGTTTTTTTACTAAAAGGTTTTCCCACTTAAATATTGTATCTTGTGTTCATTTACTTTCATGTTCATGCACTAAATCTAATATCTAATTCATTATGTGATGTAATCTATCATAACTTGTTGTTCAATCATAAACTATAATCCTTGGAAATTTATTTTGGTGGATATAAATTTTTGCTATTTTATATCCACGTGTTTCCTAATATGCACATGTTATATATAGAATCATTATTACCCATAACTTTGTGGATAGGTTATTGATTAATAAAATCTCAAATATATGGTGCATGAGAAGGAAAATTATTAGCAACAACACGATGAGAATAAGAATCCAAGCTAGCTTGTTATTCTAAATCAAGTAGTGTAGACACTAAATCACGCACTTTGGGTACATCTCTAGGTCCTAATCACATACATTCATATGATTCCTAAGGGAGAAAAGTACTAATTGATCACTTTCTGTTTGAACTTACCCCACCATCTTCCCATCATCTCCACACCACTCACCCTTTATCAACCCTATCCCTAATTTCACGTCGCCTCAATCTATGATAGATTTGAGGGGGATTACCTATACCCTTAACGGGAGTAACCACTTCTTATTATTGTTAGTGCAGCTTTACAAGACAAGCTACATGACAACAAGGGGCTAATGTAGACACCAAATTTGTGTCTTACGACACCCCGTGCCTCGCATCTCATTTCGCAACCTAACCTCACCACCTAAACCTTACACATTATTATTTATTAATTACCTTATAATTAATAAATCCACATCTCCAAACCTGCCACCTCATTTCGCCACCTCATCATGACCTAGCCCTAACCCTAAAATAACCTAATTAAGACCTATAACTTGGTCTACATTCACACCCATGACTAATTACCCCTCACCCACACCAAAACCAACCTAATAATGACTTGACCAAGCCCACAACTAATCTCTCGGGAGAAAAGGAGGGAAAGTTGGCTATTTTACTAAAAATAGCCCACTTTGACTTAACCGACATCGGTTCCTACTACTCGATCGGTTATGTAACTGCCATCGGTTCCCTATAAATGGCCTCCCCCAACCAAAAACAAGGGATCTGGAACTCATTTGGAAAAAGGATCTCGAAATTCACTTGGCAGAGGAGAGACAAGTGAAGAAAAGAGAAGAGCATCGAGCCGAAGACTGCAACTGAGCCACTGGATTGCTGTCACCCCCATTCAAGCATTGGAAAAGACTGAGGATAGCTTCATCAGCTCATTTTCCAATACCAGATCATCCCAACTGAGCCTTACTGTCACTACCACATTCCTTGGACCTGAATCTTCATCAAGAACGAGTAGTCCTTCCCAGACAAAAAGGAGTTCTTCGCAATCGATCTGATCTCTCTCTACGGTACGCGCACACCCTCTCAACATTCAATAGGTATTCCTCCTAGCCCTAACCCTTATCTATTTCTCAAAAGAATGAAAGTATAGAAGCAACTCTATTCCAAGAACGGAAACATTTTGTGCGAAACATTTTGGCACACCCGGTGGAACCCATTTCAGAGTTTCTTTCTTTCTTGCTTGCTTTCATATAAGGAGCACACTTGTTATTTTCTTCTTCTAAAATATTCACAAGATAATTTTTTATTTTGGTAAAAGAATTTGTCTTTCTTCCTCATCTTTGCATTAGTGAAAGTCATCTTCTTTGCTTCATTGAATATCATTTTGATTTGGGTTTAAAACATGCGCATCACATTCTTGCTTGTTGTTTTCAATTCTAGTGAACGTAGATTAAGTAACAGGTCATACACGTGGGGGTGATATCCATGGTATTAACAAGAAATTAATCTTACTTTCACTACACAACACATACCAAATCACATCATAATCAACACAACAACTCAAACATCCCCCCTTTTCCGTGGTATTCCTTCGCCCGATTGAGGTAACCTTATAAGCCAAAAAAAACTTGACATTTCCCCTAGGTCTTTTGTTTAGGATTGAGATCATCTTGTGTCTAAGGCATAAGCCCATAATAATTAAAACTAATCCTAGGGTTAGTCTCTTGATTTGCTTGTGCATCTTGCTTGTTTTTAGTTTTGTTTCTCTATCATACACTATTTCAGTAATCACTTCAGAACAGTTTGGTAGGTATACTAAGCATCGTTAACCCCAAATCAGCAACTTCTTACAGCTTCTTACACCGGTCCTATTCTACCGACATCGGTTAACTTACCGACACACCGGCTGATCTGACCGACATCGTGTTACTGACCGATATCGGTTACTATCTTTCACAGTTCCCAAAACCAACAACCTACCAATTCCAACATTTTATTGCTACTTCTATTCCTGATAGATTGCATCCCTACTGTGTACCCTTGTCCATGGTTGTTATCACTTAGAAACAAGTTGTAGCCATGGTTTCACATGCTTTCTCTGTGCCTTTTCCTGAATCACCCCCTTCACATCCCGTGTGGGAATCCTATGAACATCGGCAAGAAGGTTCCCAAAATCCCTGTAGGAGATAAGGAATTTGTGAAATTTTTGGACGCTAATCCTAGCGCTGTATAGTACTATTTGTCTCATGCCCCTGACCGTACACCCGATGGTCAACTCCTTGTTGGCATGCCTATTAGTATAGCTGCTCACTTAGCTCCTTCCCCACCTGATAACTCTACCTTGCCTTCTTCATCCTTAGCCCCATCTCCCAACTCAGTGGCTTCAGGGGTTCATACGGCATAGATTGGCTTTCCTTTGGTTAACCTGGGGCCCCACATATCATTACCACTGACTGCTCCTACCTCGTCTCTCTCACAGACTACTCCTTTCATAACTTGCTCTCTACCACCTATCCACACAAGCTTTCCTTCTCAAGCTCCGCCCACCTTTTCATTTCCACACATGTATCCGGTGACTTCAACATCTTATATAGGACATCCCTATTCGGTCGCCTCAACATATTCGTCCTCAATACCTTATCAACATTTAACCCCACCATTGTCTAGTGGTGGCCCTTGGCCCAATCCTCCTCCGTTTATGACAACCGCACCATCATCTCATCCAACCACTGATTTAATCAAACAAATGATGGACAAGATGCAAAATCTGGAGGCTTCTGTTTCAGGAAGCCGTAGCACCCTGACATACGAGCAAGTTTGTCGGGAGCCTATTCATCCTTCTGTCCCCCTTCATTCATATCCTCCTCAATGGGAATTACCAAAATTTACTCGTTTTAATAGTAAGGAGGATCCTCAACAACACTTGCGATCATTTAGACATGCCTGCTATCTGATTGCTCATGACGATGCCTTACTACTCCGCACCTTTCCCATGTCCTTATCAGGACCCGTCTTGAGTGGTACAGTGCTTTAACCAAAGCACTCAATCTTCTCTTTTAACCAATTAGCCCAATCTTTCTTGGATCATTTCTCCATTAACATTGCAAGAAAGTATCTATCACCGACCTCTATGCCATCCGACAATTTGAAGACGAATCTATCGCAGATTTCATTGGACGATGGCGGGGCCTTATCAACCAACTTACTTATGCCTTGCCTCAGGCCAAACTTATCGAACTCTTTACGCGGGCCTGTGCTAAGCACATTTCTCCTACCCTCCAAATTCAAACTTTCCGCACCTTTGATGAGGCCTTTACTATGGCTCGAAAACTAGAGATTCGAGCCTTAGAGGAAGAGAAATTGCGGTTGCGCAACAAAAACCCTAATTTTCAAACCCAAGACTCCACCAACAAACCTAACACCACCAATTCTCACGCATCGACTGCTTCAAAATCAAAAGGAGCTGTACATGCGGTGATGGTCAAATCCCAAGCACCATCTAATACCCCGCCAAAAACCACCTATAAGTATAAAGCCGAGCCCATCAATTACACTCCCTTGGGAGAAACTTATGGTGTCATTTTGGAAAAATTTCTCAAAGTAGGAGCTATCACCTTACCTCCTGTTAAACCTCACTCCGGGTTTGATTCCACCCATGCTATACCTTCTTGGTACAAAGAAAATGACTTCTATAACTTCCACCGTGTGAAGGGACACAATCATGAAAACTGTAAGATGTTGAAAAACATAGTGCAGGAAATGGTTGATGCAGGGGATATAACCCTCAATAATCCTAATGCCCCTGCTAACCAAAATTTGAAAATCTTCAACAAACCATTCCCAAACCACTCTTCTAATAGTAACATAAACCAAGATATCTTAGCCGAGGAGAGTGTTCATGAAATCCATGCGGTCTTCGACTCCCAACCAAAATCTCCCATCGAGGAAATTCTAAATCGAGCCTCTTCACTAATGCAGGGATCCGAACCCCCTCCACCCTCATCAAGACAAAATGATAATCTTACCATTCCTTTACCCATAAAGGAATTAACCACCAGAGTTCTCTTCTCACAGATGAGCCTTCTTACACCACATCCTTGCAAGACTGTGAGCGGATGTTATCTAACTTATCTATTTCCCAAACATCTCCTTCTACCACTCTTGCTGTACAAGAGGAAGGCTCGCCACTTTTCTCGTCATCCTTAAACAAGAAACCCCTCGAACCAACATCACCAAAATATTTTATCATGATAAATCCTCTCAAACATGCCCTCCTACCTATTAGTTCTTCATCACCTAAATCTTTTCAGCGACCGGTTGACCTCTTAACACCCATTGATACAACGACTCATTTACCCCCTGTATCACACCCACAGTGGACCGGAATCACAACCCACCTCTCTTCCATATCAAAGTTCCTATTCACACGTGAAGATTGTCATCCCTCAGAAGATAGACGAGTCCTATGGGAGCGTTTGAGTACACCATACTCTACTCAAATGCAGATGACCAATCCAGACACCTCTACCATATACCCGAAGTGTTTACAAAAGCTCAAAATGCCTATGGCCTCATCTTCACCCTCCTCATCTCTACCAAATACCTCATCCACCTCTATTAACCTAACCAAACCTTCCCCTACGCTTGGGACGTCACCAATACCCAGCCTGACACACCCACCTAAATGGTTAGATTTATCCAAAAATAAAGCCATCCATCCACCTAGGAGACAAACCCAATCTCCTCAACTCCAATCTATGCCTCTGTCACAACTAAAACCATCACCGTCACACCTACCTTCTATATTGGGACCTCATCCCTCCACCTTGTCTCAATACATCATACCTCCTGTGTTTTCTTTAAAACGACCTACACCTTCTACACCCATACGAGAGATCCATGGGTGTATCAACATTGTCACACCAAGTATCATGTCCACTGTCACAACCCTAAAAAAACTCCATCATCAAAGGATTTGTTTGTTGTCACTCCTCTTTCTCCGTGGTTATTTTCTGCTACCACGTCATCTAACCAGCTAAACATAACTTCTGCACCGAAAAAGCCAATTTTAGTTAAATCCAATTATAAAAACCACTTATCTAAACCACCACCCATACGAATCAACCATACCCAAACATTACCAAAACCCACCCAATCAATAGCCTCATCTTCCTCTGACTTTGACCCGCTCAAAGGGTCTTACGCCAAAATCCTTGATATGTTGGTGGAGAATGCGACCATTTCCCTACCCCCACTTAGACCCTATGATCCATCTAAGCCTCGACCTATAGGTTATGATGAGTCTAAAATATGTGCTTACCACCGCACACCAGGACATGATGTAGAGGGATGCAAAGCATTGAGAGCCATACTTCGTCAGTCACCTCTCTCGGATAGAAAGGTTAAGAAAGACAACTTATGAAGGGAGAAACCTTTAGCTTCAATCCCCTCTCCTATACCACATTTCCCCTCCTCACCAAGATCTATCATCATTGCAACACCACCTCTCGAAAATCTTGACTTATCTCTGCCATCTTCCTCCTCTCATGTTCACGAGATCAACATGATTAGTGTTGCTATTCGAGGGCAGAAAAACAATGGGAAAGCTAAAGAAAGCACACCTGCGGCCTCTCTTTCTCCGTCCACCATCCCGATCACACCACCACCTAAAGTGGTTATTCGTGGACCTACCTACCCCGAGTCTCTCGATGTAGTTTCCCATCGAACCATGATCAAACAACTTCACCAATCACTGTAAAAATGACACTATATGATCTCATTCAAACCTCGAATCTCATCGACAAGCTCTTGTTGAAATCCTTCAAGGTATAGAGGTCATACCTAACAAAACCTTACTGTTACCTCCATCTTAACACCCAATCACATTGCTTCTCTCACCAAACAATCTACCACTTCCGTCCTGTACAATGAAACCGCTCTTTGTCGGTTTCTCGAAGACAAAATTGTTGACTTTCGTGTAGAAGAGCCGACCCCTCTCTTTTCATCTCATCTTACGTGCTGGGAGATCCGAGTACATCATGTTATGATTGGACGGGGCACCAACCTAAATATCATCTCTTCCAAAGCCTTCCGACAAATGAATATCCCTTCTAGCTGCATGTGTGCCAACCCCACCATGTTGCGTTCATTCAACGATGTTATTACTTCTACCTTAGGCACCGTGATCCTTAACATTCGTGTAGGGCCACGTACCTTACCCGAACTCTTCTATGTCCTTGAGGGAGAATTCCAATATAACATGTTGTTAGGCCACCCTTGGATCCGGGCTATGGGATGTGTTCCCTCTACCTTACATAGATGCATAAAATTCGAGTATGAGGGGAAGTCCTACACCGTAAAAGCTGACCCTCCCCCCTTCAAAACCTGCAATATGTTATATCACCCTAATGATGTGCTTGTACCAGTTAAGACACCCATTCATCTAACCCAACCATCTATTTCGACCACACCTCAACCATCCACCTCAACCGCACCTACACCTTCAACCAATGAAACCGCCACCGCAAATACCACTTCCTTTCCCACGGACAACATCCCCACCTCAGATCCCTTAGTAGATGTTTTTCAATGCCTTACACTGGGGGAGTATCACCTATATAATGTTAGCACTTTCCATACCCCACAAGAGTATGGATAGTTACATGCGCATCCTACCTACGACCGTCGTGTGGGGGAAGTAATCTCCTATAGACCACCTAATTTCCGCACCAACCTAACGTATGGGGGTGTCGATGCATCCTCCGTTACCCCTGAACCTCCCCTTGGTGTAGTTCCCTTTCAATCTAATTTTCAATATCTAACTAATCGTCATTTTGCTCTCACCTTCCTGACGCGCTGTGCTTGGAAGGGCTTTGGTTTCGGTCTTTATGAACAAGGCCGACATACAATCATTCCTGTGACTACACGCAAACACAAAGATCGTAGTGGTCTTGGATTTTCTGAAACACTTACACCAAAGAAACCTCGTGTTAGTTGTATCTGGGAGGATGATGAAGTCACCCCTTCGGAACCATCATCACCCATTTTTCCATCATCACCCACAGAGTCGAGAGACCCTGAATCTATCCCTCCTAACTTTTTTTTTCATAAATTCTATCTTCTGGGTCCTCTCACTTATCAACGCGATAATGAGGACACATCTTCTCTTCCCTTACGTATCCGGACATGATCGAAGAGGATTCACCTTGATTAATGTTGTTGAGTGCGGGATGACGACTCCATCCTCACTTACCTTGGTGCGGACGACTCTTATATTCAACGTGCCTTACCATCTCGAAACTCAAACCATGTTCAATGAGTCGACTATATAAATCAACATCCACACTGAGAGGATGATCCTCACATTGTGAATATCGGACAATCTCTTAACGCATCAAAACAAGCTGCCTTTACTACCTTTCTCCGTGCCCGTAACCAAGCTTTTGCTTGGTCCTACGCTAACATGCCAGGAATTGATCCTGACATTGTGGTCCATAACATTACCCTAAAACCCGATTCCAAACCAGTTAAATAGAAACTGAGAAAAATGCATCCACACATTTCCCTCTTGGTCAAAGAAGAGCTTTAACGACTCCTTTCTGTTTCCTTCATCTTACCTATTGACTATCCTCAATGGATTTCTAACATTGTACCTATTACTAAAGCAACGGGGGGACTTCGGATATGTATGGATTTCTTAGACTTTATCCTCGCTTGCCCTAAGGATGACTTCCCCCTCCCAAGTATTGATCAACTTGTTGATCTCACTGAGGGCCATGAGATGCTTTCTCTCATGGATGGCTTCTCGGGATAGAATCAAATTTTGGTAACCCCGGCCGATCAACATAAAATCACCTCCATAACTCCGTGGGGAACCTTCGCTATCATGTCATGCCATTCGCCTTAAGAATGCTGGTGTGACCTATCAATCGGACTATGACTTACATTTTCATGACATTATGCACACTATCCTTGAGGATTATGTCGATGATCTTCTTGGCAAATCTAAACATCGCAGTGAACATCTCGATGTTTTAACCATTATTTTCGATCACTGTTAAAATATCGTATACGTCTTCAACCAAAGAAATTTGTCTTTGGTGTCCTTTCAGAAAACTCCTTGGTTTCATTGTCTCTTTGCGTGGCATCGAGGTTGATCCAGCTAAATTCAAAGCTATCCTATAAATGCCCCCACCCACTAACCTCAAACAATTGCGTAGTTTGCAAGGCAAACTCCAATCTATCTGGTGTTTCATCTCACAACTCTTAGATCAATGTCAACCTTTCCATCATCTCCTTAAAAAGGATATTGTCTTTCAATGGAGTGAAGAGTGCCACCAAACCTTTGAGGCTCTTAAAGCCTATCTCTTCTGACCACCCATGCTTATCCCACCTCGGGACGATCACCCTTTCTACCTTTACCTTTCCACCACCGACCATGATGTAGGAGCCATGCTCGCACATCATGACTCCGAGCTTCAAGAACAATCCGTTTATTACATAATCCGTACTTTGGTGGATTATGAGACTAGGTATACACATGTAGAAAAGTTGTGCCTAGCCCTATCATTCGTGGCCACCAAACTCCGACACTACCTCCTGAATCACAAAACTTTTTTCATCACCAACGCAGACCCCATCCATTATATGTATGCCAAACCTCATCTAAACCAACACATCGCCCGATGGCTTATGCTCCTCGCTGACCTTGACCTTGAGTTTGTACACCAAAAATCAATCAAAGGACAAACTATCGTAGACCAACTCGCGGAAGCCGCTTTACCAGGGGAGCGGTTTACTAATTTTACTTTCCCGCGAACTTATTGGCACTCTTTCACTCGGTGAGGAGTCGTATTCAATGACCATCTTCTTTGATGGATCCAAATGCCAGCACGGCGGAGGGGCTGGCGTTGTTCTCATTCCTCTTGACGCTGAACCTATGCCTCTTTCATTCCGGCTCGATTTCCCCTGCACTAATAATACAGCGGAATACGAGGCCCTTGTTTTGGGTCTCTAGGTTGCATTACACTTAGGTGTAAAATCTATTAACATTTTGGTGACTCTCAACTGGTTGTCAATCAAGTTATGGGCATCTACCAATGTAAAAATGAGGAACTTCAAAAGTACAAACATTACATGGATTCACTTTTGACCTTATTTACTCATTATTCTATCCAAACCATTCCCCGCTCTACTAATAAATTTGCGGATACTATGGCTTGCTTAGCCTCACAAATTCCTGCCTCACCAACCAACTCTGACATATTTTTCTTGGTCCAACAACTCTTTGCCCCATCTTACTCAGCCCCGGATGTTTGTATGGTAAATAATGTGTCTGCTGACTCGCAGGATACTTGGTATCACCAATTTCACGACTACCTTACAACCTCTGTTCTCCCACCTGACCTTACTAGTAAATGAGAAAATGTGCTTTTCTTAAAAGTTTTTCTCGTTATATAGTCATGGGGGGACTCCTCTATAAACATGGCTTTGATGGCATCCTCCTTCGATGTCTAACCGGTGCGCAGAGGTTACCTATACCATCCAACAAGTCCATGACGGTATTTGTGGTGGACATTTTAGTGGCCTTGCCAAGGCCAAACGGATCCTTCTCCTAGGCTATTATTGGCCTACTCTTAATAACGACTGCTACGAATATGTTAAGCATTGTGTTATGTGTCAACAACATGTCAACCTTCAACATACTCCTAGTCATCCGCTACAGGTCGCACGAGATCTTTGGCCTTTCTCACAATGGGGTTTAGACCTTATTGGTGAGATTCACCCGCCCTCTTCACAATGTCATCATTGGATAATCACAGCAACTGAATATTACACTAAATGGGTGGAGGCCATTCCACTCATTTCAACCAAAAAAGAAAAAATCGTAAAATTCATTAACCATCACATTATCTGTCGTTTTGGTGTTCCTCATCGCCTAATAACAGATAATGGAAAATCTTTCAAAAATAAGTTGTTACAAGACCTTTGTGAAAAATTTGGTATCAAACTTATCTTTTCATCACCTTACTATCCACAAGCAAATGGTCAAGCCAAATCTTCTAACAAAACCCTGACCAAAATTCTCATGAAAGTCGTTAGCGATTGGAAAAAATTGGCATGATCACATCCCCTTTGCCCTTTGGGCTTATCATACTAGCATTTGTACCTCCACTAATGCCACCCCATTTTCTTTGGTATATGGTACCGAGGTTGTCTTGCCTCTCGAAATACAAATACCCTCCCTAAGAATATCTCTTCAGGATATTCTCACCAATGATGATTTCCACCAAGAGCGGTTAGCCCAATTGGAGCTTCTTGACGAGCATCATCTTACAGCTCTTGACCACCTTCAAATCTATCAAAAGCGCATCAAGCGTGCTTATGATAAGCGACTTCATGAGCGTACCTTTAAGGTTGGTGATCTTGTCCTCAAAGAGAATCAACATGTAACCAAACTAGAAAAGAGCAAGCGTGGAAAATTTGCTCCAAATTGGATTGGGCCTTACATTATCACTCATACTTACAGATCAGGCACTTACCATTTAGCTTCACTCAATGGTAAACCTGAGCCTGAACCCCTTAATGCCTTGCATCTTCGACCATTCTACTGTTGAATTTAGTGTTATATCACTTCTTATCTACCTTGCGCTCATCCCTTGAGCTCGTTTACCACCTCATACACTTTGTTTCATGCAGCTCAAAATAGAATCAAGCACACATGGTTTGGTCATCACCTCCTCTTAAAGATGCCTTCCCCTTTTTAGTCTGGTCCATGACTTAAAAGTATCAAAATAACACGTTCTCAATTATACACTTATGGGATATTCTTGAGTCAAACTTTCTACAAAACTAGATGCTTCATGCCAAACGGACATCTAGACCTCTAAGTTATACATAGATCGCTCCCTCGAAGGATAGCTATGTGAAAAACCACTTCTACTATTATAAATAGACTGCGCCCCCAGAAGGCGCATTTATACACAAAAGCGCATCTCTGCTACTATAAATAGATTGCTCCTTGAAGGACAATTTATACAAAGTCAGCCTTTATCAAAAGCTTCTCGCATTGATCATCTTCGTGAAGACCTCAAGAACAACAAATTATATATCCCATGTAGACTTCCCGCATCGATCGGTCTATATCCAAAAAGTAAAAAAAGTATTCCAAAGCACTTTTGAGTCATGGACTTGTCTATCTAGGTTTAGTTCTCTTTCGTCAAAATAATCACCTTATAACAAGTTTCTCGCACCCCAACTATATCAGCCACCTCACCTCACCATTTGTCAAAGCAACAAAACTCAAGGGACGTGACGTATATCCGATATATTTTTATTATACAACTCTTTTCACCTATCGACTTCTCGCCTATGCAAGGTACTTAGGGATTCAAGCTTATCCTACTTTAATACGTGGTTTTTTTAGCTCTTTTCAACTACAAGACATGTTTGCCTCTTTTACTCGAATCTAGGATTATGTGTTGACCTCAATCGGGACACGAGCTTCCCTACTACTTGGGTAAGCTAACTTTTGCTTCACCTATACCTACACCAACATCGCCAATTCTTTACCAACACCAACAACATTACCCTACCAATATCAATATTTTTTTACCAACCAACAAATTGCACGACCACAACCAAATTGCCGAATTCACCTCTCCCCGGTCCTAAGGGAGAACTACATCAGCCCCGAGGCCCCTCCTTGCTTTGTGCAATGGGCTATGTAGGCAGCACTTAGGAGACATGGGGTCTCCCAAGGTTAGCTCGACCATCCCCTACCATAACCTATCATGTATGATGTTTTGCTTAAAAATATAAATGTTTTCACATATTTATATTGATAACACTCACCTTTGTCCTTTACCAATCCAAACATTCAAAACACAAACATTTCTTATTATTATCATAACCTCAAAATCAACATACATATTCATTTTTATTTAGATGTTAAACAAATACATCTTCTCTATCATCGACGCGCACGGTCGGCATCCTTATTTATTCTTCTACCCCTATAAAATTCATGTAGGCACCCACGCCTCATCTCGAACAGGTAGTGATGGTGATCGTCGACGCCGCTCACCCGGCCTCTCCATCCTCCAAGGGGACAACATTATTGGTTCCTCCCACTGATCCTCCAATCTCTCCTGTAACATACGAATACGCCCTCTCACGTGGAGGAATCTTTCCTCTAGTCTCTCCACTCGTGACTGCGAAACCTCTAACAATCCCGTTGTCTCATTCACCTGTGTTTGAAGCTGGTGAACTAAACCCTATAGGTGGTCTCTCTCCACTGTAATCACAGCTAAGTCAGGACGATCGGCCCTCTCACGTGCACCTCGCAGCTCTGCTACCCACCAATTTCCATTTCTCATCACATCGCCTACCCCGGATTTTCTAAATAGCCTTATTTTGAATTCATGGGCCTAACCCAAGGCCGTAACCACTCAATCGGCCGACCCAAGGCCACAACCAATCACTTGGCCCCACCCAAGGCCGCAATAAACCAACGGCCCACCCAAGGTCGCAACCAATCACTTGGCCCGACCCAAGGCAGAACAAACCAATCGGCTCGACCCAAGGCCGCAACCAACCACTTGGCCCAACCCAAGGCTGCAACAAACCAACCGGCCCAACCCAAGGCTGCAACAAACCAATCAGCCCAACCCAAGGCCGCAACAAACCAATCAGCCCGACCCAAGGCCGCAACAAACCAACTGCCCGACCAAGGCCGCACCCAATCACTTGGCCCGACCCAAGGCCACAACCAACCAATCGGCCTAACCCATTACTACACTAATTAAGTACCTCAACCGAGGCCTCGCAAATCAAAACTTCTCTCCACCCATCATTTACCTGTTTATTCAATCAAGCTCACTGTTTCGTGTTTTAGCACGACTAGGATACTTGACTTTTTCAGTCGACCAGCTTTGCCTAGACCAAGACCGTGACATTTACTTCAACCAAACCAACCATTTGAGTGCTTTTGCCGAACATGCCTAAATCATTCGTACCTTACTGTTATATCCTCCGGAGGTACTTCCTATGCCTTGGATACCAGGATTATATCACCCTTGTTTGGATAAACTATCGACCTTTTCCTATGAATTGCTTGTTTTCTCTTCAAATCATGTACCCTGGTCACACTACTACATTTCAACGTGTGTCTGCTTCCTTGAACTTACCCCACCATCTTCCCATCATCTCCACACCATTCACCCTTTATCAACCCTATCCCTGATTTCACGTCGCCTCAATTTGTGATAGATTTGAGGGGGATTACCTATACCCTTAACGGGAGTAACCACTTCTTATTATTGTTAGTGGAGCTTTACAAGACAAACTACACGACAACAAGGGGCTAATGTAGACACCAAATTTGTGTCTTACGACACCCTGTGCCCCGCATCTCATTTCGCAACCTAACCTCACCACCTAAACCTTACACAATTATTTATTAATTACCTTATAATTAATAAATCCACATCTCCAAACCTGTCACCTCATTTTGCCACCTCATCATGACCTAGCCCTAACCCTAAACTAACCTAATTAAGACCTATAACTTGGTCTACATCCACACCCATGACTAATTACCCCTCACCCGCACCAAAACCAACCTAATAATGACTTGACCAAGCCCACAACTAATCTCTCGGGAGAAAAGGAGGGAAAGTTGGCTATTTTACTAAAAATAGCCCACTTTGACTTAACCGACATCGGTTCCTACTCGACCATCATCGGTTACGTAACCACCATCGGTTCCTTGTAAATGGCCTCCCCCAACCAAAAACAAGGGATCTGGAACTCATTTCGAAAAAGGATCCGAAATTCACTGGGCAGAGTAGAGACAAGTGAAGAAAAGAGAAGAGCATCAAGCCGAAGATTGCAACCGAACCACTGGATTGCTGTCACCCCCATTCAAGCATTGGAAAAGACTGAGGATAGCTTCATCAGCTCATTTTCCAATACCAGATCATCCCAACTGAGCCTTACTGTCACTACCACATTCCTTGGACCTGAATCTTCATCAAGAACGAGTAGTCCTTCCTAGACAAAAAGGAGTTCTTCGCAATCGATTGTATCTCTCTCTCTCTACGCTGATGCGCACACCCTCTCAACATTCAATAGGTATTCCTCCTAGCCCTAACCCTTATCATTTCTCAAAATAATGAAAGGATAGAAGCAACTCTATTCCAGAACGGAAACATTCAATGCAAAACACTTTCTTTGGCATTTTTCTTTCTTTTTGGTTTTCTTCTTGGCCTTGCACACCCCACTACATAGTCTAACTTTTGATAGCTCTCCTTTTCTAAGTCGAACACCAGCACCTAGCTAGGACACCAATGCTCGGGTGCCATATACCTCTTTACATCTTAATTTCTTCTTCTAGGCATTTTGTAGTTGTTGGGGATATTTATTTCTTACTAGTTGGCCTTTTAGTGGCTAACTAAAAAATTAAAAAGGGATTCATATAAATGCAATGTTATGTGATCAAGTTAAAGTACCAAGCTCTAAGCATATATTACTATAACCTAAGGTTTCATTTAAATGAATCTAAAGAGAATCAAAGCATCCATCTAGCTCCACACAAGGGGATAAGGGGTGGTTATTCCGCATACACGTATAGGAGAAGAATTTCACTTTTTTCATGCACACATCTACCTATATCTTCTACATCTAACTATCACTAACTATTCGGTGCATCTCTCACAAGAGCTACTAAGGGAATGATTCTACACACACACACATATAGAACTACATGGATTACGTGATGTAGTGCGGTTATCATATTGTAAGTTTGCTTAGTCGGTGATTTGTGGGGGTCGGTTTGATTCCCCATTTTTATTATTTTCTTTTTTGGATTTGATGTGTTTTAGGGTTTTGCAAGACATTTCTTCATTACGGGTTATAGGTGACATTTGCGAGACTTGATGCAACATTTTAGCAATAAGAAGAAAATACTTTTGACAAATCAGCATCCCCTGCAAAACTAGTTTCCAAGCTTCTACGTAGACTCTAGTGCCTAAATAGGGATCCTAGTGCCCATGCACCCTAGTATTGCTCCGGGCACCCTAGTTCATCCTTTCTCTGCACTTCTACATTTTTGTATCTAGTTATGGTGTTATTCCTTCTGTTCCAACAATCTTACACTTTCGTACACCTCGGATCATTTTCAATTCAGCTAAGTACTTTATCCTTTCTCTTGCACCTACGGTTTCATATTTTTCTATCTTATTGCTTAGGTCAAATGCTATATTACGACGTTGTTACTCTATAATATCCTATCTATGGTTTTAGCAAAAAAAAATTATTAAATCATTTGGTGAACCCACATTTGAACACTCTTATTTTATGGATCCTTCCACCATGAATATATCCCCTAATGCCTTCTTGTAGGCCAATCCTAAGTGTGCCAATCAAATTTAATATGTTTTATCTATTACTTCTCTTCATCCTAATACTTCTCTTGACTATGTGTATCATAGATTCACTACAACATTATCATTTCATGAAGAGCATATTCCTTTTACATTTGATGAAATCACTTCTCATTCTATTTTAGATGATTCACCCCTTTATATGCAAGTATGTATCAATAACATAGGGATTAAGTGTGATTTAGTCAATAGTGGATCATGGCTTAATATTTGTAATCTAACATTTCTTCACCAAATAGACCTCTCTAATGACTCCTTGGTTCCTTCATCTATTTCTATTCGTGGCTTTGATAATATTCCTAAAAGGTTCTTAGGTATAATCATGCTTCCCATTACTTTCGGGCCATGCACTTTTTCTGTCCAATTTCATGTCATGCCTAACAATATTAACTATAATATTCTTCTCAGATGGTTTTCGATCCATGCCATGTATGTGGTCCCTTCAACCCTTCATGTGCATATTAAATTTTTATACCAATGTGTAGTTTATGAAGACTTGGAATATCCATCTCCATTTTCCTATTGAAATGCTATTAATCATTCACTTAAAGCCCATACTTTGGCCACCTCTCTTCCTAACTTCAAACAATATGGTCCTGGGTATCGGTATCTACTTTGTTATGGTTTCAATGGAAATGGGTTAGGAAAATATGTAAAAGGAGTCAAATAACCTCTTTCTATTCGACACAATCCACCAGGCTCAGCCTCGGATATCACCCTAAGCTCATTTATTTTATTCCTTTTGCATCTCCTCTTGAGGTTTACACTATTTCACATACTCATCATCACAAAAAGAAATTTCCATTTGTTCTCACTTACAACTTCCTTTGGTAAATCAACTACTCCTAACATGTTGCCACATCTACCACCATGGCATGATTTCTCTTCCATGCCTAGATAGATCCCCATTATACACTTTGGGGCATCATGCTTAGTCTTTCCCCTTCTAGCATCACTAGGTGGATATCATTTTCTACTATTATGCTCTGTGCTTCATATTTCACATCTTTGAGAAATCTTACACAACTTGATACACTATTGTATCATCATTACCCTATGATGCGCTCTTGTGCTAAGTTTCAAACTTCATTGTTGAGGGAATACTATATACGTGAACATCACACATTACACAACTTAGGCTCTATGCTTTACTTTACATCTTTCTAGCATCTCCTTCTTGCACATCATATGTAACACCCTGAACTATTGTTACTTCCTCCTGGGCATTCAAGTGTTGATATATGATTTCTTCTATAAAAGGATGTGTTCCTTTGATTGTGAAGTCATGCTTGATATAGATTGTATCTTCTTTGCATTTGAAGATCTTTGACTGAGCCAGGATATGCTTGGACTCTTTTATTTCTTTCATTTTTGCACCTGAGTTTAATCTGATTTTGGAATGAATTGTGGATTTACCCGTCTATATGACTCATCCTTGGATTAATGGCATTGATCCAAGAGATGTTTTAAGTTTATTCGGGAAGGTATATCTCGTTGGTTCTTTTCTTGACGATTCTATTTGTTAGACCTAGACTAGTTCTATTAAGGTTAATAACCTAAACCTAAACTATAATCTAACCTAGCCCTAAACTATAAGCTAAATGTTCTAAGGTTAGTGACCTAGCGCTAAGGAGGTTAGACTAAGTATCACCTTAAAGTCTAACCTATGTTTCTAACCTAACTAATGATCATGGATGAAAGGGACCTATGAAGGGGTGCGAGCCATGGGCGGTAGTTTCTATGGCATTAAATGAGATGGATAAGTATGAAGGATGAGGGATTTGGTGGAAGTTTCAAACGGCTAGTGAAATCGCGTGGCGAGTCGCCAAATTTGGAAATGGTCTTTGGTTTGTTTTTGTCCATCGCCAACTATGGCGGTTGGTGGCAATGGAGATTGAGTGGGAACTTGAGTTAATGCAATTAAGGAACTTGATTTACGAGCACGGATCGCTCGGGAAGGCATGCAAAATGGAAAAGCTGGTTGTTTGTTTGGTTTTCCATGCGCTCGGTTTTCTCTCTTGTTTGATCTTTGGTTCTTCGAACCAGTCTACTTGGTGTTACATGGAAACTATGAGAATAACTAGCTCTTTTCTCTATCGAGGAAAGTTTATAAGGCATGGAAATAACAAATTATTGTTGTTGAATCTAACGTGGAAAAAGAGGAGAAGGCTCGAGCTCTTTCAGAGGTCTTCTTCAAATTTTTAAGTGACATTACCAGGCATGTTAGGCCCTAACTTTTAAAAATCTTTCTTTCCTTCAAATGATTTCATTAGAACAACTCTGTTCAGATGATATTTTTGGTCCAGTTGGTTTTTATGGTAGCATTGTATGAATTAGTTTGTTGTATCTTCATGCTGGTTTGATTATTCAGTCGAACCCTTGCTGGGTGTACATTTTGTTTCGTATGGTTGAATTATCTTGTTGTGTTTTGCATTTCGGTTAGATTTCGTAGAAATGCTTGCAAGGATAATGTACGAATTCGACTCTGTTGGAGTCCATAAAAATGCTTTCTTGCTTGGTATAGACTTTTGTTGAAGCCTTCATTGTCATAACTTTGTGGAGATTGATACGGTTGGAATTCTTGGAAATGGATAGTATCTTTCTACTTGAGTAGAAGTTTATTTGTGAATACTAAATGGGTACGACTCCTTTTGAGTGCTTGATAAGTAACATACGTTTCTACTTCGTAGGAGTTCGGTCGTGAATTCGTATGTTATTGATATAGTTGGATTTCTTGAATTTAATATGTATCTTGTATCTTTCTACTTCAAGAGAAGTTTATTTGTGAATACTACATGGTTTGACTCCTTTTGAATCCTTGAAGCGTATATTATGTTTTTCTCTTGTTTAAAGCTCGGTTCGGTGGTTATTGACTCGATTGGAGTCCTAGATATGTAACCGAGTGTTTCGACTTACGTATAAGCTTGGTTGCGAATACTTATTGATATTGGCTCTGTTGGAGTCCTTAATATGTATCTTGTATTTAGACTTCGTAGAAGTTTAGTTGTGAAGACTATTGATGTTGAATTAGTTGGAAACCTTGAATGTTTTCGTATGAATTTGACCATCGATCTAGTCCACGTTGTGTTTACTTTTAAAACTCGACTCTGAATGAGTCCTTTTTGTATTCGTATTATCTCGGCTTAGATGAAACTTTGTTGAAAATAATGATATGATGATGACTTTTATGAAGATCTTGTTGAGTTATTATTTTTGATTTGGCTTCGATTTAAGATCTTCTTTGTATAATCCTAGGATTTTCTTTGTTGAAGGAAGCTATGCATGTTGTGTTTCAACTCTGCATGAATGTCACTGTATTTCATATGGAAACGTTAATTGTTTTAATGTGATCTTGTTTCAAGTTTGACTGAAACAAAGAGCTCTTAGCTGTGCCATGACAGGTGATGGCGTTGGATATTTTGCATGTTGTTGAATAATATGGAAAGATTTGTTGAGCCTTTTTGGGGTCAGATATTTTATTATTGCTTGTCGCGTGAACTCTTGTATTGCTTAATAATCTACAGGTGAATTTTATATTGGAATTCTGGTGAAGCTGTAGTATCTTCTTGTGGCCTCGGCTGATTTAGTCATATGCGTATAGTGTAAATGCATTACTCTTGAGAGGATGGTACAGTCATGAACATGATTGGAATGGAATATGAATGTCTCTATTTCTTTCTCCTCTGTTGTTAAGTTATGTTGATATCTATAACTGTATGAATAATAAGTTATTCTCTCCTTGTCTAGAAACTATGAATGTTTTCTTCTCTTGTATCCTTATGTGATCTCTACGGTAAGGGTAAAACAAGAATAGACAGTAGTACTGTATGGAGAGCCTGGCATAAATTGTGTGTTGTTGTATAAGTGGCTATGCTTGCCTGTACCATTAACATAGTGTATGATTGAAAAGGAATTATGTCAGTGAGCTTGCTGGTTATTTTAAACTGCCTTGTGAACTTGGTTGAATCATACTTGTTGAAATACGAGTTGATAGTATATTCTTTTTAGAATGGAATAAATTGATGGATTGATGTTGTCTTGGAGATACAGATGGATGGATGTTTTGGAATTATTTTGTTCTTCTTAGTCTCTAAAATGTACGTTGAGTCATCTAAAAATATTTAGGACTAATTGATGACTATAATAGAGGTTATGCATTATAGTCATGTTAAAATTGTGGAAAGATATTTTCTGATTTCATTTAAACAGTTGTTCAATGAGAGTAATTGGTGGATTGCATTTGTTTTAAGAATTAGTGCTTATCATGCTCGGTTCACCGAACCGACCCGTGTTGACAATTTTTGCGAGATGATTGCCGTAAGTGGTAAAGGCACGCAGATCGATATGATGTTGATTGTTTAATTTGGTTTTATGATGAATTACTGACTTGATTCTCTAAATGTACTACTTGAAGAAAGATGTTCTTTTGTTGTTGAGTATTGTATCAAATATGTTGAATGCATAAAATTTATTTGATTATCTTTGAAATGAATAAACCGAGGTATTTGTTACTTATGTGTTTGCATTCGTATTTGGATGGTTTGATCTTCTTGGTTCGAATGATTTTAAGACCATTGTTATTATTGTATAACTTGAGAGATGTTTGTGATTATCTAAGTAAGCGTTGCAAGGTTAAGTGACTAAATACTTATGATTGTTTAGTAGTTCTATTACGATCTAATTAAAGCTAATAGTAATTTAGATCACTTGATTTTGAGAAGCTCAGGTTAAAATAAACCCTTTCAGGAAGCTGAACGGGAAGAGTAATTTGTTACTCTCTAACCTTGATCTAAGTCAAGACAACGTACTGAATGTTTTTAAAATCACTATATCTTAACACTAATAAGTAAGATATATTTCAGTTTTAAAGATCTGGAATAAACCCAAAAAGGGATAAGTTTGCAATCTTATGAGAAGACTTGGGGTTACTACCCAATTTCGTAGATCAGGATTATTGTGAAACAATGATCTCCTTGTTGAGACCTCAATCTTATTAAACTTCTCTTTATGGAATGGGTCTTAATACGAAAGGCAATTTTAAGATGAGGAACCCAGGGGTTGGGAAAAGACTACCCTAAAAAGGAGTGTCTTGGAGTATAATTTAAACTCCACGTAAGTAACACCTTAAAGTTTAGTAGATCTTATCGAGGTGGATTTGAAGGTTGATGGCACAAGTCGATTGTAGGGTTGTACCTTCGAGAAGATTAGGATCTTCTCAAAGATACAACAATGCAGGTGACTTATGGCGACACCCTTTGCATTGATCGTCAAGATTTACTCCTTAAACTCGAACAAGTTTTGACTTCGGGACTGGTTACCGACATGGTCATGTTATGAGGCTGCCCTGGAGACTCGGGGTACCTTGACACACAGGGTTAACTAGGGTTGACCCAGTATGTCAGAGTATCCCTAGTTCTCAAGAGCATCCTTATAACGTTGCCATATTATTAATCCGTTTCTGAGTGAATAACTTGGGGCAGGAGAGACTGACAGAAGTCAGTATAAGACATTCTACATAACAAAGGAATGGGGTGATGGACGTATTCCAGATTGACGAGTATGCCGTCAAGGAATACGAGACATAAGCATTATGTTTCAAATCTTTGGCCAAAGTATCGCAAGCTACTGATTGCGTAGTCCTATGTCACCTAGTCTAAGGGACGAGATGCCAATGAATAATGGTAACAATTATTCGAGATAGGTTCTTGGACATGAGCATTCGAATCCCAAATAAGGGAAGAGAACCGTAAGAGTGATGTGTTAAAATAAAACGCCAACTCTTGATACTCATGAATAGATTGGTAGATTACCGAGTCATGGAATGAATAGATCGGAGGTACTCCGAGTCATTACAACTGCATATGGTTATCTGTTATAAGAATGGTTGTTTTGATTTGTGAGTTCTAAATTATGTATTTAGAACCAGGAAGCATTTATCAAAAAAAAATTTACTTGTTCTAATGTACAAAAATGAGGATGTTACATCATATAAGCTACACTCTATGATCAATTAATCAATATTTCTAGCATTCACATCATCCAAACCACCGCTCTATGATGCACTCTAGTTCCATGGTTCATACTCAACTAATGAGGTTATAGTTCTTAAATGAACCTCACCTTATTTACATTTTACACCTAGCACTTCATCGTCAATCTTTCTAGTGTCTCAATCCACACCTTTCTACACTCTCTAATTTTTGCTCCATTAATCAAATATTTCTATCTCAATGTAGATAAAAATTTTACATCGGGGTTTGGTTTGATACTTCAAAGGAGGAAAACTTTTCTTAACCTCAGTATGGTGGGGTTTTCACGATACCCGCAAGATGTGGTGGATGTATGATGTTTTACACTTCGTGAATAGTGTACTAGAATTTATTTTCTCTGCAATCAAGCCTGAAAATTAGAGATACTTGCACAAAATAGAGTTAGTAAAATAAGGTGGGTAGGTTGCCTAGCAAATGCCACCTCCCGAAGTCAAAGGACTTCCTTAAGTGGATATCAACCTACTTTTAAGACATTTAAGCTTTATTGATGATAATTTGAAGTACAATATGATAAATGGAAAATGTGATTAACTATTATCACTTATTTAGGTGATTACATACATTAGCTGATAGTAATGAAATGAAAACAACAAGACTAGAATCTGAAATCAGAATCTAGGTTAGAATCTAAGTTTTTGAAAATTTTGAGCCTACAAAATAGGCTAAGTCCTCATCTTCTATGAAGTAAGAATCAGGTTCAGAGATATAATCCTTCACAATTAAATTAGAGATCTCTTCTTCCATGTCATAGAGATGTGAAATATCAAGATCAATGTCTACAAAGATGATGTTGCTTTCAATGTCATATTCAGATGTGGTGTAGATGTCCTCTAGTATATTTAGGCTTGCTTCATAGTTGTTCTTAAATATTGAAAGTTCATCTTGGATCCTTCTAACCTCATAGTATGCCTCCAAAAAATCCTTGGTTGCTTCATGATTCATTGGGTAGAGGAAAAAGGATTCCAACCTGTCAAAGGGAGCCATGTGTATGGCACACGGTTCCAAATTGTGAAGAAAATGTACAGCTCCTAGTGTAGGGGGTGTCGATGATTGGTAGCGAATTAATATCGGTAATGGGATGACTAGTACCTGATATGGCCATCTATAAAACCAATACTTAACAACATGTTAGAAATAAAAAGAAATAAATATGCATTGTTAACCAAATCTGATCAAAACTATGAAAGAAAAATATTGTGAAAGAATTGTAGGCGATTCTAGCAATCGCCAACGATTACTGTGAATTTTAAAACACTACCAAAATAGAAGATATAACTTGATTATTCTACAAGTATGAACTCTTTTTAAACCTTAAACAATATTTTTAGTAAAAGATGAGAAGGATTACATGAAAACATAAGTAGAAATTAATAAACACAAATCTCACCTTGGATGATTGATGTGATATCATAGATTTGGTTGCAGATGGGCGAAGATGGTCTCGCTGATGATTCTAGATAATATAATTATTGTCTTAATGAAATAAGGTGATGGTGATGCTCTGTTGAAAAAATTAGGCTCATAATATTCATGAACAGATGTAAATTCCTTATGAAATTCAATAATCATCCCCTCAAAGAGGTAGATAAATCTATTTATAAATATCGCCAAAGAACCAGGATAATTGCCAGCGATTTGTAGAAAATTTGTGTGATGGCATAAAATGAGTGATTTTCTTGCCATTTTGAACTTGATTTGACGGGATTTTGAGAGAGGTTGAGATACTAAGAGGGATGATATTGGATTATGAATAAGTTAGTTAGGATAAATGTAGAGGTGTTTTTAGAAGGTTTCTAATTTAACTTAGTTCCAAGTGATACAATGCAAGTCGGTGTTATCCACAATATGTGACTGAGGTCTAGGAGAATAGTAAAAATCCTCCTATTGTTATCAAATAAATGCCTAAGGAAAATGTGGGAGAAGAAACACCTAAGGAAAATGAATAAACTGACCATGTTCCATAAACACAAACCACTAGGAACAATAAATAAAAATATAAGAATGTACACACAGTTTCTTTTCCTGAATGATTACAAGAAACTAGGATTGCGGAAGAAACAACACTAATTCGGGAGTTGAAAAAGATTAAAATTGAACTACCACTTCGAGAGAAATAAGGGACATTCTGAGTTAAACCATACAATTAGAGATCGGTGCATAAAGACACCAGAAGGAAAAATAAATACCAAAAAATGGTTAGAGTGGAAGGGAATCTAGCTTATCTTTTTCTTTGGAAATCTTATTTCACCAAAATATGGGGATCTTGGGAGTCCAATCATCACTATTTTTGTAAATGGTCAGTCAATCTCTAATGTTTTGGTGGATCTTGGTGCTTCCATTAATGTTATAACTATATATATGTTTAATCTGTTGTTTTTGACATGATTGCAGCCAACCAATACCATTCTCCAATTGGCATATCAGTCTATTACTATACCAGATGGAGTAATTGAGAATGTAATGGTCACAGTTGAATATTGGGAGTATCATTTGGATTTCATGGTATTACATCCTAAAGCTGAAAAGTTAGGATATCCACTCATCTTAGGAAGACCACTGGTTCTTCTTGTTTCTAGCATACATTGATTACAGATTAGGAAAAATGACTATTTTAAGTGGAGAAAAATTAAAGAACATTTCATTGTATCCTACTACCCTGACCATATGTGCATGTTTGTGAACATGTATGGGTAGATTATTTATAAACCAATAAACCGGGTTCTTCTTATATAGCCACTATTGCATTGCAAAAATACGTGGAAGAAATTATTGAGTCATACCCAATGTCTGCTAAAATGGATGATGTGGCTCGGAAATTAGAACTATGGCTACGAAAACATTTATTTTGAGCTCGGTTGATAACCTTACCTTGGTAAGTGACATTTCTAATGAAACTTATACAGGAACCTATGTTTATCATGATGAATGTATAGTCACTAATTTCCATTTTCCCTTAGCCAAGTTTATGTCCCTCAAAAAAATGACTATTCTACACATGCTTTAGCCTCATGTTTTCCCCTTGAATTATTTAATTCTTGATGTTGAGCTCACTATTATGAAAGACACCAAACAAGTGACTATTGACATATGAAGAGAGGTGACCATTGGTAATAATTTAGAAGCCTACCAAGAGGCTTGGGTTGTTGAAATTTTGAGTAAGCATTCCCAAGATTTTTCTTGAGATTATATTGACATGAAGGAGATCCATCCAAGGATCTACACTCATCATATTTACACTGAGGATATTAAACCTATAAGATGGCCATAATGTAGAATTAATCCATCTTTGAGAGACAGTAAAAAATGAGATCGAAAAATTGTTGAAGGTAGGATTTATTTATCTTGTTTCGATAGTGGTGGGTATCACCACTAGTTATAGTTCCTAAGAAAAATGGGAAATGGAGAATATTTATAGACTATAGGGAACTTCATAAATCAACTAAGAAATACTAATTTCCTTTTCCTTTTATTGATCAGGTCCTAGACAATCTGGCAGGAAAGAAATACTTCTCCTTCTTGGATGGGTTTAGTGGGTATAACCAAATTAGTATTGCACTTGTTGATCAAGATAAAACCACTTTTACTTATCCCTGGGGTACATTTGCGTATAGAGTTCTACCATTTGGAATTTGTAATGCACCTGCTACCTTCCAAAGGAAGTTTTGGCCATCTTTGTGGAACTTACAAATTACTTGTGTTGAAGTTTACATGGATGACTTCACTGTCCACGGTTCAAATTTTGATGAATCTCTGGATAATCTTGAAAAGGTATTAACTAGATGTGAGAAGCACCAACTTTCCTTGAGTCATGAAAAATGTTTGATAATGGTTGATCAAGGAATTGTTTTAGGTCATCATATTTCTATCAAAGGGATACAGGTCGACCCTAGAAATATTAAGGTAATAACTAAGTTGCCTATGCCAAAAAATTAGACTGACATCAAGAGCTTTCTTGGACATGCAGGGTATTACAGGCGGTTCATTAAGTATTTCAGTAAAATTCTTGCACCTATATTTTCTTTGCTGAAAAAATATTGTTCTTTTAAATGGTCTCCTCAATGTTAGCAAGACTTTTGAGATTATCAAATAGAAGTTGACCACTGCTCCAGTTTTACGAGGACCCAACTAGGGGTAGCCTTTTCATATTCACATTGATGCCTCTAACACAACAATGGGAGTTGTTCTTGGATAAAAGGATGAGGAAGATTAGATGTATGCCATCTATTTTATCATCAAGAATCTAACTCCTACGAGATAAAAAATACACCACCATGGAAAAATAATTTCTAGTTGTTGTTTAATCTATGAATTAATTTAGACATTACATTACTAGATACAAAAATTTTGTTTATACTGACCATTCGGCTATAAGATATTTGATGAATAAACCAGTAGTAGGGGGAAGGATTATTAGATGGTTACTCTTGTTGCAAGAATTTAATTTAACCATTATTAATAAGCCAGGAAGGCTAATGTTGTTGCTGATTTTATTTCAAAATTGAATGTTTCAGGTGATGAAGAAGCAGTCGAGAATCACTTTTGGATGAAAACTTGTTTGCAGTATCAACTCAACCTATATGGTTTGTTGGTCTTGAAAATTACCTAACTATAGGGAATTTTCCTACCTATTTTACTAATAAGGAGTGAAGAAAATTAGTTAAGAATAGTGCAACATAAAAAATGTTTCAATGGAATTTTATTTAAATTTTGTCCTAATATGGTTCTTCACAAGTTTGTTTGGGAAGATGAAGAGTATGAAATACTAAGAGCTTATCATGATAAGCCTGGAGGAGGACATTACTCAGTGAAGAGGAAAATTCAAAAGGTCCTTAGAGCTGAATATTATTATCCTTCTCTTCATAATTATGTCAAGAATTATGTGTGGCGGTGCGATTCATGTCAAAGAATGGGGAAGTCTACTATATCCATGAAAATTCCTCTCAACCCTCATCTGGTCTTAGGACCATTTGAGAAATGGGGAATTAATTTCTTTGGACATTTTGATCCCCCATCATTTGGGAAATAATACCTATTGGTGTGCACTGACTACATCATGAAATGGGTCGAGGTTCAAGTATTTGCATCTTCCAATGAGGATGTTGTTTCGACTTTCCGTATAATAGGATAATGCTAATATTTGGCACCCCTAAAGCTATTGTATCTAATCAAGGACCTCAATTTTTGTTTAACATGATCAAATATTTCCTAGGAATCTACTGAATTAAACACTAGAAATCATCACTATATCACCCCCAATCAAATGGGAAGGTGGAGGTCACAAAAAGAGAGCTTGAGAACATTTTGACCAAGGTTGTCAATGCTGATAGGAAGAACTGGGTACCAAAACTCCCAAAAGTAGTATGGGCCTACAACACAACCTGGAAGACTACTACTGGTTTATCCCAATATGAATTGGTATATGTAAAAAATCCATTGTTACCCATGGAATTCTAGTTACATACTTGGGGAACAATACTGGAAATCAGAATCAACCTGGATGATGCACAACGTGAAAGAGTGATGTAGCTGAATGAATTAGATGATATGAGAATGGAAGCACAACAAAAATAGAAATTCTTCAACATCGAGAGGAAAACATGTCTTGATTCTCGTATCAAACACAATAATTTTAATGAAGGAGAATGGCTCTTACTTTTTGATTCAAAATATCAACAATTCAAATGTAAGCTAACAACATGATGGTTGGGACCATACCGGATCAAAAAAGTGTTTGATAATGGTTCTATGATATTATTATCGATTGATGGAGACATAAAAACTCTTCTCTTGAATGGACACAAATTAAGGATGTATTAACATCCTCTAGATAAGGAAACCTTCAACAAAGATATGCTACAATGTGATGAAATAGATTCGGTGGGCGCACGACTCTTCTCATCAAGAGTAATTGTTTTTGAATTTGAATAAAGGAAGATGATCATGATTTCGATATTCTTCCCTTAGTTAGATGTTTTATTTTCAATAAGGTAGGAATATTCATTGTTCAAATGTACACTAATCACATTTTCTCTAAGAGTGCAGGATGTGGAAATCTACTGAGATATCGAGAAAGTTGAAATTTGGTAAGTGTAAGTGCATTTTACTTCGCTACGGATATTAACTTTTGAATCAATCCCCCATTGCATTTACCTAGCATGATTAATTCAATACACAATGTTCAATGCACTTATTAGAAACATCATTTCAAATCTTAAGACAACGACTAGGTTATAATGAGTCATAATTACCGAAGATACCGCATGTGTCGAATTTCTAATAAAAGGAAGAAATGTTTTATAGGAAGGAAAATTGGAATTATTATTCAATATGATAGGATGTGTTATGTACCATGTATTAAAAATTCCCACGCATACCTAGTCTTGTCAACTTTTCATGCCACCAATTTTGCACCGACTTGAGATGATTAAAAGATTGTAGTATATTTCAAATTGTGACTCACCAATAACTTCCTATCATTGTTATGTGGATTCAAAAAAATTTTTTTTTTTGCATTGCGTCTGAATTCACCTACGTTATGGGGAAAAGAAGAAATCGAACAAGACTCTCTTGAGCCACTACTGGGAATGCTAAAATTTCCCATGTATTTTATGATGTTGGTTGGCTAGAATTTATTAGGAAATTCGAAGGCTTTGATGAAAATTTAGTTGATGATTTTCTGATAAATTTTGAAGCCACCTGCTCATGAATTAGGGAAAAAAAAGTAGAAATAAATAGTCAAGTTGTTTCTGAACTATCTGGTTTACCATAATTTGGTCTCAAGGTTATGACAAATTCTCCTCTTAAAGACCTAATTCCCCTGTTTCATGAGGATGGTGAAGCTCTTCCAGAGGTAATCCTCACCTCATATGGTGCTCAGAAGGGGATTAAGTGGGAAATTTTTCCTGGTATTTGGAAGGAAGTTACTAAATGGGTCAATAGATACTTCATCTATGATGGAAAACCATCTATGCTCTAGGGGATTCACTAAATATTTTAATTCATTTGAAGAAAGGCTACATAAACCCTGCACTCAAGGTAAATTTACTTGAATATTTAGTTGATGCGGTCATTAAAGTGGGATAGAAATATAAAAATGGAGGTGGTAGGGCTACATTAAAACACCCAGGGCTTATTCAATTGCTTTGCTCACATCAAGTTTTCTACAGACCCAAGAGAAGGATTGAACAAATAAGTGTAGGGGAGGGTTCCAAACAAAGGAAAATCAAGAAGGGGCCATCTTCCATTATTCGACCCAAGCTTGAGTCAGCTTCTTGCCCTTCACAGGAGAATGTGGAGGAACTGGTAGTCAGGATAGTCCATCTTCTATGCCACAAAATTCTAAGGGTAAAAGCACCTTACCAGTTTATTCTTCTATTTCATTAAGGCCAAGATGGTCTTTTACTTTTCAAAAACATGGAAGTTCCCAGCTGGAATTTTTTCATGATGATTCTACTCCCATTAGGGAAGAGAAGGAAGAGGTTGGTATTTCAACTGTCATTGTCCCTATTAAACAATCTAAGGATGTTACATTCACCACAACTATCCTTGCAAAGCATAGACTACGAGATATTCCTACGACTCGAGAAATTGACTAAGAAGCTCAGAAATACCCTCGATACTTGAAACACAGACCCACTCCATAATTTTTGCAATGGAGATTGGCAACCATGGGTTACGAGATGATGTCTTGAGGTGTTATTTGGACGATATTGCATCCCTCAAGAAAAAATCAAAAAGGTATGTAAGAAAAAAATTATCTTTACAAACTACATTCACACATAAAAGCGTAGAAAAATTTAGGAAATTACTTGCTTTGAAGGAAGAAATTGGAAGTCTCAACGAGAAAAAAAAAGATACGGAGCCTTAAAGTATAGGATGATTTAAATTAGTTATCTCTTCAAAATAAAGAGTTAAAAAAGGAAAACAAAAAGTTAAAAGAAGAGATTGAGACTAGCACAAATGAGAAAAGGAAGTTTGAATCTCTTTTATACTTTATTTGACCTTTGGCTGTAGAAAACCTTCTTCTACCTATAATATGCTTGTTCAAGAGAAATTCTATGTTTGGCGTTATTGAGAATGTGTAGTCAAGAACCTTATGAAGCCCCACGATAGTAAAACCTTTACGTAAATTTATCAAAATAGTACCCACGAGATACAAAATAAAGCTTGTGTGTGAATTTTACCTCCACAACATGCTAGTCACCAATGTGCTTGATTTCTTTCTTAATCTATTTGTTGGAGATTGTCGGTTGAAGGCCTTTCAGTCATTGCTTAGGAACCAAATTACATGGGGTGAACAAATGGAAATTTTTAATCAAACAACTCGCACCATAGGGTTATACATTAGGCCTACCCATCACAATGATGTGGCCATGAAGAAAAATTTCATATATCTTTATGATTAGGTTGGTGTTGGGGAAAATAATTCAAAGATTCTACTAAAATGTGTAAAGGTTTTGAGGCCTATAGTTATCGAATTTTGGTGAAGCAAGGAAAGCTTATGCTAGAAGGTGGGATACCTTAAGCTTACTTTTAAAAGGGACATAATTTATCTCCCCTCGGAATTTAAGTTGGATTATAAGGTGAGGTGATGCAATGGTAACAATAATTTGGTAGTTATCATAAAAGGATGACAAGAAATACAAAGTGATGAATGGCTAGGAATAGAGGTGAGGCATCCTCTTCTCCTAAGTCCAACCACTACCTAGAAGAATAATGTTTCCCAATCACATAATAGTTTCACATCTTGGGTGGAGGTGATTTCAAACACTCAGGGATGCAAGGGAAGCAAAACATAATATGTTGACCAATTTGAGGAATAAGACATGGCTCAGCAACTTGGCCAAAGGGCAGGAAAAATATGAGTTGGATTGGAACATGCAACAAGTAAAGTGTAGTGGAGATTATGAGTACATTATTTGACTTGTTTATATCATCTATGTGATTAATAATTTTTCATTTAACATGATTAATTAAGTGCATGGGGATGCTTTATATGGTTATATCTTAGTGAGTTCAATGCATTTTCCTTGTTCTTATTCATGCAACTTGTTAACCATATAACTTCCCACTAATTACCTTTGTGAGTGAAATGTGGTAATGTGTGTAGGATAATAATGAACATTTACTACCAATTTTGGGAATTGTAATCAAGCATCCCAAGTCAAGATTCATCATGGAGGAATTTTTCCATTAACGACCTATAAACATGGATCTTGTTTTTAGCAATTCCTAGGATTTAATGAACTTTAATCGAGTTATTCTTTGGAAGAACTTAGTGCCTACAATTTTGGCATGGTATGTAATCGAATGTGTCTATATAGACATCTCCTTGAAGAACAATTTAGTAGTTAGTTGATATTGATAATCTGTTGTATAGTTTATAACAATTAGTATTTACTTTCTAGATACATATTAAGTATGTCATAAAACTTTTCTTAATCAATATATTAGATATCGTTTTGAGTATCTTGTGTTGTTGAGATTACCTCTGTCCCAAGGAAGAGAAAGGGCCCACTCAACTAAGGCGACTGGAGGCTTTTACGTTTACGCATGAATGTGATTTTCTGATAAGTCACAATTTGAATGCATTTACTCATTTCCTTTATTGCAATTTCCATTCAGTATGTGTATTTCCTTTACTACAATTTCCATTCAGTGTGTGTATTTCCTTTACTGCAATTTCCATTCAATGTGTGTATTTCCTTTATTACAATTTCAATTTAGAGTGTGTAATTTCAATTATGTTATTTTAATTCAAGTATGTGAATTTCCATTTTAGTTATAAGTATTCCTTTCAAAATGCATTTCTATTATAATAAATTCATTTCTATAGCTTAGTAATAAATTTTTGTAGATTCACAAAAAAAAGAGGAAAACTTAATAGAAAACCCCCAAAAAAGGACCCAACAAGATAACTAAATGCATAGGGCTTCATTGCATACTGACAGGACACGGTCCTAGTTTTATAATGACACTACTAGTTTTATAAGACACTAGTAGAAGAATATTTTAGTTAAATGATTAGAGAACAACAACGACCCATCGGGATGAGATTAGGTTAGGACTAAGTTAGTTAGGATAAATGTAGAGGTGTTTTTAGAAGGTTTCTAATTTAACTTAGTTCTAACTAGTTAGGGGTGGGAAGTATTTATAGGGATAAGTTAGATGTGGTTGGGTTATATGTATGGAAGGTAGCTACATTAACTAGTTACAACTAGTGAGTGTAGATGAGTTCACATAGTGAGGTGTGAGGGTGAGGTGTGAGGGTGTAACTAATTAATTAATTAGACCTAGGGATGTGATGACGTGAACGTTTAATTAATCAAAGGGCACAAGTGGGTGAACTAGTGTCATGGAGTGTCATGAGTAGAGTGTTTTTATGATCGTGGATGATTTTAGATTATGAAGGTGAGATAGTGTATACTTTCGGTGTCTAAACTCACATATCATTCAAACAATTTTTCGATGATGTACTCTTGTTATATAGTTCATTATGTACTACCGAGGGGTCTTGTATAAATGAACCTCATTTCACTCATCTATACACTCCGCTCAAGGTGAATTCCATTCCATCTCACACATATCATGTTGCATATCTTGGTTGCACATTATTCTTTCTTACTTTTACTCACATGTACACCTTTTCTTACCATGCTTGATGGATATTCTATATTTCATTGTCATTTTCTATATACACATACACATGCACATTCACTTTCCTTCTAGTTATAATCACAAAATTTACATAGATTGTTACATGCAGCATGAATGCTTAGTATTGTACCTCTTACCAGTCTTGCAGTAAGAGGCTCTTGGGGGCATTAACTTTCATACACACTACTGGTGTTATTATTTTATTTTATACTACTTCCTATCTTTACTAGCACACCTTTGCTATATCATATCATACACATTTTTACATACGTTTTATATTTATAACATGCTAATGGGTGCTTCATGTGTAGCATTTGTTTTCATAAGAAATATTTTCCATCATGTTTGTTTGTTTCTCATTACTTGTCATTATTTTCTAGTGTTTGCAGGATTTTCCCTTTTATCTTGAGTGCACTTTATATAATTTTTGGCCACTTCGGCCATGATTGTCTTCGACATTGTAATCGATGTCTTTTGTTTTGCAACTCACTTTTCATGGTTTACTTTGACTTATTGCTTGCTAGATTACACATTTGTCTTCTACATGTGTATTTGACTTGTTTGAACTATCACTTGTTTCCTAGCCAATTTTTGTGTGTTCCTTGGTTTCTACCATGCACATTCACTTCTATATGTCAACATCATATCAGATCATAATTTATTCTAGTCCTCTTTTTGGTGGCAGCCTCCTAGTTGTTAGGAATTAGTATTCACATGGTTTATTATAATTGGTTAGTATGTTTATATTGTTATAACAAATGTATAACAATATATTAGTACGGGAAGGTTATTGTTTTGTATACTTCCTATTTTATAGGAAGTTGTTCAACAACATTCCTGGCTATATAATAGCCATTGTATTAGCATGATTAATATGAAGAAGAAATCTATTGTTTTATTGTGTAAATCTGCTGCTATACCAATATTTGGTATCAGAGCGTAATGGATCCTTAAGAGTGCAGGTGTAGCTTTATTTTCATTGAAGTTGCTCTAATGAATGGAAGATCTGTACTCGGTGTGGTTCGAATGACATTGATATAATTTCTTATTGATTTTCTTTTAGTTGTCTCAGACTTCATTTATGCCTCTCATATCTGCAGTTATCATCAATGTTCGAACGAATCTATCAACCTCGAGTCGAATCTGATGGTAATTTTTATTTTGATTAATAATTTGGATTCTACATCCATTTTCTGCATGTATCCTTGTGTCTGCCAGTGGGAGGAAGACCGTATTCATCGAGTCAGAGTTGGAAAAGAACTCAGATTCTTTCTTGACATCTCAGACATTCGCAGATCCATTTGTATTATTTCTAGGCGAGATACAAAAGTTTTGAGAGAATCAAATATTCCTCATTTACATTTCACATTGATTTGGCTCAGCTACAAACCAAATCAAAGCAATCTATTTGACATTCAATAGATATTGAATGATCGCTACAATATTTGCAATTTTTTCTGCTCTATCATCGGTAACGTGTCCTCACAGTGGCTTGTGAATTAATTCGTTGGCTGAATGTTTTTATTCATTAACATCTGATTCGAGTGATTCAAAGTGGAGTGTTATCCAGTGATCCAATAATCCAGGGATTTTATTCAGTTAACATTTGGTTGTTCCACATTATCAATATACACGTATAGGTTAAGGGCTAAGCAGAATTATTGTCTTGGCCACCTATAAGTATCGGTTTGGTGGTAACAAGAAGATTGGCTAATTCGACAGTCCCATACCTGCATTGCGAAGTTCAAACCATGATCATGTTTTATGTTGTCGTGTTAGATATTCATGACTACGGTGGTCTTTGAGGTATTGGTCGTGTTAATTTGTCTCAACTAGTAGTCAAATTGATCTAATTTGCAATTATTACGGATCTTATAGGATATATTGAGCAATATAATTTGAGTGGTATTTTTTTGTTTTGTGTCTTGTAAAATTTTGTTTTAGTCATGTCAATAATAATTTTTGTATGTCAAAATTTCATTTCAATTAAGTGTACTACCTTTGTTTCATCAAAACATAGGGAGTTATTGTAAATAAAGTCAAGTGTCGTCAAACGTTGGTAGTCAATACGTTATTGTTTAGCTTGTCATTTATATTGTTTCATCATTATATGTGTCTAGTTGTTAAGTCAAGATATAATGATATTGTCATTAGCAAGTTTTACACGTTTGTCATTAAAATGTCAATAATTGTGTCATAAAAGTCAAGTATTGTTATTGTGAAATTCGTCTGTAAAAGAGTCATTTTTTATCGTCGTCAAAAAGTTGTGTCATTGTATTAAGTCGAAAAATAAAAATAAATTTTCCTTACGAACGCATTTTCGGTGGAATCGACGTTCAAGGCATGTTATTGAGCCCCATGATCACATTCGGCTGAGTTAGCAGCAGATTCAATGGAGGAAGGAGGCATCGGAGGAAGGAGGTCGAACAGTGACCTCTCGTTAGTCACCAACGACTGAAAGAGCTGTGATGGCATATGTAAAGTATATGATTTTTTGTGGTTTCCATTTTCTCATAGTGCTTTTTGTAGTGTTCTGTTTTGTGTGGTATTTGATGGATGTTGGAAAGAGATTTGTGTGAGGCATGTCGGTGATCCTCGGCCCGACTTGGTCACATTGCCATGCTGAGTTGGAAGTGTTTCACTCGAATGTTTGCATGGAGAGTTGTTTCTATCCTTTCATTCCTTTTAGAAGCAGATGAGATTAGGAAGGAGGAATACTGTTGAATGTCGAGATGGTGTGACAGTAGAGAAAGATCTGCTAATGTGGAGAACTCCTTTTTGTCTTGGAAGGACTACTGCAAATAAGAACACAAGACCACAAGATTTTGATTAAACAATAAATGAGAAGAGGCCTTGGGAGAAATATAAAACTTCCCTTCGAAGGTGGTGGGTTTATGCTAACGTGAATTAACACAAAAGGTGTAAAATATCAATTAAATTGCTTGATTGAAGCCGGGTAGGGAAAGGTTTCTGGTTTTGATCAAGGAGAACCGATGGCGTTACCTATAACCGATGCGGTTATTGATAACCGATACCGGTGGGTTCTAGGATCTTACGAATTTGGTTGTGGTGTTTGTAATGGCTGGTTTTTGGATAGTTTTTAGGAAATGGGATGGTTAGAAACAAAAGAATGATTTGATGGATGTTGGATAATGGATTGAAACAATTTGGAGCAACGAGATTCAAGAAACATAAGAAATGTTATAACCAAAGGACATGTAAGATCGACTCACATTTGGTTTTGACCGAGATGCAAGTTGATCTCTTTGGATTCGAAACATACACGGTTTCTTTTCCGTCTCTAGTTTGTCAAGTGAAGATCGGACTCTGTTCCTCACTCGTAATGCTCTGTTGATCGAAATCCTTTCACTGATCTCGAAAAATGAAATTCCGATCCGTTGTTTTGGTTTGGGAGCCCATTTACGAGGGAACCGATGGCGGTTGCGCAAGACGGCGGTCAGAGTAGAACCCATCGGTAAGGAAAAAGTAGGCTATTTTTAGTAAAATAGCAAGATCCATCAGGTATTGCGGGCTTGGTCAAGTGGCTGTTCTTGCGAGGAGGCATTAGTTATGGATGTGAGTCTAGACTAAGTCATGGATCTTAATTAGCTTAGTTTAGGGTTGGGCTGGTCATGATGAGGTGGCAAAGTGAGGTGGCGGGTAAGGCGATGTGGATTTATTAATTATAAGATAATTAATAAATAATTGTGTAAGGTTTAGGTGGTGAGGTTAGGTTGCGAAATGAGATGCGGGTCATAAGGGGTCGTAAGACACAAATTTGGTGTCTGGGAAGATGGTCAGCTAGAAGAATACGTTCACTAGCATTAGTGACCATGTGCAGCAAGACCTAACTAGCAAGATCCATTCAGGAGTATGTTCTTCGATGCAGTTTGCTTCTCAGTATCTATATGAGTGGAATTTCACATTGTGGGGGGGAATACATACCAATGTTCCATTCCCATTACGCACCCAAAAGCGAATTAGTCAAGGAAAGCTTCCGGTGGCAATGGGGTTTTTATGTTGTTCGAGATCGAGTGGCAGCGATCAATGACAGAGACTAGAATTAAGAACATTACGATTCTTATAGGAAGTAATGTGAAATTTTTTCATTATATCTTCTATTGTGCAGTTTTGAGATATGCATGTTGTGTTTCCTGCATAATTCCCTGATGTATAAGCATAGTGGTGAATAGTAGCACCAAAGTAAGTCAATTCATGGATCTTGAAAGGGTTTGTGGGAGAATCCAGAAAACCACACGAGGTGGACAGTTGATGAGGTTCTGTCACTTCAAGGTTTGTGGTAAGCCTGTTTAAAACCATGGAAGGAGAGAGCCTTTCTTTTGGATCAAGGTCATGAGTCACAGATTTGGACATGCCACAGGGGTGTGCATACTGCAGATTGAGTGTGTGGATGTTTTTATACCATGTAAACACTAAGGGGGGGAATGTTAGGAATTAGTATTCACATGGTTTATTATAATTGGTTAGTATGTTTATATTGTTATAACAAATGTATAACAATATATTAGTACGAGGAAGGTTATTGTTTTGTATACTTCCTATTTTATAGGAAGTTGTTCAACAACATTCTGGCTATATAATAGCCATTGTATTAGCATGATTAATATGAAGAATAAATCTATTATTTTATTGTGTAAATCTGCTGCTATACCAATACTAGTAACATTGCATGCGCCCCAAATGAGGGGTTATACACTAGGTGAATTATTTACCCCATTTCATCGGTACTCAATCACAATATAATACATTTTGACACAACAATAAAACAATATTCGATTACATACATGGCTCATAATCTAACTTGGGTCCTTACTTCAGCATAGACACTAGCGCCCAAATACAGACTTGGGCACCTAGGAACTTTTGTCCCTTCTTGGGTGCCTATGACCATGGGGAAGATACATATTTTTTCTCGGTTTGGCTTTGATTCATATCAATTAACAAAATTACGTTTATAGGATAGAAACATTCCTTTGACACTCAAAGCATGTATGCATTTCAACTTCTTTTCTACATTCGTCTTTGGATTGAAATGGATCATATTTTCACACACCATCTACAATGGTGTTTTTACTTTGAGAATAAGTCAAAGGTTGGAGAATGACACTAGACCTTTCTCCCTACACTTCTTTTGCAGTTGGCGTGAGATTTCCCAAAAAACTCACATTCAGTGCAACTAATATGAGATCACAGAAAAAATCATTCTTATACAACATTTTCGGGATCTCTTTCACTTATCACAATTCAAGCGCACATGTTCCTTTTCACATTTTTACATATTTTCTTACATACTTTATTATGCATTTTGATCAAATTTTCCATATATACATTTTTTTGACTACTTGTTTGTTCTTCTCTTTTGTAAGTATGTCATTATGGGAAGTAGTAATCACATTAATAACACATCACATGACATCAACAATAGGTACAACATGACATCTACACACATGCTTTCACCCCTAGGGTCATCATCATTGTTCACTTCCTCTTCTCTATCTTATATGCTTCATTTTTAATCAACCCCATACCTTTTCTTACCTCCTCACCATGCTTTTCACCATCGATCTACATGGTTATCGGTACACATCTCTTATTTACGTTATGTTATCGATAATTCACTCAAAAATATAAAGTGGGGAAAATATAGACACTAAATCATGTAATTTGGGTACATCTCTAGAGTCCTAATCACATATTTTCATTCATATGCCTCCTAAGGGAGAAAAGTACTAATTGATCGTTGTCTTTGGCTTTTTTATTTCTTTTTGGTTTTCTTCTTGGCTTTGCACACCCCATTTCCTAGTCTAAATTTAGATACCTCACCTTTTCGAGTCTAGACACCTATGCCTAGCCGGGAAGTCGGTGACCAGGCGTCCTCATCCCCTCCGGGTGCCCTAAACCTCTTTGCATCCTAATCACTTCTTTTGTGCCTCTTATAGCTATTGGGAATATTTATTTATTACTAGTTGGCATTTTAGTGGTTAATTATGAAATTTAAACAAGGGATTCATATAAATGCAATGTTATGTGATAAAATTAAAGGACTAAGCTCTAAGAATCTATTATTATCACCTAAGGTTCGCATTTAAAGGCATTTAGAGAACATCAAAGCATCCATATAGCTCCACACAAGGAATAAGGGACTAGTTATTATGCATACATGCATAGGATGGGAAGTTCATTTTTCCATGAACTCATCTACCTACATCTTCTACATCTAGCTATTGCTTGTTATTTTGTGCATCTTTCACAAGAGGTACCTAGAGAATGATTCTACACACACATAGAACTACATGTATTTTTGATGTAGTGTAGTGCCTAGATCTTAAGTTCACTCGGTCAAGTGACCGTCGAGGTCATTCCGACTCCCCATTTGCATTATTTTATTTTTGGGATTTGATGTTTTTTCGGTTTTGTATGTGATTTATTCATTGTAGGTTACATGTGACATTTGTAGACTTGGTACAACATACTAGTGAAAAGAAGTGAAGACTAGCGACAACTCACCACCCCGAAAAACCATTTTTGAGTTTTTACATAGACTACGGTGCTCGAGATAGGGATCCTAGCACCCAAGAACCCCCAATACTACTCTAGGCATCCCGATCTGACCTTCCTTAGCACTTTTGCATTTTTGTACCTAGTTGTGGTGTTGTTCCCTCCTGTTCCAGCATTATTACACTTCTATATACGGAGATCATTTATGGATCAGCTAAGTACTTTATCCTTTCACTTGCACCTAGGTTTTCATAATTTTATAGCTTATTGCTTAGGTCGGATATGTGCTTCAATGCTATATTACTTTGTGTTGTTACTCTATAATATCCTATATTGGGTTTTAGCAAAAAGTTAATTTTTATTAAATTAAGTAGTACATGTATACCGTTAGTAACTACATGCTTCATTATCTTTAATGGAGTAGGATTCATTTACTTAGAGTGTTTAATGTGTACGTCATCCATAGTGATATGTGGTTATTTTGATAGAATTATCTTAAGCTCAACAATTATTTTTGTAATAGAATTAATTACATAAGTATTGCATGATTAACTAACCTTAGTGATATGTAACTTATTAATAGGAATAGGTGGTACCAACGGTGTGATAATAGGCTCATTAGAAGCAAGATATTCAATTTTGCAATACTATAAAGGGTCCTTATCTTTTTAATGGTATATTCATGGCCATCATGTATAAATTTGATGCATTGATGAAGAGTATATGGAATGGATTATATATCATGGATCCCAAGCAAAACCATTAGTATATTATAATGAAGATAATTTTCATTAACATGAAACATGCTTGAGACCCTTTTACGGTGAACTAATACATTGAAGATGTTTTTATAATTTTATGTCATTTGATGGTATAGATTACTTTAACAAAGATATGATTCTTATCAATAACATCCTGAGGATACCCATTTATGGGAGTAAAGAGATAGGGAAAATATTTAATCCAAGTCCATTATCTATTAGTACTCTTTTGATTTAGAAATATTGGGTTTGCACAATGATCAATATAAGTAAACATTGAGTCCTTACAAGTTTAGGAGGTTTAAGGGGTATAAAAGAGCCTTATCCATGTTTATAAATAGGTTTACAATATGAGGAGAAAATATGGTTGGGAATTGGTAGATAGAGTATAAAATTGCTTTGGGATGGCCTCGATTATAATATTATGTTTACACCCTAAAAAATATATATATATATATAGGAGTAGGATGTAAGATATGTTACAGGTAAAATGTTATGATTAATTAATAAACATTAATATGTACATCAAAATAAATTTTTAATAGATTTCTTGATAGTATAAGAATTAAATGAGAGTGTATAACACAATAAGGGATAAATACGTAATTTTGCATAGAGGTATATGAGTGTTCTAGGTGTATAGACTAGATGGAAAGACTAATATGAACCTCTAAGTTTTTTTCCTAAGATTGTGCATGGAAAATTATCTTGTATGGAATCATAATAACAATGTCAAACTTGTAGTATGGTTTGATCCTTTATATAGTTTCAAACCTATAAATGGTGGATCTTAATAACTTAACTTTCCTATCATTAGTCTAGAAATGATTGTTGTTGTCTCTCACTAGGCTCACATACCTTTGAAACCACCTACAATGACCTACGATAAATAGAAAAAACTAGGTTCCTACAAAAATTCATTAAATGATTAGATAATTTTTATCCCAAAATTCCCCTAGGATCATTTTGGCATTAAAAAGTCCACTTTCAACTTAGGTAAAGAAAAGAAATACCACGGGACACTAACTTAGTGTACCATAGACTTTAGGAACTTAGTGTCTACGTGGGTTCTCATAACTCTTTGAATGAAGGAGAAAGCGGGATATAATGTGGGTGGATTTGGTCATCCATCCAACGAAGAAAATCAAACCCGTGGGAGACTACATGACTGCCAAACAAAGCAAGTGCTTTGCATAACATTCAAAACATCCAAGCCCACGGAAAAGAGGAAAAGCGGAAAGGAGCAGAGTGAGTGATTGGTGATTTTTTCCATAACTCATGTCATGGTTAACCAAGTCAAACAATCTTTGTATTGTTGAAAATTTATCATCATGACTACATTTTAGGATCAATAATTTCAAATTTTGAATCGGTCTCGGGAATTGAAATTCCAAGCATGGGTTTGAAGCAAAAGGGATGGTTCAAAACACACAAGTCATTAAAAAATTCTCCAATCACCAAAGCATTAATGAAGAACATCACCCACTCCCCCTCCCGTAAATTGGATAGCATTTCAAAATGACTTCAGAAACACGCAAGTGCTTTCACATAGGAATTAATGAGTTCGAGTTAGTGATTGAAGGGTGGATTTTGAATTTCCCCCTCTTTCTCTTCCTCTCTCTCGCTCTATTTTTTATATAAGGTAAAATTATGGACATTGGTAAAGGTTGGACCCTCTTGTAATTCTAGAACATCCTTGTCCAAGTGTTGATTATGTAGTTTGAATTGCACGCCTCATATCTGGTTCATTGCATGTGGATACTTGCCTCTTTTCACCATTGTAATCATTTGTGCATTATATGGAAGCAATAAAATTCTTTTTTGTGGCTATTCTCTGCCATAGCTCGTATTTTATTGCATTCTCATGCCTTTCCTTTACATTGTTTGTATATTACACATATTTCATGTCCCTTGCGTGTTTCTTTTCTGTTGTGCTAGATGAAAGTGAGTGTGTGAGTGTTGTTTCAGTCTATGGCGCATATGTCTACCCTCCATGTGCACATTTCCCCTTATTTTCACTTGTATGAGAGTGTTTATCCCATTATTCTGGTTATATCACCTCCCTTTAGCTTAGGATTTCCCCTTTCATACATCTCTCTTTGTTTCGGTACCTTGGATTATTAGAATAGGATTAGATAGTTACATTTATAGTATTAGGAGTAGTTTTAGCATTAGGATTAGGTAGAGGAACCAAAATTCTATGGAGGTATGTCTCAAGTAGCAAGTCCCACAATTTGATATCAGTCCCATGTTTCCCAAAAACACTAATTTCTTATCTATCCATTCATGAAAAATTAGAGGGTGTGATTTTTGGTGATAATAGTTCTAGCATACGGGTAGGACACTTCAAAATTTAATCCTTCATTTTTGTCAAGTTTTGATGTGTATATTGGAAACTTTCAGCCTTATATAGGCTCTATAAAACACATCCGGTGACTCAAAGTAAATATTCACCAATTTTAGCAATTAGAGTGTCTCAGTTTCATGAGAAGGATTCAAAAAAGTTAAAAAGTAGTAAGAGAAGGATATTTTGATTATTTGCACTTTTCACCAAGGAGAAGAAGAAGAAGTGGATCAGTTCAAAGATCATTGCCTCCAAGCAGATTCCTTTCTAATCCTCCTCTTAGTAGGCCCGTCTTTTTATCTTCTATGGTTTTAAGACCTATCCCAATCATGGCACATCATATAAATCTACCTTTATACACCTTTAATGGTGGTGGTATTCTAGATATCAATGCACAATGGGATATACCGATTATCGTGCTTAAAATTGTCCCTTTCTTCACTGGTGAAAATCATACTACCCCAATTAATCATATTTAAGGCGTTACTAATGTTTTCTCAGTCCATCTTGCTATTGAGGATGATGTAGTAGTCAAGATATTAGCCTCGTCATTCAAAGGGAAAGTACTCCAATGCTACAATAGTTTGAGACTAACCTCAATTCGCAGTTGGGATGAACTTGACACAGCACTTTGGAATCATTTTGAGGACAAATCAGACCACTTTTCTTTGATAGAGGAGCTTACAACAACAAAGAGATCCCTAAATGATAAAATGATTGATTTTAACATCATATTTCAAAGGACTTAGGACATAGTTCCTCAAGTGTTAAGACCTACACCCCAATATTCATTTCTCTATCATCTAAAGGCTTTGAATAGTGATATTTAAGTCACAATTCAATGTGTGGGTAGTAGAGCATTACAGATGCTTATGACATTTCCATTAGAGATGAGAATAATATTATTCAGGATGGGAAGCTTACTCATAGACCCCTATGCATATATTCCCAGAGGTAGGAACATTTTTTCCCATAACACATGTGAATTAGCTTCCATTCCAACCCCAAGAAATCAAAGTTCTAGTCAAGCATCTACTTCTTTGATTACTTCTAATGAGTTTCAAAAAGTGATGAAATAATTGAAAATTTTTAGGAATGAGTTAGTATCCATAAAGAGGTAGCAAGCTCAACTATTCAAACCTTATCATCCTCCATACCCACCTAACAAGTCCCCTTATCAGCCAAACAATCCTTCCTTTTAAGATGCTCCTCAAAATCAGAACTAGTTTCCCTCTGCAAAACCATTTTAACCATATAACCCAAATGTGGTTATTTAATCGAAAGCTTTAGTTCCTATTTAGAATAATTTTACACAATATTATGAGTGGTTTTTCCCTTTTCATCTTCCGCATAACCAAGAAACATGCCCTAATTACATTTTGAACCAAGCATTGATGGTGTAAAGTTCATTTTTCCTCAAGAGGCACTGTAGAAGAAATTCAAACGTACATAGTCACTCAAGAGAAACCATTAAGTGATGTTTCACTTGTAAACTAGAAAATGGATTATTTTTGTGTGGTTAATCAAGTTGTGGATCACTCGGACAGGACACGGCTCCATGTATCGAGATAACACAAGGTCAAGGAAAATATAGATGGATATAAGGTCTCCTCCCCTTACTATCCCGGTTCATTAGCATACTTCTAATCAATCCATAGGCTAGGATAGGTCTCCATGCTCATCCAATTTTCCATGGAGCACTCAAAATCCACATAACATTATAGACCCGTAGAACACACAAGTTATGCTAACCAAATAAATTTCATAGATTTAATAAAAGGGAAAGTGAAATGTTGTACCTCTAATGCACAATCCTATGAGTCTCCCTTTCAAAAAATTTGAATAGATGAATAAAACTAATGTGAGAATATCTATGTGGGAATCATTATCTATCCTAGGACAAAGAGATCTCCTGCAAGTGGTTATGGCCAATATCTCTGTTCAATCAAGTTACCTAAATAACAAACCAAATTTGTCCTTACTAATGATATACAACAAAAAGAGTATCAGTCAAAGAGGAACATGAAGCCTCCCATTTTTATGTATCCCTAATCATTGAAAATAATTTAGTTCATAATTGCATGATTGATTCAGGTGCAAATATTTTTATCATGCCCAAAAAAATGTTAGACTAGCAAGGCCTCAAGTATGATTCTCTTTCTAAGGGTGTGGTTCAACTAGATGAAATAGTAGTAGGTAACGTTAGAGTTATCAAATGTCTAATCCTAACGCTACATGCATGTCCTAATTTCTTAGTTCCTCAAGATATCTTCATAATTTATCTACCTCCACTCTTTGATTTTATCTCTCTAGGGACTTCACATCCAAAATTGGAGGATATTTATTTTTGATTGGTCTCATATGATCTTGAGGACAGGTATGGTACTAAGGATACTATGAAGTTTGAAGCAATTTCAACATACCACATAGAACCATATGTGCCCTTCCCCATCAATGAAAATTTCACCATCTTTGATCAAGAGGATTTCTCAAATATACAAGATGTAAATACTCAAATTTAGGGAATTCTGACTTATTATCTCATGAGTGGGGAAATTAATGTTATAGATTTGATCCATATCAACAAGTGGAAGAATATGGCCTTGGTATTTATTGTTTGCGTGAGGAAAATTCACCCTTTTGTAGCATTGCTAAACTAAATATCGAAGAGGAAGATGGAATTTGACAAATTTTATTTGACGGATCAAGAAGCAGACAAGGAGTAGGAGGAGGTGTAGTCCTTGTGTCTCCTACTGGAATTAAGTATTACTCATATTTCATATTTCAATTTAGTTGTTCCAACAACACAATGAGAATATGAGTCCCTCATCCATGGCTTGCAATGGGCAAGGAAGAAGAACATCAAAAAATTGTAGACCTTGAGGATAGTGAACTGATTGTGAACTAGGTCAGAGGATCAAATGCAGCCAAGAATGACTTGTTGAAATATTACAAGCACATAATATGAGATATTTTAGAATATTTTGAAGCTTTTAATATTCATGTCATTCTAAGGAATGGGAACAGGGCTGCTAATACATTGGCTACAATTGGGGAAATATTTTATGTTGTTGAGGATGTCAAGAGGAAAAAGTGCAACCACGTATCAAGGGGATAGTGAGTCCTATTGTACCAGATAATTACATCAATTGGAAATTGTTTTAGAATGATCAAAAAATTGTCAATTTTATTCATAAAGAGGATGAGTTTTCTTCAATAAATCAAGATAAGTTGGAGAAGAAATATGGAGACCAGTTTTTCCAACTTAGATCAAATAAGTTTCCCAAGGGCCTAGTGACTTTGGAATCCATTTTCAACCCCAATGACTAGTTTAGAAAAGAAAAGGAAAATATGAGTTAAAGGTGAAGATTCATAACCCATCCTAGTTGGTGAAGGCAAATTGCTTTAAATTTGTAAGGTAAGCATTGTATAAAAAACATGTTTTTTATAACTTTTCCAATAATTTGTTGATATTTTTGCATGGAGCTATGAATAACTTAGAGGTTTTGATCATGTTTTAGCTCGAACAACATTGAGTTAGATTCAACTATTAAGCCTATCGGACAAAAAAAATACTGTTAATCTACATATTGATCCCCTAATGAAGAAGGAGAAAGTATCATCTTTCCTATCAAGAATTCATATTGGGTTTCTAATCTAGTCCTAGTGTGGAAAAGGAATAGAGAAATAAGATTATGTGTCGATTTCAGATATTTGAACAAGGCATACTTGAAGGATCATTACCCGATGTCCTCTATAAATCAAATATTACAAATGGTACTTGAGTTTCGAGAGAGGTTTTATCTTTTATATGATTACTTTGGCTATAATCAGATCATGGTAAAGGATGAAGCCCAATTCAAAACTTCCTTTACCACAAAATGGGGAACCTATGCCTATAGAAAATTGTCTTTTGGTCTATCAAACATAGGAACAACATTCTAAAGATCCATGTACATGGCATTCAAAGGACTGATCAATAGAATTGTTCTTATGTATCTAGATGATATCATAGTGTTCTCTAAGAATGTAATTGATCATCTTATCCATCTAAGGTAGGTATTTGAAAGGTATAGGTAGTTTGTCTTTTTTCTTAATCCAAAGAAATTCATCTTCCTATCTCATGAAGGTAAGCTCCTCGGCCACATTTTTTCTAAGGAACTATTAATTATTGATCGAAAGAGATTTAGTTCCATCCTTGCATTGCCATTTCCTATTCATAAGAAGGCACTCTAAAGATTTTTAAGAATAATTAACTTTGTCATGTAATTTCTCCAAAATTTTCCAACCTTACAAATCTATTGACACTTATGTTGAAGAAGACCATGGTCTTCAATTAGACCACGAAGGGAAAAATATATCGTAAGTTATAAAATAAGAAATAACATGGGCCCTAAATCTCATTAATCCTGATTTCACTCAGGACTTCACCTTATATGATTTTGGTGGCCTTTGAAATAGTATTTATCATATTGGTGCAGCTGAATGAAGAAGGATTGGAACAACTTGTTGTGTTTTTCAGCCAAGATACGGATGATTATGGGGTTGGATACTCCTTAATTGAAAAACACTCCTTTGTTGTTATAAAAATTTGATATCCAACAACAAGATTTGTTTACTAGTTTCACTTGCAAACATGAAAGACTTATTTTTGAATAAGGAACTGAATGAGAAAAGAATTGGTTGGATAACCAAAGTGATAGAGTATGACATTGATATCAAGGTAACTAATTTGGTCATAGGTAAAGTATTATGTGAATAATTGGTTTTAGACCAATACATTGAACATGAGGTTGTTTTAGTGCTTCAACATGATCAAGAGCAACCATCCAATGTCTTACCTATCCCTTATCCGAATCATGACATATTTAAATTTATTCAAATAAGACAATGTGATCAAGGATTGAAAAAATCTAAAAGGAGGTACTTCAGAATTCATTCCATTCCCTTTGTGATTATTGATGGAACTATTTTTAGAAAAGATGTGAATTATGTTCTCTTGAGATGAATTAAGACATGTCAAATAGAGAAAATTTTGTATAAGTTTCATGATGGAGAAGCAAGAGACACTTTTCTCCAAGGGAAATAGCTATCAAGATCATGAAGGTTAGATATTATTGGCCCGCCCTCTTTAATGATTGTAATTCTTGGGTCAAGTAATATGTAGCCTTTTATTTCTATCAAATGCCTATGTACATTAGTACTTCATTCGAGATGGATCTAAATGCCCACCCAAATTTTGTAAAGATACGGATCCCTCATTTTATTGGCTTGTTAATATGTTATCAAACATATTCATAATTACCATATCAAAGGGTACATTCATATGTAGATCATTACAATCATCAAATGAAAACACATGTAATAAGGAAACATAAATATCAAACCATCATTAAGATCAATTGCACTATACAATATCCATATTGGACACATCATTTACGAGAATCCATCCATAAATATCCATTACTAACCAAAATATTACATATCGGAATTTTAACACACAAGTAGCAATCACCAGAGAGTCGTGTGTGCTAAAATACTAAATGACATAACTCTGTTACATCACATTATGTCCAAAACATAACTCTTCATCGTGATACCAAACCATAAGAACAATACATATATAGAAGTGAGGACTTTCCCTTCACCACCTATGCACCTTCCTAATAATAAGCATGCTCAAAAATAGCCATGCGTGAACATATGCGTGCTTTTACAATGGATAAATGAATATATTATCTTATAAATAGATCTTTCTTTATCCTAAAAATATCCCAATCCATGAAATATCATTCATCTTCACTTTAGTCCCAAAATATATTTTTATTAGTAATGAAGTATTCTTGTTTTTACCTTTACTTGGGTTGTACTCCGACTTCTTTTCCTATTTTTATCTCGTAACACGTAAAATTGGATAAGTCCTGGAACTAATATTCCCGGGTGCACCCTACGTATAACACTTTCTGCGTACCCACATGCCCCACTTGCATGCCTCAACTTCCCACATGATCTTTTGATACTTAGTCCATTTTTCCAACCCAACATTACCCCACACTAATTACATTTCCACCCTCGAAATGGGGTTGCATAGCTTATCTCCAAAGAATCAAAGAATCAAAAATATTGAATGAATACATGAATACAACATAAAATATCATAAAGGTATTCGGGACACGTCGGTATCCTTTCCCTCAACTAGAAACAAAAGTTCGGGTACTCATTATTAATTGTACTCTCCGACTCATTCCATTCTATCAACCCATTCTTAAGCCGACTCACGAAAATATACCATCTTTTCCATCCCCTCCGGATTCATGTATTCCCCCTTCTCCTTGAGTTACCTTATCATTCCAGCTAGTCCGAGATCATGCCTTCCCTAAAGTCCATTTTCGATGCCACCAGTGACCCAACTCTTCTATTCTTGTCTCATGTGGCCCTCTTGTCACCTTAAGTGCATTACACTTCTTTGTAATCACATCTATCTTCTCTACTTGCCCAAGTGCCTCATCCTTATTATTTGTAAGAAATTCATTCTCTTTGTGGACCATGTACGTCTTAAGGATCTCCTTACGATCCTCACAATGGTTCAACTCCAAATTTCCTTCTTTAGTTCATCCCTCAAACTTTGTAGCAAAAATTCATATTCCATAATTTTACGTGCTACCAAATTTTTATTTCATTCCTTCTTTGTTAGTTATATATTTTTCACTTGGTTCCTACACACCTCTCTCTTCCTTTAATAGTAAATGTACCAAATACTGTAAGTAGTGTAGTGTGGAGGGAAAAGTTCCAAATACCTTATCTTTATACTACGGGCATGCTTGTAAGATTTCTTCTCCTATCTTCTCGGTCATCTCTAACACAACCTTTACCTTGCTATCTACTCTTTCCTTCTCCTATTTTAGTCGTTGGACTTCCTCTTTTTATTATCTTTATCCTCCTTCAATGTCCTAAGGGTAGCTCCTTATCTATATTTATGTGAGTCACCTTAGCTACCATCTTCATCAAGGTATTACTTTCCTATTCATCTGTAAACTTTTTTAGCTTCGTTGTGATGTGTATTACAGGGATCCTTCATTTTTCTCCATTTCTTACACCTCGAGGTCAAACTTAACTTCTTCCTCTTCCTGATTGGGAGGTGTAACCTCACAATGTTAGGTTAATTTATGCATTATAATACCTTAAGTAATTATTTATTTATTAAGGTAATTAGTTTATATATTTTTATATGGTTTTATAACAATATTTGTCATATTATTTCATAGGTTATATTGTTATGTAGTTGTAACAATTATTATTTGTTTGTATTTAATTATTGTTGCTTCGAATGTATTTTGGAAGTTGTTATTTTGGTTGTACCATTGCAACCTTGCATATTTTTAACATGGTTGTTCAATTCCTATAAAAATTGCATTCCATCTATGGTTGAAGCTCCTGGCAAGGTTGGAGAAAGGTTGTAAAGGAAGGAAAAATTTGGAGAAGAAAACTACTTCACAGGAGATCTAGTCTTTGCCTCCCATGACTTCCCGAGAACTCCTGCAATCCCACAACCTCTGTGTGATCTCCGGGTAAACGGAAAGTAAATTATTTTTGATTTGGTGTTGTCTACACCAGGAAAATTTGTTTTGGAGCTAATACATATACGGGGAATTAAAAATCAAATTTTCCCCATTAGGGGTTTTGTCACTAAATTTGGTGACATTATTAGTTTTAACTAATACTAGAAGGTGGTTGTAATTGGAGGACTTTGTGCTATTTCTGGAGGTGTCTCTCCCCATTGAGCTGCATAGCTCATCATCGAACCACAAAGTGAGTTACATTGGGGTGATTCGAGCTCCTTGCAAACATTGGTGAATTGCATTTGATTGGTTTTTTGGAAAAGTATGTCGTATATAATTCGGGCCAGACAAGTCTCCCACCGAGCTCTCTCCATGCCAAAGGTTGACCCCTTCTTTCAAATTCGATCTCATATTACATTTGATTCGGAAAAAGGATCCACCCCCTCCACACTTATTTGGTTTACATCGGATGGGGTCATTTGTTACATAGGCCGAGTTATAGAGAACACGGCCGAGCTCCACCTCGTCATGACCCCTGCACAAAACACAATCAATGTCAGAGCCAATAGTCCGAGCTCCACCTCGCCACAACCCTGCACCCTCACCATGTACTGTATCGATGAAGCATCCAAATCAAATCAACCCTACAACACAAGCAGTCGGTGTTAACAAATAAAAGCAACGAAATAGATAGCCAACATGTAAAAGCTGTTGCATTGAGAATATCAAACCAACTAAAGTAGGCAACCTACATAAAACAATACACAAAGCGGAAGTCAAAATTTGCTAAGGTGTGGAGATAAGCATTCGGATCCTACAAACGCATAAACCCTATGACGCACCCCCTCCAAATAATGGACACGTGGAACTCCATCAACCAGCCATGTCGCTTTACAAAGGTTGGCCTCTTTTGCATTAATTTAAATTAAATTTGCTTCATTTCATACCATAAGCGCATTGGTGGCTTTGTTGGATAAGGGGAGATTCTTTGGGCAATGAGGTTTGGGGTTCGACCCCCACCCCAACTTGTTTTTTAAAACAATTGATTTTTAGTGGAAACTTTTGTAGAACCGCCAACTATAGAGGCATATTTAGTGCAAAAACCTGCTAAATCCCTTAGTTATAGCTAAACATGGACCACTAAACTTAGTAGAGAAAACCCTACAAAAGGGTAAAAAAATTCTCCATAATTGCTCAATTTTTATTCTAGACATTTTTTCCGAAGGAAGGGTAGCAAAAATAGAATTTTAAGCCACTTTTTACAGTTTTTTTTTCTCACAAAGCCGTATTGGGCTCGAAGACCACCAGGGCCCCAAAAATTAAAAAACATTACTGTCATTCAATTTTTCAAAAAAATTGAATGTAATTATATGCTTCAATATATTGTACTAATTTTCAGGTTTCCATAGTCAACCGCAAACATTATAACTATTAAAAAGCGGTAGATAATTGTAATCACAAACGGTGAAATTTGGTTCTAAAACACTCACAAGATACTAGATCTCATTCCCATCTTTCGGTATATACAGTGATGCTAGGAAGAGCTTACAGGTAAAGTCGTCACGACTACTATTGCACTTAATACCTAATATAGTTGTAACAACGTCATTTGGGTATCGACCCTTTTAATCAATAGGGAGTAATTAGGACACAATGCATACACTATGAGTCCTCCCATCCGTGTGTGAACGATTACATGACATAAAATCCAAAATGAGAAATTATCTAATTATATAACAAAGTTATGCATGTGTATGAGGATATTTCTTTGATTCGGTGTCAATAATCATCATAGACCCCTTTCAATATTTTCTTGGTACCACGTATCAAATTCTTTCACATACATTAACACCTCTTTAACGTACTGACCGGGTATATCAAAATGGTGAGCTTCTTCCATGTACCGATGGGTATATCAGAAGCACGCGTATATAGAAAGGTTGATATATCGAATCGAAGATATATCGATTGGGAGACCTTATACCTGGAGTGATAAGAGCCTAACCCTATCAGTGAATTCTACAAAATGGGCACCAATGCCCCCAAATTCTTTCTTCTATATTCACAAATACTTAGAGGAAATAACTATGTTGCATGGAAGACTAAAATCAAGACACATCTTGAATTTGAAGAGATTTGGCATGTTGTAAATGGTACTCTAAGTAGATCAACTACTGATACAACACAACAATGACAGTTTGATAGATTAGTTCAGAAATCCAAGCTCGTCATCATTTTTAGAGTGTCTGATGATGTACAACCCCATATTCAAGATGCCACAACAGCCAAAGAAGCATGGGATAAGTTGAGCAAGGTGTACGAGGCCAAAAACAAGAATTTCATACTATATTTGCAAAGTCAGTTACAAAAACTAAAGTTTAAGCAAAATAAGAAAAAGAAGCTTTCTTGAGAAGAGTTGTAGAGTTGAGGGCTTCACTTCTATCCCTAGGAGAGGAGGTCACTAATGACGCTCTCATTCCCATTGTTCTAAGATCCCTCCCTTATTCCTACCACATTTTTGTAACAACACTCAACTTGTCAGATACAACAGTTAGTTTTGACAAGCTGGTAAACCTACTGCAACAAGAGGAAGCCCTATATAATAAGGATGATGAAGAGGAGCAGGAACTTTCTTCTCATCAAAAATGGAAAGGAAAAGGAAAAAGGCAAACCTAATTCCTATCAAAAGTCCCAATATCATAATCAGAATCAACAAGGGGATAAACAATAGAAGAAGAAATGTCCAATCTGCAAAAGAGGACATGAATTGAAAGATTGTTGGTATAATACTTACAAGAAAGGTTCATCAAGCAACTCTAGACCTCAACACTAGAAATCTCACAAGGGACATAAAAATACAATCAAGGGAAGAAAAAGGGGAACTGGAAAAGAAGACCCCATCAGCTAGGAAATATTGTTGAGAAAGAAGAGCATTTATATACTTAAGACTACTTGTACATTGCTTGATCAATTGAACCTTCCACGTCATCTAGTGATGTCTAGTATGTTGATTTGGGAGCCACTTGAAACATGATGGCCACATATATTGGATTACTTCAATGAGCGATACACCTTGAAAAACCATGTTTCGTTAGGTGATGATTCTTCATACATAGTATAGGGGATTGGGAACATTTCTCTACCCCTTGGTTCATGCAATTGTAGATTTTCATATGTACTATATGTCCCTAGGTTGACTAAAAATTTGTTGTCATTCAGTCAACTCCTAGATCACAACTTGAAAATTGACTTTGATAGTCATTCCGGCAAGAAAACGTGTTTAATTTGAGACAAATCATGAGGCTCAAAAATAGTTGCAAAAGCCTCCAATGTGGGACACATGTTCTAGCTTGATTTTGTCCATAGAGATGATTAGGCACTTATGGCTAAGAACTCTACCTCTACACAGTTGTGGCATCGGAGACTTGGTCATATAAGTTTCAAGTATCTTGAGACACTACGTCGGCACAATATGGTAAATGGTTTACCATCTCTTCAGAAGGATACAGATAAATGTCCTCACTACCTTGTAGGAAAAAACACAGAGCTTCATTCTAGAAGAGTATGTATCAAGCTCATGGTAAGCTTGATCTGGTTCATACCAATATTTGCGGTCAATGTAACCAAGTCATTTTGGGTTCCAATACTTCATGCTTTGTGTTGATGATTATTCAAGGAAAATGTGGATATATTATCTTCACAAGAAAAGTGAAGCTTTTGAAACCTTCAAGAAATTCAAATTTGTTGTTGAAAAGAAATATGTCATCACATTAGAACTCTCCACTTAAATTGAGGGGGAATTCACTAGTGATGAGTTCAAATCCTACCTTCAAGCTCATGGAATTGGCCGACAAATTCCTATTGATCGAGAATACTTGTTAGAGATCACACAAGAAGTACGCACAAGAGAGAAGGTCAAGATCGGGGTGTGAAGGGATAGGAAAAACCCGTGCACGGAGGGCAAGTTCATCTTTTGAGACTTAGTTGATTTTGATCATGAAGACCTATTTTTAGAAGATGGCATGCAAAGCACATAAACGAGGCGGAGAGACATGCGCGTTATGCATTATATATCTTTAGAGGATCGGATCGAAGCATTTTTCACGAGAGATGAGATAAGAATAGGATTGTCACTTCATTTAAGCTGTAGGATGTCTATAGATATCACACTTGCATGTGTGGCTATTAGTAGCATGCAGCCTATTTTTGGAATAGATAAGCGGTGAAGGGAAATTCCCGCCTATATATATGTAGTGAATTACCTAGGAGATGAGATGAGATATAGGTATATGCGAGTGTAAGAGGTAAGCATAAAGAGATATGTGCATATGACTAGATTACTATATCAGATCCATGCACACATCGGTATAGATTTTCATTATTGTAAGGAGCTTCTGTGTTTATTAATAGATGGAAGATATTGGCTAAATCTAAGTTTCATTCCTATGTGTAATTGAGTAGTGCATGTTCTTGATTCAATCATGATTATTGTTTAAGCTTGTTCTTTCCTAGATCTAAATATGGCATGCATTGTAGAATGATGGATTATTGATGAATCTATATGTTCCTTCATTCATCATGCTAACATCCTACTACAGCAACCCTAAAGAGGGACCTAGTACCTTTGCGTGCTTTGGGTGAGTGCTCATTCTAGGCTGAGTGATGTGCCAGTGTGACTAGGGTGTTATCTAGTAAATTTTAGGCTGCATCATTAGTTCCATTTCTGGGACCTCTTTTTCAGTTTTTTTAGGATGATTCACGATGAAGACGTACTAGTTAAATATAGTGAGTATTAAAGAGTGGATACACAACTGGAGGAAGAAGAATATACATGGCGGTTCAGCATTGGATCTGATTTTAATGCATGCACGTGGGTAGAACATAATCTATAGGATAACTTATATGAGATATTTTTCACTATCTTTCCAATAGAATTATATGAGTGGCTAATTGCTTATGCATCTAAGAAGAATTGGAGGTATCGCACACTTGTCTGGACATGGGAAGAATTTGGGTGCTTTATGATGTTGATTTGATCTGGACTCGCATTGTGGATACATGGTTTTGTGGTGTTCTAAATAGTTATATTTTGGAATATTCAATTTTGACGTATTCTTTCCCAGAGGTAGCTGAATTCCAGTTTTTGTGGTATCCTAGAGGAGAATATCTATAAGGTATTCCACTGGAAATTAAGATCTTGATGGTAACTTTGAACCTAGAGAGTAAACTGATGGCTAACTAAACCTCACCACACACGGGGGCAAGAATAGGTTTGGTGAATTATGACAAACCTAGTGGTAGAAAGGAAAAGAGAGGAAAGGTGGCTTGATTATAATGAGGAACGTGAGAGGGAGATAGAGAAGAAGAATTCCATTGCGAAAGTATGGTGTTGAGGAAAGAGATGGCTCGTGAAGGATTTAAAGCTCACGTAGAAGACATGGAGCCGAGCATCGGGGAACTCGCCCATCTTAGAAATCATGATGTGAGAGATCGCCCCTTGGCTTCACACAAAAGTGCACTAGCAAAGACTACCTAGGCTGCGGTGCGCATATTAATCCACTGGTCACCTAGCACTTGTGCTTATTTTTTCAATATCTAGTATGACAAGTAATCAAAGCAAGTGGATTTGGGAAATTGGAGAATTGGAGTAAGTTAGAAAAAAATACATAAATGGTAGGATAGGACGGCTTCCATGTTATTTGGAGGAATTTTTTCAGTGCATCATCTATATAGAATGTAAGCGCATCGAATTTTGGATTCACCCTGGAAGTGTAACTACCACCACAGGACTATAGGGGTTCGTATAGTACCATTGTTGGAGCATAGGGGAGTACATCTACAGGTCCTATTCTAGCTATAAGTGGAGGATCAAAAGGAATAGGTGGTTCTAGTTCCGGTGGATCTATTGGTTCTGGAGGTAAGGGAAACACGGGAGGTTCGGATCAAGAGGTCAAGGCCCGCAGTAACCACATAATATCTATATGGAGATGTCTCTTTGTCTCCTAGAGTATAGAGGCATAGAGGATGTTGTTGAGCATGTGCATATGTGTGAATTATTGTGGCACATGAAAGGGATCACAGCTTCACTGCGCAAGGAAAGTCAATTTTCTACTACATTACAGGGGCGTGCACACAACTGGTATAGGAAGTTTTACCCTAATCAAACTTGCGTGGATTATGCAAAGCATTGAAGGATGTGTTCTTGAAAGAGTTCCATATCCATGAATTTGAGTAGAAGAGTATAAGTGCACTCAAGGATATCAAGCAAGGCACTACTGAGAGTGTACGTGAGTATGATGCCCACTTTAAGACACTTCTATCTAAGTTTTCTTATGATATTCATGCCAACCGTCATGCACAATGGTTTGTTAGAGGATTGATTACACCATTCAGAAGAGCACTGTCACATAAGACACACACTGATCCTTTCAAAAGCACTGGAAGTAGCTTTGCATGTTGAGGAAGTTGGGAGCATTGACACTGGTGTTAATCCATTCTTAGAGGCACAGATTGTAGCTATGGAAAAACAGCTAGAAAAATTATCGACAAATTCAGCTCATGAAACACGCTTAGGGATTTGGTGTACAAATTGTGAGGTGGAAGGTCACACCAAGGATATTTACCCTCGTAGATCTATACATTCATTGTTGTTAGGCGTGAAATCGGCATTTGAATCATGATGCTAGCCATTGTCCTTTGTTATAGCATGTGATAAGGAAGAATGTATCCTTCTTTTATAAGATTTATAAGTCCACGACCCATGATACTGAGGATTGTTGATTGATTGGTCAGATCCATGATGCTATATACATTAGGGTATGACAGACAAGTGTAATGGATAACTCTAAGAACAAAAATGAGCACCAAGATTAGGATCATAATCAAATGCGCTATGACAGGAATGAGGGGAATTTTGAAGGATTTCATGGAAGAGGGCGTGGATATGGAGGACAAGGCCGTGGTGAAGGAATAGGTGAGTTCCCTCATGGAACATGTTATACGTGTGGATCTCTTGACCACTATAGGCATGAATGTCCTTAGAATATTGCATGTTCTTTCTGCAGAAAGAACCATAGCTATGAAGAGTGCCCAGATTTATATGATCATCTGAGTAAGCAACATAAGCAAGAAAACAAAGGCATCGGGATGGTTAGAATTTAGCGTGCAGTAGAAGATCAATGGATTCCTAAGATATCACCAGGGCTTGAGGCATTAATAGTGAAGATTACTACATGAGCTGAAGCGGCACGTGTAAGAGAGGCATTACACCATAAGCCTATGATCACCAAGGAGGAGGTTTTGCATGCAAGGTACCCAGATCTTGCTCATCAGAAGGAAGTTTATCAAGATACCATGGAAGTGCTAAGGAATATTCAGGGTGAGATACAATACTTAAAGGAGTAGAAGAAAGCATCGAGAGAGGCAGGTCAAATTGATATCGATGATCGAGAGAAGTGTCCCAAATATTACGCCGAGGAGAACATCATTCCACTATTAGAAATTTGTTTAAAAGGAACACTCGCGCACAAGTATTGAGGACTGGACGGCAAATCCTACATGCAAATATTCCCCTAATAGCATTGACTATGACAAGGAAATTACTCTAAATGTTGTTGTGGATGGATGGTTTGTTGAGCAACATATTGATTTATACATGTGTGAAGTAAATGTTCTCACATTAGATGCATGGGTACAAATGGGGAGGGCCCCATTACAGCCATCATCTAATGTGTTGTTTATGTAAAACCGAACTAATGCCACTCCCATAGGAGTTTTGAAGGATGCATCTATAACCATACAAGGGGCCAAGTTCACTGGGGATTTTGAGGTATTAGCACTTGCAAAAGTAAATAGTTTTCTAGCCTTGCTTGGACGCCCTTGGTGTTATGCGAATAATGTTGACTTGAGATTCAATAAGGGGTATATCAGCTTTGAGAATAAGGAGGAAAGGGTTGTAATACCTTTGACATATGGGAAGTCTACACCATATGTTGAGCCTCTAAGTGAGGAGGACTTAAATAGAATCTATGTACGTGTTATTCAGGACCCAGAGGTCAATGAGCCATTAAAGGAAGGCATCCTACAGTGGGAAGATTCTCATTCTATTAGTGATACTATGAGTATTTCTTATGACAATTGGGCTCATGGTACATATGAACTAGTAGGGTGCAAGGTAAAAAGCACAATAGTGCAAGAATGGAATTTTTTTATTCATCGGATAGGTAGCGCATTACCTTGGTATACGGGGGCATAAGATCTTCATGTGTTTTTAAATCCATAGAAGCACGGTGGAAAAATCAAATTAATAGAAGAGATATGTTAGTGTATACCTTATGCGGGATAAAGACACCGGTGGATAGTCCACAAAGATAATATTATAGACTCGGGAGGAGATTGGAATCACCCTATCTACTAGGTTTTTAATTACCAATGCACCTACGTAGATTTACACTTATAATGGTGATCAACTTGTTCAAGCATCACATTCACCGAGTGTGAGAGACTCGGACAACAAAGCAGGAAGCATTACCACCTTCACTCTGGGTGCATAGATTTTACTCTGCTCTATAAGGTTGCGCACATGCCTAGTATGTATACGTAAAACTACATCGAGAGACTGGGAATTGGTAGAATTTTACTGCAAGAATGCTCCAGACCTTTGACTACTTCTCGAATAAACCTCTAGTTGAAGAAGCATTAAAATTTGTCAAGCACTTAACTATGGGAGATAGTGCAAAGGAAGAAGAGCATATTCAGGAATTATTTGGTGAGATAGATTCGGAGAGTGTTTTGAAAAGGAAGAAGAAATGGACTCCATACTACTTGAGTGCGCTTGCCTTGAGAAAGAAAAAGGAAAGATGGTGTACATCGTGGATGATGAGGAAGTTGAAAACTGTATATTGAGCATTCACAGGGGCGCAAGGTCTTGGATAGTGCGAGATAAGGATACGCATGCATACCATGAACCAATGAAGACAAATAAGGTCAGTATAAAATATGAGGTGAGCCTAAGGAGGCCATAATTGGAGTCTATTGGTCAAAATCAGAAGTGGCAAATATCATTGAGTTACTCGGGGATTATCAAGACTTATTCCTCGTGGGTATCATGAACTTAAAGGCGTACATGAATCACTTGGGAAATGAAGATAAAGCTTAAGGATGGTACACACCTAGTTAGAAAGAGACATTACATAATGAACCCCAATTTGTGCAAAAATTTCAAAGAAGAGATTGATAACATGTTGAAATCAGGAATTACCAAGCCCCTTGATGAGTCGAATGGGTTAGTCCAATGGTGATCGTATCAAGAAGGATGGAAAAATTAGAATATGTGTGGACTACGGGGAGCTGAATGTTACATGTGTAGCAGATCCTTCCCTATGCCATTTCTTGAGGAAATACTAGAAGGAGTTGCAAAGTGTAACACCCTTGACAACTGTTATATTCCTCTTTTTCATTTCAAGTGTTGACATGTGATTTTCTGGATAAAGATGTGTTCTTTTGACTGTTGAAGATCATGCTTGATAAGGATAAATCATTTATGTTCTTAAAAATCATTAGACTAAAATAGTATGGTTATCAAGAATTCATTTTCACTTTGGAAAGGTGAGTTGCAATCTGGCTTTAAGAGTTGCAGACTTATTCCTTCTTCTGACTCATCCTTGGATCAATTTCAGTGATCCAAGGAATGTTTCAAATCTTCTTCTTAGACTAAATGGTAAATTGGCATTCAGTAGGTTGAGGGACATAGAAGACTGAACTTTGTATGTTACAAATTATTTGGTCTTATGTGAACGTGTTTTCATTCAGTTGTATGTTTGTGCTCGGGTCTTTGGTGATTGATCTTGGTAGGACATTAAGGACGTAAGAAAAATTCAATTCACGACAGAGGAGGAGTTCGAGTCCTAAAACCTAAGGATTATCCTAACAGTATCCTAAGCTAGGTAAGAACACCTATGTTCTAGCTACGTTTACTCATTTGGATTTTATTCTAACCTAAGCCTCTTATTCTATTTTGTTGGGTTGGCGTCCTAACCTAAGAATTGTGCTAAATGAATAAGGGAAGGATTACTAAAGTAATGTTAGAATATTTTTAATTAATACCTAATACTAAATGGTTATGAATTGAATCTAACCTAAGGTGGGAATTACTATTGGCAAATGTTTTAATACCTAAGTTTTAGGGATCCATCCTAAACTATTAAAAGGGAACCTATGGGGTCACATTTCTCTAAGGTGATGGTTACAATGGCATTTAAGTGATTTGATAGGGTTTTATGGATAGTGGTACTACCAGTTTAGGCAGGGGCTAGTTAACTTTAGTGGAGGCATACGTGGAAGCTCCACTAAAGATGGAATTGTATTTTTGGATGGAATTGGCATTCACTAGATTTAGGAGGTGGTGGCAAGGAAAGATAAGTGGGAAATTTGGAATTAATGGCATTAATGGGCCTCGGTCTTTGTGTGCAAACCATCTTGGAAACTTGGAAGGCAGGTTTGTAGGAGGTTATTTGGTTTTGCATGCATTACAGATTTTACTCTGCATGGAGCTATCTGGTTCTTTGAACCAGCAGTTCAACCTTCACTTCAAATATATTTTTGGTTTCTATAGTCTATTTTTGATCGAAGGAAAGTATATGAGGCATAGGAAGAAAATATGTTTGATTTTTGATCTTTGTGGAGGAGAAAAAGAGTTGGAAGCTCAGTTGGAAGTCTCCTTCAATTTGGTAGAAGCACTATCAGGCATGATAGGCTCTAACCATTAAGATTCTTTGCTTTCTTCTAAATGATTCATTAGAATAAATCTGCTCTCATGAGATTCATGTTTTCATGTTTGATTGGTTATTTTCTTGCTAGGTTTAATGAATCTTTGTGATGTTTGGATATGAATCCATGGAAAAAATAATGTTGTTTTGGAAACTTTCTCTCTGTGCAAGTTCTATGACAGCATGCATGTGAATCTTGTATGTGAAACTTGTTTCTATAGCTCTATTTTTCATTCTAGAACTTGTATTCAAGGTTTTTGTGCTTTGAACTAACCTTCATTGCAATATAGGGTTATGAACTTTATGGGAACCTTGAGTTCCATTTGATCTTGTCTTTGGGCTTCGTGTTTTGATATAAAACTTGTGTTGGAGCTTTGTATTGTTCTGAACCGGTGTTTGGAAACTTATGCAATGCTGAAAAGTTTCTTCAAGATCGTATTTGGCAATGTATTTGTATTTTAATTACTTGTGAAGTTCTGAACTTTTGTGTGAAGCTCGTGTTTGGCATTGTACTCTTATTGGACACTGGAGTGTTATGAGATTTTATTTGGATCGATGTATTCAATTTTTTTCTGGTATTTTCATGTTGGGTTTCACTTGTAATAAAATTTTAAGCTTATAATTATTTTATTGAGTAACTTACCAAATAACTAGGTGATAGCTTGATTGAGTCATTTTGAAATCTCTTCGAGATTTGGAACTGGAAACGTCTTGTTTAAAAGAATGTGGAACTTTTTTTACTGTATTATCTTCTCTGAGATGGTAATGGCATGAGATTTGGAGGGGGTGTTCTTTCCCCTCTATTTTGAGGAAACCCACATTTTGGGTTGATTGTTTTGTTTGAAACTAAGTCACCTCTGTCACAATTTTGTGGTTGTGGAGTTTGTTTTGGATTTGTTTTTGTTGCTTTGGAGATAGGATTGAGACATCTTCTGACTTAGACATTTTTGGGTTCTTGCTCTCTCTTCTGATTCTTTAAAATAATTTTGGGTCTCAGTGGAAGGTTGAGTTATTACCCTTGGACACTAAATTTATACGGGAAGGATACTTTCTCCGTTCAGTTGTTTTGTGTTTAGTTATTTTGAATCACGAACTACTTACTCTTCATATTAAGTGGTGAAGCATTTGTGAGTCTTGATTTGAGTTCGTGGATAATTCTGAACTTGTTAGTTTACTGTTCGGGATTCTATTCTTGTCGGATACAGTGAATGAGCCCTTGGGATTCTTTTAAAGAGAGAAAATATATATATTCTCTTAGGAACAGAATGTTGTTTTTGGGACTATAATATGTTTAGCATTTTGATTTTTTTGAAACTAGAAATTCATTTGTTCAGTTTAATGAAATGATTGATTATTGGAACTTTCCTTATAGAGTTTCCTTTTCTCTGTCTTTTGGATAAGCTCATTGATTAAACTTATCTGTACTTGATTCTCTTATGAGATGGTGATTTCTTTATGGCTTGTTGGTCTACTTTTTTCGAATCATTTGTTTTAATGATGTAGAAAGATAGTAGCTAAGTCGAATCTGCTGATAAGTGAATGCATACTTGTGGGATCGAATGTTGTTGACTAAGCCTTGTTTTGCTTGGATGGATAGGAGTAGGTTTTGTCTCTTGTTGAAAGATCTCCAAATGGGTCTCCCTTATTCTCCAACAATTTTAGGTCAATAAAAAACACCAAATCTTGATCTATGATAATTATGGAAATAACCTTAATGCTGATCTGAATTTATTTGGTAAAATGTGACTAGGGTTTTACATAGATATCAATGCAAATAACACCCAAAATTATATTTTCATTTCCAAATGATTACCCAAATATTTAGCAATTGAATCATGCAAAAAACTTAATTTATTGCAACCAAAACAACCCAGAAATCAGATCTAAAATTTGATTAATATTCTACCTGAAAACCCTCAGAATATACTTTAGAAAATGATGAAAATACAGCGATTTGGTTTACAATATTATGGAGAATATTTGACAAGTATTTTTAAAGGAAATACATCTCGGAAAATGCTGTCAAACTGCCCACAACAGATCGATCCAACTGCTGTCCAAAAACCACTGAAAATACCTTCAAAAACTCCTCACAAACACTGCTGAAATAAATTTCGGAGATCGATTATCACGCTGGAAATTTTGAAATCCTCACTATATTTTTAGGGAGTTTCTGATTGGAAACTCCTCTCTATCCTTGGGGTTTTTGTCACAAGAGAGCTCTTGGGGTTTTTCACAAGAGATATAAACTAAGGGATTTCATCCTTTAGAATATTTATGCAAAAGCTCAAAGCTCAAATGCAAGAGAAATTATCATATGAAATATCGGAATATAGAAGAGGCAAGTCGACTTTCCTTATAAAGTAAAAGAGACAACAACCAACCTCCAAACCAGCCAATGAGCTCACATTATTTTTCCTATGCAAACATTTAATATTTTCCCATATTAAATGTTTTCCCAACAATATTTCCCCTAGTGCAAGTCGCATTTCTCTAGGAAAATACATAAATTAATTATGTTTTTATCTTCCCTGGGCTTCGTTATTCCCCCTTTGGCCCAAGTCGCCATTATCCTTTCTAGGAGGAATAAAATATAATAAATCCCTTTACAATGACTTTTTCCCCTAAGGAAAATAGTATTTTCCATAGGGATTACAATTTATTTTTAGTTTAAGCTAAATAAATTAATATAAGTGCTTTAATAATTTTATTTTATTTTTATAGCACTTTATACTAATTTATTATAACTTAAGTCACCCTTATATTTTTCATTTGGTCCGTCGGGTTGACAAAATGGGCCAAAGGTCTTAGATTAGAAAAGGGGACATTAAACTTGTACTCTATCTTATTGGGTGAACTCAAGTAGAGATTAACTCTTTTATGGGACTACTTTGATTGTGAACATTGGTTTCAGATCTTTGATTGATAACTTCTAATATGCAGAAGTAGAATTAGAATTGCAGTTAGACTGTTTTGATTTTCTATACCTTCTTGGATTGTTATGGAATTCTGTTTAGAGGTATATCTTAAATGTTGAATTTATAAGATTGTTATCCTGGAAAGGAAATAGATAATTCATGTTATGAACCTGATCTGTTTTTCGGATGTTATGAGTTTGGGTATGGTACGTAATGGTTCTTCTTATTCCTTGCTTAAGATTTAGATGAATCATCCTAGAATGAACCATGTTGTAAACACTTCTTTTGTCTTATATAAAAGATAAATGTTGTATTCTATTAGGATAGAATTATGAAATAATGGGATGGCAAGATCTATTGTTTGTTTAAAATTTATTGATAGGATCAATTGAACTTTAAGTTTTTAGGCAGATGTTGTGGATTATATTCTACTCTTCTCTTAAAAGTGGATCTAGATTTATTATTGTACTTCTTTTCTATTTGGTATCACTTATGTTTATTGTATGATATATTAATTATCTCATTAAAGCTAGTGTTGCTTTAATGAAACAATTAGTGGAATGCACTTCATTTTAATGCTTAGTGCTTATCATGCTTAGTTCATTGAACTGACCCATGCTAGCAATTTTTGCTAGATGGACATCGTAAGTGATAAAAGAAGGCAAAAACTTATATGATGCATTGGCTGATATAAGTCGATTCTTTGTAAAGAATTTTGATTCATTCTTTAGTTGTATTGAAAAAGAAAAGTTGTATACTTTATAGAATGAAGGTTGTTGTTATGCAGTACGCCTAAAGTGCATAGTCTTGTAAATTTATAAGTTATAATGATGAATTACGAGTTGTGATTTATTTGCATTGGTTGTGTAATTTATCTCGTACTTTTATGAAGGAGATGGAAGTTCTATCTTGTTGATATTCTTCATATTATATTATGCTTATCTTGTTATCTTTGATAAGATGGATAAAGGGAACTAGTTCAATTTCCCTTATAATGATGCAACTTGTTAAGTTGCAATAGATGATGTTTATTATCTAAACAATATAACATAGTAATGTGATGTGTAATGAACATACAAAGTATGAACTATGGATATTGTGAATGATAAATCCTAACACTTAAACATTTAGAGGAAGACTCTTCCTCTCTTAAATGAATGTAAACCAAAAGGGATTGGTGATAAGATTGTAATTCATAGGACTTCATTTAGTATGAAGTCTACTTTGGTTGGACCTATGTGGTTGCTAAACTTCCCTGAATGTGAAATTACAATATTTTGGAACTTATGTTATTGCTGTCCTATTTTGGTTAATTGCTTGTTATACTATGTAAGCAAACATTAAAAGCAATCATGAGTTAAAGGAAGTTCTTTAATACTTAATTGATACAAGTATAGAATAAGAACTTAAGGAGAGTTGGATTAGGGTTTAGCAGGGTTACTAAAACCAATGTATTAATCCAAATTAATAATTTATTAATAACCTCCTAGGGGTATGTACATCTCAAGAATACAACGTTGCGAGAATTGACATGTGGTGACACCCTTCTGCATTGATCATCTAGATCTACACACAAATAAGGACTCGAACTTAGTTTCTCTCTAGGTTAAGTTAGTTACATATTTAGGATAGGAAGTAGCTTCCAAGGGCTCGAGTGGTACCTTGGCACATCCCTTTGACTTAGGTCAACCTGATTATGCCCATATACCCTAGGTCATTGTGAGGGTCTTCATATAATAATTTTTGTTTCTAACTAGGGCTAGGGTTAAACCATGGGCAAGTGGACTGACGGTAGTCAATAAAGACCATTCTTGATAACAGAGGAGTGAGGTGAAGGACATATTCTGAAATGATGAGTATGTCATCTAGGAATAGTGACATACACAATATGTTGAAAATATTTGGCCAAAGTATCGCAAGTTACTGGTTACATTGTCCTATGTCACCAAGTTTAAAGCAACATGATATCAGATGAATATTAGTAACAAATATTCAGATATGTTCTTTAAATAGATCACTCAGTACCCGGTTTAGGGTAGGAAAACCAAGTATATGAAGTATATGATAAGTATTCAATACTTAAAGTTAACATAAATAGATCGGTAGATCACTGAGTTATGAAATAAATAGATCGGTAGATTACCGAGTTATGAAATGAATAGATCGGTGGATCACCGAGTCATTTACAGTTGCATATGGTTATCTGTTTGAGATTGATTGGCATTGAATTTTGTTCTAAACAATGCTTATTTAGAATAGTGAAAATTATTTATAAAAAAATCCCTTGTTTCTAAAGTCTTAAAATGGGAATGTTACATGGGGTCAAAATATATTCCTTCACAGATGGGTTTTCGGGTATCATCAGGTTAGGATTGCTGAGGAGGATCAAGAAAAGACAACTTTTACTACTGAATGGGGTAGTTTTTCCTATACTGTGATGCCTTTTGGACTAAAAAATGCACTGTTGTATTCTCATGGATAGTTGTTCAGGCATTCAAAGATTTTATTCACAACTTCTTACAGGTTTATCTAGATGATTGGACAATATATGGGCTTGTGAAAGATCATTGTGACAATCTGCGCTTAATGTTTGAACAGTGCAGACAATTGAGTATCTCTTTGAACATCAAGAAGTGCATATTTGCTACACCTTTTAGAATATTGTTAGGACATATAATCTGCAAGGAAGGTTTGTTGGTTGATCCAGCTAAGGTTGCAGTCATTCTAGGCCTAGAAGTGCCTACCAGTCAAAGTGAGGTGCGGATTTTTGGGTCACACAGATATTATCATAAGTTCATCAAAGGGTATGCCAAATTTGTTGCACCCTTGGAAGAATTACTAAAAGGGAAAGGTACATTTTATTGGGGAGAACTGCAGCAGTGCGAGTTTGAGATATTAAAGGAGAAAATTACTACCATGCCCATTCTACAATTTCCCTCATGGGATACACCATTTCATGTGCATATGGATGCCTCTAGCATGACCATTGGTGTTGTGTTAGCTCAACTTGGTGAAGGTATTATAGATAATCAAATTTGTTTTGCTAGTAGGAACTGACTCTTGCTTAACATAATTATACAACTATAGAACACGAAGCTTTATCAATGATCTATGCATTGCACAAGTTTTGTGATACTTATTAGCAACACCATTTTTTTTATACGGATCACATGGCATTGAAGTATTTGGTGAAAAACTGGTCTTGCAAGGAACATATGCAGATGGGTACTCCTATTTCAAGATTTTGACTTCACAATTGTGGTGAATCCAGGGAAAAGTAACTGGACAAAACCACTTGTCTAGAATTCACTCGGAAGAAGAAGCACATACAATTGAAGAAACCATACGGATGCACAACTATATAGGTTACAATGAGTGCCATAGGAATTAGAAGACATTGCTATCTTTATAAGGACTAGTGTGGCACCAGAAGGAATGAAGGCATTCGAAAAGAAACAACTTGCTATACATGCACCACTATTTATATTAATCGGTGGTGACCTCTACAAGTTAGGTAGAGATGAAGTATTACATCGTTGTGTATTAGAGCATGATTGCAAGGATATTATGTAGGAATCCCATGGTGTTATTACGGGGGGCCACAATGCGGGTGATGCAACTACCCGAAAGATCCTACTTGTTGCATTATGGTGGGAGACATTGTATAAATATTGTAAAGCATGTGACCGTTGTCAATGTCTAGGTAAACCGGGGTAAAGAGATGATATTCCTTTACAACTAATTACTAGTGTTGAACCATTTAAGAAATGGGCCATTGAATTTGTAGGACCTATTTCTCTAGCCGCATGTAGGACTCGGGTCGCATTAGATCGTTACTTGCATAGATTATCTCACATAGTGGGCAGAAGTAGCACCTACAAAGGAATGTACAGCAGCTACAGAGCTAGGTTTCTATGGGAGAATATTCTTACAAGATATGGATGTCCTTTAAGCCTTAAAAGTGATAGGGGTACACACTTTTGAATGAAAAATTAGTATCCTATTAGATGAGTTTATGGTTACACACCATAAGACTACACCCTATCATCCTCAAAAAAATGAAACTGTTGAGGCTTTCAATAAGATTTTGAGCCAGACATTGACAAAAATTTGTGATGTTGGAAGAAAGGATTGGGATGATAAAGTGTCAGTTGTTCTTTGGGCATATAAAACAACTTACAAGAGACTAAACAAAGCCACACCATTTCAGTTGGTGTTTGGTGTAGAAGTCATTCTCCCTATAGAATTTATGTTACCTTATTTTTGCTTTGTGCGCACTAGAGGTCTAGCTGATTAGTAGGATTTAGAAGAGTGTATTGAGAAGATGATTCACCTAGATGAGTGACGAGCCATAGTATGATGGAGCAGAAGTAGGAAAAGGCCGGGTAGAAAGTATGGCGTGAAAGAAACATAAGAGATAGGAAGTTTGAGACTGGACAAATGGTACTTCTTTATGACTCTAAGTTCTTGCGTCATCCAGGAAAACTTAAGGTACATTGGTTAGGGCTATATGCCATTACTTACATCCTTGAAACAAGTGTTTTCAGTTAGAATCACTTGATGGAACATGGCTACTGGTTACTTCAACGGGATTAGGCTGAAGCCCTACTATAAATAAGTCTTCTTGATGTTCGTAATAAGTCGGTATTTCCATTTATATTAGGTTTCCATTATGTATTTCCTTAATGTATTTCCTTCATTCTCCTTATGATTTATCAATTTAGTTGTTGTTATTGTGTAATAAGCGTGTTTGCGTGCATGAAGCTAATTACTATGTGAAGATTGTTTATGTGTAGAGGATTGTACCTACTTTTAGTGTGGGGTGGTTGTAGTTATCCAAGTAAAAGACTGTGGGAATGAAAGGTGAAAGGAATAAGATGCTACGGGTGTGCTTTAATTCAAAAGAAGATTGCTTCTCAAAAGTGACCAAGGATGGAGATGAATGAAAGGATATTATAACATGAGGTAAAAAGAGGCCATGATAACTACCGGGGAGAAGGAATAGTGATGAGGACTTAGGTGCAAGGGTGCATGCTAAAACTAAGTCTATGACTAGATGGTAGGAGGCGCGAGAGAAGGTTATAGCTAGGGCGCGAAGATGTACCCGTGGAATGAACAAATTTGGTTAATGAATGAGAGGATATTTGGTAGGTGAAGGATCAATAAATGCATAAAATTTTGAATAATTATATAAGGATGGGATGTGAATTCATTTTTACCATTGCGACTAAGAGTATTTGAGGAAAGAGCTAAGTGTAAAGAGCTAAGTGATCGGGTTAAGGTGTGAAGGGTGTGAAACCAAATGTGATAAACAAATCTATGCAAAAAGAAGCTTGCATCCCTAGTGGTGAAGGGTTTGAGTGAAGCAAGGTGATAGAGAGGAGTTAGGGCACGAATTTTCCACCTAGGGCATGATTGAATTGAGATAGGGTTTGATTCGCAAATTACAAAGTTAAAGAGGAGATGATTGTAAGGTAAAAATGGCACCCAAGAAGGCATCTGCAGCAAGAGAAAAAGGAAAGAAGAAGGTGGTCATCGAGGAGGAAGAGATGGCACCCGAAAGTAATTTTTCAGAAATGCAATATCTAGAAGAATTCATCGTTGGCAAGAATGGGATTCACACATCATAAATAACAAAGGAATATAATCATAGGACCTCACGAGAACAAGAAGGAGATTGATTCCTTACTCACTACGAGGATGAAAAAACATATGGCAAATGACATGCCGGTTTCGATGATACAAAGCAGAAGCTTCTAAAGAGAATTAGGGTCTACCAATTATATGAGCTTCCATATTTCAGGAAGTATGAGCCCTTGTACTATTGGCTCATGAGCAGAGTGCATGAGGATTTCTTCTACTTTGTAGGATGCATAGTTAGAATCTCATCCGTGCTTATCTCATCTGTGAGTTTGAAGGCCATAGGAGAGGATATAAAGAATGATCTCAAAGATACATCCATGATCTTAAAGACCGGACATGAGTTGGGAGTCTTTGGAAGGGTCCACACGGTATGGATATAGAAAAATTAAAGAATTATCTACGGTTGTGCAAGCAAAGCAACACACCTGTTATAAAGTTGAATGATTAGAAGTGATGGTCATAGGTAGATACTATGTGGTTACATGTTACATGCAAGACATCATAAGGAGTAGTCTCCAATATTGCAGGCTACATTGCAAAGAAAATAGTTGAGGAAGTGCACACGGGAGGGAAGATCAGATTTGGGGCCGTTATTATCACTTTGGTATTTATGGAAATTGGAGTACCATATGGACCGAAGGAAAGGTGTGGGAATACCCCATGGAGAATAAGTCATTAGCTGAAAGGTTCAGCAAGTACCTATGTAAAGGGTCCATAACAGATGATGTTAAGGGTGGAGAAATGGTATGATGAGCTCTGGGTGGCATTTGGAGAAGAGTGGCGAATCCCGAAGGGCCTACCTCGATAGTGGTGAAGCAAGTCTAGTTTTTATATATCAGCATTTCTACATCACGCGCTTCATAATGAGATATGGAGTCTGGATCCCTTGGCTTATCAATTCACTGCAAGGTATTTCCAAGCATCTGTTCATAGATTCATAGACATGCACCGACTAGTATTCAATGCAGATAAGGTAGACTGCGACTACCACATGTTGAGGAATAAGTATGTGTATCTAGGAAGAAGTTCATATGTCGAGAAGTTATTTTCAAAGGTGTTGAATATTAAGCCAATAATTCTAGCTGTAGCAAAGACATGGGCAGCATTAGTATATCTTCAGCTAAAGCCCAAGATGGAGAATAATAAGTATGTGGAGAATGAATTCACGCTCCCAGTGACACTGAAGGGTAAGAACACAATGGAAAACATGCCAAAGACAAAGGCCCATAGAACCTGTTCAAGTAGAGGATGAAGAAGAGGAGCGTGAAGATAGTGGAGGCTTCGAGTGCAGAAGAAAGCAACCATATGACAAAGAAGATTCACAAAGACGCGACCACTCCACCTCAGGGATAGGATAGAGAGAAAGATATGAAGGTTGAGCAGGGGGAGCATGGATTTAAGAAATTATTCAGACACACAAGGACTCAAGTTGGAACCCCACACATGGTAAGGAAATCACCTCATCTCTCTCCACATAAGGAGACCACTAAGCCAAAGAGGAGAATAAATTTGAAGTTGGATGAAGAAGTGGAGGAATCGGGAAAGAGTGAGTGTGCATCTCCTAACCCATTTGAGCAAGAATACAAGCCATAGAACAAGGAATAGCAAAAAGATGAAGAGATGAAGAGATGAAGGATGGAGAAGAAAGAGAGAAGGAAACCTCTAGATCCGCGCATGTGACTACTCAAGGTGTAACGAGACAGACTCCTAACCTTGAAGCTATAATTCCCAAGGGTCCTAGATCGAAGAGGATGAGTGGGGAACATAGTGCACCACTCATGGGCTATGCAGAGGACACTAGAAAAATCATCCGTGCCCATTTCCAAAGCACTATAGAATAAAAGGATTTATTTGGCTAGGAATTAATGGATGGGGATATGGCAACCATTCGCACTAGAAGGAAACTCCCATGGTAAATGCACACCCACATGGATGAGCCTGATTCTAATGTATACAAGGAGTCATGTGTATCAAGAAAAATTAAGAAGACACCTCAAGTCATGCACATAATAGTTAAACCTCTTTGTTATTTCGGATGAACACGTTAACAATGCATTGGTAGATATTTCTAGTGAGGTTGCAAGAAGAAACATGGATAAGGACGCAACAATTAGAGCGTTGTGTGAGGAGTTGAAGACGAAGGATGTAGTGATATTACACCTGACTCAAGAGAAGGAATTGAAGTACAAAAAGAATAGTGTGTTAATTGGCATGGCGGAGAGGCCCTTGGAGATCATGTGATGAAAGCACACCCGTATCTGAAATCTAAGATACCATAAAAATTCCCCTCGCAAATGCATTATGTTAGAGCTTTGGTGGACTTGGTATTGGAAGAGGATACAATTAGAATGTCAAAACCAAAGAATCCTGAAGAAGAGGCAAAAGGGACTAAGACTGCAGTAGTCAGAAAGATGGCCTACTGCAAGCGCTCCAAGAAGAAGTGAAAGAGGTGGATCATGCCTTAAATGTATGCACAGCTCCAGAGGTGTTGATCAACGAAAAGACTCTGGGAGAAGATAATGCAATCAAAAGGCTGTGAAGGATGATACCTTGGGCCGTTGAAGCGGTTAACACTCGTAAAGCAAAAGTGTGAGGCCCTAGCAGCATCACAAGAGCCACACAAGGAATGATTATATGAGCTTGGGAAACTCATCACATAAAAGATGGATGTACTAGAAGGAAAACATATTGCAATGTCCAGCATTATGTTGGTATTACAGAATGAAAAAGGTGAAGTTACCCAAGATGAACTGGAGTCTATTATTGTGGACATACCAAAGTAGGAAGAGAAATCATTCACGAGTGGTAGGCCTTGGAGGCCGCAATAAAGGAGGAGTATCCAGAGTTGATCCTTCAAACTGATATAGAGGAGGCTACCTCATAAAACTTCTTTATTCATCTACATTCTTTCTTATTCTTTCCATTCAACATTCTTTACTTCAGTTTTGGAGATAACCATTGTCGGGATGACAATGAGATTAGTGTGGGGTAATGTTGATCAGAGAATACTTGTTAGAGATCACACAAGAAGTACGTGGGAGAGAAGGCCAGGATCAGGGGTGCAAAGGGATAGGAAGAACCCGCATGTGGAGGGCAAGTTCAGCTTTCAAGACTTAGCCGATTTTGAGCATGAAGACCTATTTTTAGAAGATGGTGTGTAGAGCACATAAACGAGGCAGAGACATGCATGCCATGCATTGTCTATCTTTAGAGGATCGGATCGAATTGTTTTTCATGGAGATGAGATAAGAATACGATTTTAACTTTATTTAACTATAGGAGGTCTATAGATAGCACACTTACATGTGTGGATATGCCTGTAAATGGTGTGTGGCTATTAGTAGCATGCGACCTATTTTTGGAATAGATAAGTGGTGAAGGGAAAGTCCCCACCCTATATATATGTAGTGAATTACATGGGAGATGAGATGAGATATAGGTATATAAAGAGTGTAAGAGGTAAGCATAAAGAGATATGTACATAAGACTAGATTACTATATCAGATCCATGCACGCATCAGTATAGATTTCCATTATTTTAAGGAGCTTCTTGTTTATTTATAGATGGAATATATTGGCTGAATATAAGTGTCATTCATGTGTGTAATTGAGTAGTGCATGTTCTTGATTCAATCATGATTATTATTTAAGCTTGTTCTTTCTTGGATCTCGAATGTGGCATGCATTGTAAAATGATGGGTTGGTTATAGATCTATATGTTTCTTCCTTCATCACACTAACATCTTACTATAACAACCCTAAAGAGGAACTGGTACCTTTACATGCTTCAAGTGAGCACTCGGTTTAGGTTGAGTTATGTGCAAAGCACGACTAGGGTGTTATCCGGTAAATTCTAGGCTACATCAATTCCTCCTCCACACACCACAGCAGAATGGTGTCATTGAGAGAAGAAATCATACTATAATAGAAATGGTGCAATGCATGATTGATGATTTTGACCTGGAAAGGACATTCTAGGTAGAAAGCAAAAACAACGGTGTATTTTTTGAATAGAGTTCTCATAGTGTCTCTTGACGGAGTAACACCTCAAGAAGCATGGTCAAAAAGGAAGCCATTTGTTGCACACCTCATAGTATTCAAGTGCAAAGCAAGTATGCATATACCCAAGTAGAAAAGAAATAAAATAGATATGAAATCACAAAAACTCATCTTCATTGGGTATAGTGAAGAGACTCTTGGGTACAGATTGATGGATCCAAAGACTAGGAAAGTCTACACCAGTAGATATGTTGAGTTCTTTGAGAAGAAGGAAGCAGAGAATCCTCCTCTAGACTCACCTGATGTAGATTCTTCACCAGTTGTAAAAACTGAAGCTGATGTTCCCACTGATGATGAAAGTGATGATGGGGATGATGGTGATGATCAGATAGAACCACGACCCATGGGAATAATTCAAAGTGTATGCCCAAGTGGTATACTAGCATGTTACGAGATGTAAGAATGGATGCTCCACCGGATACATCCACCCCTAGACCATAGACTCACAGTAAAGCAAGAGAAGAAGTGAACTTTGCTTTGATGAGTAGATTTATTGAATTTGATGATCCCTCTATAGTCCAAGAATCCCTATAGTCAAAAGCTTGGAAATATGCCATGGATGTTGAATACAACTCAGTGATGAAAAACAACACTTTGTAGCTTGTCAATCTTCCACCAGGGAAGAAACCCATTGGATGTAGATGGATATTCAAAAAAAAGTACAAAGCAGATGGGATAGTAGACAAGTACAAAGTGAGACTAGTAGCAAAGGGGTATGCACAAAAAGAAGGCATTGACTATGAGGAGACATTTTCTCCCACATCTAAGATCAAAATAATCAGGATGATCTTTTCTCTAGCTACACAATTTGGTTAGAAATTCCATCAGATGGATGTAAAAAGTGCCTTCCTGAATGAAGATTTACAAGAAGAAGTCTACATGACTCAACCTAAGGGATATGTTGTACCTGGTCAAGAATCAAAGGTTTGCATACTCGGAAATCTCTGTATGGCTCAAACAAGCACCCAAGTATGTTTCATAAAAATTTATGAGCATCTAATACAACATGGATTTGTTAGAAATCCATTACCTCAAAAATCAAGGGGGAGATTTTGTTTTTCATTTTCTATGTAGACAATCTAGTCATCAATGGAATTTCAAGTGAGGATGATCATTGCAACAAAGAAATATCTTAAACGATCATTCGACATGACAGATCTTGGGTTGATGCACTATTGTCTTAGATTGGAAGTATGATAGAAAGAGAAACATATATGTGTTTCTCATTTAAAATATACCAAGACAATGCTCGAGAAATTTAGGATGATGGATTACACATTGATTGCTACACCTATGGAAATCAAATTGTAGTTATCTCATTCAGATCCATCTCCTACAGTAAATGCCACTCTCTATCGATAGTTGATTTGGAGTCTCATTTATCTAACCTACACTAGACTAGATATCATCTTTGCAGTGAGCTATCTATCCAGGTTCATGTAGAAACCCAAATTTTGTCATTGGAAGGAAGCAAGGTGCATCTTTAGATATCTCAAGGGATCAGTAGATTTTGGTATAGAATACAAGAAGAATGAAAACTTCTTCTTGTCAGGACACTCAAATTTAGATCATGCAGGAAACATTAATGATAGAAAATCCACTTAAGGGTTTGTGTTCTTTATGGGATCTAGACCAATATCATCGAAAAGCAAGAAACGACACTTTATTTCTCTCTCTTCCATAGAATTCGAGTATTGTTTTGCGGGTGAAGTTTTACGTGAAGTAATATGGCTACGCGCGTCGCATCTTTGGAAGGACTTAGAATACCACAAAACAAACCGACCACCATGTATATAGACAATGAAGGTGCTCTCAAACTTGTTCACAATCTAGTTTTTCATGAAATAACAAAGCACACCGAGGTACATGTACATTTCATAAGCAAGCATGTCTTGAAGCATAATATCTGACTTCAATTTTTTCTAACAATTTGAACAACTAGCAGATATCTTCACAAAGTCACTTGCACTTGACAAGTTCAATTTGTTCGAGAGTTCCTCTCCTCATCCCTTGAGGCAATACAAAATTAAGGGGGGAAGGTAAGGTTAATTTATGCATTATATTACCTTAAGTAATTAATTATTTATTAAGTCAATTAGTTTATATATTGTTATATGTTTTTATAACAATATTTGGCATATTATTGCATAGGTTATAATGTTACGTAGTTGTAATAATTATTATTTGTTTGTATTTAATTATTTTTGCTTCCCGGATGTATTTTAGAAGATATTGTGATTTTGGTTGTACCTGTGCAACCTTGCATTTGTCTGCACATGGTTGTTCAATTCCTATAAGAATTGCAGTCCATCTATTGTAAATTGATTTTGATTGTTAATAAAATATTACAGGATTTCGTCCATGTTTTACACACCCAACCTTTTTGTTCCTATAGTCTACTTTGTCAGGGGTGGGTCTAGTAGGGAAAATTCTTCCATAGTAATGTACTTACTATCTTGGATCTTTAGCCTAACATAAACATACATGTGTGTGGCCTCTTTCTTCCTAATTGCCATAGATACCAAAGTAAGATCAATATTATCCGACTCCATTGTTTCTTTATAGGCCTCCTTGTTTGGGCAAACATAACTCTTATACAAAATATGATAATCTATGTCTAATTTGTTTGCATCAAACCTTAACTTATTCACATTATACAACCTATTGACAGAGTCCTTGAAATAGCATATGGTAAATACAAATAGTAACTTACATAATTGGCTCTTCTCCCAGTCTTCATGAAGAATCTTCCTAACCAAAATTTTTAATAAGCTACAAATTCATCTTGTCCATCCAAAACAACTTACAATTCCCTTTGGATGTGTCATTATCCCTCACAAGAATCATGTATCCTTCTATACCACTTATCCACGCACTACTTATATGGGCTCGAAATATTACCTACACAGGTAAAATCGGTGAACTTCTGGGCTGGAAAATTGTTCTCCATGGGATACAGCTATTGTATTCATTTTTATGTACTCTTAATACAACTTTGTAATCCCATGTGTGTCAGCCTATCACCCGAGGCACACGCGGCACCAAGCCCCTCCTTTATGTGAGCATTGTGAGAAGATCTTACTATTGATATAGTATTAGATAAAAAAAAGTAAATTTTCATGCACTCGTTTTGAAAGCATTAGATGAGCTATTACATCTATATACCCATGAAAATAACAAGAGAAAAATTATATCCAGAACATATCTGATTCATAACATAAAGAAGCGACACTAGGGTTTGCACCCATGAACCGGATATTCGAATAAATTGGTATATTCATATTGATCATGATATCATTAACTACATTACATTAAAAAGGGTCATAACATACCATACATAACAAAATACTTTAGACTTATCTCTTGCAGATCCTCCCTGGTGTGATATTATAACTAATCCCTCCCGGTTCATCCCTAATTATGTAATCTAACGCCATACAGATGCCTATTACATCCATTATACCCCTTAACACTACTTCTCTAAATCCTAGCCTTACTGTAAAGCATCATACTCTTGATGCATTCCCTTATGATCTCGCACTGCTTGCTATCTATCGATTTCTTCTCCATTTAGGTGTGTCTTCCTTTCTCTAGAGAATCTCTATAAATAGGTTTAACACCCACTGCCATGCCTTCCCCTGGATCAGATTGCTTGCTAAGTGTCCATGTGGTCCTCCAATGGAGCATGTTGATTCTATTCCAAGATCTCCACTTTTTGCAATGATGTCTTTCGGGAACCTTCCATGCGTGGAATATTCTTTCCCTAACCACCAAGCCTCTAGGCTATCACTTTATCCATTCGGCATGCACAGTCGGGTCACGTTTTTCCTTAAGGGCCTCTACTGATTATGAATATGGCTAAGTCTTTTTACCCTTTTTCCTACCTTGTTTACGTGCCTTGGTTCCTCATAAACCCTTGTCTTGTGTGCTTTTCCCCGCATTCCATTCCTCTTCTTGGCCTTGTTCATGCATGTTCCTTTTGGAACTTAGCCAATATTTTGAGGCCCAACATCACCCCATACTAAGTTTTTCTCCATCCTAAAAACATATTGATCCTCGAAGAATAAAGAATGATAGGATTTGAGATAGTTTTAATAAATAATGAAGGAATGAAGAATGTTGTTATTGTTGTAAAAGGAGTGGGAACTCCATCCTCATTTTTTCCTCAATTTTATCCCAGGAATTTACTTCACCCTGCACCTACTGGAGTAGGTTGCCCACGAGAGTGCTCACCTCTTCAAAACTTAGTGCATCTCCCTTAGCATTCAAAGCATATCAACAATCCCCTCCAGCTACTTGCTAAGGTCTTCAAGCACTTCCATTATTCACATGACCTAGGGGTATAGCTTCTTGAGCTGATTTTTGACCGAACCTCACAAGTTTTTGATTGCTTCCATCTTCTTTTCAACCTTGTCCAGGATCTTATCCCGCTCTGCCATGTTTCCTTTGTTCTTTTCTTGGAATTATTTCAAATCCACCTCATGTGTAACAACTAATATACTTGCTACTATGTCCCTATTACCACAGTTATCATACATGGCCTAATCCATGTGCACTGAGAGGTTTTACAGTGGCAAGGATTTTGGAATATCGAGTAACTTGCTCCCTGATCTTCTACTTTTCTTCTTCCTTCTACCAAGCCAAAATATCTTCTCTTGATTCTAAGGATATCGGTCACCTTTCCATGGTGAGGATGCATGTTAATTATTCCAAGCATTGCAAGGTTGACTCGTATTTCTACTCGGGAGGTATTAGGTCTGGGTGTTTTAGGATAATGGCATCCATGATCATTTCAATTTTCTTGTACACCTCTCATTTCACCTCAACCTCAATCTCTATTTAAGAATCTTAATGTCATTCCTTCAAAAAACCCACCTCAACCTAGTTTAAGGGATGTAGATGCTCATATTATAACTATTCAGAAACAAAACAACAACATAATGGGACAAAAAAATACCATCGTAGGTATTGTCATCACCAACTATGATAAAAGGAACTCCTCGAATGATGACTTTAGTTTGGTGGAAATCTGAAATATCAAAATAAATTATAATATTAACATCAAAGTCAATTATAATATTAACATGAAATTGTTACAATCTCACCCATGAGGTACTTCAAGTGTTATTGACTTCACTTGACTTTCACCAAGACTATGGGAGAAACTTTACAATTACACCTCTTAATGGCTTCTTGACACACCTTTAAAGCGATGGCTTCCTTCGCACACTTCCTACAATATTTCTCACTACTTCCTTCTATGCTAAATGAGGGGGTGGCCTCTCTATTTATAGAACTTTCAGGCTTATCCATCTTATCTCTAAGATAGGATAAGAAATCCCTCTGACGAATCATATTCCATACCTTAACTCTTATACATGTACATGTAAGCTTATCTTTTAAGATAAGATAAACCTTATCATTTTACATGGGTTCCACATTTTTAGACTTTTTACAAATAAAATACACAAAATATTTATGACCTCACTCCTTGTCTTTATTACCAATATAATATTTCTAATTCCTAATCATGTAGACCCTACTTCTCTAATTACCCAAACTTTGACATTTTAACATTACCGGACCACTTACGACAAATATTTACTTTTTACAACATTCCTATTGTACTTTTATTGTTACCGTACTCCACATTATTGGCGGCACCGTACTGACGGCGCCGTTATCTTCTATCAGACGCTACTACTAATTATACTTAACAACATCCTATTCCTAATACATACATTAATGAAATAGAAATTACGGAGGAAAATTTTAGTGTCGACATCTTCCCCCTTCCTAGCTTCTACTCCGTCCTCGGAGTAGACTATTATGGTGCTTGGAAAATCTTCAACTTGTCGTGGTTGACCCATTTCGTAATGGGAGTGCCATCAATTCCTCCCGGTCAGTACGTACCATTTTCATGCCACAATTTCTTTATTTTGTAGGGCCCCATCCATTTTGGAAGAAATTTTCTTTGTCTTCTTTTTTGTATCTGGAATCATATACTAGAACCAAGTCATTCACATGAAATGGAGACCACCGGATCTTTTGATCAAAGTATTCCTTCTGCTTCATTTTCTTCTTATGGCTTGTATCCTTTGCTATTTCTCTCATTTCCTCCAGCAAATGAAGATGTACCAACCTTTCTTTTACTGAATCACTTTCATCCATCCTTTCATTTTTCATAACTCTCACAGTGGGAATATCAAACTCAATAGGAAGAACTGGATCAATGCCATAGGCCAATTGAAATGGGGAGTATCCTGTTGCTGACTTTGATGTTTGCCCTATATGCCCACAATCTTTGCATGAATCCTTTTATCCCATTTATGTACACTGCAATTTGCATCTTTTGCTAGAATTTGACACAACACACAAAATTTGTTCGTTCCACTGTCCATTTGTGCTTGGCTTGTATGTTGTTGCCTTCTGTGCTTAATAGAAAACTTATTGACTAGGGCTTCTACCACCTCATTAATGAAGTGGCTTCCTTGATCATTACTGATTTCTAATGGGCAACCAAATCTGGTGATAATGCGTTCATACATGAACCTTGCCACTTCATCCATGGAAGTTGTTTTCAATGGCCTAGCTTGACCCACTTGGTTAAATAATCTGTGCAACTACAATATACTTATTTTGGCGTGATGTAGTTGGAAGTGGACCTCTGATGTCTATTCCCCACTTTTCAAAGGGACCGAGGGAAGAATAGGACATAATGGAGTGATGAAGTCTTACGGTTACCATGTGTTTGACAAATATCACATGTCTTACAATAATTATAACAATCTTTAAAAAGAGTGGGCGGTGATAACTACATCCAAGATCCTTCTTGTTGTAAGTTGTCGGAGAAGTGCCCTCCACATGTACCATTGTGGAATTCTTCTATGATTCCTTCCCTTGATCACGTCCATTTGCCCTCTTGTCTTGTCCATCAGGTCCTATTCGAAATAATACTCCATGCAGAATAGAATATGGACGACTGGCTTGAGTAATCTTTCTCTTAGTCTTTGCATTGGCACCATCAGGAAACTTGAATTCATTCAGATAATTCCAAATATCTATGTATTCACTAGGGATTGTGTCGAGGATAACAATCTTTGCATCGGGAAATCATCATCATCACAAGATGATCCTAAACCATCATAGGCTCGAGAGAGTGCATCTGCATTGACATGCTTCTTTCCTGGCCTATCTATAATATCAAATTCAAACTCTTGTAGCAAAATTATCCATCTTGCTATCCTCCATGATGGGTTAGGCTTATTTACAATATATTTTAGAGCCCGATGATCTGTTACAACTAGAAATTTTTGCCCTAGCAAGTAATTTCTAAACTTCTTTACAGCAAAAATGATAGCCGAGCCTCTTTTTGATTCTGGTATAATTTACCTCAAGCCTTTGCTCATTTATCACGCTCCCAAAGTAAATTGGATGTTCATTCCCATTTTCATCCTTTTGGCTCAAAGTACTTCCTAGTCTTTGCATCGAGGCATCGGTGTACACAATGAATGGCTTGCTCAATCTGGATTCTCAAAAATAGGTGAAGACACGGGGCTTCCTTGATTGTCCAAAAGCTTCATGCGCCTTATTTCTGGTTCATAAGTAACATCCTTCTTCAAGAAGCTGGGTTAGTGGGCATGTAATCTTTGAGAAATTCTTGATGAACCTTCTATAGTAACCCACATGGCCTAAAAATGATCTCAACTTACTTCTATTAAGAGGAAATGGTAAATCTTTGATTTTGAAACTTTATCAGGATCGAGTACCAATACCATCTCTGGATCTGACATGCCCTAACAAAACGCCTTTAGAACATCCAAAGACACACTTTGTAGGGTTTAGTGAGGCTTGTGCTTCATCTAACCTTTGAAATGTTGTCTCCATTTGGTGCGGAGTGGTCCAACTTGCTCCCATAGATGCAAAAATCATCCGAGAAATACTCGATGAAGGTCCCGATGTAGGGTTGAACACCTATTCATCAAACGCATTTGGAATGTTTTGGAGCATTACACAACCCAAAAGGCATAACTCTATAAGCAAAGCGTTCCCCAAGGAGTGGTGAGCGTGGTCTTGACTGATCTTTCTCTGCTATATGAACTTGGTTGTAGCCACTATATCCATCAAAGCAAAACTATAGCACTCTGGCAGCTACTTCGTCGAGATCGATCGAAAATGGAAGAGGGTAATGATCCTTCTTTGTTGCCTTATTGAGCTTCCTATAATCAACACAAATGCGTAGCTTCCCATTCTTTTTATTGAGATCACAATGGGAGAAACCCATTCTAAATTCTCCACGGCAAATATGAATCTGCATCAAGCAACTTATCTATTTCTTCTTTTACAGTCTTGGAAAAATTAGGATTCATTCTATATGGCATTTGCTTTATGGGCTTAGCACCATCTACCAGCTCAATACAATGTTCTACCCAACTTACTTGACGGAGTTCCTTGTAATCAAAAGTGAATAGGTGTATGTACCTTCAAAAGAGCTGGAGGTAGGATTCCTTCTCACTCTCCATCACAGCATCACCAATCTTTATTTGTTGGAGACGATCATCAAACTTCTTCTTGAGATAATTTTATGGGGTCATGAGTTGGTGTGGTGGAAGGATATCCATATTTGAAACATCCACCTCACTTTCTTCATCTTCGGTGTCCACTTCTTTGGTACTAGAGTAATCGAGAGGATGTCCGATCATCGGTTTCATCACTTGAATCCACGGAGTTACGCCTTATGATGTCGAGGATCACATTTATCTTCACCCTCTCTCTACCACGTCCAAGTGTCATGAAACCTTCATTCCGGTAGTTTCTTGCATGAACTCTCCTTAGCCATGGTCTTCCCAGCAGCATTGGGTATCACAGCAGTACCATTTTCATCACTGAAAGTCTACCACACATACCACACCCATATGAGATATTGCCACATTTGAAACTACACCTTACGGTTTAGTTTTTCCTTTATTTAATGACCTTAACATAAGTGTTGAAGGGCGATCAATTTTAAACCCAACATATTCATTACTGAGACTCGGTCATTACATTAACTGCAGCACCTCCATCAACTAAGACATCATGAATTGAAATACCATTACATAATACCTCAGCTTGTGGAGCATAGGGATCTGCCTCTGCCTCCAAAACAGGGACCTCAACCTCCTTCCTTCTTGAGCATTGAGTCCACCTCGCAACTCCCGCCTCTTCTCCAGAAGACATAGCCAAGAGTTGACCATATGTAATATTTGCAGGCCTTTTGGACAGATCTTCCAAGATGGAGTATGGTCCTTGCCCTGTGAAATCAGAAAATCCTGCACACCCAACTTTCTTCTCCTATGTTTCTTACTAGTTTCTTCTTTCATCTTCTTAGGATCATTTCCATCTTGATTATCTTTTTCTTTCTTTCTTTTTGTTACAAACACATCTACTTCATTATTTCTGCTCTTATCTACTACATCAAAAGAATTCACAGGTGCTTTTCCTTTATCATTATCTCCTTTACCAGATGTAGAAGCTCTATCTAGACAATTATACTTATAATGACCCTTTTATAACAACCATAACAAACAACTTCAGAAATATTTCTTTTTGGACCTCTATCTCCTCCCTGAGAACTAAATTCCTTTCCTTGAAGAAGATTAATAGTTAACTGACCCATCTTTTTGAGCAGATCTTCATACTCAGTAGATGTATTAGGAGAAATATTTGTGCTCACCGGGAGTGGTTGTGGATTCAGGACCAAAGGTGCTGGTGTAGGCTCTACTTTAGCAACAATTTCTTTGGGCTCCTCTTCCATGCTTTCTTCTTGCCTTCTTGCAATCTCCTTTGCTTGTTCAATGGTAGGTTGGGTGGTCATACTTCACTTTCGTTGTCTGATCTCTGGCTTCATCCCAAGAATGAAGTGCTTACAGAGGAGATTATCCATGCCATTCATCAACCCATCCGCTAGTCCTTCCTTCCGGATCTGGGCATCGAGCTTCCTCCTTAGCTCTAGAACACGAGCATGATAATCCCTTATCTTCTCCTTCTCTCCTTGGGATAGCTTTGTGATCTCGATCATGAGATCTGCATATTTCTGTTGTTCACCAAATTCTTCAAGAAAACTTTCAGTTAATAAATCCCATGAATTTTTCACATTATCACCTAGTGTTTTAAACCACCTAAGTGTTGAACCATCCAAAAAGGTAGGAAAAAATTCAGTCCATTGTTCCCTTCTTATAAGGCCATTACAAATACAAGATCGCTTAAACTCTTGAATGAAAGAAGAAGCATCTTCATTAGATTGAGCTGAAAAAATAGGAATCTTTCCCATTTTCAAAAGTAACCACCGTGAAATACCAACTCACAAGTACTGATCAACAAGACTTATGTACAAATAATTGGAATCACTATACTAGAAAGTGACTTTACACCTTTCTATAGTAAAATAGAAATGACCACGGTAAACTATGGTAAAACTTGACTTACTATGCGGTAAAAGCGACTTTCTTGTGGTAAACACTATTCACGGTAAAAAAAAGTGAAGTTCTTTGTGGTAAATACTATTCACGGTAAAAAAAAGTGACTTTCTTTGCGGTAAATACTATTCCAGCAAAAATGACTTTACCATGGTAACTACTATTCATGGCAAAAATGACTTTACCATGGTAACTACTATACCACAGTAAAAACAAGGTTACCCTCAATTGATTTTTGACTAAGTGGGAATATCTCTCGAGAAAATCCACCAACGAGGAATGGTCCGCAAGCGGAACCAAAATGTCATCACCAATCGGCACTATGATAATTCTTCACGGGAACTCCTCGTCTTTATGATTATTTACTAATGCCTGACCTTTAGTTTGGTGGATGTAATCTGGAAACAAAACAACAACATAACACAAAAATACCATCGACTATGATAAGACAGAATGATGACAAATCTGAAATATCAAAGTAAATTATAATATTAACATGAAATTGTTACAATCTCACCCATGAGGTACTTCAAGTGTTATTGACTTCACTTGACTTTCACCAAGACTATGGGAGAAACTTTACAATTACACCTCTTAATGGCTTCTTGACACACCTTTAAACTGATGGCTTCCTTCGCACACTTCCTACAATATTTCTCACTACTTCCTTCTATGCTAAATGAGGGGGGTGGCCTCTCTATTTATAGAACTTCCAAGCTTATCCATCTTATCTCTAAGATAGGATAAGAAATCCACTCTGACGAATCATATTCCATACCTTAACTCTTATCTGTACATGTAAGCTTATCTGTTAAGATAAGATAAACCTTATCATTTTACATGGGTTCCACATTTTTAGACTTTTTACAAATAAAATACACAAAATATTTATGACCTCACTCCTTGTCTTTATTACCAATATAATATTTCTAATTCCTAATCATGTAGACCCTACTTCTCTAATTACCCAAACTTTGACATTTTAACATTATCGGACCACTTACGACAAATATTTACTTTTTACAACATTCCTATTATACTTTGGTTGTTACCATACTCCACATTATTGATAGCGGCACCATCTTGTGGCACCGTTATCTTCTATCGACGCTACTACTAATTATACTTTAACATCCTACTAATACATACATTAATGAAATAGAAATTACGGAGGAAAATTTTACATACGAATGAATAGTATGCAAGGATTTGGTCCGTGGGCATAGTACCTGGAATCTCCCACAAAGTACTTTACTTGGATCATTTATGTAACTCATCCCCTACTCTTGTACTACTACCACACTCTTTCCACATGTACGCACTTCCTTCGGAAATATTATTGCTAAGCTGGGATCTCTTCCCATGCTCCCATACTCTTTCCCTACACTTTCCTCTTATATCTCCTTGAGTATCTCATCAACGCTTCGCTCCACTTCCTACTCCACTAACTCCTTTATTATGCCCGCTACTTCTCTTTCTGTGGCCTCTTCTATTTGATCCTTGGTGAGGCTTGGGGTCCTTTGATCCTTAGTATTCACTTCTTCACTCTCCCCTTTTCCTTGAGCACCTTCCTCTTCTCCATCCTTTCCTTCATTTCATTCATCCTTGGAGTCATCACATCATACATAGGATGGTCCTGAGCCTCTTCATGCTCTTCATCATTTCTCTCACCTCTGTAGGCCTCCAAAATCTTTGTTTCTTCTGAGTCAACTTTCTCTACTACCTTATGCTTCTTCCTAACTGATGATTCAAGTATAGGAGAATCTTCCCTTTCTTATTCTTCTACAAGTGACTCCTTCCTTATTGATTCTTCTTATTCGGGAGGCATGTATTACTCTATCACCTCCTCTTCAGTGTCTTTTCTTTTCCTTAATGAGGGAATTCTTCCTTCATGCATATGTGCTTGGCTTTTTGACTCAGCGCCCCATAAATTGTGTTGGTTACACACTTGTTGCTTTCTTCTCTAGTGCCTCTTCTCTCTCTCTCTTCCTTAACACGGCCTTCTTTTCTCGATGGGGTCTTCTAGGATGGAGATTTCACTCTCAAGTAGGAACCCTTCCCATACTTAGGTCGATATGTAGGTATAACATCGTTGCGATCCTTCCCGCAAGTGGTAGCGTCACCAATTTTCTCATGCACACCTCATAGGAGATATACTTCTCCACATAAGCATCCTTCTTGGGGTATACTAGCTTTCGTTTATGCTCGTGGTGGTCTTGGTATTCCTTCTTGAGGTCAAACCTTAGTCTTTTGGCCTCCTTAAAGTGATTAACCCCTTCTTGAAACTATTGCATGATGAAAGAGAAAGGTGGTTTTACACCATGGACTCTTGGTCCCATCTGTCAATGTGAATCTATCAATGCAGAAATGTTGGTAGATAGCAAACTCAGCTTCTCCTTGTACTAGCGCTGGAAATTTTTTGGGTATCCTCCATTCATATTTGAACATGTCGCACATCCTCTTATACCATTTCTCTAGGCGCGCCTTGTGGGCGGCCATCATGGTGTCACAAGTTTACTTTTCAAATATTTTCACAGGGGAAGGGTCTTCATCTAGATACTCCCATACAAACTTCTTTGGCCCATCGAGCACTCCAATATCCAAGAAGACAATGGTGAGGAGGACATTTCCAAACACGGTCTTCTCCCCTTCGTGTGTGGCGTTGATGATTTCTTCTACAATGAAGGCAGATAGGTTATAGATGGTTCCTTCCACAATCTTTCGGCACACATTCAACCAAGCCTTGTTTATCTGTGTTCACCTTTCTTGTCCATTCAACTTGGATACCAAGCACACGAACATCCTCATCACTGGGTTGGAGATATCTGAAATATCAAAGTAACATGCAAGCCCTTCTTATATTCATAAGCCTGGATTATCTCCTTAATAGCTTCCTTATCCTCCAAGTCATTTTCCGGTGGCTCCCTTTGCAGAAAAAGGTCGTAAACTTAGATATTAGTTTAGGGGTTATGCCCATTATAGTGCCCTTGAAGTAGAAGTGGTCCTCGTGTACATGTGACATCAAGCATTAGTATTGATCACTTGGGTTTGCCAAAGTAAGGCAACTCATAAAGTTATAGCAACCCATCCTTCTCCAACTTTACCTTCATCTCACCATCATAGATCGACATTCCTTTTAGTTTCCTTTTATCTTTTGGGAAAACCAGTTCTAATGCCATCTCCTTCTCTATGGTTCTTGTGTGATGGTTGTAATCACTCACAACCATCTTCCTTACATGGGATACCCATTCTTTTCCCAAGCAACATGTCATTTGGGTATTGCATCTCTACATATCACTCTTTGTTAAAACTAGTGGTAGCAATTTGTTTCCCCTTGCCCTTGCCCTTCTTAGGTGAGACAGTTGCCTTCTTTGGTGCCATTTTCTTGTCGGGTTAAAAAAACTCTTCCTTGCTCCTCTTCCTTACTCTACTCAAATCTATGGCTCAACTTTGTGAAGAATCCCTTTACTCCCATGCCCTAGCTGCAGAACCCTAACCTAGAAAACCCTTCCATAAGATGGTGTACTCTTATGAAACCTTCTTCCCTACGCCTAGTGTACTCCTTCCACTCTAGTTCATAAATCACACTAGTCACACACTTAGATTTTCACAATTCCTCCTTCACACAAATATTTCTTCACGGATGCCCTAGTTCACAAGAGCTCTTCAATATCATAATAGCAAGGTAAACAATAATGTGCCCGACCTTCTACTTATAGCTTTTTTCTCATCTCTCACAATAAATTCTATGCCACCTACCAATGTACTTAGCATTAAATGTGGATTTTTCCACTAAAGCCAATCTTAAGCGCTCTTACCCACGTGCCCAATCCTATGTGAAAATCCTTACAACCTTCTGGCGTGTAAAAATCCTTACTAACCAAAGACTCTTATGCATGCGTTTACAGCGCCAAAGGCACTTCTTCTATCCTTAACCTAATTTTTGCCCTTGCTTACCTCATGTTGTTCATGTGCTTCTCATCCTTTATACGTGGTCTTCGTAAAGCTATCCTGACACCAAAATTCCTTATGTCCACCTTTTCTACACGCGCTCTTCCACATTATGTGCTTTTCATCCTTCAATCGGGCCATTGAAACACAACTTCCACTACTAATTTTCACTTCACACTATTCCACCCACACAAAAATAGATACGTGGTCCTCTCTGTGCATACACAACCTTTTGAAAATAATAAGTGGTTACGGTGCAAAAGGCACACAAAAATAACACAAAAAAAAGGGAACAAGCAACGAGAAAGGGAAACACAAGGAAAATAAATGCATAAAATGAAATCCTAGGCTAAATGGCAATACTACCTTATTTACAAACACAAGGAAGACTTATTTATAGTATGGCTTCAACCTACTCCCATTGAAATGGCTTGGTAATCTCGTCCCATCCAGTGCTTATAACTGGCATGCGCTTGAATCAAGGATGTATGAGATGATGTATGGGCCCAACCAATGGACTTTCATCTTCCCAAGATGGCACAAAATTTAGAGTCATATAACAAAATCATCTACCCAACCTCGAATTATTTTTTTAATATGGTGATCATGTCATGCTTTCTTTCATTCCTTTTTAGTCTTCTAACTCAATCTAGCAAGTGATCACCTTTCATCCAGTTACATTAATTTCCTAACCCTCTTGTACACGCAATATGCATCAATGGTAGCATAAATTCAACCGGTAAAACAGCCTCTGCACCAAACACCAACTGAAATGGTGTGGCCTTGTTCAATCTCTTGTAGGTTGTCTTATATGCCCATAGAACGAATGATGCCTGGTCATCCCAATCTTGTCTTCCCACATCACAAATTTTCATCAACGTGTGACTCAGAATTTTGTTAAAGGCCTCAACAGTTCCATTAGCTTATGGGTGATAAGGGGTATTCTTATGATGGGCCACCATGAACTCTACCAACAAAATCTTGACTATTTCATTCAAAAATGTGTACCCCTGTCACTATTCAAGCTTAATGGACATCCATACCTGTTGATTATGTTCTCCTATAATAATATATTAGTTGTTGCCAATGTGTAATCCCATGTAGAAGCAATCGCCTCCACCCACCTTGTTAAGTAATTAGTGCAAGTGAGGATATAACGTGAACTATTCCTTCGCACGACATGTGAAATTGGTCCTACAAAATCAATTTCCCGTTTTCAAATGGTTTTGTGCTGGCTATTGGCCTCAAGGGCATTTCATCCCTTCTTCCTAGCTTACCAAGGTGTTGGCAATGGTCACAAGCCTTGCAAAACTCAATGCAATCCTGGTATATACTTTCCCACCAAATCCCTACAAGTAAAATCTTCCACGCGGTTGTATTCATTGCATAGTGCCCTCCTGCAATCCCACCATGTGCTTCTTTAATAATTGTAACACCCTCATATTCTAACACACATTGGTGCAAAACCTTATCATGACCTAACTTATATAAGTCTCCACTAATTAGCATGTAGGGTGTGGCACGTATAGCTAACTATTTCCTTTCCAAAGTTTTCATTCCTTTTGGCACCACACCCATTTTAAGAAACATAAAAATATCTTCCAAGTCAGAGGGTGCACACCACAATATAAACAGTTACACATCTGGCATAGCATCCTTAATGCTCTACGTGTCCTCCCCTAAGTCAATTCTTGAAAGATGGTCAGACCCTAAGTTACTCTTTCCTGGTATCACAACAATTGTAAACTCAAATTCCTAAAACAACAAGGACCCACCAACATATGCACCCTTGAAAAATGGGCTTGTTCACCAAGTACTTCAAGGCCATGTGATCTGTGTAAAATATGAAGGGTGTTGCCAACATATATTTCCTAAACTTATGCAATGCATACACCATCGAAAGTGCTCCACACTCAATAGTGGTGTAGTTCTATTTTTTTGGTGTCAACTTCCGCTTGCAAAGCAAAGGAGTGATCAAAAATCCCTTCTCCATGTTGTGTTGAGACTACTCCAATGGTCATCCTTAAGGCATCAACATGCACATAGAAAGGTTTATCCCAAGAGAGAAACCGTAATATAAGTGTAGTGACAAGTCTATCCTTCAAAGTGTCAAATGTTGTCTATTGCGCCTCTCCCTAGTGAAAAGTACTCTTGCGTTTTAGTAACTTCTCCAAGGGCGTGGTGATTTTGGCATACCCCTTGATAAAATTATGGTAATACCCTATATGCCCAAGGAATCTACACTTTGCGTTATTACGGGTAGGCTGATATAACCCCACAATAACAACAACTTTGGTGGGATCCACCAACAAACCTTCCTTACATATAATGTGCCCCAATATGGTCCCAAATGGAGTGACAAAAACACATTTCTTAATGTTGATGGATATCCTCAACTACCGACACCTCTTAAACATTAGCCTCAAATCATCACAATGGTCTTTCACTAGTCCATACACCATCCAATCATCAAGGTATACTTGCAGAAACTTATGGATAAAATCTTGAAATGTCTAGACCACTATGCGCGAAAAAACACAATGGGCGTGTTATTCACCCAAAAGGCATGACCATATAGGCAAAACTTCCCCATTCAGTGGAAAAAAATTTCTTCTCTTGGTTTTATTTAGCAATTATAACTTGATGATATCCTGAGAATCCATTCGTGAAGGAATAGATTTCATGTCCGGCCTCTCCCACCGAGAATCTCTTCGATAAAAGGGGTTGGAAAAGGATCAATTACACATACCACATTTAAGTCCCTGTATTCAACATAGATCCTTATCCTTCCATCCTTTTTAATGTTGATGACCATGGGGCTTACCCATTCTGATTCCTCCACAACTTCAATGATTCTTGAAGTGATCATTTTTTCTATCTCATCCTTAACCTTGACGCGAAGATTTAGATTCATTGATAAGGCCTCTTCCGAATCGGGTGTGCACCTTCTTTCAACTTGATCTTCATCTTCCCCAAGGAGTGATGAATTCCTTTAAGCTCATGGTACCCACATAGAAATAAATCCTGAAACTCACACAAGAGATAAATGATCTTTGAGACTTCCTTCTCTAACCAATAATCTCCAATAGTGGCCTCCTTAGGTTCATCCTCCAAGCCAATGTTAACCTTCTTTATTTTTAGGGGTTCATGGTATGCGTGTGCTTTCTCATCAACACTATTAATAAATTTGTGCATACCTTTAGTATGGTTAACATCCAAACTCTCCATCTCTTCACCATCTATCATGTAGACCATATTTCCTTTTCTTTCTCCATGCACACACGCTCAAGTTGCACCTCTTCTTACTCTTCTTCATCAAAGCACAGTTCCAAACCAGGTTCACCCAATAGCTCTAGTAATCTATCTTCTTCCATGGCAATATCTCCCATCGTTAGGTGCTTAACAACCTGTAGTGCCCTATCCAATAATGGTTTAGTACTCTGATACTTGAAATCTTGAAGGAGGTCAGCCATCAATTCTTATCAATTTCTTGTCTGATGGCACATCTCAGAGTGAATTTACCATGCATACCCGCAACCTTATAAGATGGAATACAGCTTATGCACCCATAAAGAAGGTCACAAGGCCTCTGTTTCTTCCATCCATGCTTTCTCACATGCTTGGATATGAGACAAGGCATGTTCCTTCCCATGGTAGTCTTATATTGCAATGGGGGCATTTCTTCAAGAGAACCTAATATAGAACGTGATTCTCACCTTGTGTCACTCTAGAAGGCTATCATGTTATGTTTCCACCAATGCATTGTGGCCCCAAAAAATTTATAGCTGAGTATCCCTCTTCTTTCGATATAATTTTCCACTGATACTCCATTTCTCATCAGAAATCATCAGGGTTAGCTCCTCCAAAATAACTTGGTAACTTATTCCCTCCCAAGTTATTGATTGAGCATGCCTTTATTACCCTTGTCATAGATCCTCTTAGTTGTCACCCAATTAACTCATAAGTCTCATGCACCCAATTGTCACATGCCACACTAGTTGTATCACTCATGGGACTCGAGCATCTTCAAACTAAATGACTCCCTCGTAGGGTGGATCACCTCAGGGTCCCTGATAGAGTGCACATAGATCCTTTCAAGAACTTCTTCTCCCAAGGGTTCAATATAACGTGTTGACTTTCCATCGGTCAAGGAGATGATAACCCACTCTTCCTTGTTTTCAAAACTTATGTATCCCTTATTAAACCTTAGGTCATCATTATTATTGTAACACTAGGGGCACCCAAGTAATTCTAGAAAGTTGTCTGCCTCGGCTAACATCAAGACTTTGAAATCTCAAGTGAACTTTGCCCCTTCGATAGTGATAAAAACATCTTTTAAGACACCAATGGGAATTTCCTTTGTCTTGTTATCCATATACAACACATTCGAAGATGGCTATAATGGGGGCCTTCCCATTTGATTCCATGCATCTAGGGTGAGAACATTGACTCTCGTGCCCCGAGTCAATTAAAATATTTCTCAAAAGCCACCCATCTACAATAGCATTCAAGGTAATCTCCTTGTCATAATCAAGGTTATGAGGAGGAAGGTTGACATGTAGAACCTACCTCTTATGCCCTCCTAGCGTGCGGTACCTTCTCCCATAACCATTCTCCTAGAAAGGGAATGATATTCTCTTACCTCAACATCTTGCATACTTCTCTAACCTCATCCAGATCCTTCTGTGGAGCCTCAACATTCTTCCTTTTCTCTAATTGTCTTGACTACTCTTTCAGGCACTGGATCTCTCCTTGTAGGCTTCGAATCACATCCATGGTTTCTTGATATACCTCCTTTTGATGAGTAGGGTCTAGATACTTTCCATGCACCACCTCTTCTCTAACAACCAGTGGTATTTTCCTTGGTACTTCCCTCATGCATGCAACCTCAGCTCATGTCATAACCAAGAGCTCTAGTTCCAACTCGTGCACCACTCTTGGCATCCATTGTGATTCGGCCTTCCTCACGCATACCATCTCATTGCCTTTGTCTATCTGGTTCTGTTAACTCATGTGCTCAAATAACTACGTGCACTCCTAATACTTGTGCTTCTTTCCACACCATGAGCATTGTAGAAAATTAGGTCACTCGCACTAGTAGTGCTCCGTAGATCCACAGTTGTAACACGTCCCACGTGGGAACTCACTTCTTCCTCCTCTGCAATTACCACAACCATGAAATCCTCCTCAAAACCTCTTCCACACGTCCCTCCATTCGGGCATCCTTCATAGTGATGCCCATTGTCCTTGGAATTGTTCACGAGGCTAGTCTAGCACACACCAATATCAATGGCATCATGTATTTGGTCAATCAATCTACAATCCTTGGTTTCATGGGTAATAGAGGTGTAAATCTTAAAATAGCTAGACACATTTTGTGGATTGCATCTGCATGCATAGTGGGCACCTACTTTCATCATGATCTTCATGGTAAATTTCATAGTCCACTATCATGGTGCATGTATCGATCTCCTAGGGAAAATGTCCTTTATATGCCCCTCTACCTCACAATCTATGCACCATAGACCACTACAAGTCTCATGTGTCGATTTTGAGATAGCTTCTCCATCTACTTTGCCATTGTAGAAATATGAGCTTCAAGGAAGGGGCTAGCACTTATATCTACGCTTCTAATTACCTCGGCATGTAGGGCGGACTCCAAGGCCTCATGCGGGTGCAGAAAGTCTTGTGTGAAAGCACTCTCCTAAACAATGTTATCAATCCTCCACTAAACCATCGAACGTGCGTCATACTCCCACACACTCTATGCCATTCCCTATTTGATATCATTCAACATAATGATTCTCTTCTATTCAAATTCAGGGATATGAAATTTAGCCAAGAAATCATTCCACGGTGTGGTGTAATCTATCACTTTGTCTCGATGGGATTCATACTTTCGGTACCAATATGCATGTGTCCTTGCAACGTTGTTGCAAATTGACTTTCCTTCCACTGGGGTAGTGATCCCCTTCACGCACCATAGCAGTTCACACTTTTATACATGCTCTACAACATCCTCAACACCTTTGTAGTCTGGTAGGTGCAAATACATCTCAAAGAACACTTTGCGTTGAGGTGGTTAAGGCCCTTGTCCACCTGATCCAGAACCTTGATTCCCTCTGGTATTTCCTCCACCACAAAATCCACTAGATCCACCAAGTCTTATCCCTCCTAACCCACAAAATCCTCCAAACCCACTAGTTCCATCAGTCTTCTAGCTCCTATACCACCAGATCCACCTCATGTAGCTAGTAAGGGGGCCCTGAAATGGTCACGCCTAGTGTTCGTAATGTCCCACTAAACTGCGCACTTAAGTTTGTGATATTACACCACTACCAGATGTGTGTCCCACGCCACTTTTAGACATGATACCCAAGCTTTGTGTACTTATAAATTTCCCAAACATCGTTCCAAACAATATTCCTCCAAACACATGAAATGATTATGCAGCCATAGATGTACTAAATGAAAAATTATATCTCCTAGGCATAGATCGGTCACTCCCAGTGATACCAATTATGTTAGTAATACTTATCTCTTGATTTAGGAGACTAAGCACCAAGGGTTGGTCACTATGTGGATTCGGATGTGCGTTTTCATCTCTCCTTTCTCCAAGAGATGAACTCGATCAAAAGTTGAAGGGATCTCTCTTTTGCGCTTTCCGAGATGGGGTAACATAGACTACTCAAGCTCCACATCCTTTGCGTGAACCTCAATTCCTTCCTGCAATGTCGACCTCCATAAATCCATCGCTCACATAACCTCACATTGTCTATCCAACTCCCTTTCACACATTTTTCTATACTTGAGTCGTCTCTCCTCTCTTTCTTTTCGGTTGTTATGTCTCGCCATCTTCCTCTACCCTAGCTTTCATGCTCAATACTCGAGAGAAGCTTAGCCACCATTGGGAATGCTTCCAAAATTATTGTAATGAGTAGGATATTAATGGCTAATGGGATAGCATGAAAAAATGATCATCTAGGTTCCTTTAAGAACTCAAACTCAAGTAACCTCATGACAAAAATACATAGAAATAGCGTATTCCAGGGGTATAAGCTGGTTAGCATTCTCTTCCCCTAATGATCAACAACATGTTTCCAAGTTAAATCAATATCTTATAGTCTTTGATACTTCACTAGGGTAAAAATGTGATATCTATAATATCATCTTGATCTAGATGCATAGATGGAAAGCCATTCATACAAATCTACTTGAAATCAGCAAAAGAAGGTCCCATATAGCTCATGATACAAATTCTCTTCTACCCACTTGCGTGCATCAAAATTAGGTCGAGTAATAAATCTCTCGAGAAAACTCATCCTCTGTGCTCTTCAACCATGCTTCAACACTATCCAAGGTTGAGTGCTCCATCATCATGCATCATTCTCACAATAACTTCAAAATAAGGTCCTAGCAATATAACCAAGGTGTAGTCATTTTTATGTACTCTTAATACAACTTTCTAATCCCATGCATGTTGGCCTATCACCCAGTGGGTGTTGGGAACTCACCAGAGGTACACGTGGCCACCGATCCCCCTCCTTTATGTGAGCATTGTGAGAAGATATTTCCATTGATAGAATATTAGATGCAGAAAATTAAATGTTCATGCACTCATTCTGAAAGCATCGGATGAGCTATTACATCTATATACCCATGAAAATAACAAGAGAAACATTATATAAAGAACAGATCTGATTCATAACATGAAGAAGAGACACTAGGGTTTACACCCATGAACCAGATATTTAGAATAGAGCCATATATTCATATTGATCATAGTATCAGTAACCACATTACATTAAAAAGGGTCATAACAGACCATACATAACAAAAGACTTCAGACTTATCTCTTGCAGATCCTCCCTGGTGTGATATTATAACTATGACCTCCCATTTCATCCCTTATTACGTATTATAATGCCATACAAAGGCCTATTACATCCATTATACCCCTTAACACTAATTCTCTAAATCCTAGCCTTACTGTAACATCATACCCTTAATGCATTCCCTTATGATCTCACACTGTTTTTGTCGGCTTCTTCTCCATTCAGGTGTGTCTTCCTTATTCCAAAGCATCTCTATAAATAGGTTTAGCACCCACCACCATGCCTTCCTTCAAGAGTAGATCGCTTGCCAAGTGTTCATGTGGTCCTCTAATGGAGCATGTTTATTATGTTCCGAGCTCTCCACTTTCTACAATGATGTCTTTCAGAACCTTCCATGTGTGGAATATTCTTTCCTTGACCACTAAGCCTCCAGACTGTAACTTTATCCACTCAGCATGCCTAGTCAGGTCACTTTTTTCCTCAAGTACCTCTACAATTCCAAATATGGCTAAGTCCTTAGACCCTTTTCCATGCCTTACGTGCATGCCCTGGTTCCTCATAAACTCTTCTCAAACCCTTTTCCTACACGCTTTTCCCCATACACCCTTCTTCTTCCCGGCCTCACATGTGCACACGCTCTTTGGCACTTTTCCAATATATTGAGGCCAAATAACCACATCTTGTCCTTAGGCTTATCTATCACACCAATCTCACAAAATACCCAAAGATGTAATATTGCACCCCATGTGATTTTCTAACCTTTCTCTATATGCACGCATGCCTCCTCTATAATTCTCTTTGTGATATACTACACAATTTTGTAATATTTCTTGTTCACAATCTTGTGTGTGATGTGCAACCAATGTTTGTTTACCTCCTTCCATTTTTCAGATGTGCCTAACTTAAACATTATGAGGCACACAACTACTCTTTTGGCACGATCTTTAATGTTAGATACATCCATTGTCAGACAACCCTCTTATGATAATTTAGTGAAGCTGTTATAGTTTTTACTCCTACCTCATCATCCAAATATGGTTTTATGTCTCTCCTAGAGCTACGTAAAATAGTCACTCTACCTATCAACTACCTTCTAAGTCTCATTCTTCTTCCCACAAAGTAAAAATAGTCCTCATGAATGTGTGATACTAACCACTAGTACAACCACTCTAGATTCCCAAAGAAAGGTAGTTTGTACAATGGAAGTACTTTAACACTCTCAAAAATTATGTTCATGTAGTATCATAAACTCTATTTCCATCTATAGTCCTTCAATTAGTCTTTATCATGGTGTCGTCATTAATATCTTTCAAGGTCTTCTTTGTGCAAAGTGATTAAGATTGATGATCTTACATTTTTTATTGATATTTCCATGGTATTGACCTCCCTAAAAACAAAATCTCTACAAACCACTCTTCGGTGCTTCTGTGTGACAGGTTCCTTATTCTTTGGTCACGGTATTCCTATCTAAATATGTAGTTCCTTTAGTGCACCATAAAATTTCACACTTGTGCACATGTTTTGTTACATCTTCAATACCTTTGTACTCTAGCAAGTGAGGAGACATCTCATAAAATATCCGAGGTTTCTGCTTTGTTTGTTGTGGTTTTTTTGGTGTGTACCTTTCCCAAAAATCCAAAACCTCCACCGTCTCGAACCATCGATCCACCCGATCTCGATCCTCCCGATCCCTATCCTCCTCATCCTTCCGCACTACCTATTGTGGCGTGTAGCTAGTATATGTACTTCCTTGCATTCTAACTGTAATGCTAAATTAAACTCTTATGGTCCTGTGAATTCACAGTACTTCCGGACATACTTCCAATATTCTACATACCTACACTCTGTCATGATGATTTTCCCGAAACAATCCTACCATAAAACTTCCATTCATCATAACCTACTATGTAGCCATGGGCCCGCTACTAACTTGGTCTCTTGAATTCAAAAAAAAGTATACCTACCCATCTATGCCTATCTACCTACATTAACATGCTTCTCAATAACTATTTATGGGTTTAAAACACCGGGTGCAAGGGCAAGGTAGATAGGTGGTATCATATGCACATTTTCAGACCTCATTCTCTCCTCTAGTGTACTCTCATCCTGAAGCCAAAGGGGATTATTTACTACAATTGCCTAAGTGTTGGAGTTCCTAATGCTCGGCTCCACGTCTTCCATGTGACCTTAAAATCCTTCACAAACCATCATCCTCCACAACTCCATTGACTCCTCAACATTTTGCTATCTCAAAGCAATTCCCTCTCTCGTGCTTTATTATACTCAAGTCATCTTTCCTTTCTTTGTCTTTCTACTATTATGTATGTCATCTTTCACCACACATGTTCCTTCCCATGCACGTAGTGGGGATTTATATAGGTATAGGGAGGCACTCTAAATCCAAATATATCATCAAGATCTTAATCGCTATGGGTATAGTGTGTAAATATGATCCTCTAGGTTCACACAAGAATCTAAATTCAACTTCCTCTAGACACAAATAAGTAGAAATAACATACTCCAATGTATAATTGCACAACACACTATCCCACCAAAGTGATCTACAACTCTAGTCTAGTCCACATCAGCATTAAACAACATTTGGTAATCTTTATGAGTCCAAAACTTTATCCAATAACTTCGACTCTTTTCTTATGCATATGTCACCAACCACTCATATAATTCTACTAGAAATATGCAAAAGAAAGTATCATAAATTATGTCATAAAGGTTGTCTTCCACCCATCTACGTGCATTGAAATTAGGTCTAGTGTTATATCTCTAAGAAAACTTATCTTGTCCATCTTCAACCCAAATTTCAATGCTCTCAAGATTCAATCAATATGCCATTTACATGCAACATCTTGGTAGACAGATTGAAAAGAGGTCCCAAAAATGGAACCAAAATGTATCCTTTTATTTCTATCAAATGTCTAGTCACACTAGCACTTCATTCAAAAAAATCTGGACATTCACCCAAGTACACGAAGCTACCGGAGTTCCTCCTAAGTACTAGCTTATCAATATGTTATCATGTGTGTTCATAAATAGCATTTCAAAGCATGCATTCATATGTAGATCATTACAATCATCAAATGGAAACACATAATAAGTAAACATAAATATCAAACCATCAATAAGATCAATTGTACTAAACAATCTCCATATTCAGACACAATCAATTACTAGAATCTATCCACAAATATTCATTACTAACCAAAATATTACATATCATAAGCTAAACACATGGTAGCAATCACCTGAGAGAGTCATGCGTGCCAAAATACTAGAGCAACATAGCTAGCTCATTAAAGACACTATGTCCAAAACCTAACTCGTCTTCATGGTACCAAACCATGAAGTAAAATACATATATAGGGGTGGGGATTTTCACTTCACCACCTATGCACCTTCCTAATAATATGTGTTCTTAAATATAGCCATGTGTGAATAGATGCATGGTTTTATAATAGATCTATTAATAGATCCTTCTTTATCCTAAAAATAGCTCGATCCATGCATGATCATTCATCTTTTCCTTAGTCCCAAAATATTTTTTTCTTAGTCATGAATTCTTCTTGATTTTATCTTTACTTCAGCCATAATCCAACCGTTTTTCCCATTTTCAGCCCATAACATGCAAAATCCGCTAAGTCTTGGAACTTATATTGTTGTGTGCGCCTAATTTTGACACTTGCACACACACCCATGCACCCCACTTACACACCTCAACCTCCCGCGTGATCTTCGATACTTAGTCCATTGTTCTAACCCAACAAAATGTAAAAATGTGCATTATTTATAAGCGAGAGAAAGGTTAGCATCCCTTCCACTCCACGTCATCTCAATAGATAATATAATCATGCAATGGGATTGTACTTCATTGGGGTAATAAACTCACATTCATGCTTAGGCCACAAATGGATCCTCACAACCACCGACTATTTCACCAAATGGACAGAGGTAGTTGTATTGAAGGAGGTAAATGAGGCTAGAATTTTGGATTTCTAAGAAGGTATTATGACCATATTTGGTGTTCCTTCCACAATAATTTTTTATAATTCTTTAGCATTCCTTAGCACAAATATCTCTTATTGGGTTGTTAGGAATGACTCATACTTAATCAACTCTTTAAACTATTACCCCTAAGGTAATGGGTAGGTTGATTCTACAAACAATAATCTTATGAGGATCATAAGGAGGAATGTACGTATGAAAATTGACACGCAACCTTCAATTGCACTTGACCTCTTGAGGTCTTGTTGAGATATCCAATGTAAACTGAGTGGATGGTTGTAGATAGTGGAATATACTGAATATGTGATATGTGGACAAAAGTGTGTGAAAATGGGATGAACAAGCTATCAAGGAAAAACAATATCCTTAACACACAATATCAAGATCTACTCATCAAGGGCAAGTAAGGCCCTTCTAACCTAAATGGGTCTAATGGATGGGTCAAAAATAATAGCCATGCGAAGACTCCAATCGATATCATGCTCTATGGAGATCCTCTCTCTTGGCTATGGCATGCATTGAAAACCAACGGGCACCTCGTAAATATGTCAGACAAGGTCATGGAATAAATGAGAGAGACATGATTCCATTAGGTCTATGGGTAGTTAGCTAGTTCGGTCCAAAACTCAATGGCCTTGTGAGTGCTTTGTCAAGAATGTTTAGCTATTTGATGATGTCTAGTGGAAGCGGAGATGTCCTAAAGAATAGTGTGTGTAATCCAGTGTCAAGATCTAATTGGTCTTTGGGCCCATTTGGTTGGGGAACCCATGGATCACAACCATAAACCCTCTCTGGTTGTGGTTTAGCAATGGTCGTATGTGAATTCTAGACTCTATTTTTGGTGACAGTCCAATATTCATAAGCCTTGTCATCCTCGATGTTTAAAATGTTGAGTTGTGTAATACAATCACAAGTACCATGATGGTGTTTGAAGGATAAGAATACAAATTCTAGTATATATGTTCATGATAATTTCAGATCATTCGGTTGAGGGGCCCATGGATCACAACCATATTTTTTTGTTTGTCGTGGTCTGGGAATGGTCATGTACGCATTTGTGCAATTCTAATCTATGAAAAATAAAATAACAATCTAATCTAAATAAATGAAATCTACACTATTTTTTTGTATTTTCTAGTATAAGAGAAATAAAGCAACACAAAACAACTAATCTAGTTACTGATAAATATTTTTGTATTTTTTGGAATAACAGTGTGTACGTAAGAAATGAAGAAATAAATTGCTTATAATCCTAATTAACAAATCCTATACAAATAAATAGTTGAATGTAGTTATTTATTTGTGCAACAATGTATTAAATCTATTCTAATCAATTAAATATTTTCCAATAAGTAATTGTGGATATAAATATTTTCCTACCTCAGAGACACGTGAAGAATTAAAGCTTCATGAAGTTTTCTTCCCCGTAACTTCCCGATAGAATATTTAAAGGATTTAATGAAAACTATGAATTGAAATAGGATTACAATTAGTCTAAATTAATACAGAATAATTCCTCCATAAATACTCCCTTGCAAACCCATAGGGATAGGTAGGGAAGGCTTTCTATCATCGAGAATCTTCTTAGAAGAAATGAAGCTACAAAAATAATCTATCTATTTGCAATAATATAAATGGAAATGATTTATTCTACTCTATTTTATAAATGTGCATACATTCAGAAATAAATGAAAAATTGGAGAACAAATAACAACCCCCAACCGGAATTACAGTGCAGAGGTAATCCGGTTATAGTATCACTTTTTCCCCTCAATTTTTCTTTACCAATCCTTGTGTCCATGCGAGTCCAAGATATTGGGAATGTAGAGGAAGCAACAAGAATAAAGCACTAGAGTAGTGGCAGCTTAATGGTACTCTAGTTACAATGCGGGTAGAAGAAATATGCTGCAAGAGAATAGATATTGGTTGTGTAGTTTCTAGAAATATTGTGGCATCTCAAATAAGAAAAATATATAAATAATGTAACATCCTCATTTTAGACAATAGAACAAGTCAAATTTTTTTTTTGATAAATGCATCCTGGTTCTAAATACATAATTTAGAACTCACAAATCAAATAACCATTCATATAACAGATAACCATATGCAGCTGTAATGACTCGGAGTACCTCCGATCTATTCATTTCATGACTCGGTAATCTACCGATCTATTCATGAGTAATAAGAGTTGGCGTTATTATTTAACACTTCACTCCTGTGGTTCTCTTCCCTATTCTGGGATTCAGAATGCTCTGTCCAAGGAACCTAACTGAATAATTGTTACCATTATTCATCGGCATCTCATCCCTTAGACTAGGTGAATTAGGACAACGCAATCAGCAGCTTGCGATACTTTGGCCAAAGATTTGAAACATACTGTTTATGTCTCGTATTCCTTAACGGCATACTCGTCAATCTGGAATACGCCCTTCACCCCATTCTTATGTTATATAGAATGTCTTATACCGACTTCTGTCAGTCCTTCCTATCACAACTCAATCACTCGGAGACAGAATAACAAGGTGATAATGTTATATGGATGCCCATGAGGATTAGGGATACGGTGACATACTGGTTCAACCCTGCAGTTAAACCAGTGTGTCATGATACCCCGAATCTCCTAGGCAGCCTTATAACATGACCACATTCCTAATCGGTCCCTGAGTAACTCGTTCGAGATCAAAGTGTAAATCTTAGCGATCAATGCAAAGGGTGTCGTCAAAAGTCACCTGCATTGTTGTAACTTCGAGAAGATCCTAATCTTCTCGGAGGTACAACCCTGCAGTTGACTTGTGTCGTCAACCTTTAAATCCGCCTCGAAAAGATCTACTTAATAAAAATATGCGTTACGCACTTTGAGTTTAAATTACTTAAAGACTTTTCCCCTAGGGTTAGTCTTTCCCGATCCCTGGATTCTTCGTCTTAAGATGACCTTCCTCAATAAAACCCATTGCATGGTGGAGATATTAAGGCTAAGGTCTCATCAAGGAGTTATTAGAATACACATGATTCTAAAACAACAGAATTGGACAATATCTCATAACCTTCACATGAGATTGCCATCTGAACCCCATTAGATTTATATCAGTTCTCTTAACTGAATTTATATCATACTTATTAGCATCAAGATATAAATGATTAAGAATCCAATTTAATGTTGTCCTGTCATGCTCAGGACTAGGGATTAGTAATTTAATTCAGCTTGATTAGTGTTCTGCTTAGGTTCATTTTAACCCTATCTTTTAAAAAGACAATGATTTAAATTTCAATCACATTTCCTTATAAGCTTTCATTGACAATCACAAAAGCATCCAAATTACACAAGGATAACATTGCCACTCCGATATATAAACCGAAGAAGGTCAACTATCAGAATTAAGAATACAACACATAAGTAACAAATACTTATTTCCATTCCTCTCAGATCTATACAAATACATTTTAGACATTCAGCATACTTGATACAATGCTCAATGGAAAAGGAACATCTTTCCACATTTAGTACATTTAGAAAAATCAAGCTGAAATTTATTATAAATCAAATTAAACAATCTGATCATCCTGTCAGATCTGCATGCTTTACCACTTACGGCAACCATCTGCAAAAATAGTCAACATGAGTCAGTTCGATGAACTGAGCATGATAAGCACTAACTTTTAAAACAATTGCAATCCGTCAATTGTTTTCATTAAACACCCTGTTTAAATGAGATCAATTATCCAAACAAGTAAACATAATCAGACTATGCCTTTGTAATACAAAAATGACTACAAACGTGTAACTCTATCATCGTTACAGAATAGTCCTAAACATTTCTCAAATATTTCATCAAATATTAAGAATCAAAGAACGAAAGTATCCAAACAATTATCTTGAATCCAAGATCAGCAACATTGGACAGATCGTTACTTTCATCAGGAAATGGAATATCATAGCAAATCGTGATTCCACTAATAAGATACAAGAACAATTCCAACTGTTAGACAGATACCAACAAGTATTAAAATAATAGAAGAGAAAGAAACAAATCATTCACACTTCCCTTCACACAAGTTCACTACTGTACCGTCTCCACATATGGAAAGCATTCATCCAGTATGTATACGAACAAGTCCGACAAACCACAAGAAGAATCACTGTCTTAATAAAAATCGAACACAGCAAAAACTCCTGTACAGTGGCTAACACGTCAATAGTGAAGTCTATCAACCAAACAGACTCTACAAGAAGCGTTAAACAACATGAAAATCACCACATTGCCTGTCGAGGTGCAGTCGACGGCTTTTAGATCAGTCCAGCTCAAGGCAGGATAGTTATGCAACAGAAGACAAACACGCTTACAATCCCATATATCAACCTATAGCCCAATGCTAGTCCCTTTTATACACAGCAAGGCTTTTCGACCCAAGTTCGAAATCAAAGAACCTCTAGTATATCACGATCAACAACAGACTTCATTGCATTAAGCAATTTGATGTTTCCTTAAGACTATGCCAAGACAATCACACAAAATTTCCGAAACATACTCAGTCTCAATCGGACTGGAATAAACGGAAAGGAATATAGCATATCTATTCTCACCTGGGCGCATTCAAGTTTAAAGTATGGTATCCGCGACTCACTTCAACAGAGCCAGGACACATGATAATTATCCATACTCAAGGAACTCAAACAGTGACAAAACGACAGTGTCCCAAAAATCAGGTTCAATATGAGACTAAAATACAGGTTACCTTCCAAGAATTCAACTGAATCCGAACAACAGTAACCAGACAAATAATTGCATATGATTCCATCTGAGTCCATCAACGGTGCATAATAAAAATCAGACAAAGCAAATCTAATTACTGATTCAAAACAAGGAATCCGACTGAACCCTTGCCAATTATTTTTACACAAATTTGCACAGAATGTCGATGTAAAAATACACTTAAAGAATCTGTACCACAAAATCCTTGCGATACGAAGGTTTTCTTACAAAAATAACAGAGGACGAAATACATGTTATTCCCTTAAGTCGCTGGCACATCAAATACCAATATTCAATTATATTTAACTTGAACAGTGGTTCAAATATATATATAAATCATTCAATCGACTCCACAGAGTCGTACTGATTATAACAAATATAAACCTATATATATATTGCATACTGTTAACGGGTATAAACCCATAACCACAAAGTAAGGGAAAAACATCTCCGGCATAGTCATAAAGAATTACTGTAACACAGTAAGATACCTCTTCCCAACATTTTTTTTAAAAGACGAAACGAAACCCAACAAGTATCAATAGCCACTATCATCAATAACCACAACAGAGCTTACAAAGGTTCAATATAAACTGAGCAGTCAACAAAAGTCCAACAGTATTCCTTTCTGCGAGTACCCACAACCAGTATTGACGGCTAGTATCAACAACAAGCGTCGACGACTAAAAATCGACAATCATAACAGTGGCTTATACCCTTCACAGGAATAATTTATGAGCTATCGCCGAATCAGGCCGAGCATTCCTACTTTTCATATATTTCGTATATTTAAGCCAGAATGCAAACACAAAGAAACAAAGCCACAGTTGAAAATAATAAACACCCATCAAGGGATAAATGACAAGTCATTCCAGCAAGAAGATACAGTGCAAAAATCACACCAGACAACCATAGGAAAAATCATCTATTTTCTCAAAACATTTGAACAGAGTTGTTCTAATGAAATCACTTGAAAGACAGCAAGATTTTTAAAGGTTAGGGCCTAACATGCCTGGATTTTTGCTCAAAATTCCGAAGCAGACCACTGGAAGAGCTCGGACTTCCTTTTCCTTTTCCAAGTTAGAGCGACCAACAAAATTTTGCTATCTCCATAACATATATATTTTCCTTGCCAGAGAAAAGAGCTAGATACCCTCATACTCGCCATGCAACTCCAAGAAGACTGGTGCGAAGAACCAGTGAACAGGCAGAAGGAAAACCGAAATTCGTGATAAGCCAAACAAACCAACAAACTTCCAGTTTGCATGCCTTCTCGCGAGTTCCGAGCTCGACTTCCAAGCTCATTGAATGCATTTACTCCAATTTTCCCGCTTAAACTCAACTGCCACCGACCGCCAAAGTTGGCGATAGACAAAGAGAATTTCAAGACCATTTTTAGTTTTGGCGAACTGCCACGTCGGCTCAATTAGCCGTTTCTAAAACCTCCGCCAATGCCTGTCCTTCATACTTATCCTTTGCATTAAATAACATAGAAAACGCCGCCCATGGTTCGCACCCCTCCATAGGTCCCCTTACATTCTTGCTCAATAGATAGGTTAGTAACTTAGGTTAGAATTTAGGATAACACCTAATCTAACTTCCATAAACATAGATACTAACTTAGGACATTAGCTCTTAGCCTAGGTCTAGGTTAGATTAACACTAATCTAACCCCTAGGTTAGGTTTAGTTTTAGGTTACTAAACATTAATAATTCCAGTTAGGTCTACATTCTGTATGCTCAGAAAAAGACCTACATCATACATTCTTGAACAGGGTTAGCTCCTGTTCTGCCTTAGGCTGCAGAATTGTATGAAACCGAATTATTACCTGGTCCACGATCGAGACCTTCCAGATATACTTCGATATCGGGAACCAATTCATTTCACATGTTCAACCTGAGTTATACTCCGGACTAGCTTATTCAATGCTTCTAGACCTTGCAACCTGTTCAAGGTCTGTAATTTTTTAATTCATCACGAACAAACTTAAAGCAATACTTGGATCAATTCCACTGATCCAAGGCTAGGTATTATAGATGGATAACTCTATAATTCATTCCGAGATCAGATTAAACTCAGATGCAAAATGAAATAAATAAAAGAGTCTAATCATATTCTGACTCAGTCAAAGATCTGCAAAGAAAATACAGTACATATCAAGCATGATTTCTTAATCGAGGAACACATCCTTTTACAAGAAATCACATATCAACACTTGTATGCTCAGGAGAAAGTAACAACAGTTCATCTCAAATAAGAAAAATATATAAATAATCTCTATCTATTTTCTTAAGAAGAAGCAATGATTTAATAGAAGTTTGGATAGGAAATGGTCTAGTCATTTGGCAGCAATGGGGTGCCACATCAAAGCATAAAGGGGGAGTTAAATACTCAATCAACAATCACAAGTGGAAGAGGAGATTGATATGAATAAGTCAAGCCAAAATTAGCTAAATTGATTCAAAAAAATGTGCTAAAAGTGAACTGGAGTGGAGTAACATGTGTCTAATTCATGCACGAAGAATTCTAGAAAAATTACACGAAAGCGCCACCCTATGAAAAGAAAAATTTATGCAACCGCCCCGTGGTGGGGTGGTGTTTGCATAACCACCACCCAACCGCCACCTAGGTAGGGTAGAAGTTCCATAACTAGAGGCCAAAAATAAGGAAAACAAAGTTGAAAGTCAAGGAAAAGCATGCAATGGCTAGGTAAGGTAATCGAGCTACAAATATAAGTTGATGAGGAAAATTAGTCTAACACCTTTGGAATATACATGAATCATCATTGGGGACTTTTTAAACCATTTACTTACAATGTAGCACATGCAAATTTGAGTGCGTAAAGGACCTTAGATGAGAATCATAGGACTTGGCACACAAAGTTAAAATAAGCCTTGTGGGCTGATAGAATCACTCCTAAAAGATCAAATTATATCTCTCCTTATAAACTAGTTTAGGGTAAAGAAGAAAGGCTACCAATATCCCTTGAGTTTCTAGCCTTGGAGCTCATCAAATAGATGGAATTTTTTTAATTTTAAGTTGTGGAAATCAGGAAAGTAGAGCTCATGTAACTAGAAGAATTGAGAAATCAAGTAGTATAAACAATGAAGAGAGATCAAGCTAAGGTCACAAAGTTTTTGACAAGAAATAAAAAGCTAGGAATTTTCGGGAAGGAGATCTAGTCTTGAAATGGGACCAATATAGAGCCAAACTAGGTAGGCACTCAAATTTTTATGTAATATAAAGTGTCTCATACATGATTTCAAGCTCTAAGTCAAATAATTCTTTCCAATTATCAACATTGGATGGAAAAGAATTACAAATCCTAGTCAATGGGATCTATCACAAGCATTTTGATCAAAGGAAAGAACCTCCGTTATACAAAGTAGTTTAGTATTTGATTCCTCCAAGTGATTTCAGCACATTGTCTTATTGGTAGTATAGGTTTCCTTTCCCTAGGTTCTCTACACAATGTTTTATTCTCGTTTAGGTGTCATGGTTTGGTTACACTTATTTCATGAAGGAGGTCCGAGGAGATATGTTTTCAGGTAGTTACAAAGTGGAATTTCATAATCAAAACATTTTCACACTCTCATTAAAACATATTTAGAATAGTTTTTATAATTAGAGTGTTCGATTAAAGTATGACGGATGAGTTTTGTGTCCAGGTAGTACCTCGAGACGGATTTAAAAAGAGAAAGTCGGGTGCTAGATAAAGTTTTCATATTATCAAGAAAACTCCATGCCCGATGGATTAGTTGAAGAAAATGGATCATTAATTTATTAGGAAAATTCCCCACTAGATCTCCAAATTGTTATCTTAATTCCCCAGGATCATTTTGGCATTGAAAAAGTCCACTTTGGACTTAGGTAAATAAAAGAAATGATGTGGGACACTAAATTAGTGTACTGCAGACTTTAGGAATTTAGTGTTCCATGGGTTCTCATAACCCGTAAAATTAAGGAGAAAGCAAGTTATGACGTGTGTGGATTTGGCTAGTTGTAGAATGAAGAAAAGAGGACCTATGGGAGACTCGCACAACCCATTAGCAAAGAAAGTTACATGGAACATTCAAAACATCCAAACTCGTGGAAAAAGAAGAAAACGTAAAAGGGAATTGTAGAGTGAGCAATTGGGGATTTTTGTCCATAGCTCATGTCATGGTTAGCCAAATCAAATGAGCTTGGTCTTGTTGAAAAAGTCTCATAAGCAACTACATTTTATGATCAATAATTTTAGATTTTGATGCAGTTTGAGGGATAGAAATGAAAAATACGGGTTTGAGGAAAAAGGAATGGTTCGAACACGAATTCATTGAAACATTCTCAAGACAATATCATTAATGAATAATGAACCCACTCCTTCCTACAAATTGGATAGCATGCCAAAATGACCTTATAGAGGTGCCTAGGGACTTTCATGGAGGAATTAATGAGTTCTAGTCAATGGTTGAAGGGTGAAATTTGAATTTCCCCCTCTTTCTCTTCCTCTCTCTCACTCCATGTTCTATATATGGTAAAAGGATGTACATTGGTAAAGCTTAAACCCTCTTATAATATTAGTTCATCCTTCTCTAAGCGCTACATGTGTATTTTGAGTTGTAGGCCTCAAATCTGGTTCATTGCATGTGGATACTTGCCTCTTTCCACCATTGTAATTAGTTGTGCATTATTTAGAAGTAATAAAAGTCTTGTTTTGTGGCTATTCTCTTCCCTAGCTCATATTTTGCTACATTATCTTTACTTTCCTTTACATTGTTGATATATCACACATACTTCATATCATTTATGGGTTTCTTTTATATTTTGCTTCTTAAAAGTGAGTGTGTGAGTGAGTGTTGTTTCATTCTTTGGCACATTTGTCTGCCCTCCCTATGCACATTTTCCCTTATTTTCACTCATATGATATTTTTCATCCCCTTTATTTTGGTTCTATCACCTCCCTTTAGCTTATGTTTTCCACTTTCATGCATCTCTCTCTTCCCATGTTCCTTGGATTGTTATAATAACATTCAATAGTTTTATTTCCAAACAGTAATAGTTTTAGCATTAGGATTAGCTAGAGGAACCATCCTTCTCTAGAGGTTTTCCTTGAGAAACAAGTCCCACAACCTAAGAGACAGTCCCATGTTTCCCAAAAACATTGATTTCTCATCTATCCATTCATGACAAATCAGAGGGTGTTTTTTTTTGTGATAACAATAACAAAAGGAGAAATCTACATATGAGTGAAGTTGGACTAACCCGGAAATTGACCTATGTTTAATCAATCCAAGTTTTACACTACATCCCCTTGAGTTGGAAAAATACTAATGTAGTTAACTGGTATTGTTTCAAGTAGTGTATGCAATATAAGCCAACCCCTATGTTTTTTATCATGTCTATTGACACCAAGATAAAATGCATAATTATAGATAGAATATAATTGTACCTAGAGCATTAATATTGTGATGTGATGTGTTTTAGATTATAAGATTGATTTTCTTTGTCCCTTAATATCTGTGAAAATTCTTGGAATGACTTTCTCTTACTAAGATATGGATCTAACACATTTGCATGCTTGTTAAGAGGAAGATAAACTCTTACGCCTAGTTTGAGTGCTTCAAACCTATGTGGTGTTTTCTCTACATGATTTGTAATTTCTTTAGGAAGATTTAGGAGAGCTTTGAGTGATTTAGTGTTATTTTCAATAATATTGGTTCGAATGTTAGGTTAGTTATGAAGTACATTTGACTTGCTTAGATAACCTTTCAAAGGTTTGATGTCACACTAAGGAATAACTAGGGAAGATGAAATTATGTGTGTATAATATTTTCAAATTAAGAAAATAGTTATTAGAAGAGATGATACAATAGCATACACATTGGCCCAAACTATAGCACAACCTAGCCCTATTCTATACAAGTCCCACAAAAGGATTTAGTGACGAAAGAGCTAGAGTCCTGGAAATGATGCCCATGGATAAATTTACATTTTTAATTATTATTAATTTATGAATGAACAACATATCAATGTGTACATATTAGTTATTCATGCGAGAGAGAAGGATAAAGCAATGTAGCTTAGAATTTGAGCATTTTTCTTAGCATAGAAACAAATCAAAACTTATCATTTACAAAGGATAAATTACCAAATTTGAGTTTCTAAATAGTATTAATATCAATTAGCTAATTTATAACATGTTGAAGCATGAATAATTTGTTAGTATCATGTCAAATGCATCGATAATGGTCTTAATAAGCATTAGATTTGAAATATCTAACTTGAGGCTTTCTGTATCAACATCAATAGGTTGAGGGAGAGATACAAGTTTATGCTCAAGAAACATTTTTAGTCTTAAACCATTGAAGAAAGATGATGTAGAAGCATCCAAGGATCAAGGGAATTCTACCTTTTTTTTTTTCTTAAGTATGGGTGCATCCAAGAATGGAGGCATGTATAGAAAGATGAGGAAGCAAGATAGAATGAGAAGATAATTGTGTGGTAGTGTATAAAATTTGTTCACAATGAAAAATGAGAAAACAATGTGTAGAAGGATTGGTGAGACACTAGGAAGAAGTTAGGCACACAAGAATTTTTGAAAGGTAGTAGAGAGAACAACGCACATAAGTGCGCAAAGACATTTTGGTACAAGATGAGTAGTTAGAGGTGTAAGAGGAATGTAAAGAATAATTACAAAAAGAGGATGTTTCGAGGAGCACACAAGATGAGGGAGTGAAGGGAATTAGTAGTGGCATGGGTCTCAATAGAGTGCATGAAAATTTTGAAATGGCATAGGGGCATTGTGCCTAAGAAATGGAAAAGGTGAATCTCAAACAAATATGTGCACAAAAAAAGATAATCAAGGTGGGGGTAAAGAAGTGTAAGAAAAGAGTGTGTTGTGGAATGGGTAGTTGGCGGGTAAGATAGGGTTTCGGAAGGTGTCTAACAATGGATGCTAACATGATTTTATGGTCAAAAGATCCCAATGACCACATGATATGGTACAAGTAGAGGTACATGAATTAAAATTTGAAACTAAGTAGGAAATATGTCAAAGTATCTATAAATATACATCTTGCCCAAAGTAAATTGAAACAAGAAGAGGAAAGTGGGAATGCACACAACTATAAAAGGAGGTAAATTTCACCTTTTTTGGTGGTTGAAAGGTTTTTGTTGAGGCTTAAGGTTGAAAAAATTGTTGATAAAATTGGAGAGTTAAGAGGTTGTTGAATTTTCATATAAACATGTAAGAGATAATTGATCATGCGACTAGTTATTTATAGGCCATTAGAGCTAAGTAAGAGTGTAACCAGTCTTGGGTTAGGTCCTTAGAAACACACCAAAAGGCTTGTAAAGGCTCCATAAATGAATTATAAGCTCCATTAGATAAAAACTACATGTAGATGTCATAAAGGCCTTAGAAATATAAAATTCTACTATGTGAGCTTTGCAAATGTGTCAAATCATCCGGACTGTCATTCCATCACCAAGTGGTATTAGAGTAATATACTTTCTTGTAAGTGAAGTTGGAAGAACACCAAATGTGAGGCAGCTAGCCTAGAAGTTTGTGTTCTCTATTTTGAAGAAAATGTGGGTAGAAAAAGTAAGAAGATCTAGGAGAACAACGGTTAGAAGAAAAGAGATGTCACCCAAAAGAGGTAAGACATACCCAATAATGATGAGGATAATGAAGGATATAATGAGGGAGCTATAAGGTGTATGGACCCAATTATAGGAGGAAGACCATAGAAGAGGTCTTAAATCTCACGGAGTATCGAGGAAGAAAGTATTTTGTGCAATAAATATGCACAAGAAATCCACAAGCAACTCAGAGAAGAGTCGGAAACACAAAGAAATTAAACACACGAAGATAGTTTCAGTGATGCATAAGGAGAAAAATGACTCAATAAAGATTCAAAGGCATAACAGAAAGCTTGTGTAAATATATCACGACTAGTGCGTAAGGGAGATGAGCTAGAGGAGAAATATTTTGGTGGGAAGATATTAGCACACAATATTCAATGGATGTTGTTATTATTGGACCTTTATCATTTCCATATGAAATTTCATTGATGTCAAGTTACATTGATGGCAAAAAGTATAGTGCAAATTCTTTGTAGGTATCTCAAGATCAACCATGTATGGAAAAGATTGACTTGGAAAAATAATTTTGAAGGTTGATTAGTAGTGTCGATCTCGGAGGCTTTAGAATGATCAAGGATAAATTCTAAGGGACTTAAACAACTTTTGTGTAAGCCATAGATTATAGAAGGTAGCCAAAGTATAGTAGAAAGCGTGAAGCTCTAGAAGAAACTAAAGAGGCTTAGTGAGAGCAAGAGCAAAAGGACGAAGCTGCGCCGGTGAGAAAGAAGTAGTCGTAGAGAAGAAATAAAATCCATGGAAGTAAGGAAATTTGGGAGGAAGTCATGAATAAAGGGAATAACTACGAAGGACTGAAATAGCCATGGAGAACTATAAAAGAATCAAAGAAAACAAAATAGCCACGAACATGGAACAAAGCCGCAGAATACTAGAAAAGGGCAAACAAAGGAGGAAATCCATGAAACATTGCAAAAGACGCAATGTAAAGGAAAGTCATGGATAACTGAAAAAGAGGCCATGTAAGGAGAAACATCACAAACCAAAGGATAGTGTCGCAATGCAAAGGAGAAAGTCATAAAAGTTAATGAAAGCCACAGATTGAACAAATATGGACTAGGTAGGGCTCAAGAACAATTAAAATATTTTGAATATGGTCAAATGGGACTTTGTTCTCTAAAATCGATAATGATTCGATGTCTGGTTAAGTACGGTTGTATGTACACAACTCAAGCTCCACGAAAAAAAAATAAGAAATCTCTTATTCCATCCATCAACACTTAATGTTATTTGACTTTAAGGAAATGTAGTTACATTCTTTATGAAATTACTTACTTCTAGGAAAAATTAAATATCGAGAGAAGAAATTGGGTTTCTCATCCTTTTCATGTTAGAAATCCTAAAAAGATGAGAAATCTATTTTAGGTATCTGCTCATAAATGGCTCCTAAATTAATGCATAGAAAATGGAGAAATCAAGCTGAACATAGAGAAAATAAATTTGGAGTTGTTTCATGCATTTAATGGACTAGATTCTCATGTGATAGATAGATATAGTGCATGACACGCCAAGGAAGTAATGGGGAGTATAGATTGTCTATATAGAGAAAATACGATGGTAATAAGGGAGTTGCTCAAATAAGAAATTGATGCTTGAAAATTAAAAAGAAGCGACAGAGGGAGAAATAGAGCTCAAGAGAAAAATGAAATATATGAGATAAAGAACAAACAAATATTAGAAATCATAGACCCGGGACAGATTTGAAGATACCAAGAAAGATAATACGAGAGAACAGTGAAACAATGAGTGTAGAATGATACTGTAAAACTGGTCATAATTTGTTGTGTAAGTAACATCTATTATGTATGATCAAACTGTAATTGAAAAATAATATTTCTAAGTAGATGCTTTGATTATAGGGGTGGGTTCTCCTTACAAGTGGGTGCTTGCAAAAATACATTGAGTAGGTGCTCAGTAAATCTTTAAGTGGGTGCTTGAAGTAGTGAAGTGGTTGCTTCTTTGGTTGAGTGGGTGCTCGGCCAAAACCATTATATGCTTTGGAATTGGTGTTCCTAATAAAGCCTTGGTTTCAAAGTGGGTTTTTCTCCCAAAAGGGTTTCCCACTTTAAATCATGTGTTATGTGTTAATTTTGATTGGCATGTGTTTGTTTAAATGCTTATGATTTATTGTTGCAAAGTAATATAGGACTTTGGATTGAAATCATTAAAAATTTAATCTACATTGATTCATCCCCCTCTCAATGCTTGTGAACTCTAACAATTGGTATCAGAGTGATTCCTTCCGGACGAAGCTTAACACCTTCATGGAGATCCTCTCTTCACAAACATGGCATAAAATCAAGCACAAGGTTGATTATCACTATCCAAATCACCTCTCTTTAATGGAACAAATTATGCATTCTAGAGAATAAGGATGAAAACATATCTCATGTTACTTGGTTTTGATATCTGGGAATGTGTTGAGAAAGGATACAATCCTCCAGCCACACCAATCACTTCTTCGGGAGATAAGGCGAGAATGTGGATGCAACTCAAGAGCCATGAATACCATTCTATGTGGCCTAAGCTGGAAACAGAGTTTGCAAAAGTAATGCACTGCACAACCAGAAAGGAAATTTAGAACTTTAAAGAATTTATAAAGGAGATGATAAAGTTAAGTTAACTAAATTGCAAACATACAGAGCTCAGTTTGAGAATCTGAAGATGAAATATGATGAGAGTATAGCAACCTACATGTAGAGAATAGATGAAGTTATCAATATGATCGAGAGGTCTTGGTGCGAAACTAGAGGAATCTTTCATAGTCCAAAATATTTTGAGATCTCTAACAAAAAATATGATGCAAAGGTTTCAACTATAGAAGAAGCCAAAGATACGAAGACTCTCACAATATATGAATTATAGAGTATTCTTTCATCCTACGAAATGAGGACTATTGGATTTAATTCTACTAAGAAAGAAGTAGCATTTAAATCCAACAAGGAAACCCAATCCAAAAAAAGAAATAGAGGAATCATATTTAGAGGATGAAGCTGATGATGAGAAGATTGAAGCAAATTTTTAAGGATACCGAGAAGATGATCAAGGAAGTATAAAAGAAATTTTCCATTTAAATGCTTTGAATTTGGAAAAATAGGCCACTTTGCCGCTAAATGTCCAAATAAGAACAAAGAAACAAAGTTTGAGCATGATGAAGAAATTCATAAGAAAAATATGAACTTCAAATAGAATGATAGCAAGAAGAATTTATTTAAGAACAAATGAAAATTCTACTCAAAGAAGAATCTAGTGAATCTGATTTAAACAACCTAACATCTTTGAAAGTGAAGATAATGAAGCTCAATCTAAATGTTTGTTTATGGCTATGGATGTAACTGAAATTGTAGCTTCAAAGGAAAGAACACAATTGACCATGAAGAATATGATGAAGATGAAGAAAAAGTGAATCTTGAAGTTGAACTAGTATGTGCTCTTGAAGAATTGAAATTGTGCACGAAGAAAAATTAGAATCTGAGATGTACACTAAAAGATTATGAAGAGCAAATCCATGTCTTTAAGACAAAATAAATTTTAAAGGAAGAAGAAGAAACCAATGAGCTCAAAGAATTGGAAGCAGATTAGGAATTATTACATTGCTCGCATGAATTATTGTAATGTTTATATTGTTTTTTATAATCTCACGTATTATGTGTGGATGAGCTAGAAATAACTACCCACATAAGTTATTTATTACATTACTATTTTATTTATTATATTGTTATACGTGAATAGTGGTGGTTGAAAGCACTCATGTATTTTGGAGGATAGGTTATAAGAATGTTTGTATCTCCCCTATATTTTAGGAGAAAGAAACTCCTATATATTGATATATTTGTCTATTGTATGGTGTACAAGAATGAATGCAAGATATGAGTTTTAATATTAATTTGGTGTATAATTTGTGCTCCAAATTTTGATAAATTGAACCAGATCTCACATCGGTATTAGAGCAATGTCTAATCATGTGGAATGGATGTCGATGGATGTATGAGGGACAGTATTCGAGTCTTCCCTATGAATGGAAGTTTTTTTGTGATATGACAATATTGCGTAGTTCAAATTGTCTTATTATCATTTAGAAATTCATTTGTGTTGAGACCAGAAATTACTAAGTCCCGGAGTAGAGTTTGAGCTCATGCAAAAGGCAATTCGGGGAAGAAGGTGTATGATGAATATCACACGGGAGAACTAAGCACTTGAACGGTGAAGGGCTAGAGTAAACATGGAATGCATGAGAGGTTGGCACGTAGACATAGGAGGGATTTACGAGACTTAGCCGCATTTTGGAATATGGTGATACATAGAAAACAAGTGGATATGTGAGTAGGCGTAATGAATGGATAAGGTTAGAACATGGAGTCTTAAAACTCAAGGAAACAATATACTAGGAAGGGAATATTCCAAGTTATAATCATTACAATTAGTGGAGGATAATTAGGGTTTTGGTGAGCTGGCATAGGCACTTGAGTATGGAGGAGCATGATTCCATCGGCATGCAACCTATTCATGAATAAAGTTGAGGCGGTGAAGGAGAAACCCCAATTCTATTTAAGGAGGCATTTGGATCTAAAAATGAGGATAGATATATGTGTGAATATAAACATAGGCAAAGGTGTAAATATAGGCATGGGTATTTAAAGGGTGAGGAAATGAGAGATGATGTGAGAGTTAAAGGATCTATGATGCAAAACATGAGGTATTCTAGGTGAATAGGAGAGAGCATGGGTAGAACCCTTTGAGAAAATCCATTTTGTAGGACTAGGATGTTATTTTATGATGTATTTGATCTATCATGACTTTTGATGTAATCTAGCTGTTGTAAATAGTTGTGAATCAATTATATGGTGATTGTTATGAATATCTCTTATTATGGGTCCAAACCCTAGTGTTCTTCATATTTCTCATGGTTTAGATCTGATTTCTTTGTGATGTTGTAGTGTTTACTTTTACATTATGGTGCATTTATGTTTAAGATCTAGTTTCCTCACTTTTATGCTAGAATGAATGCATGTGTTTTTGATTTTTGCAACCATTCCTCCATTAATGGAGAAACATTCTTACAAGGCTCACATAAAAGAGGGATTCGGTGTGTGCGCATGCCTTAGGTGAGCACCCAACTAACATTGGGTGATAGGCCAGTGTGCTTGGGGTTTAAAGGGAGTAGAGAAAGGTGGATATATTTTGGTTCCGTTGTCAGGACATATTTTGAAGTTGTTCTAAGAATGTTGTGTGATGACAGAAAATTTAACCTTGGATAGCATCGAGACAAAGCTTAAAATCATGAAGGATGAGTTTGCACATAGATTCGACACTAGATCTGAATTTGATGCACATAAATGGGTGGAGTACCTATATCATGAGCTCTATGAGACATTATTTTGTTGTTTCCCAATAGTTTTTATGAATGTTTGTCAAAGATATGTATCAAGGAGAAGTTGGTATTCTAGACCTCGTGTTTGGACCCAAAAGAGTATTAAGCAGCTACATGATGTTGATCTAACCTATACTTGTATTGTTGATCATTGGTGGAGTGGTGTGTTGAAAAGATATACATTGGAATACGTAGTTTCTAGGTGTTCCTTCCTAGAGATTACTGATTTTGAGTTCTTGTGTGATCCAAGATGATCATTCTTGCATGTTATAATGTTATCCATTAAGATCTTGATCATCACTATGAGTTTAGAAACATTTCCTATGGTTGGCTAAACTTCCACTAGGCGCGAGTGTCGAGGGCTGGTTTGGTGCGAGATGTCGGACCTGTGGTGGAAATGGAGAAAGAGGAGAGGCGGATCAAGTATAATGAAGTTCGAGAAAGGGAGTTGGCAAAACATGGAGTTGTGGGAGTGATGGAATTATTGAGGTAGAAATTGCGGGAAGGATTTGACGTTAGCGCCGAGGATGTGGAGCTGAGTAGTTTGTGTTACCCCATCTTGGCAAGTGTGGGAGAGAAACCCCCTCAACTTCACGGTGAGAGCTCATCATACGAAGAAAAGAGAAGAGTCATAGGCATGCATCTTGATCCATATTGTGACCAAAGACTTGCACTTAGTTTATTATTTCCTAAGAAATGTTTTATTAATCTAGTTGGTATTGGTATTGGTAGTGAGAAACACCTAGTAAATATAATTTTTCATTTATTTCTTTTTTGGCCACGAGACATTTCTTGAGTTTGGAAGCATCATGTTTGGAACATCGTTTGGGAAAAGTGTGGGTACACAAATTTTGGGTACCACATCCGGGAATGGTTCAACATCACGGACTATTGGCACATAGTTTAATGGAATGGTGGGGCGTGTGCAAGGCATAATGCTACGGGCTCTTTACTGCTACGGGGAGGAGGATCTAGTGGATCTAAAGGAATAGGAGCTAGTGGATCTACTTTGGTGGGGGCAACGCCGGAAGGCGTCAAGGTTACGGATCTGGTAGGTAATGACCTCAACCACCTCAACGGGTGTTTTATGATATGTATCTATATTTACCTAATTATAAGGGTGTTAAGGATGTTGCAGAGCATGTACACAAGTGTGAATTACTATAGCGTCTAAGGATATCACTTCCCTAGAGTGAAAGGAAAGTCGGTTTGTAACTATCATTGCAAAGGCATGTGCATAGCTAGTACTAAAAGTATGACCCACATCAAATAGTGATGGATTATTTGGCACTACATGATGCTTTCGTGGAAGAATTCCATATTCCTAAGTTTGAGCGAGTATCAGCGCACTCAAGGAAATTCAACAACGTATGGAAGAAATTGTGCAAGAGTATGATGCTCACTTTAAGACCCTCTTGTTGAAGTTGTCATATGATATCCATCACTCTTAGCATGCTTAGTGGTTCGTTGGAGGTTTGATAACACCTTTCAAACAAGTTCTTTCACATAATACTTTCACAGACCCATGCAAGTCCTTAGAGGCTGCATTGCACACTAAATATGTCGGAAGTGTTAACACTTGGGGTAAGTCCATTTCTAGAGCACAAATTTCTACCATGGAAAAGTAGCTTGAAAAATTATCTACGAATTCAGCTCATGAAACTTGCAATGGACTTTGGTGTACATAGACTGTGAGATAGAAGGACACACCAAGGATAGTTGCACTCAAAATTTGGTGTGCGCTATATAAGTAGATTGTGAAAATTTCCATGGGGATCATGATCCAGTAGATTCCCATTATTGTAGCACGTGCTTTGCAATAATGTGTTTTCTTATTATAATATTTATACATACACTACCCTTAATACAAAGGATTGATGATTGATAAACCAAATCCTTGACACCATTGATATTGGTGTGCACCAAACCAGTATTAGGAATAGTTCTAAGAATGAAGGATGTCAGTATGAAGGGCATGTAGATGGTTGAGGTTGAGGAAGAGGTTTTCATGGAGGATTCAGAGGCCATGGTGGTCAAGGAGGTAGGAGTGAATTTCCCTATGGAACTTGTTACAATTGTGGATCTACTAAACACTACAAGCACAAATGTCTAGATTTGCTACAGTGCTCATGGTGCAGGAAGAAGCATAAGTATGAGGAGTTCCCTGAGTTGTATAATCACATGAGCCAAAATGAGAGGAAGGATAAGGACATGGGAATGGTAAGTGTGAAGTGAACCGATCCACTCTAGATGCCTATGGTAGTGTATAACCCTTATTTAGAACATTTCTTAGTAACTACACAATTTGAAGTTGTGGACACCAAGGAATCACTAAAGCAAAGGCCCTCATTACACGAGAATAAGTGATGCATGGGAAATATCCTAATCTAAGCCACTAGAATGAGGTTTATTAACAAAATATGGAGTTTCTTAGAAGCCTACAAGGGGAGATTCAATGTGTGAAGGATAAATCACAAGAGGTTAGAGCAAAGGAAGAGCACCGAGGTACCTCGAAGGATATGGATGAGGTCAGAAAGTGTGTGAGATGTTACGCCGAGAGAATATTATTCCTCTATTAGGAGGGTAGCTGAGAGAAAATGTGTCACATGCTATAAATGAGGACGAGAGACAAGTCTTACATGTTAATCTACCCCTCATAGTATTGATTATGATAAGTAAATCACGCTAAATGTGGTTTTTGATGGGTGTCTCTGAGCAACATAGTGATTGACATGGGAATGGAGTTCAATGTCCTTACTTTAGATGCATTTCCCATCGAGTGTTGAAGGATGCTTCCATAACCATTGCAACCATCTTCAAATGTTTTTATATTGCTAATAGAATAAAGGCTATGCCCATCGTGAGTGTTGAAGGATGCTTCCATAACCATTCAAGGGGATAAATTTACTAGGCATTTTGAGGTCTTAGAACTTGATAAGGTAGAAAATTTCCCAAAGATTACTTAGGCACCCCTGTTGTTACATGAATAACATTGACTTACACTTCAACAAGGGATACATCAGTTTTGAGAACAAGGAGTGCGTGATTATTCCACTAACGGATGGAAGTTTTGCACCTTATGTGGAGCCCTTAAGTGAGGTGGATCTGGATAGAATATGTGTGTGCACCATCAGGGACCCCGAGGGTATTCATGCATTGAAAGAAGGAGTCATTCAATGGGAAGATGCTCATTCCATGAGTGATACAACTAGTATTTCGTGTGATAATTGGGCGCATGTGACCTATGAGTTGGTTGGAAGATATTTGAAGTGCATTGTCACTCGAGTTGTCAAGGTTCACACTATTAGGAACATGGGAGGAAGGAAATTACCAAGTTATAATGGGGAAGGTAACCCTAATGTCTTTCTGCGTGTGATGGAAGTTCGGTGGACATGTTAGGTAGAGAGAAGGAATATGATTACTTATACCTTGCGCAGTATATATAGCAGCGCATTGGTGGGAAACCCATCGAGGAAATCTTCTAAAGTGGTATGAAGTGAGAATCACTTTCTTTGTTATATTTCTCTAGAACAAAGTACCATCTAAAATATGTGACTACCATTGGAAGGAATCCACCTCATTCCACGTCCAGAATGTGAGAGAGCCTAAATAGTAGGTCCAAAATCCTAGCCTCCTTCATTATGGGTGTATAAGTTCTATTCCACCTTTTAGGGTTGTATGTGTGCATGGTATATCCATTGAGTGACATCATCAAAAGAGGAATTGGCAAGAGTTGACGATGGATATTATTCAAAATTTTGAATATCTAATTCATAAATCATCGGTGAACAATACGTTGTAGGTATTCAAGCACCTTACCATGGGAGATAGTGCCATGGTAGAAGACAATTATAGAATTACTAGGGGATCTAGGTTTGGAGTCGTGGCTTGAGGAGGAAGAAATGTAGTAGATACGGTTTGATCGTACTGCCTTTCGAGAAATAAATGGAAAAATTGGTATATCTTATAGATGATGAGGAAGTTGATAATTTGGATGTTCTTCATATCGAATGTACGCGCAAAGTCTTGGATAAAGTAAATGAGAAAGCATGTGCCTACCATGAGCCCTTAATAATAAAGAAGGTTAACAATGGGACAGACACATAACCAAAAGAAGTTGTCATTGGAGATTACTAGATGGACCAAAAAAATAGTTGATCTACTACATGAGTTCCAATATTTGTTTTCACATAAGTACCATGAATTAAAGTGATTTCATCATTCGTTAGGGGAAATGTAGAATAAGTTAAAAGAAGTTACGCGCCCCATTAGGGAGAGGCCCTATAGGATGAACTCGAATCTATGCATAAAGGTTAAGGAGGAAATTGATAAGATGGTATAGTCCAAGATCATTGACGCAATTGATTGAGGAATCTAAATGGGTGATCCCAATGGTGATTAGTATCAAGAAGGATGGAAGGATAAAGATATGTGTCGACTATAGATATTTTAATGTTGCATGTGTCGAGATCCTTTTCCAACCCCATTTACCTTGAGGAGATCTTGGAAGGTGTAGTAGGGCTAGAGATCTATTCTTTTATGGATGGATTCTCGGAGTTATCATATGGTAAGGATTGTGAAGGAATACTAGGATAATACTACTTTCAACATTGATTGGGGAAGTTTTTCTTATATAATTATGACCTTGAGGAGCTTAAGAACGTGCTGTTGTATTTTCGCGCATTGTAGTATAGGCCTTTCAAGACTAAATCCATAAATTTATGTAAGTTTACCTAGATGATTGGATGGTGTATGGGTTAGTAAGAGGTCATTGTGACAACTTGAGATTAATTTTTGAGAGGTGCGGGTAATTAACTATATCTCTAATTATTAAGAAATGTGTTTTTCTACTCCTTTTGGCACATTTCTCGGACACATTATTTTCAAGGAAGGATTATTGGTAGATCCTGCCAAAGTTGTTGTTTTAGGATTGGAGGAGCCTACTACGGTCAAAGTGTATTGTGTGGATTCTTAGGATATATGGGTTATTACAGAAAATTCATCAAAGGCTATGCCAAGATTTCTGCTCCTTTGGAAGAATTTTTAAAGCATAAGGGTAAGTTTCATTTGGGAGAGGCGTAGCTTGGTGGCTTTTGACACATTAAAGAAAAAAATTACGACCGCACCCATTTCATACTTTCCCTCTTGGGAAAATCCCTTTCACATGCATGTGGATGCGCTAGGTATTCCAATAGGAGTAGTGTTGATGTAACACGAAGAAGGGATTATCGATCACCCCTTTTGTTTTACATGTAGAAAGTTAACACCGGCTGAGAAAAATTATAAAACAATAGAGCACAAGGTATTTTCTATGATTTATGTGCTACCTAAATTTAGACAATAACTGCTAGCTACTCCTAATATCTTTTACACAGATCACATAGCACTCAAGTACTTGGCAAAAATTTCTATTATATAAGGCGCGTATATGGCGTATCTTGTTGTTTCAAGAGTTTGAATTTTCGTTCATGGTAAAGCCACGTAAAATTAATTTAAGACGTGACCATCTATAGTGGATTAACTCGGTGAGGACATAAAAAGCATTGAAGACACAATGTTAAATGCACAATTGTTTAGATTATAGTGCGTGCCCTTTGATTTGGAGGATATTTCTATTTTCTTACGAACAGGTGTGGCACCTAAAGGAATGAAGGCCTTGGAGAAAAAGAATTTGGCCATACACATCGTGCCCTATATGTTGATTAGTGGAGACTTGTACAAGCTAGGCCAAGATAAGGTTTTACACTAGTATGTGTTGCAACATGAGCGTACTGCAATCATGGAAGAAGCTCGTAGTGCGGTGCAGGTGGTCACTATGAAGGGAATGCTACCGTGTGAAAAATTATGTTGGTAGGCCTTTGGTGGGAGACGGTTTATAAATATTATATAGAGTATTGTAAGGCCTATGACCATTATTAGTGCCTTGGGAATCGGGGGAAAAGAGATGAAATGCCATTAATATCGATTGTTAGTGTAGAACCATTTAAAAAATGGGTAATTGACTTTGTGGGACCTATTTCCCAGACTACACGCATGATAGATTCATGTTACATTATTACTTATACAAACTATATTACAAGGTGGGCGGAGGCAGTGCCTATGAAGGATTACATGGCAGCTATAACAGCTAGGTTCCTGTGGGAGAATATAATTAGCAGGTATGGATGCCCATTGAGCTTAACAAGTGATAGGGGTACTCATTTCTTGAATGAAACTATTATAATTTTATTGGCAGAGTTTATGGTGGCACATTACAAAATTGTGCCCTATCACCCTCAAGCTAATGGGATTTGTTGAAGCCTTTAACAAGATTTTAAGCCAAATATTGACTAAGATTTGTGATGTCGGAAGAAGGGATTGCGATGATAAAGTATCTCGCAGTATTATGGGAATATCAAATGACTTATAAATGATTGAAAAAGGCCACGTATTTTCAATTAGTATTTGGTGCGGAGGTTGTTCTTCCTTTATAATTCATGTTACCATCTTTGTGTATTGCATGCGTGGGAGGATTAGCTGAAGAACAAGATTTAGAAGAGTGCATTGATAAACTTATGGATTTGTATGAAAGGTGTGTCATTGTTAGATGGAGTCAGAGGATGGAAAAGGCACAACATAATTCATGGCATTATCATCATATTAAAAGAAAATAGTTTGAGGTTGGGAAAATTGTTCTTCTATATGATTCTAAGTTTTTGCACCACCCTGGGAAACTCAAAGTGCGCTGGTTGGGACCATATGTCATATCACATATACTTGATTCCAGTGCTTTCAGTTAAAATCACTAGATGTAATGTGGTTTCTTGGTTACTTTAATGAGTAAAGGCTGAAGCCCTACTATAAATAATTCTTCTATGTGTTTGTAAATAAGGTAGTGTTGTTATGTAGCTTAGGTTTCCCTTTATGTATTTTCCTTTATATGTGTTTTTATTCATCGTCACTATGCTTTTTTTTTCATTTGGTGTGTTTTGTAATAAGCTTGTTTGCATGCATGTATCCAGTTACTATCTAAAGAGGTTTTCATGCATAGAATATCATATATACTTTTAGTGCAAGGTAAAGAGTGCAGAGAATGCGAGAAACGGTACATGGTTGGAGAAATGTTGATTAGAGGCCTAGGAGAGAAAATAAAATGTGCACGGTATTGAAGAAACACATGTAGAAGAGATGAAATCGGTTATCGAGAGAGAAATGTGTCAAGAAAATTTTATAGTATCAAGAAAGTTTCACAAAAATCAAGTATAGTAAAGAAAGTGTGGAACAACATGAGGTAGGTTAGCAAGAAATTGGTAAAATATGCATAGGTAGATATACTTCAGCATGGGGAGTTTGTGCAAGTTAGTATGCGGTCAAATGTGTTTTACGGTAGAAGGTTGAGGAGGTTACGTGTAAGTTTTTGCACGGAGAAAAAGTGCTGCAGGCAGAACGCGTAGGAGAAACACATTGGAAAAATCTAAAATTAATTCTCAAGTATGGTGGTAGGTGGCATGTAAATTAATGTGGGAAATAGAAAAAAACTATAAAATGGGAGTTAGGCATATGTTTTTTTTCACCTTGTGTTTATTTTTTTAAGAGATCTTGCATAACTAGGGCATCCTTACAAAAAACCTATGATAATTACATACGAAGTGAAGATTTTGATGGATTTGCGAACCAGATTGGAAAAGAGTACATGGACATGCACATGAGTGGTTTTTGAAGGATTCTTGCAAGTTTTTACACTGTCTTATGGAACAAGTGGTTTCCATGATAGGGTTTGTGAAACTAGGGCACGAGTTCGAAGAAATTGTGTAGAGTGATTAGAATCAAGGGATCGAGCAAGAAGAAAGCAAGACACAAGGAAGAATTGACAAGGACCCGATAGAGAAGATGGCACCAAGGAAGGGATCAAATGTTTCACCAAAGAAGAAGGGCAAGGAAAAGGAAAACTTGTTGCATCGATAAGTTTTAACTAAGAATGGTATGTAGAGATTTTTTGGGACCCTAATGTAGCTTCCAAATCTTAAAGATGCGTAGGCACACACAGCCGGAGGAAGCATGAAAATTAAGGCATGCAAGGTAGGATTCAAAAAGGGGTTCTTGGAGAACCAAGGATGCGCGCCCGTAAAGCACAATTCGGGACTTAGCCATTTTTGGCCTTTTGGACAGGACACATGAAGAACGTGTTCCGTTTGGATAAGGTTCTAGCCTGACAGCAGGGTGTCCTGGGAGGAATATACCTTATGATAGGAAGATCCAAAAATCTAATCATGGCATGGAGAGGCATGCACCTGAGGTGATCCACACCTTGACACTTGGGGCCAGATCTAAGGTTGCAGAGGAGTTTGTTAGAGCTCAGATGCCTATTTATATGCGCGCCCTTAGCAAAGTAAAAGACACAAGTAAGGAAGCGGATCTCTACAGAATTACTGCGAGAACTATGGGATAAAATGGGTAGATGATTATAGGAAGGATGTAATGAGGGAATGGGGAATGAAAATTTTGTTTTGTGATCATACATGTATGGATCTAGATATGGCACGTGACTACGGTCTCCCCTTCTGTAATATTTTATAAGTAATGCTATGAATGAATATGATAAGGTTACCATGACAATTGTATTAAGACCCTTTCTCTATATTACCTGCATATTTCTATTATGCTTTTGTTTTTGTATAATCATGAACCTTATTTGAATGTTAAGTCTATTTGGGGGTTTACAACTTCCTAGTTCTGTTAATTTTGTTAAGCGCTTTTACTTTTGAGATGACTGAAAGGGTATAGAAGTTGTTCTAAGCTCTATAGCTTTTTCATGTCCTTTAAATCACTAATTCAAGATCATGAATGATGCCTTCCATTAAACTCACATAAAAGAGAGACTCAGCTCCCTCTCGCGCGCCTCGGGTGAGCACCAGCGCCCGTTGGGTGATAGGTCGGCACGCATGAGGTTCCCTTGTTCTTGGTGGGTGAAAAATGACTACATCTTGGTTCCATTGCCGGGACCTCTTTTCAAAGTTGTAGTGGAACATGGCATACATCATGGTTTGTGTAAAAAGTGATGACGGAGCGCTTAACCCTAGAAGGTGTTGAAGATTGGTTTAAAAGCACGGAGGACGAATTCACTCAGAGATTCAATACTGGACCTAGGTTTGACACGCAAAGATGGGTGGAAGACACTCTTTATCATGAGTTGTACAAAACCTTCTTCTGTTGTTTCCCAGTAGAGTTATTTGAATGGCTCTCAGCTTATACATCTAGATCAGGGTGGTGTTATAAGTCACACCCTTGGACCCAAGAAACATATCAGAACTTGCAAGATGTTGATCTAACATGGACTTGTGCTATAGATCATTGGTGGAAGGGAGTATTGACTAGCTACACTCTAGAATATGCCATTTCCACGTATTCCTGTCTAGAAGTTGTTGAGTTTGAGTTTTTGCGGGAGCCCAGAGGATCATTTTTGCGTGTTATTCCCCTTGCGATCAAAATCTTGATGGTAACCATGGGTTTAGAGGCATTTCCTATGGCCGGCTAAACCACTCTAAGTGCTTGGCGAGGAAGCTAGGTTGGGGAAAGATGGCTGATATAACAACTGAAAAGGAAAGGGAGGAGAGATGGCTCAAGTATAATGAAGCACGTGAAAGGGAGATCGATAGACAACACGGGATTACAAGTGGGTTATGGAGCCAGACATGGTGGAAAGGAGTTGAGGTTCACGTGGAGGATGTGGAACCCAAACAGTCTATGATACCCCATCTTGGTAAGCACAAGAGAGAAAACCTTGTTGCTTCATATTAGAGTCATGTGTAGAGAAAGAAGAGTCGTTAGCATGCATCTGACCCCACCTAACGACCGAACCTTGGTGCTTGGTTTGTTCAAACGAGGGAAAAGTATAGTTGATCCATTTGATATCAGTGGAAGCAACCAATCGATGCCCAGAAGATACAACTTCTCATTTGGGACTTCTATGGCTTCACACACTATTCCAATATTTGGTGGAATGTTTGGACAAGGCATATATAGGTGGTTTTGGGAGTGCGTCAGGAAGTGGTGGAGGAAATATGACTAGGAGTGGCACTAGTTCACAAACTGTCGGTGCACAATTCAGTGGGATGACAGGAGCATTCGGCATGGTAAACATAGGACCTGTACCTAACACAGGAAGATCTGGAGTTGGAAGTGGTGGAGCTAGTGGCTTGGGATCCGGTGGGTCTGGCGGAGGAGGAAACACCAGGAGGAAATCGAGGGACTAGATTGGGAGGACAAGGCCTCACCCACCTCCTCAAGTTTTCTTTGAAATGTCTCTACACTTACTAGATTACAGTGTGATATAAGATGCCGCAGAGCATGTGCATAAGTGTGAGCTGATATGGCGTGCGAAGGGGATCACGACCCATGATCAAAAGGCCAGTCAATTTACGACAACCTTGCAAGGATGCGCGCATAGTTGGTATAGAAAGTATGACCCTCATCAGACTATTCTGGATTATACTGTGCTAAAAAATGTGTTCTTAGCATAATTTCACATACCTGAGTTTGAATAGAAGAGCATCATCTCTCTCAAAGAAATCCAGCAGGGAATGGTAGAGAGTGTGTGGGAATATGATGCGTGCTTTAAAAATCTATTGTTTAAACTGTCTTATGATATCCACCCTTCACAACATGCCCAGTGGTTTTTGGAGGGTTGATCACACCCTTTAGGAGGGCTTTGTCTCATAAAACATTCATGGACCCACGCGAAGCGTTAGAAGTTGCTTTGCGTGCTGAGGTAGTTGGTAGTGTTGACACTAGTGTTAGCCCATTTCTGGAGGCTCAGATCACTACCATGGCTAAGTAGTTGGAGAAATTATCTGCCAACACAGTTCCAGAGACTCGTAGTGGGATGTGGTGCACATATTGTAACGTAGAAGGACACACAAAGGATAATGGTAGGATATGTACTCGAAAAAGTACGTGCCGTAGTAGTAAATGTGATGAAATATGTCATAGGGACCATGATGCAAGTAGGTGCCCCTTGCTGCAACGTACAATCTACAAGAATGTATCTTGTTACTACAAAATATGCACCTCAACCACACATGACACCAAGGATTACAGGTTGATTGACCAAATCCATGAGGTAATTGATCTTGGTGTGTGCCAGACTGGCATTGCCAGCAGTTCCAAAGGAGATGAGCATCGGTATGAAGAACGCGGAGATGGAGGTGTGCATGGAAGAGGATTTCGCAGAGGATTTCATGGCCATGGTAACTATGGAGGAAGAAGTGAGTTCCCGCATGGAACATGCTTTAATTGTGGAGCCACAAACCATTATAAGCATGAATGTCTAGATCTTCTACAATGCTCCTGGTGTGGAAAAAAACATAAGTACGAAGAGTGCCCGGAGTTATACGAACATATGAGTCAGAAATACCGGAAGGATAAGGGTGCATTGCCATGGTGAGTATTAAGAAGGTTGATGCGCAATGGCTCCCGCAAGTAATACGTGAATCAGAACTAGATCCTGTTAAGGTAATAACAGGGGTAGAGTCCACGTGTGTAAGGGAAGTGCCGAGGCAAAGACCTCTGGTTTCAAGGGAAGAAGTAGTACACAGGAAGTATCTAAACTAGCTCACCAAAAAGAAGTCTACCTAGAAACCATGGACATAATTTGAAGCTTACAAGGAGATCGATGCTTAAAAGTACAAACTAGAAAATATGAGAAAAGAAGAATAGTAGAAGAACCAAAGGATGACTTGGATGAGGATAAGGAGGTGTGTAAACTGTTGAGGCAAGAGAATGTTATTCCCTTGTTAGGAGCATGGTTGAGAGAAAAGGTGCCACACGCCGGGGAAGAACACGAAAGGAAGATCCTGCATGTAAACCTCCCACCTCACAACCTTTATTATGACAAAGAGATCACCTTGAATGCAGTAGTGGATGAATGGCTTCGTAACAACATCCTCATTGACACAAGTGTAGAGGTTAATGTTCTCACTCTGGATGCCTAGCATCAAATGGGAAGACCTGCATTATAGCCATCTTCAAATGTGTTGTATATGGCAAATAAAACAAAGGCAATGCCCATAGGTGTCTTGAAGGATGTGACCATTACCATTCAGGGGACTAAGTTCACTGGGGATTTTGAAGTCTTGGTGCTTGCCGAGGTAGATAATTTCCCAACGTTACTTGGGTGCCCGTGGTGCTATAAGAATAATGCAGATCTTCGGTTTAACAAGGGGTACATAAGCTTTGAAAACAAGGAAGAGAGGGTGATTATACCACTTGCTGATGGAAATTCCACACCCTATACTAAACCCCTTGGAGAAGAAGTCCTAGACATAATATATGTGCGCTCCACAAGAGATCCAAAGACCATCCACCCTATAAAGGAGTCATCCAGCTTGATGATGCTCAATCTATCGGTGAATCTTGGCGTAGTATAGGATGCGATAATTAGGTGCATGGGACTTACGAAATGATTGGGTGACATCTGAAAGGATCGGTGACTAGGGTAACCACGCAGCGCATCTGATTCGGTGCACAGGAGGAAAGGCAATAACCAAGTATTATGGGGATGCATACCCTAAGGTCTTTTTAAGAGAAATGGAAGCTCAATGGAGGGAGGATGAGAGACAAGGTATGTTGGGTTATGTTTTGATAGGCACAACAACGAGGTAGTGGGCTGAACATAGTGAAAACTTGTTGGAATGGCGCGAAGTTAGAATTGCACTCACTATCTGATTCTCGAGGCAATATACCCACCACTATTAAGGATTACAATCGCAATAAACCCACCTCTTCCCACAACCGGGCATGTGAGAGGAGTGCTGGGAGAAGGCGTGGAAGCTTTACCACCCTCCCTTTGGGTGCACAAGTTGTATTTGACACTACAAGGTTGTGTGCGTGCCTGGTACATCCATTCTGAAACTCACCGCCAGACAGAAAATTGGCATGAATTAGTGGTTGACCTGGTTCACACATTCGAGTACCGAAGTACCAAGCAACCGGTTGATGAGGCATTACAGTGTCAAGTGCCTCACTCTAGGGATTGCGCCATGACGGAAGATAGATTAGTAGACTTACTTGGTGGACCTAGCTTGGAAGTGCGGTTCGAAGAGGAGGAACTAGAAGACATACAATTTGAGCACGCGTGTGCTGAAAAGGAGAAAGGAAAGATGGTATACATTATTGATGGAGAGAAGGCGGTGAGCTCGAATGTCGACCATTCTGTTGGGACATGTGAGGTAGTTGATAGTGTGGATGCATGTGCACATGTGTATCATGAACCACTCAAAACCAAGAAAGTTAACATCAGCTCGGAGAAGGAGCCCAAGGAAACTATCATTGAGGACTAATGGTCTAACAAGGAAGTATCAAGGATCATCAATCTCTGCGTGAATTTGAGGATTTATTCTCGTGGATACCATGAGTTGAAAGGCATCCACCATTCATTAGGGAAAATGAGGATAAATTTGAAAGATGGTGTGTGCACCCCACGGGGAAGAGGCCTTACAGGGATGAATCCCAACTTGCACATAAGGGTTAAATAAGATGTGGAGGAATCAAAATGGATAAGTTCAATGGTGATCAGCATAAAGAAGGATGGGAGGATTAGGATATGTGTGGATTACAAGGAGTTGAACGTTGTTTGTATCGAGATCCTTTTCCCACCCCCTTCATTGAAGAGATTTTGGAAGGAGTTGATGGGTGCAAGGTCTATTCCTTCACGGATGGATTCTTGGGATATCACCAAGTAAGGATTGCCAAGGAAGACCAAGAAAATATAACTTTCACCACCGAGTGGGGAAGCTTTATATACACGGTCATGCCTTTTGGATTGAGGAATGCACCTACTGTATTTTCGCACATAGTGGTACAAGCATTTAAGGACTTCATCCACAAGTTCCTTCAAGTATATTTGGATGATTGGACAATGTATGGATTGGTTAGGGACCATTTTTATAACTTGAGATTGATGTTTAAAAGATGTCGGCGTAGTTGAGGATCTCCTTGACATCAAGAAATTTGTCTTCGCAACTCCTTTTGGAACATTGTTGGGGCATATCATATACAAAGAGGGCTTACTGGTGGATCCCGTGAAAGTTACAATTATTGTGGGATTAGGGGAGCCCACCAGCTAAAGTGTCGTGCATGGATTTCTTGGACACATTGGGTACTACAGAAATTTCATTAAGGGATACGCCAAGATCGTTGTGCCTTTGGAAATATTTCTCAGACATAAGAGTTCCTTTCAGTGGGGAGAGGCGCAGCAGAGGGCATTTGACACTCTAAAAGAAAGGCTTATCACCGCACCTATTCTATGATTTCCATCATGGGATAAACCTTTCCATGTCCACATGGATGCCTCTGGTACAGCAATGGGAGCCATTATTGCTCAACCAGAGAGGGGATTTTTGATCATCCCTTGTGTTTTACAAGTAGAAAGTTAACACAGTGTAGAATAGAATTATACAATGACCAAGCGTGAGGCATTGTCAATGATCTACGCGCTCCACAAATTTAGACAATATCTGCTAGCGAATCCCTTCATATTCTACATGGACCATATGGCCTTGAACTATCTAGTAAACAAAGTAGTGTTGTAAGGGCGTATATGCCGTTGGGTACTTTTATTTCAGGAATTTGAATTCAGAGTGGTGGTAAAACTTGGAAAGAACAATTGTGGGCTAGATCATTTATCAAGGATTAATTCGGGAGAGGATGCGTAAAGTATTGAGGAAACCATGCCAGACGCACAACTATTATCAAAGTTGCGGCGTGCACCCTCGAGTTAGAAGACATTGTTTTTTTCTCAAGGAAGGTGTAGCGTCGAAGGAATGAATGCCTTTGGAAAGGAAAAGGTTAGCCATACGCACCATGCCCTTCATGTTGATCAATGGGGATTTGTATAAAATGGGTTGTGATGAGGTTTTGCACTGGTGTGTATTAGAACATGAACGTGTGGCCATAATAGAAGAAGCCCATGGTGGGATTCTTTGGAGGATACTATGCGAGGAATGCAACCGTGTGCAAGATCCTAGTTGCCAAAATATGGTGGGAGACTATTCACTAGGATTGCATTGAGTTTTGCAAGGCCTGTGACCAATGCCAGCGCCTTGGCAAACCTAGAAGAAGGGATGAGATTCCCTTGCACCCCGTCACTAGCGTGGAACCTTTTAAGGAATACTTCTACTTTGTAGAGAGGGGTATGCGCATAAAGTGTAGTTTATCTCTAGATACATTGGACTTATCTGCACATGAGAGTCATTTGATGATGATTTAGGTGACAAAGAGGCCATCACGGAGACAACTAAGGAATATGAATACAAGAAGGCCTAGCACTAATTTTGATATTTCCAAGATCACTAACCCTTGATCGTGAAGATGGCCATGCATTTTCTCACCAAGTTGAATGGGCAATAACAATGGATGTAAGTGAACAACAAATGGTTGAACATTTGCGAAATATTTCTAAAGGAACCATCTACAACCTCTCGGCCTTCATTACAGAGGTATCATTGATGCCATGTGTGCAAAGATGATAAAATATGTATGGTAAAATTCTCCTTACCATTGTGTTTTTCGTGATTGGGGTTCCCAATGGGCCAAATAACTATATTTGGGAGTACCTGTTGAGAACCCCTCCCTAGCTAAGAGGTTTTGAAGAATATACTTGTAAAACAATAACATCTACATACAAGGTGCACTTGGATAAGTGGTATAAGAATATGCACAATGCATTTGGAGTGGATTTGAGAATCCCATAACAACTACCACCTTAGTAGGGGTTGAGGTTGAATTTACTGATGTACTGAACTTCCCGCATTGGCTGGTTCACATTGATAGATGGCTCCAAAATCCCATGGTACAAACTACCTTTTGCCTTCACAACGCAGTATTTTCAAAAGCATGGTGAGAAGATTCAAGGAGGCTAAGAAGATGAGGTTTGATCTAAGTGAAGTAGATCAGGAGCATCGTGCACTATGCCAAACATTGGTGTATCCTAAGAAGCGCACTTATGTGGAGAAGTATGTCTCTCATGACATACATTTGCTAAGGCCCATAACATTACCACTCACAGGAAGCATGGTGACAAGGGTGTACATACACCTAAGGCCTAAGTTTGAAAAGGACAGTGCATACGTGGAAGATGATTTCTCCATCCCTAAAGACATCAATGGACGAAATAAAGTAGTGCCAAAGAAGAGAGAAAGAGAGGAAACTCCAAATGAGCAAGGCATCGAGTGTCTTGTAGTAAAACTGATGACTCATAAGGGAACAAGATTTAGGAGTGGGCACAAGTAATTATGCTCAAAGGAAGAATTCCCTAGTGAAGGAGAAATCCCCAAGTAATAGAGTCTCTAGTGAAGAAGAATAAAAGGTAGTGCGAGTTCATACTCGATAAAACGGAGAGCGAGGAAGGCAATGAGACTAGTGGAGAGTGTTAGGAGCATGAGAAAGAGAGTGACCCTCTTGTGTTTGATGTACTGAATCTAAGGAAGAACGGGATGAATTTTCGAGAAGGTGATCAAGAGAAAGGAGGATGTGAAGAGGAAGTAGGGACAAATGTGCATGGGACCTCACACATGTCCAGTGAGCAGGTTGGACAACACGGTGGAGAGAGAAGTGACAAGTATCATCAAGAACTTGGTAGAGCATGAGGTGGAGCGCAACACGTAAGAAGTAGGGAAATAATATGGAAGAATGGGTGGAGATCCTATTTTAGCAGCTTAACTTCCTAATAAGATTCCACACATGTCGTAAGGGAGCGATGGTAGCAAAATGACCCTTAATGACTTATGTCAACGATCTAAACAAGGTCCTACACACGCATTTCTAGAGCAAGGTGCCATCGTAACAACTCTTACGCTGGTCGTCTATTGATAAGGAGAGTGCATACACATACACAAGGAAAAAAATTTCATGGAATTTTGAGTCCCATGTTGATGAACCTGAATTTGAGGTCAAGGAAAGAAAAATTATTAGCACATAGAACCCAATGAGATAAATCATATTATGGATTTGTAGCGGCTAACCGATGAACAAGCGTATAATGTGCTAAAAAAGGTGGTGGTGGAGTGTGAATCAAGTTTATTCAAGAGGAATGATAGGATTAGGGAATTAGAGAAAGAATTGGAGGAAAAGAACAAGGAAATCATAGAGAGAGAGACAAGGAGATAAAGGGGAAGGAGTATATAATTGCGCAGTTGAGGGCTGAATTGAGAGAAGAAAAGGGGAAGGTGTGAAAATCCTACAAGAAAGTGGAGACTATCTCAAACTCCATTATTTTAGCATGCCCATATTAAACCCCTACATAGAAGTATGAGTTAGCCTTTCACTTCTGGAGGATTTGGACGTGTTTAATCATGATGGAGAAACAACCACTTGCATTAGAGTCAATGGAGGAATTTATGGTATGATAAAGGGCGGAGGATAAATCAAAATTTGAAGAAGCCATAACTTGGTACTTTGAGCTCCTTGCTTCATAGTAAATACCACAATGCATATGGCCAAGGTTGTTTACGACAACTGTGAAGACAAAGACAAATTCGTAAGTGTGATGGTTGTTACGCATAAAGCGGAACCGAAGGAATTCAAGATAAGAATATAAGCAATAGGGTGGAAAGTGAAAACCTCTTGGTGTAGGTTGAGAATAAATCTAAGACAATTGAAACTTTAAAATCTTTGATTAATAATAAATTACAAGAATTATATCCCAAGGTTACACATAAGATGGACGTGTTGAATGACCTTAGCAAGCAGATGGAGAATATTGTGGATACATTGAAGGCTAAGGGTGAAGACTTGATGTTTGAAGAGTTTAACTCACTAATAAGGGATTTATTTCAATAGGCACAAAGTGAGATGGATGCTTGGAATAAGATTGAATCATCCTTGAATAAAAACTTCTTAATCCTTGTATAATAGTAGCAAAATTGGGATTACCTGCAAATCGGGGGCCTGTCTAATTTCATTGAAAGGATTCAAGGCTTCGACCAAGACATTTCTATCAAATTCACCCAGGGTTGGAAGAATAGGATTGTCAAATATAGTAACATGGAGATGGAAATCACGGAAGAGCTCATCGCTCAGATCACGGGCCTCAGCCTGGAAGGCACCAAATTCTTCAATAAGAAGGTAGACAGGGAGGTGGAGACCAAGAAATTTCTGGAAGAGGGGGAGAATCTTGAGTTCGTGACCGCTGGCATCAAGGTGGCGTCGATTCCTGAACCTTTTGCTGAGCTGGCCAAAATGGTGGTTAGGTATGTTACCCTTGAAGGAAGATTTGTGACTATACCTCAAAAGCATCTGATATTTCTAAATCACTTTCGTAGAAATAACATTATCAGCTTTCCTCACTATTTGATTAACTCTCTGGAGAAATCTATAAGGGAAGTTCAAAGCCACTCTAGGGCTATCCCTTTGCACCAGGGACTTATCCTCTTGATCCACCGCCACTGCTCCAGCTACCCTCCCATGAATCCTATCCCACCTCCCTCCTCCATACCTCCACCTGCCCACACTGCTTCCACTCCCCCCTGCTAAAAAGAAAGAATGAAGATGTTGTTTCCAGCAAGAAAAGCAAGAGCCTTAAAGCTAAAATCCCTGCTTCCCAATGGGTCCTAAGGAGCCACAAAGACTTGGAACTTTCTGAAAACCTCCTGCATATTAGCAAGCTAGTGGAGGAGCCCAAGAAGGAGGAATTGCTTGGACAGGGTGGACAGACTTGAAAAGGAGATACAAGAGCTCAAAGGGGCTATAAAAAACATGGAAAGAGCTAAGGGTAAAAGAATCCTTCAAAGTGAGGAGGAAGAGGGGCTATTGCTGAAGTCTTTAAGAAGCTATAGTCCTTAGATGGCAGATGGGGAATGCTAAAAGCCGCAATGATCGCATATTATACGCCCTCAAAAGCATTTATAATTTCATTGAACAACATGTCCATAGTGTCTGTAGTTTAAGTGGGGTTAATGAGGACATTTGGGGCCCTAAAGAGAAAAGGGATATTTCAATTGCCCAAGTGGATTTGCAAGACTCCTCTCAGGCCACTGCCATTGCCTTCTTCATGTCGCGCATGTGCAGCTATCAAGACCAAGATTGTGAGCCATCAAGTAATGGGTTGTTGTGATGTTGTTTTTTGGCTGCGATGTGGCTATCATCTAGCAGTTCTGGAGCTGTTTTTTGGTGCAGCTCTATATGATGTTTCTCTTTTGGTTTCTTTTTGTTCTTTCCTTCTTATTTTTGGATCTCTGTACGTTTAGATCCTTTCTTCACTTATATTGTAATATTTGGCTGTTGAGCCCTCCTTAGTTGATTGTTTTGCCCTTCTCTGGGTTGTTTCTCTCTTCTTTACTATCTAGCTTTTGAGCCCTTTTGTATACATGGTATAGTCCCTTCAAAAATATTTGCCCTTAAAAAAAAAAAAAAAAAAATAGTAGCAAAATTATTTTTTTCTTTTACACAAAATGGATGCAAGTTATTCCATTCTCCTATTCTTTATTCTTTGTTGAAGGATAAGGGTGTTTCCAATGACACACAACACATTTAGTATGGGGTAATGTTGAGCCCAAAAATGAATAAGTCCCAGAGAAAAGGAAGAGCACACACAAAATTCAAGTTACGAAGAAGGCACATGATGAAGAGCGTGCAGGGAGAACCATATACTTAAATAGTGAAGGGCTTGAGTAAACATGGAATGCATGGAGGTTGGCGTACATATGCGAAGGGAGTTTGGATACTTAGCTATATTTTGGAATATTTTGATACATGGAAAACATGTGGAGATGCAAGTAGGTGTGATGAATGCATAAGGTTAGAACTTGGAGTCTTGCAGCTCAAGGAAAGAATATTACAAGAAGGGAATATTCTAGGATATAATCATTATGGTTAGTGGAGGCTAATCAGGGTTTTGGAGAGCTGGCATAGGCACTTGAGTATGGAGGAGAATGATTCCATAAGGTATGCAGCTTGCTCATGAGTAAAGTTGATGTGGTGAAGGAGATCCCTCGATTCTATTTAAGGAGGCATTTGGATCTAAAAAGGGGGATGGATATATGTGTGAAGATATACATAGGCGAAGGTGTGAAGATAAGTATGGGGATGTGAAGGGATATGAGAAAATGAGATATGATTCAAGAGGAAAAGGAACTATGATGCAAAGCACGAGGTATTACGGGTGAATGAGAGAGAGTATGGGTAAAACCCTTTGGCGAGCCATTCTCGTAGGACTAGGATGTTATTTTATGATGTATTTGGTCTTCCATGACTCTTTTGATATAATATAGCTATTGTAAATATTTGTGAATCAACGAATATGATGGATTGTTATAAATATCTTTAGTTATGGATTGAAACCCTAGTGTTATTCATATTACTCATGATTCAGATCTGATTTCTTTGTGATGTTATAGTGTTTACTTTTACATTATGGTGCATCTGTGTTTAAGATCTAGTTTCTTTACTTCTATGCTAGAATGAATGCATGTGTTTCTATTTCTACAACCATTCCTCCATTAATGGAGAAAAATTCTTACAAGGCTCACATAAAAGAAGGACTTGGCGCATGCACGCGCCTCAAGTGATTACCCACCTAACATTGGGTGATGTTACGCACGCTTAGGGTTTAAAAGGAGTAGGGAAAGGTGGCTATAATTTTTTTATGTGATAGTCAAACCATTGGAAGATATCTAAAGGATTCGTACTTACTACATCTGCTTTATGAATACGTAGACATTGTGCATCCACATGCCCATGTATTCGTTATCCTAATTCATCTTTCAACAGGAGTTTCATGAGAAAATGCTTTATAAATATGAGAATTATTGATATCATGTTTTGACACCATCATTGTCAAATCTCATGCATCCTATCTTGAATCTTTGTGCCGCCTATCAAAATAGACTTGTGCATAAATTCCAACAAGGATTCTATGTATAGTTTACACCGGCTGTGCCATGATCAAAGTATCATTCTAAGCATATTGTTTGGCGTTTGATCCATATTTTTAGTTCATCTACCAAGCATGGGGTTTCATATAGTTTGGTGTTATCAATGGTCTGACATGAATGATACGTGAAAAAGCTTGATTTTGGCATACATACACCTGAAGGAGCATTAAAATCTTGAATGCATAAAGGATCTTTTAGATTCATTGAGTTGATGGTGTGTCTTGGTTATCATTTGTAATGTTTCTCTTCACTCGACGTAGAAGCATTCTTTATCTATTGGATGTTCACATAAGATAAATTGACTATATATTGAACTTCAATTTCCTACGGTGCAATAATTTTTTTCAAAAATGACTTCTGATCTGGTACCATTAAATTTTTTTCACATCAAGTCAGTTAATAGTATTATATTTTGTCAATGGCACATGCCTATACATTCATATTTTCAATGGCACATGTCTATACATTCATTTTGTGGTTATTTTCTCCTCACAATTTACATTATTAAAACCATGTGCTTGTCATAAAGAAGTCATTTTTGTTAAGTCGGTATTTTATAGTGTGAATTACGAGTATCATTTAAGTGTTTATTAAAGTTACAATATGAGTCTAGAGTCAGCGTGTAAATGGGTTGCTTAAAAATTAGTCCTAATATAATAATTTTATTAGGGTGATAATGTCAAGTGGGATTAGCCACTTGGGCACGACCCAACATCATTAATAGTTTGACTGATCAAAATTTAAGTGTGAAGTATTTCACACTCAAAAAGTGAAGTGGTCTAACTGATTCACCCACCCACATTGATGTGGGTGATCCCTCTTGAGATTGGCTTTAGCAAATGGTTAAATTTGTAAATTCCAGCATTAAATACTGAGATTAGACTATAAGATACACTCGTAGAGTAGACTATGTAAAAACACTAGCGAGAATGTAAGATAGATTAAACGGTCATGGTTATTATATGATCAAGAGACATAGCTCTGCAGTGTTGTGAAAGATTGAGGAGTGAAGTGGAAGTGTTGGGTTAAACTTGTGTAAATTCTTAATATAGACAGTGCTTTTACAGTGGAGTTTTTCCTTCGGGTTTCTCCACTTAAATATGGTGTTATCTGTCTCTAATATTTTTTTATTTTCTTTCAATCTCTTTCTCATTTAGCTTGGTTATTCACTACCTATTTCAAGTTATGTCTTTGTCTTAATCAACTACATGCCATAATCTATAGTCTTCGGCTTTAATGGTGGATCTATGATCTGTGGATTATATTTCCCTACTAAATCTAACATGGTATCAGATCTGGTGATTTTGTGTGTGCAGGATCGATCTAGAATCATTTTGACTTAAAATGGAGAATAAGATTTAAGTTTAGTGATAGATCTAAGAGACCCAAAAGTTCTGCAGTCATGTTCGAGCTAATCAGGTTTAAATTTCTAATTCCGCCTAATATTGTTTAAATTGGCTATATACTTGTTTAAGATCATGCTTAAGTGTATAACTTGTTTGGATCTTTGCTTTTGCTTTCGTTTAATCCATTTATGACTTGAATCCATCATTTTTATTTATTTTTCTAGTTTTCACACTATGTATAGTCGTTTAAATTGTTTTTGAATTTGGATCTGAAAGATCTATTTAGATCTAGTTTGTTCGAGGCTTTTAAGTCCATTCTAGCGGTAAAAATATTTATTTTTCGCTAGTTTTGTCTTTGCGAAGCTTGGACCAATCATTTGGTGCCATCTGTCTTAGCATTTTCTATTTTTATCTTTACAAATTATGGGCCAATCATTTTGTGCCATCTGGCTTTGTATTTTTGGTCATTTTTAATTTTACGAAGTTTGGACCAATAATATTGCTCCACGTAGCTTCATTGTTGTTTTTTCATGTTTTGAAGCTACACCCACTCTTAGAGTGCCAAGTGGCTTCAATCTAACACCCTTCTATCTTTGTGAATCTTAGGACAATCCTCATGTGACATCTCACTTTGCTCTGTCAAACTTATTTGACTTCCTTTGACTGCAAAGCATGAGCCAATCATATTGTTATAGTTAGCTTCACATTTGTCAGTTTTTACGAAGTCTGAGCCAATAAAAAGGATCTATCTTACTTAGTGGTGTCAAAATAATGAAACACGAGCCAATAAGGGCTTTATGCGTGTCTTTGCATTGTCAAACTTGGATTAGTTATTTCTGACATTTTGAAATACAAACCAATAGAATTGTTCCATATTTTGCATTATCTACCCCTTGTTTCTTATTTATGACATTTGTGAAACTTGAGCCAATAATATTACTCCAAGTGGCTTCATATTCCGCATTTTCAGTCTTCTTTTAACTTGCTTCTGACATATGTGAAGGGTAAACCAATAAAATTTCTCCAAGTATCTTTTATGTCACATTTTTAGATTTTGAAATCCGAGCCAATAGAATTGCTCCACATTTTGCATTTTCAGTCATTCATTTACGTGCAATAGTTATCCAAATAAAATTTGCCACATTTTCGCATTTGTCATTGTTTTTCAGTCTTGCGAAAATCAAGCCATTTAAAAGGCTCCACATGTCTTCAATTTGCTTTTGTCATTTTGGTTGCACTACGAAGTGCAAACCAATAGCATTTGAACATGTATATATCTATCGAGTTTTTTGGCAGACTTACAAAGTGCAAGCTAATAGAAAAGTGACACTTATCTTAGTATTTTCACGGTGTCAAGTTCTTTGTTTCGCGGGTTTTTTTTTTTTTTCACGGTTTTTACTTTTTCTTAGGATCATGGATGTCTATTTCTTTATACCATGGGATCTCTAATTTTCTTCATTCCATGGGTTTTTAAGTCTGTGTCATATTTGTGAAGTGTGAACAATTTCCTCTTGACACGTATTTAAAATTGTGTCAACCTTCACAAGTGTCATGGTGTCGAGTATTTTCTTTGGTTTAATTGTGACACTGTCTTGTTCCTCCTTCGGACCCAAACTTTATTTCAAGTTTCATTTATAATTTTTAAGCCATTAATTTTTCAACAAGTGACTTGTTTGACTTAGACTTTACTTTTACATTGTGTCAGAGTGTGAAATGTGATCCAATTAATTAAAGACACGTGTATATAGTTATTTCTTTTAATTAATTGTCTTTGACTTATTTTCTACATTGTGAAATGCAATCTAATTAAAATGCAACACGTATATCTGCTTTAATTTAAAAGCTTCGCGTAATGATGTGTGTCTATTTATTTCTTTGTCAAAGTTTTTACAACTTTTCGTAGACCGAAATGGCATTAACTTTAATTTAAAAAGTTTCACATTCGCCCGAGGATCTATTTTAAAGCTAAAACATGCCTTTCTTGGTATTTTTATCTATGCCACATGTCATCCCCCACCTTGGCTATTTTTTTAACATTATTTTTATTATACAACTCATTTTTGAGCTCACCTCGTTGAGTTGCTAAATAACTTGTCGAGATTTCTTCGTTTCACGGGTTTGCTAATTTTTCTTTGTACCACGGCTTCTAAAGTTTCTTTGTCTCACGGATTCCAAATTAGACCCCAAGTGAGCTTTGTTAAATTGATCTTAAATTTGACCAAATCAAACTAATTCTTGTTTAATATCGAATTGCTTGCATTTGTATAGCAAATTATAAATTTGTAGCTTGTTTTTATCTCTTTTTAGCCTCCTTGATTTGTCTTTTAAGCTATTTTTTGCCTCCATTTACATCTGAGCATTAAAAATGCCTAGTTCTTCCATTTTTTTAAGGATAAGTCTCAGCTTTTGAATGGAACAAATTATAGCATTTGGAAAGTGCATTTAAAAGCCTGTTTTATGGCTAGGAAGCTATGGGATCTTGTGATTGGTATAGAAAAACATCCCACATGGAGACAAGCTACCCCTGAAAACCTAAGTTCATTTTTCTCAGAGATCCTAGGAAGCTTTTTCCATCCTATTACAAAGCATTAGAGATGAATTCTTGATGCATATAGGCCATATGGACTCACCTATAGATGCATGGAAGAAATTAGAAGCCATGCATGAAGGTGGTAGGTTGTCTAAGATAATTAAACTAGTTTTAGAGTTGTTCACACATCCCATGAAGGGGATGAGAAAATTGTGGATTATTTAGCTAAAATTAAGAACATAAAATCTCAATTAGATGGTTGTAACTGTGATCTATTTCAAGACAAGATACCCTATCTCAATACATATAACTTATGTTGATTCATGATGAATTTTGGTAGTTGCATGATAATAATCAAACATCATGAACCCCTATAAAGAGTAATTAAGAATCTTGAACCATGTCTAACCATGAACAAGTTTCTTGTCACAAAGAAAGAAAGGATTATCACAGAGGAAGAATAGAAGTTGATATCATATTTTGTAATGCATCAAGTGCATTTATACATCATGAAAGTTATACCTAGATGTTATAAAGAATATTTTCATATTCATGAGAAACATTTTTGTAAATAAGCCTCTTTGCCTTCTTCTAAGTATCCTAAAACTGAAAGTGTTCTGCAAAGTTGTTTTTCAGTTGTTTTTTGATATAATGGATCTAGACATTGAAGGAGAGACCTTCAACCCTTAACTCGACTAGCTAGGATTCTGTGTCGGTGTTTTCTTGAACATGTTTTCTCATATCCTAAACATGAACTTTTATCATTTCCTTTTTCAAGTCTATATGCTTGAACTCTTTGTATAAGCTTCAAAGAATTGTGAATTAGTAATGTTAATCTATGCACCATGTGTATGTGAAATGAGAAATGGAATCATGCCCCCCAAATATTTGATCAAATTATTTCTACACTTTTAAGCCCTGTATGGTCTGAATTTGTTCAAGGAAAAATTCCAGAATTTGATGTTTGTTTGGTGTCTACAAAGTTACAAATTATATTCCTTACTCTTGCACAAGCTAAATCTTCTTTTATCTATTTCTGGAAGACTTTGTAACATAACGTGATGTCTGGAGAACCTTCTTCACAATACTATAAAATTTATAATTGTGACCCTTTTTCATATTTGTAGCTTATGACTCATGGCTTCAAGGAATGATTCTTTTGAAAGTTGTTAACCATGCCAATATAAAGCTTTGAAATCTGCTCTCCTTATTTTTGAAAATTGGAAATTGTTCTTTGATCTGTACCTGGGATTGATGAAGCTCTCTTTCTTGAAATCATATTGATCATGTATGATTACATATTTCTAAGAATATGAATAAATCATCTGTTTCATAGTTTGTCTTTGAAACCTTACTTTGAAATTTGTTTCTTGAAAATACTAAAACAATGTACAATATAAGCTCTAGAAGAATTTGAGATTTGATGTTCATGCATTTGTATCTTGGCTCTCTTTGGTTTTCCATCCTGGAATGATGGCTGCAATTTGTTCATTTGATTCTTCCGATACAATACATCTCCGGAAGTCTTTCCTTGAATGCTTTAAAGTCTTGCATTTTGAGCACCTTTTTTCCTGCTATAAGATGTTGACTATTTGATGGCTTTGATGAATCCTTCTATAATGTTTGATCATTCTTGGACATGATTGCAACTTTCTAGAACCTGATGATGAACCTTCCGTCTTGTGGTTATCTATGATATAGTAATGTGAAACTCACTTTCCAAAGAAGTCGATTGGTTATTTCACTTCATTATTATTGTGCATATCATGATCCTGAATTGCTTTAAACCTATCGGTGATGTTGCGAATTTAAATTTTTCCCGACCTTGACACTTTGTGTTCCTTGTTGATACAAGAAGAGAGAATCATAGAAAACATTAATTCAAAAGAGACTAATTTTCACATAATCATATATGTCTGCTCATAATAAAAATATCATCAATCATAATCAAAAGTCTTTGTATGATGTCTTAAGCAAGCTCCTAGAGCTTGGTATGTTTAATAGGTTCTTTCAGGAGCTTGGTTTTACTAATTTTTGTGCTAATAATGATTTTTTTGTCAAAACACTCATGATCTCTTAGCAGTAACAAGAATATAATTCTTAGAATCAAGAGAAGTAAGATAATGTTTTTTACTATTAAATCATGTTTTTTGGCATAAAAATCTGATCATATATGACATGTCTAAGCTTAAATTTTGCTTACATGGTCATTTTCTTCTATGAATACTGTGATTATTCTTGAATAATCTAATTATTTGTTTAGATGTGTTATCTACCAAGTATTATCTCATTATATAAAGACTTAGAATATGAAGATATACATATGTTGTTAAATCATTTTAATTGATTACTAAAATATTATTATATGCATATCAATGACACTTGGGGACACCTTTGTGTTTGTATTAGAGACATTCAATACTGATTGCATCTAATTAATGTTTTAGTAGTATAATATGTTGAAAATTTTCAACATATTTGTAATGTAACATGGTTAGTTGTTTAAGCATATCATTATTATAGTTTTTATGCCTATTATGTTGTCTATAATGGCTCTAACCATGTTGATGTTGTGTTGGATATACATCTGGATTTATGTTCAAGTTTTGATGCAGGTGCCATCACTTGAAGAAGAAAAGAGCCATGTGCCTAAAGATCCTTCTAGTAGTGATACACATTGGAGATAAAGGAAGTGTTCCTCCTCATGTGAATGCAGATTGATCTTGGTAATGAATCCAATTCAAACATTAGATATTATGTGAAGGCCATTGCATGTTGTGAAGTCTTACAAGTTTTGTTCTTTGTTCAGCCTATCAAAGTTGCCCTTGAGGGGGAGTGTGTATGGCAATGCCAAATCTTGATGGCTTATTATAAAAGACCCAGGTCAGATTTTAAGAGTGGATCATGACCACCCAATTTGTATGTAACAAAGATATCCTTTAGAGATTGCTTACACATGGTTGTAACATTGTATGTGAATTGTAAGTCTCATGAGAAAATGCATAAGGCATTTCATTGTAAACTTCCAATACTTCCTCCACTTTGTAATAAGTAAATGTGTCACTTTATGTGAAGTTGCTTGTAAATCCCAACAAAGCTTTAGTCATGGGTGTTCTTTAGTTTATAAAACACTCCACAATATGATGTGAGTCTTCATATGTAAAGCACTAGTCTTAAGAATTTTTGTATGGGAAGATCTATGGATTTCCCTTGTTGGCATGCTATCTTGAATCACTGATTCAAGGTCTCTAAATCATTTTATATAAAAAGGTAATTTTAGCTTGTCTGATTTGTCTTCCCACTTAACGTTAAGGGGGTGTTGGGGTGATAATGTCAAGTGGGATTAGCCATGTGGGCATGCCCTAACATCATTAACAGTTTGTGTGATCAAACTTTAAGTGTAAAGTCTTTCACACTCAAAGAGTGAAGCAGTCTAGCTGATTCGCCAACCCACATTGATGTTAGTGATCTCTCTTGAGTTTGGATTTAGCAAATAGTTAAATTTGTATAATCCACCATTAAATATTGAGATCGGATCGTAAGATACGCTAATGAGTAGACTATGTAAAAACTAGTAGAATGTAAAATAGATTAGAAGGTCATGGTTATTGTATGATTAAGAGACATAGCTCTGCGGTGTTGTGAAAACTCGAGGAGTGAAGTGGAAGTGTTGGGTTAAACTTGTATAAATTCTTAATATAGACAGTGTTATTACATTGGAGTTTTTCCTTCATGTTTCTCCACTTAAATTTGGTGTTATCTATCTCTTCTCTTGACTTTTATTTGCTTTTAAGCTCTTGCTCATTTAGATATGTTATTCGTTATCTATTTCAAGTTATGTCTTTTTCTTAATCAACTGCGCATGCCATAATTTGTGGTCTTTAGCTTTAATGGTGGATCTAGTATCTTTGGATTATATTTCCCCTACTAAATCTAACAACTTTTGAGTCAAAATAAGTCTTACATATTTGTATCATTTTGGTAAAAATTGTTTAATTAGTATAGTTGCGTTGAAAGGTAACCTTTAATTATTATTTTTAATCATTTTGTAAAGTCTTGTTGTCATTTCCAATTGAAAAATTCCTTTCAAATAGTCTTATGAAAATCATATAAATTGTCATTTTGTGTCAAAAGTGGTTACTATATCCCATCTTTGTTTAAGATTCAAGTATTGTCGGTAGTCTTTTTTATTTCATATTATTGCAAAAAGTCTCGAAAAAAATAAAATTACCTTATGGATGTATTTTTGGTGTTACTCGACGTCTAGAAAATAATGTGTTTCACATTGGGGGAGACAAAATAAACCCAATGTGGAAACTATTGAGCATCCAAGTCAAATCCAGTTGAGATAGTAGCATGTTACTCGGAGTTCGGAGGCAACAGAAGATGGAGGAAAAGCAAGGTCCTCTCACCAACCGCAAGTGAAGGGGCCACAAAATGAGGTTGTGACATTTTGTTTCAATGTGTTTTTTCAATTGTTGTGTACATGTTATTATTTAGTTTCCTATATGTTCTTGTTGTAATAAAGTGAGCATATTCCTATGTACTTTCCTGATGTGAAAATATAGTGGAAAGATAAAAAGCACAGAGGAAAAAATAACATCATGTTTCTTGAAGAGGATGAGAGGGGCTCATACCTGGAACATGGGTTCCTTTTTTGGTGGATAGGGGTCCATTTTTGTTGAACAGAGGTTTGTATAGTGAACATGGGGTTCATTCCTGATGAGCAGGGGCTCATACTAAGGTTGTTGGTTAGCCTTTTCAAAACCATCGGAGAGCCAAGATCATGAGCGGCTAGTTGTAGAGGAAGTGCAATTATTTTTCTCCCATGTTCACACTAAGGGGGAAATGTTAGGAATTATTATATTGCTCACATGAATTATTGTAATGTTTATATTGTTTGTTAGAATATCACGTATTATGTGTGGATGAGTTGTTAGTAATAATAACCCACATAAGTTATTTATTACATTATTATTTTATTTATTATATTGTTATACGTGAATAGTGGTGGTTAAAACCACTCACGTATTTAGGAGGATTAGTTATAGGAGCATTTGTAGCTCCCCTATATTTTAGGAGAAAGAAACTCCTATATATTTGTATATTTGTCTATTGTATGGTGTACGATACTTAATGCAAAATCTGAGTTCTAATATTAATTTGGTGTATAATTTGTGCTCAAAATTTCGATAAACTAAACCACTCTCACAGAAACACATCTAGAAAATATTTCTCAATCTTACAAATCAAAGGAAGATGAATGTATGAAATTGAACTCGGAACTAGAGTGGGTGAAAGCTAAGATGGAACTAATGAGTAGAAAATTGATAGTGTATGAAAATCTGGGAAAGATATCAACTATGTATACGATATAATAAGCGATCAATGAGATACAAGTGATAAATTAGGAATAGACTTCAAGGAAGACATCAAAGAAAAGGAGCATGTTAAGCACGAAGAAAACAGGTTACATAATTTCCAAGTAACTCTTTTGTGGTAAATAAATGATTCATCAAATTTTCCAAGAGAAGGACTAATCCTCCCAGAATCACCTATGCTATGAGGTACACACATTCTTTCTATGGTTATTGTTATTCATGTAATCAGTTTGGACATAAGGCTGCTAAGTGTAGAAAATTCTCTAGAGGCTATAAAATAAATTTTGGCCCATCTTACACCAAACTGAACTATAATGATGTCCACTACAATTATTACAAGAAAATAAATAAAGCATCAACAAGTAAACAAGAACCTCTAAACAAAAGAGATGGGTGTATGTTGTAAAGGATGAATCCAACAAGAGAAAAGAGTCTTTCTCAATAGTGCAAACCACATTTCATGTGTAAAATGAAGACAAAATTTGGTATCTAGATAGTGGATGCTCCAGCCATATGACAGGTGACAAAAGTAAATTTATTTCTCTATCAAAAAATGCATCAGGAGCTGTTAGATTTGGTGATAATAACTCAGCAAATATAGTTGGAAAGGGAACTCTAATTCTAGACAATGGAAAAACAATCACAGAGAATGTTCTATATGTTGAAGGCCTCAAGCACAATCTATTAAGTGTGATTCAAATGTGCAAGAAAGGATATAATGTGATATTTCATGACAAAGGTTGTGACATTATAAATGGAAAAATAGGAAAGAAAGTTGTAAAATCCAAAAGGACAAATAACAACATTTATGTTATCAATGAAATAAATAAAGATAAATGCTTCATAAGTAAAGTTGATCACAGTTGGATGTGGCATAGAAGATTAGGACACACGAGCTTGAAAATTTGGTGAAACCGAGTGCTAAAGGTTGTGTGAAACATATGCCAAAGATCACAAAACCAGCAAATACATTTTTCAAAGCATGCCTACATGGTAAAAAAATAAGAAGATCATTCAAGTCAAAGGAATACTCTATAACCATACCTCTAGAGTTGATTCATATAGATCTCTCGTGGGATTACATGAACTGAAAGCATACAAGGTGATGCATATTTCTTGTTACTAATAGATGATTACACCAGAATGACATGGGTATCTTGTTTAAAGAAAAAATCAGAAGTCTTAGATAGATTTAAGAAATTTAAAGCACTAGTGGAGAATGAGAAGAAAAAATATCAAATGCTTAAGATTAGATAGATGTGGATAATTTTAGTCAAATGAGTTTGATAAGTTTTGTGAACAACATGGAATTAGAATACAATTTTCAGCCACCAGGGACACCTCGGCAAAATGGGGTTATTGAGAGGAAAACTAGGACTATGAAAGGAATGGAAAGAACAATGCTAGATGAAACTAAACTCCCAGATAGATATTGGAGTGAATGTGTTTACAAATTGGTCTACATTTTAAATAGATCTCATTTAAGAGTAAACATTGATAAGACACCTTATGAATTATGGAAAAACGGGCCTGCAAATATGAAACACATAAGAGTATTTGGAAGTAAATGTTACATTAAAAGAGATGAAGACAACTTGGGTAAATTCGACTCTAGGTGTGATGAAGGCATATTCCTTGGTTATTCAATAGTCATCGCGGCTTAAATATGTTATAATAAGAGGTTGTAGAAGGTTTTTGAAATCACTAATGTGAAGGTAGATGAGTCTCTCAAGTCTAGCACTCTGCATAGTAATGTCATGAAGAATAAGAAGATGATGAAGAAATGGACAATCTGCATGAAAAATTAAATGAATTATAGGAAAGACCAGACACTAAGATACCATCAAGACAAGTTAAGATGGATCATCCATCAAATCAAATCATTGGAAACAAAGAAGGTGGAATTATAACCGAGAAAAAGACTAAGAGATTAGCATATTCATGAAGATATAACACTCCTATCCATGGTAGAACCCAAAATCATTGCGAGAATCTAGTAAGGATCGGCATTGGGTAAATGCAATGAATGAAGAACTTGATTAAAGTGAGAATAATGAAACCTGGGATCTCATGCCAAGACCTAAGGATAAAAATGTGATTGGAACTAAATGGGTTTTTAGAAACAAGTTAAATGAGAAAGGAGAAGTAACAAGAAATAAGGCCAAACTTGTGTGCAAGGGATATGCACAAATGGAAGGAATTCATTTTGATAAAAAAATTCCCTAGTGGAAAATATGGAAGGAGTCATATGTTTCTGGCATACACAACTTACAAGAAAATCAAAGTATTCCATATGGATGTTAAATCAACCTTCCTCAATGGTTTTCTAAATGAAGAGGTATATATTGAACAACTTGATGGTTTTTCTTTAACAGATGATAAATATTATGTGTGCAAGTTGAAAAAGGATTTATATGGGTTAAAGCAAGCCCCTAGATCTTGGTACAACAGGATGGACAAATACCTCATTGAGCAAGGTTTCAGAAAGGTGTTGCTAATAACAATATCTACATCAAGGAAGAAGGTGATCATTTACTTATTGTCATTGTATATGTGGATGATATTATTTTTGGAGGAGATCATGATAAGATGACTCATGAGTTTTCTGATATGATGAGAGAAGAGTTTGAAATGTTTATACTTGGATACCTCTCATTCTTTCTAGGATAAAAAATCAGTCAATCGAGACAAGGTATTCTCATATCCCAAATCAAATATATCAAAGAGATGTTAAAAAGATTAGGATGGAAGAATGTAGACTGTAGGAACACCAATAGAAGTTGGATGCAAGCCGAGCATAGATGATGGCACACCAAAAGTAGACAAAAGTTTGTACATATCTATGATAAAATGTCTACTCTATTCCACCGCATCAAGACTGGATATTATGCAGTGATGGGCCTTATTGGAATATTTAAAGAAGATCCAAGGAAACATAGCTCAAGGTGGTCAAACGAATTTTTGATATCTCATGGGAACAGTTGAATATGGACTCGGTATCCCAAAAGCAATGAATTTAGAATAAAATCACATCTAAATGTTGATTGGGAAAAAAGTGTTGATGACAGGGAAGAGTACAAGTGGCGAAGTATACTTTGTTGGAAACTATCTAGTATTTTGGTTATGCAAGAAGCAATCATTAGTGACACTCTCAACATGTAAATTAGAGTATATAACTGTTGTGATGTGCTACACTCCAATTCTTTAGATGAAGCAAACATTGTAATATTACAAGGTAAAATCTAATAGTTCAATTCCCTTTTTTGTGATAGCGCAAGTACAATAAGTGTCTCTAAGAATCAAATGTTCCACTCAAAGACTAAGAATATTACAATTAGATATCATTTATTGAGGGAAAAGTGAATTCTAGGAAAATTAGTCTCGAGTATGTGAGCACTAAAGAAGAAATTTCCGATATTATGACCAAGTCACTACCAAAGGCCAAATTTGTACACTTAAGGATTGAATTTGGGGTCATTCCTGGTCCCATGAGCAACTAAGAAAATGTGTAAATAAGGTGAGGGAGAATTTTCATGCAATATCAGCTCCAAAATAGTGCTCAACAATATTCATGTGAGGGGGATATAGTTTTCTAAGATAATTTCATCAAAGTATGCATCGCTCGGGGGAGCATTGTTGCAAGTATACAGTCATATGGATTAGAAACATGAGCCTAGGGAATATTCTTGAGGTAAGCATGTGTAATCATCCACCTACCTAAATATTAATTATCATGTGACATAGATGGATCTTTTTCATTGTTGTCAAAGGGGGAGAAGCTAAAATCATAAACCAACCAAGTAATATCAAAAAGGAGAGAACTTGAAATAATAAATCAGCCAAATAAAGAAGAGATATAGAGTGTTATTAGAAACTAGGTATGTAAGTGTTTTTTCCATAAAAGTTAGTAGGTTTCTATGTTGTTTCCATCAATGAAAAGGGTGAGTTTTTGGACCCTTGTCATTGTAAAATGAGTTGTCATTGATGTTAAGTTACGTTGATGGCAAAAAGTGGAAAAACGTATAGTGCAAATGTTGTGCAAGTATCTCAACATCAACCATGTATAGAAAAGAAAGACTTGGAAAAAGAATTGTGAAGGTTGATTGGTTGTTTCAACTCTCAAAGGCTTCAAGATGATCAAGTATATGTTCTAAGGGACTTAAACAAATTTTTTGCAAGTCGTGGATATGAGGAGGTAGCTATCAAAGTCTAGAAGAAGTTGTGGAGCTCTAGAAGAAAGCTGCGGAGGCTTAGCGAGAGCCGTGAGAAAAAGGATGAAACCACGGGTGTGAAAGGAGTAGTTGCAGAGAAGAAATAAAGGCTGCGGAAGTAAGGAAAGTTAGGAGGAAGATTCAAATAAAGGGAATAACCATGAAGGACTAGAAATAGCCACAGAGAACTATAAAAAGTTGTAGACAAAATAAAATAGCTGCGAACATGGAACAAATCCGTAGAATACTAGAAAATGTAGAGGACAAATGAGGGAATCCGCAAAACATTGCAAAATCCACAATGTAAAGGAAAGCCGCATGAGATAACTAAAAAATCTACCATGTAAGGAGAAATGTCGCGAGATCAAAGGATAGTGCCGCAATGAAAAGGAGAAAGTCATATAAGCTAATGAAAGTCACAGATTGAACAAATATGGACTCTGGACAGGCTCGAGAACAATTTTAAATATGGTCAAATGGTACTTATTTCTCTAAAATCAATAATGATTCGATGTCTGGTTATTGCGGTTGTATGTACATAACTTGAGCTCCATGAAAAATTATAAAGTCTTTTGTTCTATCTGTCAACATTTAATGTTCTTTGACTTTTAGGAAATGCAATTACATTCTCTATGAAATTTTTTATTTCTAGGTGAAATTTTTATCAAAAAAGAAAGTGGTTCACTCATCTTGTTTGCATTAGAAATCCTAAAAATATCAGAAATCTATTGAGGTATATGCTCATAAATGGCTCCTAAATTAATGCATAGAAAATGGAGAAATCAAGATGAACATAGAGAAAATAAATATAGATTTGTTGCATGCATTTAATGGACCATATTCTTAGGAAACAGAGATAGATAGAGTATACAACATGCCAAGGAAGTGATGGGAGTATAGATTGTTTATATAGAGAAATTCATATGCTAATAAGGGTGTTTCTCAAATAAGAAATTGATGCATGAAAATTAAAAGAGTGACAAAAAGAGAAAGAGAGCTCAAGTGAAAAATGAAATATACAAGCTAAAGAAGAAACAGAGAGCAGAAATTGGAGACCAGGACGACTTGAAGAGACCAAGAAAGAGAATGCAGAGAACCTTGAAACATTGAGTGCGAATGTTACGAGAAAAGTGATCATAATTGGTTTTGTAAGAAACATTGATTATGTATGATCAAATTGTAATTGAAAAATAATATTTCTAAGTGGATGCTTAGATTATAAGGGTGGGTTCTCCTTGCAGTGGGTACTTTCTAAAATTTCCTAAGTGGGTGCTCAGAAATCTTTGATCGTGGTGTTGTAATTAGTGAAGTGGGTACTTCACTAGTTGAGTGGGTGTTAAACCGAAACCATTGTATGCTTTGGAATTGGTATTCCAAATAAAGCATTGGTTTCAAAGAGGGTTTTTCTCCGAATGGGTTTTCCACTATAAATCATGTGTTCTGTGTTAATTTTGATTTGCATATGTTTGTTTAATCGCTTATGATATATTAGTGCATGGTAGTATAGGACTCTAGATTGAAATCATTAAAAAAATTAATCCACCTCTCGGTGCATGTGATCTCTAACAACTATGTGTTTGAGGAGAGAGAGAATTGATCCTAAGTGTTCCATATCATAGAATATAAACAACCAACATAGTATAAGCAAGTGCATAAATAACACCCCAAAGGATAAAGGTTAGGTACAAAAGAATGGAGAGCACCCAAGGGAAGGTAAAGTGCTAAAAATAATCAAGGTGGAGTTACGGGAGGATCGGTGATAGATATTTTGCATGAGGTGCAAGACCTAGGAAAAGTGTTTCTTATTACTAGTTGTCGGTGGAAGCATCGACGACTTATTCATGGAGGAGATTGTAGACACCAAAATTGGGTCACACTCCCTTGGTCCCTTTTAAATAATCAACTTAAACACATTCACCTAACCATGACCCTTATACCCACATTAATATTAATTTAATTATTTACAATTAAATTAATACCAACCTCACCTAGACACCTCACCATAGACCTATTCATAGCATGTTTCCATAAATGAATAAGAGTTTATTCAACCCTAAAAATCAAGGCCTATTATTCCTCTAACCACCTTCCCACTTATAAAAGCATAACGTCGATTCTGATCCATGAATAAATGAACGAACCTGACCCAAATGAGGCAAGATCTATTATTTTTAGCAAACCTAGGTAATCTCACATTAACCGACACTGGTCATCCCGAAACTAATGTAGGTCAACCAAGAACCATCGTCGGTTACCATTTATTCACCTTGGAAACCTTGTTTTTGGGTTATGACATTTTGATATCAAGCAGAGAGAGAGAGAACTACATGCAAGTAGAAGGGCAGAGCCTTTTCATACCTACAGATATCCATAGCTAGCACCAAGATAGATCTAGAGGTATTGCACTCACGGTGACATCTCGGGAAGCATCACTATGGCACCAAGCTCCATCCTATCAACCAATCATCACCACCACATAGCCATTGGACCTGTAACACACCGGAGTAAGTACACTTTTTACCTTCATCATCTATTTCTACTTTAGTCTATTAGGTTCCTCTATTGTTGTTATCAATTTCTTACTTGTATTCTCCTTTCCCCTACCATTTACTTTCCGGTAAACCTAACCATTCCTCCACCCACACCATAAAACCACCTATACCCGACCTCTACATATTTCTGAGTGTTCCTAAGATCCCCATATACCTTGTTATACCATTTGGCATCTCTACCTAACCTCGGATCAAGCCCCCACTAATAAATCTTATTGAATCTTATCATCCCACCTCTACTGACGCCGGTTACCCATAACCGTCATTGGTTCTAACTAACTGTGATCGGTCATACCCAATCGACGGTCTCTGGTCTGTGTCTACCAACACTGTGTAAACCAGCAACCACAAACCTACCAAAAAAACCCAAACACCTTATCCAACCCTGCTAAGAGCTTGTTATGTGACTGTAGACCACCTAAATAACCTACAACCTGACCCAAAGATCTTGACCCGCATAGTTTTTAGTATTTAATTGGATCGACACTAATAGTGATCTGAGGTACCCAAATCAGAATACTAGCACTAGATTTATTTATGTATGCATTTCAGTTATTTCATATTTATTTTATAAAAATAGTGGATTGATAGCCTTCTAGGAGTATCACACTTCCCAGATCTAGCACACGCTAGGTAGTCCACTATCATATATTGTTTAACTCTTCTTTGGTGGTCTTGTTTTCTATTTAGGTAGTTCCTCCCAGCCAAAAGGAAGCTCTCACAGTCAGCATTGGATCGAGAATTTAGAACACATGCATCAACCTCCAAACCAACACAACATGTATTCCTCCTTGGCCCTTACCCTTATCTATTTCATCACATTCCAAAATGTAAAGAAAATGGTGAAACATTTTGGCACACCGGTGGGACCCATCCGGGGTTCCTTGCATTTTTCTTCATTCATAGGTAAATATGGTGTGTTTGTTTATTTTTCAAATGTATTCACACTAAATATATTTTTATAGTAACACTCTCTTCTTCTAATAGTCTAAAACAACATCTATTTTATGGTGCTTAAAAGCGAACCATTTCTTCTTTCTTGCAATCGCATAAGTAGTGAAAGAGCATTATCCTACCTGTTCATCATTTGCTTCATCGAACGTAATTTTTAGATTTGGGTTTAAAATCAGTTGCATTTCATCCTTACATGTTGCATTTAGATCACATTAAAATGAGGGCAACCTATATGCTAGAAGTCATGCCTAGCTGATGGTTGACACAAAGAATCATAGAAAAGCACATTCTCTCTCTCTCTCTCTCTCAGCCAAACAACACAAAATTGAAAATACACATCTTCTTAAACAACATCTCACCGGAAGAAGCTGTCAACGATCACACGATCAATGGATTGACAGTGGGCACCCAATTGGTTACTTTTGTCCAGTCATTACCTCAGAGGATAGCCCTGCCCCCACCATAACATAACCTAAAACCTCTCCTTTTAGATCTCCTTCTTCATAGGAATCCTTCCTCACCAAAAAATATACTCTAAATTCATGAGTCAGTCTTCTAAATAGCATAAGCTAAACACATTAAAATAACTTGTTGGATACGTATTTTTAGCATTTTATTGACGTGTGTTTTGAGGTGTGAGGATACGTTTCTCCATTTTCCTTTCTTTTGCCTTACACACTCCACAATCATAGTTGGAGTATTTTGACTTCTTCTGAGTGTGTCAGGACCTCATTATATCATCTCTAAACTTCTGGGTTGATCATTCATCTGATCTCAGTTCACAACAATCTATTTTCTTGTATTCCTCAAATTTTCATAGTAATCGGCATAGGTTTATCCGTCTGTGTCAGTTTACACCTCATCGTCATCAGTTTTACCTAACCATCATCGGTTCTCTGTACTTTTGGTTAACTTGATCAAAGGATACCTATTTCATCTTCTTTACTATTTAGGTTTTTTTGAGTCTTTGTTCTCTCTCCGTATTTTAATAAATAGTCATCATACATCATACCTATCGACATTCGTCATTTTTTGGCCTCGTTTGGTAAAAATTTTCTTTTCTCACAAAGAATCGACCTCAATTACACCTAAACCATCATCGATTATCATCTTAACCAGTGTCGATTACCTGTGCTAATTCTCAACTAATACATTGCCCAAATCCACCTACAAATACCTATTTTCTCATTCCTACTACTTTATGTGTCATTTACAGATTATAGTCTTTTCAAGTCAACACTTACTCACATAGTGTTGACTCAGCCAAACTAATGCTTTAATATTCCACGCTAGTCGTCAACCACTCCGACCTAGTCCTTCACCATCTTTTGTCTTGATACCAATGGATCCAACCCTACCTACCACCATTGCTATAGGTGACGAGGAGTTCACACGAATCCTCGATCAGAATCACATAGCCTTACAATTCTACCTTTCCCACTCTTCCACTTGGGATTCCTCAGGTCAATTGATATATGGAATTATTCAGTAATCCACCTTTCCTTCCCTTATCCCCACTTTTGCATCATCTCATTCTACTAGTTTTGGCGTTACCTTCACCTGCTTTACCCCGGTGGTTTCACAACTAGGCCCCACACCCGCTTATAACCGTTGCATCTACGTAACATCGATACACACTGTAGTATCTATTGTTCCTTCATTGACCACCCAGACCATAACCCCATTTGTGCCCATTATCTCATAGATACCAATTGCAACACAACCACCCATGGTATCGGTGACCCCTACCCCATTCCAGAATCTTGTCCTCTCCATCCCGCAGTCTTTGACCCCCAATCGCTACTAGAGTCACTGTGATTGCCCCACCTACATATACATATTATCAGTAACCCCCTATCTTGTCTAGCATTCATTCTACATATATGCCCTCTATATCAGTCCCCTATTCTCAACCTTCATATTCAAAATTTCCATATACTGGAATGACACCCACATCACATGTTCAGTACCAGCCCTCTTATGCCACAAGAGGTGCCCTTCCATCACAACCTACCAATGACCTCATCAAATTAATGATGGAAAGGATTGAGACACTAAAAGCATCGGTTTTCAGCTCATGCAATTCTCTCACCTATGATGAAATCTGTAATGAGCCCATTCATCCATCCATTCTTATTCACCCATACCCTATACATTGGGAAATGCCAAAATTCAACCGCTTCAATAGTAAAGAAGACCCGTAGCAACATTTTTGGTCTTTCAAACATGGGTGCTACCTGATTTCCCATGATGATGCTTTACCCCTACGGACCTTCCCGATGTCCCTAACAAGACCTGCATTAGATTGGTACAATGGACTACCCAAACATTCCATCTACTCATTTAATCAGGTATCCCAAGCCTTCTTAGACCACTTCTCAATCAACATTGTTAAGAAAGTCACCATGACTGATCTTTACTCCACACGATAGTATGACGACAAGTCTATCGCTGAATTTGTCACTCATTGGTGCAGCCTAATTAATCAGCTCACATTTAGTTACCTCAAACTAAGCTCATAGAGCTATTTACTCGGGCTTGCACTAGACACATCTCACCAACCCTGCAGGTGTAGACCTTCTACACCTTTGATGAGGCATTCACCATGGCACGAAAATTGGAGATTCGTGCTATCGAAGAAAATAAAATTCAGCTACATAACAAGAACACCGCGTTCAAATCAAATGATGCTTCTTCATCTTCAAAACCCCAGAACAACTATTCAAAACCCAAAGGATCTGCCAATGCCGTAGTTCTCAAGGTTGGACCCTCTCACCCATCAAACCAAGCCAAACCTTCTTCTAATCTCTCTCCCATCCAAGATTTCAGTTCAGACGAGAACAACAAAAGTATACCCCAATAGGGGAACCTTATTCTTTTGTTTTGGAAAAGCTTATTAAGGTTGGTGTCATTACCCTTCCACCTATAAAACCACACACTGGTTTTGACCCTTGATCACCCAATACTCACGTGGTATAAAGAACATGAATTTTTGTAACTATCATCGTGTCAAAGGTCATAGCGATGGTAACTGCATCACCTTTAATAATATCATCCAAGAAATGTTAGACAACAGAGATCTAGTCTTGGATAACCCAAATGCACCCACTATCCAAACCCTACATATCTTCAAAAACCCATTCCCTAATCACACCGCATCTTCCAACCAAACTAGTGAAACTTCGACTAATGATAGCAATGTCCAGGAGGTCCACGCTATTTTTGATGACATACCAATTGCTTCGCAATTGCCCCATGTTCCTTCCATAGACAAAATCTTATCCCAAACTCCCCTACCTACATAGAAACTTATTTCATCTACTCCTCCACCCACAAAGGAAGCCCCTTCATTTTCTCCTTCACTCGTGGAAGAGCCCATAATTAGCACTCCACCTCTAGCCCTTTAAATTATTAAACAGTCGTTAGTAGCACCTCTCCTACTCATAGGGGGCACTTATCCACTCCCTACACCTTCACAAGGAGAGTCCACCTCATCTGGCCCATCATCTCCTCTACCCATAGAGGATCCTGTAGAAACACCATTGCCTTTAGATGACCATTCTCCATCGGACCTCTAAGATCTGTTGATCTTCTTTTGGATCTCTCTTACCCACAGAGTCTGAAGCTAGCCATTTCCATGTTTCTCAAACACATTTTATGGGGATTGCTACTTGATCCACATTGGCCCCACCTATAGCAGTACCATTTTCACGCTTGGTCGATCACCTAGACTATGTTGATAGAGCCTTACTTTGGGGACGTCTTCTACTTCCTGCTTCAACCCAAATACAACTATCACTCACCAACACCTCCACAATCTATCCAAAAGTGTTTCAAGTGACCAAACCAAACACAACTATGACTATTGGAACACCTTCCATGTCATCAGCCATAGCCCAACATACACCTATACCCAAACACTTGCCCATGCCTATATCATCTCCCTTACCTAAACCCATCACTACCTTAGGGGGCATGTGGACATCAAACCTTGCTAACCCACCCATCAAATTAGATTTAGCCACATCTTCCCAAACCAACACTAAACTTATTCTAGCCCCTAAAAATAAGACCCAACCTCCTAGGCCTCGTACACCAACCTCACCTACCACACCATTGTCACCTTCACCTCTTCCATCCATCTTAGGACCTCACCCCTCAACCCTGGCCAAGAAACCTTCTTCCACCGAGTAAACCAAGAATGTAGCAACTCACCTCCTCATCACGGCCCTCTAATATACCCAACTAATCCACACAACCCCCGTCATCACCCGTGATCTTCTTATAACCCATACCACCACTACCTTCATAACTTCTTCACTACCCATGACACTCTCTTCTCTTCCACTCACACCTTCTACCCAACCTCTCCCAACCACCTCCACCGTAACTCGGTTGCCCCCGTGGGTAACCCATCCTCTTCCACCATCTACTTTTCCCTCTACATCCCATACTCTTGTGTCACCTTTGCCCAAGAAAGTGAAATCCAAAGCTAGAATCCATTACCCTCCAATAAGGTAGTCAAACCAACCAAACCTTCCATTGCCAGCTCTTCTACCCCACCTTTACCCAAACAGATGCCCACAAGACCTAAGACCACTCCACATACCAAACTAGTGGACCAACCCATTCCCCCTCCTATAAATCCTCTTCCTCCACAATCAGCCACACATGTACCCAAACCCACACTCACCTCCCATTGTGATCCATTAGCGAGGGTCCTACACTAAGATTTTAACCAATCTCTTAGAGACTTCCATCATCACATTACCATCGCTTTGACCTTACGATCCTCTCAAACCCAAACCAAAAGGGTTTGATGAGACCAATGATTTGTTACCTATCATCATGTGCCAGGACATGATGTTGAAAATTGTAAGGCCTTGAAAACCGTTCTTATCCAACTTTGTCCTCTGAGCACAATTTTGACGACGATGATCTTCTGGATGAGGACCCCATTCCACCTTCACCAATCTCATTGAATCTTCTTCCATTACCTACTCAGTGACCAATATCTCCACCCCCACAACTCTTTTATCCACCCCCAAAATTTGAAATTAACATGGTACATGTTGCTTACCGTGCTCAAAAGATAAGGAAAAGAAAAGGTAGCTAGCCCATCAACCAACCATATACCCAAAATACCATCTGCACCCACACCCAAAGTCACCATTCAAGGTCCGCGTATCCTATTTCGATGGGGTTACACATAACACAATGCTAAAATAATTACATTAATCCTCCCTCAAAATGTATTTATATGACCTCATCAAACCTCGAGTCACATCATCAAGACCTCATGGAGGTCCTTCAATATATTGAGGTTTTACTAAATGACCCCACGCCTATATCAAACATCATTACCCCTCATCACATAGCCTCCCTCACTAAGTCATCACCTTCCTCTACACCTCCACCTGCTCACTAGGTAGCCACCCTCACTTTTCGAGATGAAGAGATCACCCCCTTTAAGTCCGAGGACCCGGATCCCACTCTTTTCATCTCATCATGTCTATCGATAATATACGCATACGATGCATTATGATTGATGGTGGTGCTAGTATTAACATAATTTCTTCCCATGCGTACAACCAAATGTGCATACCTGCTAATTACATGCATGGTAACCCGGTTATGATGCGCTCCTTTAATCACACCATGACCTCTACCCAGGCTACCATCATTCTCCATGTCCGCGTGGGTCCCCGCACTATCCAGAATTTTTCTATGTCTTAGAAGGGAGATCCAGTATAATCTATTGCTTTTCCGACCATGGATCCATGCCATGGGTTGTGTCCCTTTGACTTTACACCGCTACCTCAAATTTGAACACAAAGGACATAGATACACCATCCTGGCCAACCCATCACCTTTTAAGACCTATAACATGATGTACCAGCCCATGATGATGTACTTATCGATTATATCTATCATTACCCCCACTTCACCTTCATCCATAAGCCCCTCCACCAAGATTGCCACCACCTCTCACACACCTAACCTGTTATCCCTACTCACCACCATGACCTCTACCGCTGACTCACCTTCTTCCCCATCATCTAGTGAGTCATCTATCCTAGCTACCCACATATCAACTACTGACCCCTTAGAGGGTGTTTTTCAATGCCTCACTGCTGGGGAGTACCACCTATATAATATCGACATGTTCCTCACTCTACAAGAGTATGTAAACCTGTGTCAACACCCTGGTTATGACTACCGCATAGGCGAGGTTTTTCCTTATGGCCCTCCCCACCTTCGCACTAATCTAATGTATGGGGGACTTGATATTGCCACTTATTCACCCAAACCTCCATCTCAAACACAACCATTTTCATCTGACCTACACTCCCTCACTAACCACCGCTTCACTCACACTTTCCTCCACCGGTGCGCATGGAAAGGATTTAGATTCAGCTTTTACAAACAAGGTCATCCATCTTTGTCATTTCATGTACCACTCGTAAACACAATGATCGTAGTGGCATTGGCTTTGACACACCACCTCCCAAGAAGGCTCATGTCAACCTCATTCAGGAAGAAAAACCTTCCCCACCTCATTCACCCATGTCACCATCTTCACCCACAGAGTCTATAGATCCTGAATCTATTCCTCCTAACTTTTTTTTTTCGTAAACACAATTTCTCTGGGACTCTCGACCTATCAACGTGATGGCGAGGCTCCCTCTTCTCTCCTATTCCTATATCCTAACATGATCGATGATGATACACCTTCTATTAATTTCATTCAATGTCAGGACGATGAGTCCATCCTCACCTACCTGGGTGCGGAAGATTCTTATATTCACCGGTCATTACCTTCTAAGATGCAAACCATGTTGAATGAATTAACCATTGAAATCAACATTAACACTCAAGACGACCCACACATTCTAAATATAGGCCAATCTTTAGATGTTACTGAGCAGGAAGATTTTACCTCTTTCCTTCATGACCATAGCAACACTTTTTCCTGGTCATATGCCGATATGCCCAGTATTGACCCAAAAATCATGGTCCACAATATCGTAGCCATTCTTGATACCAATTCCATCAAAAAAAAGCTACGGAAAATGTATCCTCACATTGATCTTCTAGTCAAATAAGAGCTTCAACACCTTCTTTCAATTTCCTTCATCCTACCCATTGATTATCCCCAATGGATTTCTAACATCTTTCCTATCATAAAGGTGATAGGAGACTTCACATTTGCACGGATTTCTATGTCCTCAACCTAGCTTGTCCCAAAGATGACTTTCCCCTACCAAGAATTGACCAACTAGTTGATCTCACCATTGGCCATGAAATGCTATCACTCATGGATAGTTTCTTAGGTTATAATAAAATATTACTAGCTCCAGAAGATCAACACAAGACTGCCTTCATCACCCCTTGGGGGACCTTCTACTATCGATTCATGCCTTTTGGCCTTAAAAACATCAGCACTACATACTAATGAGCCATGACTTACATCTTCCATGACATCATGCATCGCATATTGGAAGATTACGTAGATGATCTTCTTGCCAAATCCAAACATCGAACCAAACACCTAACCGTCCTTAAGGTCATCTTTGACTACCTCATCAAGTATTGTGTTTGTCTTTAACCAAAGAAGTGTGTCTTTGTGGTACTTTCTGAAAACTCCTTGGTTTCATTGTTTCTTTGTGTGGCATAGAATTCAATCCTGCTAAAGTCAAGGCTATTCTGGAAATGCCTTTGCCTACTAATCTCTATCAACTTGAAGCCTATAAGGTAAGCAAGCTCCAATCCATTCATCATTTTATCTGCGTAATCTCTCGACCATTGTTATCAACCATTTCATCATCTTCTCAAGAAAGACATTTCATTCAAATGGGATAATGAATCTCATAAATCCTTGAAACCCTAAAAAAATTCCTCCTTGACCACCACTACTCATTCCTCCTAAGGATGACCAGCCCTTTTACCTATACATTTATACCACTGACCATTCTTTAGGTGCCATGCTTGCTCATCGTGATGAGCAACACCGAGAGTAAGCGGTTTATTACATAATTTGTACCCTTATGGACTATGAAACTAGATATACCCATGCCGAAAAGCTCTTCTTAGCTTTAGTTTTCATCGCGACCAAACTCTGTCATTACCTACTCAACCACAAAACCTTTGTCATTACTAACACTAACCACTTACACTATATGTATGCCAAACCCTATCAACATCAATGTGTCGCACGTTAGCTTATGCTTCTTGCCAACCTCGACCTTGAATTCATTCATCAAAATTCCATCAAGGGCCAAGCTATCGCTGACCAACTAGCCGACATGCCTCTTTCTAGGAATCAACTCTCTAACTTCGATTTCCCAGACAAATCCATAGCTACCCTCTCCTTAGATGAACTTACTTACCAAATGACACTCTTCTTCGATGGCTCCAAGTGTCAGCGTGGGGGTGGGGCTAGTGTTATCCTCATTCTTCTTGATGGTGAACCTATGCCTTTGTCTTTCAAACTTGATTTTGATTGTACAAAAATATTGCCAAATATGAAGCACTCATATTGGGTCTCCAGGCTATTTATGCCTTATATGTTAAGTCCATAAATATCTTTGGTGATTCCCAGTTGGTCATAAACCAAGTCAATGGTATATACCAATGTCATAATGAGATACTTCAAAAGTATAAACATCATGTAGATATACTTTTGACCACCTTTGACCATTACGAACTTCAAACCACCCCACGTTCTACCAATAAATTTGCGGATACCATGGCCTACTTGGCTTCTCAAATACCTACTTTTCCCACTAACTCTAAAATATTTGTCACAATACAAAGGTTACAATCACCCTCTTATTTACCTCATGAGGTCTACTCCATTGGAACCGTTGCACTTGACCCACGTGACCTTTGGTATAAGCAATATGCATACTATCTTTCCCTTTCCATTTTACCCATTGATCTCACTCGTAATGGACAACGGGCCTTTCTTAAAAGTGTCTCTCGTTATGTCATCATGGGTGGTCTCCTTTATAAGTGTGGCTTGATGGTATTCTCTTATGATGCCTTACAAGTTCTGAAATTCCCTACACCATTAAGGAAGTCCACGATGGAATTTGTGGAGGTCACTTTAGTGGTTTAGTTGTCGCAAAACACATTCTTCGCCCTAAGTATTATTGGCCAACCTTAAACCATGATTGTTGTGATTATGTCAAGTGTTGTGTGAAATGCCAGCAATATGATAATCTCCATCACACACCTAGTCATGCCTTGCAGGTCGCATGAGACCTTTGGCCTTTCTCTCAATGGGGTTTGGATCTTGTTGGTGAGATCAATCCCCATTCTTCACAACGCCACCAATGGATCATAACCGCTACTGAATATTATACTAAATGGGTAGATTTCACTCCCCTCATTTCTACAAAAGCCAAGAAAATATGTGAATTCATCAACCATCACATCATTTTCCAATTTGGTGTTCCTCACCACCTCATCACTGATAATGGAAAGCAATTCAAAAACAAAACCCGATCACACAAGCTATGCGATGCTTTTAGCATCAACTCGGTTTCTCATCACTTTATTACCTACAAACCAATGGCCAAGATGAATTAACCAATAAAACCTTGAACAAAATTCTTATGAAAGTAGTCAATGATACTAGGAATGATTGGCATACGCACATTCCTTTCACCTTGTGGGCTTATCGCACTAGTATTCACACTTTGACTACTTTGCCACACCTTTTTCTATGGTCTATGATACCAAATTTGTCTTACCTCTCGAAATCCAAATTCCATCTCTCCACGTCTCACTACAAGACATGATCAATGACGATGACTTTCGCCAAGATTGTTTGGCACAACTTGAGTTATTAGATGAACATTGTTTCAATGCTCTTGACCATCTCCAAATCTACCAAAAATGTATCAAACGTTCCTATGACAAACGTGTTCACAAACAAACCTTTCAAGTCTATGACCTAGTCCTGAAGGAAAATCAACATGTAACCAAATAAGATAAAAGTAAACGGGGAAAAATTGCTCCTAATTGGCTTGGACCCTATATCGTTACCCATGCCCATGGATTAGGTGTTTATCATTTGTCTTCACTTGATGGTAAACCCAAACTGAGCCCCTTAATGCCTTGCATCTTCAACCATTTTATTGTTGACATTAAGTCCTATATCACTTTCGTCGATTGATTACTCATCCTTGAGCATTGTTCACCTTCCATATTACCCATTTTGGAGGATCCATGACTAAACTAGAATCATGTGATTACCCATCACCTTTTAGCCTTATCTTCAATATGAGTACCACGGCTCTACTCATAGCATGATTCTCATGGATACTTTTTGTCTTCTTCAAGGTGGAATCCCATGGTCGTTCATCACTCAAAACCACCTCTTTCATAGTTAACCTCTGTGTACTATGGTTTTTTCCTCCGAACAAGAGCCTACTCTTTCTCTATAGTCTTGTCCATGACTTAAACGTCCAAAAACAAAAAGGGATGCAACTCCTTGAGTCAAACTTCTAGAAAAAGATGACTCCCTCAAAAGGGACATCTCTTCACTCTATTTCCACCACTATAAATAGACTACTCCCTTGAAGGATAACTATATAAAGTCATTTCAAAAATACAATAAAAATATCTAGAAGCTTCCGCATCAATCAGCTTTGCAAAGACCTCAAGGAGATAATATACTCATCCCATATAGACTTCCCTACATTGATCAGTCTATTAAAAATACAAAAAATGACAAAATGAAGAAAAAGATGAAATTTTCGTCATGGACTTGCCTATTTTTATCCTAGGTTTCTTGCTAAGAAAAACATGTTGTTGTGCACTAGGTTACGCTAAACCACCCATTCTCACCTCATTTCCTTTTCATCCTAATTTCCTCTTTACTCAAGGGACTTGCCACACCATGACATTTCATGATTATGTGACTTTCTTCACCCTTAGAATGGTCCATTATGTAACACCTTTAGGGTCTTATGTTCATAATCCCATCTTGGATATGGTAGACTCATTAGAGGTCCTTATCAATTAAGAAAATTTGTTGTCACTTCTTACCATTCCCCTTCCTCATTACTTATTGATTATCCTATACAGAATTAGATCATCGACACCTATATTTAAAACAACTCAACCATGCCTATGACCTAAACTCAACCATGCCTATGACCTACATTCAACCATGCCTATGACCTACATTCAACCATGCCTAACACCTACTAACCCATTCCTCTACTTCATCATAATCTTCCCTAGCTTATGGGAGAACTACATCGGCCTGAGGCCCCTTTTCGTCGGGGCTATATAGGTAGCACTTTGAGGGCATGGGGCCCTTAGAGGTTAGCTCACCACTCTTTACCCTAACCAATTCCCCTTTCACTTTCCTATTCACATTCTACTCTAGTTAGTTTCCATTTTATATCAATAACTAGAAATTAAACCAAACAAGCATCAATTAATATACATTTTTACCACATCATCACATTATTCATTTCTCATTTTCACATTTCCATTATAGCACATATGTGGAAATTTAAACCATAACCTGTATATACATCACCATTTTTCCCCATGTTTACTGCAACTTGGGCATTAAATCATGCCTAAACCAACCTAACTCAACCATGCCTAAACCAACCTGACTCCACCATGCCTAAATCAACCTAACTCAATCATGCCTACACCAACCTGACTCAATCATGCCTAAACCGACCTGAATCCATCATGCCTAAACCAACTGACTCCATGCTTAACTCAAGCTAACTCAATCATGTCTACACCTACTGATTGACTTAATCATGCCTAAACCGACATGACTCCATCATGCCTAAACCAACTCGATTCGCATCATGCCTATACTAACCCGACTCCATCATGCCTAATCCACCTAGTTTCCATCACATACACACATAATAACATAAATTAAAATCAATTACACCATCCATACTATGAATATCATCATCCATAAATCATAATGTATGTTTCTACATACTTATGTACATGAGATACAAATAAATACAAACATCTCAAGAACTCTCATATACATCCTCGCTCTCTTGACACAGAAGGTATATATATAAAAAAATCAAAATAATGCCCATCTCTAGTGACTAATCATCACCCACCTAATATCATCTGGGCCGAGTCTCACCCCCCCTCTTGTGCTCTTGTATGGCATTCCACTATCATCTCATCGCCCTCCATGGGCCATGGCTTGACCATTGTTGGTATCTCACCTAGAGTTGGCCTTCGTGCACTAGTAGCCTCACCCTGACCCTATCCTGGGGCTTTCGGACCCATGTACTCTCTACACTATGAGTGTGGGATATGGTCCTCTCACTCGAATCTTGTTGTACTCTATAATCAGTATAAGATGAGACATCTATCCCTGCGACCATCAAGTGATCTTGATAATATTGTGCCTCACCCAAGGCATCCCTGAACTTGGCCATAGGTACTATCTGTGGTGGTGCCATCGGCCCTGGCCCTATACCTATACCGAGGGACCCTGTCCCACCCCTGTCTATAAAATGGGACCCTCTCCCCGATCCCTGTGTGGATACCTATGCAAGTACCTATCCTTGTGCTCCCGAGCATGTGTAGGTGCCTATGTACAGTACCTATCCCATCTCTTTACTGGTCCTGTAAGGTTGCTACCTATGCTTGTAATGTGGTAACATGTACCTTTGACCCCTTTAGTTGTTCCTACACTATCCTCAACTATGTGACCAAATTCGCCACCTATCGTTGTAGGGCATCTCTCTCTGAACTGTGATGGTAGCCAGGTTCGGCTACCCCGGCCTCGGTGGTCTTGCTCATAAGCTGTGATGCCCACCACTATATATACATGTGTAACTCTAGCATCATCAATCTGTTAGTCTACCACCTACTCCTCCTACCCTGTAGGCATCGTTGGTTGTGGTAGAGGCATAGGCCTCTCCACGTCATCCCTCTATCTTGTGGAAATGGTGATAGTATATCATGGGGAAATCCCAACCTGTCACCTAACCCCGTAAATTGGGATCATCTCATGATCGCTTGACATGACACCCCTATATCCATCTCACCATCGTAATCCATCCAGTTCCATGGCCATCTTTTGTATGAAGGAAGCCCACATATGGCCTCAAATGTTGACTATATGCCAGATAACCCCTTTAGTAAACACATGTAATAGGCTACATCATGTGTAGCCTCTGGCATCTCGGTGCTCTCCAACCACCAGTACCCATCACATGTAGCCCACCCAAATAAAATCTAGCTCGAATGCATCAAGTTGAGGCATGCCCACTAGACGCACACACACAATGTGCTCATATGCCCAACAGTGTAGTAGGAAGGTGTAGCATAGGATGAACCACCGCAATCACCCATAGGCCCATAACTCTCTGTACAGATGCACCAAGAAGGATGTTTCCCATATACAAACCGGGTCCTACCCTCCATCATATCATGATGAACCCCCATCAATGATCATGGGAATCTCCCACCCTCTACATATGGTAGTGCAAAACAACACACTGCCTCCATCATCAGAACTACTATTCTCATCTCCTTTGGATGGGCTCAGTACATATCTCCATAACTCATGCTAGTGCTATGGAACCTCAACTCCACCAACCCCTTACCAGACACTATCATTATCATCTCCTTAGATACCTCTAAGGAAATTGAATACACCTACAACCCTACTATCAGCAACCGCAGGATCCTATACACATCCTCCAAGGTGACGGTCATCTCACCTATCGGCAAACGAAATGTGTTGGTCATTTTATCCCATCTTTCGATGAGGAATACCATCAAACTTGGGTTCCGGACTACATGTCAATAGTGTATGACCCCGATCAGGCCGCCCTCTGCAATATGTTGCCACTCCTCAACTATCGTGCTCCCTCGTCGCATGCTGCTACTAATAGGGGAGGTACCCTATCCTGCATCCATAAGTGGTCCCTCTGCATCCAACCAAACCATCACATTATCAAAACTTGACCATACCCGCATTCACCCTTGACCCCCTACCTATAACTATTACCCTGCCTATTTTCATTCAACAATACCTTCCTCACTCACCCACCCACCCTTACTCATCTCCTGGCCCATTTTTCTCTCAATGCCGACCAACATCGGTTCTTCTTAGCGGCACCGGTCTCCCAAAACCGGCATCGGTCACCCCATCCATGATCGATGTTAGCTAACTCCCACCGATGTTGGCCAATCCTTAAACAACGCGTCGAGTCACATTCGGAGAAAATATGTGAAAACCCTTCCTATTTCTCTCAAAATTCCTCATTTATCCCGAGCTACCCACCCATTCCTACCCAAATCCCCCTCAACCCCTCCCCCACCCTTAGTCACCTAACTACACCTTCCTACATTCCTATTTCACCCATTTTTTCCCAAATTCTAAATTAATTTCCCCCAAAACCCATTTTACCCTAATCCGATTTCTATTAACAAATCCACTTAACAAACAAGGAATGGAATCGAATCTTACCTCATCGCGATGACATCTTTGTGGGGGCACGTTTGGTCGCCATTTGTGCTCGTGGCCCACCCAAACCTTCTCCCACCTCTGCCATGCCGAAATCTACCTCGAATCTCTCCACCAATCAACTTGGTCCACCCAATCTCGTGGACCCGTCTACCTAGCTCCTCTCACCAACCGAATCTCTCCACCTCAATCAAGTACAATCCCTCGTACTTTCCTCTCAAAAATCACCAAAATTCCACTCTGTCATTTTCTCCAACTCTACAACGTAACAATGATTCCGTAAAATATGGAATTTTTGTTTTATAAACCCACCTTGACACCGATCGATGTCGGTTCTATTTGTGCCCTAGCCAACTGACGTCGGTCACCCTATAACCGACATTGGTCAACCCTTATAATTGTTTGGTCTTGCTAAACTTCCTTTTGCCTACAACCATTCATGCCCACATCCCTTTTTATCATCTCGAACACCCCTTGAACCATACCTATAAACCCAACCTACCCCTACATTGCCTTTATTACATCTTAGGAGTTGTTATTTTACCTATACCTTGGCCTTACCCATGTCGTTACCTATATACTTTGACCTGACCCAATTTTTGTGACATTTGATCCTCCATGCTCATTTTACCTTACGATGTGGTTACCTGTGTTGTTCAGCATACCGACCTTACCTTGGTCTTACCCATGTCATTACCTATATACCTTGACCTGACCTACTTTTTGTGACCTTTGAACCTCCATGCTTGTTGTACCTTGTGACGTGGTTACCCATGTTGTTCGGCCTACCGACCTTACCTTGCCTATTGCCGTGTTGTTTATCCTGACCTGACCTTTGGTGTACCAGAATATACCTAAACATTCCTACACCTAACCTCTGTTGTGTTTCCACACCATATCATATACCTTGGATACAGGAATCACTTGATCTTGTTTGGATAGACCTATCGAATTTATCTCGAGTAGAGTTTGAATGCTTCTCACCACGGTACCATGTCGTAGTTTCCAACATGTGTGTGTGTTCAACTGTGACTACCTTTGACCATGACCCATTTACCTGTTTACCCGATTTTAAATTTTACCTTTACCCAATGCACCCACTGATCTTCATTTTCCCATCTCCTCATTTTATCAAACCACTCACCGCTTCCATCTCTCACCTCATCGATTCCTAGTTTGAGGGGGGTTACCTTCACCCACGCTTGGGGCAACACCACCTTCACTTACACTTGACACAAATATTTCCTATTTTTGTCAGCACTACTTACCAATACAAGCCACGTGACAAAAAGGGGCAAAATATAGACACCAAAATTGGGTCACACTCCCCTTGGTCCCCTTTCAAATAATCAACTTAAACACATTTACCTAACCATGACCCTTATACCCCACATTAATATTTATTTAATTATTTACAATTAAATTAATACCCACCTCACCTAGACACCTCACCATAAACCTATTCATAGCATGTTTCCATTAATGAATAAGAGTTGATTCAACCCTAAAACTCAAGGCCTATTATTCCTCTAACCACCTTCCCGCTCATAAAATCATAATGTTAATTCGATCCATGAATAAATGAATGAACCTTACCCAAATGAGGTGAGATCTGTTATTTTTAGCAAACCTAGGGAATCCCGCCTTAAGCGATGCGGTCATCCCAAAACCGATGTTGATCGACCGGGAACCACCTTGATTACCATTTATTCACCTTGGCAACCTTATTTTTGGGTTAGCACATTCTGAGATCAAGGAGACAAGAAGAGAACTTCATGCAAGTAGAACCAGAGCCTTTTCGTACCTACAAAAATCCATAGCGAACCAGGACAGATCAGAGAGGTATTACACTCACGGTGACATTCTAGGAAGCATCACTATGACACCAAGCTCCATCCCACCAACCAATCATCACCACCACATAGCCATTGGACCTGCAACACCAGTAAGTACACTTTTTACCTTCATCATATATGCCTACTTCAGTCTATTGGGTTCCTATATTGTTTTTATTGATTTCTTACTTGTATTCTCCTTTCCCCTACCATTTACTTGTCGAGTAAACCTAACCATTCCTCCACCCACACCATAAAACCACCTACACCCGACCTCTACATATTTTTGAGTATTCCTAAGATCCCCATATACCTCGTTATACCCTCTGGCATCTCTACCTAACCTCATCTCAAACCCCCACTAACAAATCTTATTGAATCTTATCAACTGCCTCTACCAACGTCGGTTACCCATAACCATCGTTGGTTCTACCTAACCATGATCAATCATACCCAACCGACGTCGGTCTTTGTGTCTACCAACATTATGTAAACCAAGTAACCACCAACCTACCAAAATAAGCCAAACACCTTTCACAACCCTTAAGAGCTTGTTTGTGACATGCAAACCACACGAACAACTGCAACTTGACCGAAGATCTTGACCCGCATTATTTTTAGTATTTAATTGGATTGGCCGATAGTGATCGAGGTACCCAAATTAGAATACTAGCACTACATTCTTTTATGTACGTATTTCGGTTATTTCATATTTATTTTATAAAAATAGTGGATTAATGACCTTCTAGGAGTACCATACTTCCCATATCTAGCACACGCTAGGTAGTCCTTTGTCATATATTGTTTAACTCTTCTTTGGTTTTCTTGTTTTCTATTTCAGGTGGTTCTTCCTAGCCAAAAGGAAGATCTCACATTCAGCATCAAATCAAAAATTCGAGAATGCATGCATCAACCTCCAAACCAACACAACAGTATTCCTCCTTGGCCCTACCCTTATCCATTTCTTCACATTCCAAAACGTAAAGAAAATGGTGAAACAGAGATGGTGCAAAACTTGGGTTTTTGTAGATAAAACACTCTAAACCTTACAAATTCAACTGGTTAGTGTAAGCTCGGGGAAGGTATTGTGCATAAGTAATGCGAGATGGAGATGAAGATCGAGAGATTCACCAATAAAGTAATGAGTGACATATTATCGATGGATGTATGTCATGTGTTATTGGCAAGGTCATAATAATATGACATAGAAATTCTCTATGATGTGAGATTAAATATAATGAAGGTGTAGAAGGATGGGAAGGCATTTTTGTCCCTATTGAGAGATGAAGGTAAGGAGCACCAAATCCTTATGGTGGTGTGTTGAAAATATGAATACCAAGCGAGCATAGGAGTTTAGAAAGATAGTGTATGAAGGAAAAGATGCACAAAACAATGGGAGAACAATTTTAGAGGTATAGAGAAGAGGATAAGAAGTTTCCCTGGAGGAAACTAAAGCATAGAAATCCTTGTAAGGGCATTTTGAGTTGTGCATAAAGTAAAGCACACCAAGGAAAAGGGAGATCCATAAATATATTTAGAAGGAGTGTGTAGAGGATCATAAACAGAAAGAAAAATTATGCAAGAAAGAAGTGACCCTAATGAAAACCAAATAAAATTAGTCTAAGGAAGAGAGGCGTAAAATTACACAGTGTGTATGAGGTGCAAAAATAAGGTACACACATACATGGAAGAGCATGGAAAAAATATTGGGACACTGCAAGAAAAGGATAAGTTACCTTGCGGGAAACAAAGGAAGAAGAAAAGGAGTGTAAGGAAGCTCAAAAAAATTTATGCAATGAAGAAAACGTAAAGGGAGAAAGAAAGAAAAAGGAAAGTGGCCCGAGAGAAATTCCCACAATAAAAGGGAAAGAAGATGAAGTTTTTGCAGCCACTAAGGAAGATTACGCCATGAATTTGGAGTGAATATGGGAGAGAATGGATCAATAAAAGTGTACAAGGATGAAGGTGCGCTAAAAAGAGAAGATGGTGGATTTTCCACAATGAAGAGAAGGAGAAATGGACAAGCCTACAAAAAGACATCGGGAAAATAGATGAATACTACACAAAAGAAATGTGAAAGGCAAAGTGTGTGAAGAATTAAACATGCAAGGAAGATAAATTCTAGGTATAGAAAATTAGAAATAGAGAATATGATCAAAGATGTGTCAAGCCCACAAGTGTGTAGAATGATAGACCCGTGAAGAAAAATAGGTGCGTAGAGGCTAACGCATCCAAAAATTATGTAAGGTAAAGAGATCACGGACACGACATGAGGAAAATGGAGATAAATAAGTAAAGGCATAAAGATAGAATGCACATGTAAATATCGTGCAAATAATAAGGGCATGAAGAAGGAAAAAATAGAGAAGGAGAAATGCATAGAGCAAAGAAGTGCAAAAAGATGAGCTTTAGAGAAATAGTGACTAGAGAATATAGGGAGAAGAAGAAAGGAGGACAAGGAGAGAAGAAGTGTGAGTAGAATAAACACATAGAGTAAGTAATCCAAGATATAAAGAGGAGACGAAGGAAAAATCCCCAAAGGATTTTGGTGGAGGTGGACAAATAAAGGAAAGCGCTTGAGACCCATAAAGAAGAGAGATAGAGCCGATCACGAACTTGTGAGAGGAAAGGCTCAAAAAGTAGCCTTGAGAGGTGGATAATTTATAGTGAGAAAGGGCTTGCAAGAGAAAAGGGCTAGGGAAAACTCTCACATATATGTGTGGGGTAGCACAAAGAAGCCACCAAAATATGAAAAAGGATTAGAAGAGATGCTGAAAGAAGCACAAGGCCAGAGAAAGGATTATTGGATGAAAGAGTTTGGACTATTTTCTTATATGGTTCAAAGGGTTGTTTTACCACTCACTTAGTATATTTGAGGTGGAACTCAAGTTTCATGTACCTTAGGTGTTTCATGTATAAGCATCCCGGGTTGAGGTAATCCTACCTAATTGTTTTGCTTAACTATGGGTGCGTATAAGAATGAAGGCTCGTGGGGAAAGAAAAGGAAGTGTAAAAAAGGAGATGATTTTGTGGTAGTGTGTAAAAGTTGTGTGCAACGAAAATGGAGATAAAAATGCACGGAAGGATTAGTGAGGCACTAGTAGGAAGTTAGAAACGTAATAAGTTTTGTGGGGAAGAGGAAAGAATGATGCATAGAAGTGCATGAAGATATTTTGGTGCCGGATGGGTAACTAGAGGCATAGGAGGAATGCAAAGAAGAATTGTGCAAAAGAGGAGGTGCAAGGAGCACATAAGATGAGGGAGTGAAGAGACATATCGATAACATAGGTCTCAAGGAGCACATAGAAAATTTGAAAAGGCCCCCTGGGAATTGTGCAAAATAAAGTGAAAAGATGAAGCTCAAAAAAATGAATGTGCGGTAAAATAGAATTAAGGTGGGGTAAAGAAGTGCAAGAAAATAGTGCATAACATAATGAGTAGTGGGAGGACAAGAAAAAAATTTCACAAGGTCTCGACATGACAAATGTTGGTAGAATTCAATGATCAAAAGATCCTAATGACTAGATGACATGGCACGAGATAGATGACATGGCAGATCCTAATGAAAATATTTATAAGCATCTGGAAAGATCCATCCTTCCCAAATAAAATTCAAATAAGGAGAGGGAAATGGTAATGCATGTGGATATAAAAGGAGGGTGAGGTCACCATTGTGTGGTGGTTGAAAGGTTTTGTTGAGGCTAAAGGTTACAAAAGGATACTAAGTGTAAGGGAGAGCTAAGAGGTGTTGAATGTGTATGTAAACACATATAATAGCTAGCTAAGTGTGAGTAACTATTTTTAGGCCATTAGAGATGAGTTAGACTACAACTTGAGTCTTGGGTTGGGTCCTTAGAACACACCAAAAGGCTTGTAAAGGCTCCATTAATGAGTTGTAAGCTTTGTTAGAGAGAAGTTGTTTGTAGATGTCGTAAAGTCTTGAGAAATATAAAAAATATTTGTATTTCAATTCCATTGTAACCATAATTTCATTAAATTTGGACATTTTACAATCTAGATTAAATACCGAAATCAGCTATATTGGTTTTTCTTATACCAAATATTGGAATTTGATTTTACTATTATCAAAATCCAAAAAGGGGCTTTTTGGAATTTGATTTGGCTATTATTGGAATCCGAAAAGGGTTTTTGGAATTATATATCATGTATGAGGGATTTCCATTTTAGGAGTTTACAAGAATAAGTATGGAATAATCAATACATTTATAACATTGCAATGCATAACAAATACTTATATTGTCCATTCTCATAGAAACAAACATTTTTATCTTGTATTGAATGGGCATATGTCCATTCTCATACAAACAAACATTTTTATCTTGTATTGAATGGGCATATGCCCATTCTCATACAAACAAACATTTTTATCTTGTATTGAGTGGGCATATGCCCATTCTCATATAAGAAAAATAAACTCAATATAGAAAGAAAGAAAAATTTAGATGTGATTTATTTTAACTATGGGGTAGTGTGCATTTGAATGTTGTATATTTTACATATTTTGATCATATATATTTATGTGACAAATGTTTAATTATAACGTGGATTTATTTTCATAGAATATGAGCTATTTACAACATAAAATGATGGTAATAAATGAATTGTTAAGAGATAGTCTAGAAAAAAACCAATTGTAATTTGGAGAGAGCAGAGGAATGTCCTCCCACCAACCCTATATACTAACACTAGCACCAGCACTGGCACTAGCAGAGGGGCACCTCCCCTATCTCTTTCTATGATGGACTGTCATCACCAATCCTGCACTATGATAATTCTTCACCGGGAACTCCTCGTCTATGATTATTTACTAATGCCTGACCTTTAGTTTGGTGGATGTAATCTGGAAACAAAGCTGTTAGTGTGAGTTATCCTATGTGTCCTCCTCTCATGTTGGAGGGTCATCTCACATGGGTTAGGTTTAGGGTTAGGTTTAGGGTTTCATATGTGTCATGCACTAGGGTTACTCAGCACCCTATATGTACCCCTTTTCTATTCATTTATGAGCATGCCAAGACACTCCATTTGTCTTTCCTCTATGCAAGCTTTGTTTCTATTGAGCAAGTTCTTCCATTACTGATCAATTTTTTCCTTGTTATCGCTGGAGCTTTCATGATTCCGTTGGAGTGCAACTACTTCGTGGTGCCTCGTTTCCGATTCGATTCTCGCAAACTCTTTTCATGGTATCAGAGCTGAGATCGGGTAAACGTGCACTCGATTTATTTTTTGTTGCAATTACTCACCTTGGTGAAGGAATGCGAGTGGAATTTGGTCCTAACTCGGTGATTATTCGTGAGCTTAACAATGACACTACAGTGGCTGAGGGAAAGGCAAATCACCGTTCACGGTTGTACACCTTCTCCCACTTTACTTCTGATTCTACGCCCACTGCCTTGCTCACTCATGCAAATGAGGTTAGTAAGCTATGGCATGAGCGTTTTGGACATCTAAACTATCGCTACCTTGAACAATTGAGTCAAAACAAAATGGTCAACGGGTTGCCTCGCGTCAAGTTTTCTAAGGGTCTTTGTGAGGGTTGTACCCTTGGAAAGCATCCTGAAAAGAACTTTGATAAAGGAAAATCCTGGAGAGCCACTCGTCCCTTGGATCTTGTTCACAGCGATGTTTCTGGTCCATTTCCTTCTCCTTCGTTTACTAGAGCTCTTTATGTGCTAACCTTCATTGATGACTATTTGCGATATACTTGGGTATATTTTCTTAAGCTTAAGTCTGAAGTCTTTGAACATTTTCAAGACTTTAAGGCTCTTCGAGAAAGCAAAGTGAGCGGTCTATCAAGGTTCTCGAATCGACAATGGAGGAGGTGAATATGTAAACAATAGGTTCATAGATTTTTGTACTTACGAAGGGATCTCTCTGCAGCAAAGATGATTGCTTATAGCCCTTCACAGAATGGAGTCGCAGAAAGAAAGAACCGTACTCTTAAGGAGATGGCCACTTGTATGATTCACTCGAAGTCTCTTCCTCTGCATATTGGGCCGAAGCAGTGAATTGTGCAAATTACATTCAGAACCGTGTTCCACACAAGGCAATAAGAGGGATGACACCCTTTGAAGCCTGGTTTGGACGCAAGCCTGATGTTGAGCACTTTCAAGTCTTCGGATCCAAGGCTATGGCTCGGATTCCCAAGAAGAAACGCAAGGCCTTGGAACCACAATCCAAACCTTGTATCTTTGTAGGGTATCCTGATGGCGTGAAGGGATATCGATTGATGAATCCTACTTCTCATGAGCTATATATTGAGAGAAGTGTTAAGTTTGATGAGTCCTCTTCGAATTCTACTTCTCCACCTATTGAGGTTCCTCGGCTCGTTGATTCGGATTCGACTCATCGATGATGATAATCTTGTTGAGCGTGCTCCTCTTACGAGACCCTCCCGACCATCAGACCATTGAGTCTTCGATTCTAACGCAGTAGTGATGATGAGGACTATGTCCCTTCTCACTCAAGTGAAGAATCTTCGACTCGAGTCTAATCCTCCCGGTCCACTTTGGGCTAGGAAAACTTTACAAAGTGCTTTAGAGATTTAGTTGGAGATACTTCGGATATGAGACGTACTCACTCAGATTTCGTTATACCCCACTCCTTCTTTGCCTCCGCTTCGATCCACGAGTCTTTCCGGGACGCTTGGTATTCCGAGTGGGATTCTGCTATGGATGAGGAGTATTCCTCTCTCAAGAAGAACGATACTTGGGACCTCACCACTCTTAGAAAGGAAGAAAAATCGTCGGTGTAAGTGGGTGTTCGAACAAAGTATGGAGTATATGGAGACGTTGAAAAGTTTAAAAGCGCAATTAGTAGCTAAGGGTTTCTCCCAAATAGTGGGGTTGATTATACGAAACCTTAGCTCGGTTGTGAAGATGACTTCTATTCGACTGACCCTAGCCATTGCCGCAGCAAACAGATGGAAAGTCCATCAAATGGACGTTAAGAGTGCCTTCCTTCATGGTGACCTAGAGGAAGAGATCTATATGGAACAACCTCCGGGTTATGTCCAAGATTCCTCCCTCGTTTGTAAGTTAAAGAAGTCTCTTTATGGCCTTAAACAAGCCCCTCGGGCTTGGTATGCCAAGATGGACTCCTTCTTACTTACATCAGGGTTTACTAGGTGTCACTCTGATCCAAATGTTTATATTTTACGGCAAGATGACTCCATACTCATTCTTGTTCTATATGTTGATGACTTGTTGATCACAGGCAGCTCTTCCTCTATTATTGATTCTGTGAAGATCGCCTTAGCCAACAAGTTTTCCATGACTGAATTAGGTCTGCTTCATTACTTCTTGGGATCTAGATTTCACAATCTGACTCGGGAATCTTGATTTCACAACCTAAGTATGCTCTTGATTTGCTAGCTCGGTTTCAGATGTCTGATTGCAAGTCTTCTCCTACTCCTTTTCTTTCCGGGGTTAAGTTGGTTTTGATTGCTCTACTCCTTGGTTGATGGTACTCTTTACCGACAGTTAGTTGGAAGCTTGATCTACTTGACTCACACTCGACCGGATTTATCATATGTTGTTGGGATCGTGTCCAGATTCATGCAGGAGCCACATGAGCTGCATTGGAAAGTAGCTAAACGGATCCTTCATTATGTTCGTGGCACTTATGCTGATGGCATACACTATCATGGAGGGGTTGATATTGACTTGATTGGGTTCACAGATTCTGATTGGGCCGGTGACTTAGATCATCGGAAATCTACTTCTGGCTACAGTTTCTCTCTTGGTTCGGGTCCTATTAGTTGGTCTAGCAAGAAGCAAAATGCAATTGCAATATCATCTACAGAGGTAGAATACAGAGGAGCAGTCAACGCTGCCACAGAAGCTATTTGGCTACAGGGTATTCTGACAGAGTTTGGCATCCACTTTCGGCGGCCTACCATTATCTACTATGATAACACAAGCACTATCTCTATTTGTAGAAATCCAATTCAGCATCAATGGGACGAAGCACATTGAGATCCATATGCACTTCATACGGGAGCTTATTCATGATGGTATCATCGACATTCAGGACATTCAGACGCTGATCAGATTGCAAACTTATTCACCAAGCCTTCACCGAGATGAAGTTTTTTCACTTACGGTCTCTTCTTGGGGTGAGGTCTTCTCGTAGCTGCCCATCTTCTTAGGGCTATTTAGTCCTTCTTTTCTTCTTCTTCTTCTAGGAAGATTGTGTTTGTATATGGGCACCTTATCAGGCCTTGATTCTTAGGGCCCCATTGACACATCTTTCTTAGTTGTTTATGAGTGTTTTCCTCTTCCGTCGACTCATCACGGTATTTACCCTAGCTTCGATGAAGGGGGTGTTAGTGTGAGTTATCCTATGTGTCCTCCTCTCATGTTAAATCTGAAATATCAACATAACACAAAAATACCATTGACTATGATAAGACGGAATGATGAAAAATCTGAAATATCAAAGTAAATTATAATATTAACATGAAATTGTTACAATCTCACCCATGAGGTACTTCAAGTGTTATTGACTTCACTTGACTTTCACCAAGACTATGGGAGAAACTTTACAATTACACCTCTTAATGGCTTCTTCAACACACCTTTAAAGCGATGGCTTCCTTCGCACACTTCCTACAATATTTCTCACTACTTCCTTCTATGCTAAATGAGGGGGTGGCCTCTCTATTTATAGAACTTCCGAAGCTTATCCATCTTATCTCTAAGATAGGATAATAAATCCACTCGACGAATCATATTCCATACCTTAACTCTTATCTGTACATGTAAGCTTATCTCGTTAAGATAAGATAAACCTTATCATTTTACATGGGTTCCACATTTTTAGACTTTTTACAAATAAAATACACAAAATATTTATGACCTCACTCCTTGTCTTTATTACTAATATAATATTTCTAATTCCTAATCATGTAGACCCTACTTCTCTAATTACCCAAACTTTGACATTTTAACATTACCGGACCACTTACGACAAATATTTACTTTTTACAACATTCCTATTGTACTTTGACTATTACTGCGTACTCCACATTATTGGCGACACCGCATCTTTGGCGCCGTTATCTTCTATCGACGCTACTACTAATTATACTTAACAACATCCTATTCCTACATATATTAATGAAATAGAAATTATTTTAGTGTCGACATCTTCCCCCTTCCGCTTCTTGAAAGAGGGATTCGCGAGAACCGATGTCGAAAAGCGATGCACCACAACGAAGTTACTCGATGGTAACCTCAAGACGCAATATGCAAGATTCGAAACAATGGAAAGAAGATTGCAGTAAGAAGAATGGGTCTACTCATACTCATAGATCGAAAATAGGAAGTACTTAAAATACATAACCCCCATTCCTAAACATGGAAAGAAATCAATGATACATTAATGAGCGAAATAGAAAGTTTATTCCAAATAAGGAATGTAAATTTTATGACAATGTTAGATTCATCTTCGACACTTGTCTTGACTTCCTAAGACCTATGACTCTCGGAGGCGAGATGACTCCTAGGTGATGTGGACCCTGAGTAAACTATTCATCGAAGCCGAGGAAGAGGTCAAGGTGCTTGGAAAATCTTAAGAAAGATGTGTCAATTAAAGGCGATAAGGTGACCCATCTTTTCAAGAAGGAGGACTATAATGAAGAAGATGGGTGCCATCAGATTCCTCCGAGAAGAGTCAAGTGAAGAAAGCGTCACCTCGGTGAAGGGCTAGGTGAAAATGCTTCTGCATTGACTTTGATCAATTTGCTTGAACATTTTGTGAAGAAGAGCCATCCCATCCATGTTTGGAAAGAAATTTCCGCCCACTCTGAGAAGTCTTCATTTTTTACAGTGCACTGAAGTGTCATAGGTCTAGGAACCGAAGGTGCCATTCAGCAAGCCAGTGAAAGGAACACCTTGAAAGGATCCAAGTTTGATATGAAAAGATCCCCCACATGAGAAAGGGATCCACGAGCAAGTGGTTCAATGAAGGTCTCGAGAAAAGTGGAAGTGGCAAGAGTCCTAGAAGGGGCACTCCTAACAACAGAGATGATGAACTCCTGATGGATGAGGGACTCGTATAGCATCACAAGTGGAATACGTGAAAAGACGACTAAGGTCGGGTAGATACTCGTCCCAATGAGGGGGCTCAACAAATAGAAGAGCGATTTGATAGGTATGAGTCATCAATGAAGGTAGAGGAGTGAAATGGGCCTCTTTGGAGGTGGAAAGGAGGCGGGTGTGATGACTATATGAGGCCGATGAGATGTTCAACACTCCTGGGATAGTTCCTCTATATTACTTCGACATCAGGCTGGATGCACAATCCTCGTCATCGAAGTAGAACCAAGATGTGAAACTGTCATCACATAAAGAAATAGAGGAGACAATCGAATCCAATTTCGGTTTTTAGGCCGAAGAATGCTCCAGAATGGACTTGATGTCATCCACATGAACCCATTGAGATGTAGAGACATGCATCATCATGTGACCAAAGACACGGTCCCACAATCGTTGAGAAAATCATTAAGATGGCAACGATCGGTGGGTGCAGAAGAAGTGCCCAACCAAGAAGTGAGAAAGACCCTTGTAGGCGAAGTAATGTTCCATGAACATCGCCAAACCGCATAGTTCTCTCTCCCGGAAGAATGGCCATGCAAAGTGATCCTACGGACGCCAAATTGGAAAGAGCACCCTCCATGATGCGGAATCAAAAGTGCAAGATGCACAAATGCAAGGCTGACTTCGATAATTTGCTAATACAACACCGGAGACAATAACAACCCCCGGAACAAAATTATGTTCGCACTTTATAATTTAGTGCATTGATTGAACCGGATCCTTTGTATTCCCATTTGTCACTCACCTTGCAATTAGCGTATAACGTGCAATGGTGGAGACAACAATCAAGGTTCGTAGGGCGAATCAACAACTGCCAGAAGCACGAAGAGAGAAGCAGAGGGGAAGAAAGAACTTTGTGAGAAACAGCGTCTTCGCACAAAATAATCCCTTTGTTGTAAGACTATGGCGGACCAGCTCACAAGTCCACAAAAAGGAATAAACAAAGCTCAAGAAAAAATGAAATTTGAATTAAGCAATGCAAAGACACCCCAAAATGCGGCACTTTATAAAATTAGTGCGTTTTAAAACTAATGATCCCATCATCTAGAGTGCGAAAAAACATGCAACTTTGACTAAAGAAGTGCTCAAAACCAAAGCAACGAGTCAAAAGTTATAGAAAAACAATTCCAATTGATGAGGCAATAAGCCCGGATTAAAAAACCTAAACGCATGCAAAGGGTGTCGATGTATGCTCGTTGAAATGGCACGAAATTTGAGGTAGAGTTTGTTTGTATTGCGAGGGGGATTATGAACCTTGACCTCACTATCGTCTTCGGCACTCCGAAGGAATGATAATAAAACAAGCCAAAAAAATTACAATGCCACTTAAAATGTAATGTTTTTGTTTTTTAATCACCCTAAAACATTAAAAAGGAAGGTGATAAGAAGTGTGTGTGGGCCCACGTGCTGTGTTGGAGGAGTTGGCTGTTTGGTGAAGGAACCACGTGCAAAAAACTGCAGAAGTAACGTTTGAATAATTTGGAGATGTCTTACGTCTTTGCGAGTGCGAGAGGAAAGAAAAAAGCGTGCAAGGAGATTACAGTCTGTAAATCAATGTGCACTCAGCAACTAAACATAGCCCACTTTTCCAAGCGGCCAAAGGTTAAAAACGCCTTAAAGAATGGTCAAAAAAATGCAATAGATGCGAGTTAAAAAACTGGACGGTGAAAATGCAGGGTGACGCACGAAGGAGGAGAAAAAGTCTTATGGTTGGACGGGGAAAATACGAGTTGAAAAAACAGCCAGAGGATAGGGAGAAACGGCCAGAGAAGCTGGGAAATGCAGCAAGGGTCAAAAAAACGTGAATAGACTCCCAAAAACGTGAGAGACAAGGCAAAAACGTGAGAGGTTTTGCAAAAAAGCGTGAGAGGTTGCGAAAAATGTTTTGCAGACAATAGGAACCACGGCGATGAGGAAGAATCGGAATAGAGTATACACCGGTGAAGAAAAAACAACGATCTTGTTGCCAAAAACAAGCTCTTCTTTTACCCTGCATTTGAATTTGAACACTGCCAAGAAGAAATAATCGAAACAATGACCCACAAAGATCTAGAAATATCCAAATATGAACTTTGATAAACAAACCAACCAAATACCTTGTCAATTGCTGAAACCTCAATATGAGGTGAGCAATAATTCCAAAATGATAATCGAAAAAACTTGCACACGAGGAGATAAGAAGAAACCAAAAGTAATCAATGAGAAGCGAAGAGTGCGTTGAAACCACTCGATACCATGAAAGAGGGATTAGCGAGAACCGATGTCGAAAAGCATGCACCACAACGAAGTTGCACTCCGATGGTAACCTCAAGCCAACGCAATATGCAAGATTGAAACAATGGAAAGAAGATTGCAAGTAAGAAGAATGGGTCTACTCATGCTCATAGATCGAAAAATAGGAATTCAAATAATAACCCCATGCCTAAACATGGAAAGAAATCAATGATGCCAATATGATCATATGACGCCACTAGAAGAGGAGTTACAATTCCAAATAAGGAATGTAACTCTTATGATCTGAAATGACAATCCGATTGAAAAATCCACTTGTCATTTGACTTCTAAGAATGACTCGCAAGGCGAGATGACTCACCTAGGTGATGTGGAGATGACTGGACAGTCACACACCAACATCTTCCATCCTTGGAGTAGACTATCAGTGCTTGGAAAATCTTCAACTTGTCATGATTGACCCATTTCGTAATGGGAGTGCCATCGATTCCTCCGAAACATACCATTTTCATGCCAAATTTTGTAGGGCCCCATCCATTTTGGAAGAAATTTTCTCTGTCTTCCATTTTTGTATACGGAATCATATACTAGAACCAAGTCATTCACATGAAATGGAGACCACCGGATCTTTTGATCAAAGTATTCCTTAAACCATTTTCTTATAGGATATCCTTTGTTATTTCTCTCATTTCCTCCAAGCAAATGAAGATGTACCAACCTTTCTTTTCTTGAATCACTTTCATCCATCCTTTCATTTTTCATAACTCTCACGGTGAGAATATCAAACTCAATAGGAAGTTGGATCAATGCCATAGGCCAACCTGAAATGGGGAGTATCTTGTTCATTGACTTTGATGTTTCCCTATATGCCCACAATTGCATGAATCCTTTTATCCCATTTATGTACAAGGCTGCATCATTTGCTAGAATTTGACACAACACAAAATTTGTTCGTTCCACTGTCCATTTGTGCTTGGCTTGTATGTTGTTGCCTTCTGTGCTTAATAGAAAACTCATTGACTAGGGCTTCTACCACCTCATTAATGAAGTGGCTTCCTTGATCTGTTACAATTTCTAATGGGCAACCAAAATCTGGTGACAATGCGTTCATACATGAACCTTACCACTTCATCCATGGAAGTTGTTTTCAATGGCCTAGCTTCAACCCACTTATGGCAACTACAATATACTTATTTTGGCGTGATGTAGTTGGAAGTGGACCTACAATGTCTATTCCCACTTTTCAAAGGGACCAAAGGGAAGAATAGGACATAATGGAGTGATGAAGTCTTATGGTTACCATGTGTTTGACAAATATCACATGTCTTACAATAATTATAACAATCTTTAAAAAGAGTGGGCGGTGATAACTGCATCCAAGATCCTTCTTGTTGTAAGTTGTCGAGAAGTGCCCTCCACATGTACCATTGTGGAATTCTTCTAGTAATTCCTTCCCTTGATCACGTCCAACTTTGCCCTCTTGTCATTTGTCCATCGAGGTCCTATTTCAAATAATACTCCATGCGAGAATAGAATATGGACGATGGTAGCTTGAGTAATCTTTCTCTTATTCTTTGCATTGGCACCATCAGAAACTTGAATTCATTGGATAATTCCAAATATCTATGTATTCACTAGGGATTGTGTCAAGGGATAACAATGTTGCATCGGGGAAATCATCATCATCACAAGATGATCCTAAACCATCATAGGCTCGAGAGAGTGCATCTGCATTGACATGCTTCTTTCCTGGCCTATCTATAATATCAAATTCAAACTCTTGTAGCAAAATTATCCATCTTGCTATCCTCCCTGATGGGTTAGGCTTATTTACAATATATTTTAGAGCCTGATGATCTGTTACAACTAGAAATGTTTACCCTAGCAAGTAATTTCTAAACTTCTTTACAAAGCAAAAAATGATAGCGAGCCTCTTTTCAGATTCAAGATATAATTTACCTTCAAGATGCTTTGCTCAATGCGCTCCCAAAGTAAATTGGATGTTCATTCCCATTTTCATCCTTTTGGCTCAAATTACTTCCTAGTCTTGCATCCGAGGCATCAGATTGTACACAATGAATGGCTTGCTCAATCTGGATTCTTCAAAACGGTGAAGACAAGGCTTCCTTGATTGTCCAAAAGCTTCATGTGCCTTATTTCCGGTTCATAAGTAACATCCTTCTTCAAGAACTGGGTTAGTGGTCATGCAATCTTTGAGAAATTATTGATGAACCTTCTATAGTAACCACATGGCCTAAAAATGATCTCAACTTACTTCTATTAAGAGGAAATGGTAAATCTTTGATTTTTGAAACTTTATCAGGATCAGTACCAATACCATCTCTGGATACAACATGCCCTAACAAAACGCCTTTAGAACATCCAAAGACACACTTTGTAGGGTTTAGTGAGGCTTGTGCTTCATCTAACCTTTGAAATGTTGTCTCCATTTGGTGCAGGTTGTCAACTTGCTCCCATAGATGTAAAAATCATCCCAGAAATACTCTAATGAAGGTCCCAATGTAGGGTTCGAACACCCTATTCATCAAATGCTGGAATGTTGCTGGAACATTACACAACCAAAAAGGCATAACTCTATAAGCAAACGTTCCCCAAGGAGTGGTGAACGTGGTCTTCAGCTGATCTTTCTCTACTATATGAACTTGGTTGTAGCCACTATATCCATCAGCAAAACTATAGCACTCTGGCCAGCTACTTCGTCCAAGATCTAATCGAAAATGGAAGAGGGTAATGATCCTTCTTTGTTGCCTTATTGAGCTCCCCTGTAATCAACACAAATGCGTAGCTTCCCATTCTTTTTATTGAGATCACAATGGGAGAAACCCATTCTGAATTCTCCACAAAGAAATATGAATTACGCATCAAGCAACTTATCTATTTCTTCTTTTACAGTCTTGGAAAAATTAGGATTCATTCTATATGGCATTTGCTTTATGGGCTTAGCACCATCTACCAGCTCAATACAATGTTCTACCCAACTTACTTGATGGAGTTCCTTGTAATAAAAAGTGAATAGGTGTATGTACCTTGAAAGAGCCGGAGTTAGGATTCCTTCTCACTCTCCATCACAGCATCACCAATCTTTATTTTTTGGAGACGATCATCAACTTCTTCTTCAGATAATTTTATGGGGTCATGAGTTGGTGTGACTGGAAGGATATCCATGACTGAAACATCCACCTCACTTTCTTCATCTTCAGTGTCCACTTCACTGGTACTAGAGTAATCAGAGGATGTCCAATCATCAGTTTCATCACTTGAATCCACAGGTTCTGCCTTATGATGTCGAGGGATCACATTTATCTTCACCCTCTCTCTACCACGTCCAAGTGTCATGAAACCTTCATTCCAGTAGTTTCTTGCATGAACTCTCCTTAGCCATGGTCTTCCTAGCAGCATTGGGTACGCAACAGTACCATTTTTCATCACCTAAAATTCTACCACACATACCACACCCATAACAGATATTGCCACATTTGAAACTACACCTTCTGGTTTAGTTTTTCCTTTATTTAATGACCTTAACATAAGTGTTGAAGGGCGATCAATTTTTAAACCCAACATATTCATTACAGACTCGGTCATTACATTAACTGCAGCACCTCCATCAACTAAGACATCATGAATTGAAATACCATTACATAATACCTCAACTTGTGGAGCATAGGGATGCCTCGCCTCCAAAACAGGGACCTCAACCTCCTTCCTTCTTCGAGCATTGAGTCCACCTCGCAACTCCCGCCTCTTCTCAGAAGACATAGCCAAGAGTTGACCATATGTAATATTTTGCAGGCCTTTTGGACAGATCTTCCAAGATGGAGATGGTCCTTGCCCCGTGAAATCGAGAAAATCCCGCACACCCAACTTTCTTCTCCTATGTTTCTTACTAGTTTCTTCTTTCATCTTCTTAGGATCATTTCCATCTTGATTATCTTTTTTTTTCTTTCTTTTTGTTACAAACACATCTACTTCATTATTTCTGCTCTTATCTACTATATCAAAAGAATTCACGAGTGCTTTTCCTTTATCATTATCTCCTTTACCGGATGTAGAATCTCTATCTAGACAATTATACTTATAATGACCCTTTTATAACAACCATAACAAACAACTTCAGAAATATTTCTTTTTGGACCTCTATCTCCTCCCCGAGAACTAAATTCCTTTCCTCAAGAAGATTAATAGTTAAGCTGAACCATCTTTTTGAGCAGATCTTCATACTCGGTAGATGTACTAGGAGAAATATTTGTGCTCACCGAGAGTGGTTATGGATTATGGACCAAAGGTCATTGGTGTAGGCTCTACTTTAGCAACAATTTCTTTGGGCTCCTCTTCCATGCTTTCTTCTTGCCTTCTTGCAATCTCCTTTGCTTGTTCAATGGTAGCTGGGTGGTCATACTTCACTCGTTGTCTGATCTCTGGATTCATCCCAAGAATGAAGTGCTTACAGAGGAGATTATCCACACCATTCATCAACCCATCCGCTAATCCTTCCTTTTGGATCTGGGCATCGAGCTTCCTCCTTAACTCTAGAACATGAGCATGATAATCCCTTATCTTCTCCTTCTCTCCTTGGGATAGCTTTGTGATCTCGATCATGAGATCTGCATATTTCTGTTGTTCACCAAATTCTTCAAGAAAACTTTCAGTTAATAAATCCCATGAATTTTTCACATTATCACCTAGTGTTTCAAACCACCTAAGTGTTGAACCATCCAAAAAGTAGGAAAAAAATTCAGTCCATTGTTCCCTTCTTATAAGGCCATTACAAATACAAGATCGCTTAAACTCTTGAATGAAAGAAGAAGCATCTTCATTAGATTGAGCTGAAAAAAGCAGAATCTTTCCCATTTTCAAAAGTAACCACATAGTGAAATACCAACTCACAAGTATAATCAACAAGACTTATGTGTACAAATAATTGGAATCACTATACTAGAAAGTGACTTTACACCTTTCTATAGTAAAATAGAAATGACCACGGTAAACTATGGTAAAACTTGACTTATTGCGGTAAAAACTGACTTTACTGTGGTAAATACTATTCACGGTAAAAAGTGAAGTTACTGCGGTAAATACTATTCACGGTAAAAAGTGACTTTACTGCAGTAAATACTATTCCAGCAAAAATGACTTTACCATGGTAACTACTATTCATGGCAAAAATGACTTTACCATGGTAACTATTATGCACAGTAAAAACAAGGTTACCCTCTAATTGATTTTTGACTAAGTGGGAATATCTCTCCAGAAAATCCACCAACGAGGAATGGTCCCGGCAACGGAACCAAAATGTCATCACCAATCGGCACTATGATAATTCTTCACCAGGAACTCCTCATGCTATGATTATTTACTAATGCACAACCTTTAGTTTGGTGGATGTAATCTGGAAACAAAACAACAACATAACACAAAAATACCATCGACTATGATAAGACAGAATGATGACAAATCTGAAATATCAAAGTAAATTATAATATTAACATGAAATTGTTACAATATCACCTATGAGGTACTTCAAATGTTATTGACTTCACTTGACTTTCACCAATACTATGGGAGAAACTTTACAATTACACCTCTTAATGGCTTCTTCAACACACCTTTAAACTGATGGCTTCCTTCGCACACTTCCTACAATATTTCTCACTACTTCCTTCTATGCTAAATGAGGGGGGTGGCCTCTCTATTTATAGAACTTCCAGGCTTATCCATCTTATCTCTAAGATAGGATAATAAATCCACTCTGACGAATCATATTCCATACCTTAACTCTTCTACGTACATGTAAGTTTATCTGTTAAGATAAGATAAACCTTATCATTTTACATGGGTTCCACATTTTTAGCCTTTTACAAATAAAATACACAAAATATTTATGACCTCACTCCTTATCTTTATTACCAATATAATATTTCTAATTCCTAATCATGTAGACCCTACTTCTCTAATTACCCAAACTTTGACATTTTAACATTACCGGACCACTTACGACAAATATTTACTTTTTACAACATTCCTATTGTACTTTGATCACATTACCGTACTCCACATTATTGGCGGCACTGCATCGACGGCGCCATTATCTTCTATCGACGCTACTACTAATTATACTTAACAACATCCTATTCCTAATACATACATTAATGAAATAGAAATTACGGAGGAAAATTTTAGTGTCGCATGGACCTCGAGCTAGGCCGGAATTACATATATCTCTAGGGGAACAACACCTGGAAACACCACTTCACGTTCGACTTGCATGTGTTAAGCATGCCGCCAGCGTTCATCCTGAGCCAGGATCAAACTCTCAATGAAATTAAGAGTTGCTTTTATTTATTACTTATAGCTCCCTTCTTCGTAAACAAGGCCAATTCAGAATTATCTATCATCTACATTCTAGATGGGGGCCCGGGGGCCGAGTGCTATATCTATATATAGCCATAGAGCCCTCGTCCTGAAGTCGGTCGAGTCCCTCGACCCCAACCCAACTCCATCCAATCTAGAGAGACCTGGGATCTGGGCGCCTACTCTATATATAGGGGAGCCCCCACCCCATATATAGAGTAGGTTGTCGGAACCATAAGCGAAACCTACAGGATCAAATAGAACGAGATACAGACAAGTAAATCCCTTATGAGTTTCAAATGAATTGAAGGTCTTTAGCAAAGAAATGTATCGTTCAAAAGGGAGGAGACTGCTCAATAATTCCGTATTTATGTTTTAATACGAATCGTAAACGAATATTTGAATGAACTTGTAACTTGAGCAAAGAGTATTGTTATGAGAAAACATCAAGCCAATTAATATATTTATGATATTTTAACACTTTTGAATGGAGCTTAGAGCTAGGGGATTGGAGGGATCCCACCCACATACATCCAAACCTATAACACCCCAAACGACCTACCCAAACCAGTAAAGATACAAAATCCTACATTTAACCATACAAGAAACCGAAGGAAACGACATATGACAATTACATATAGAAAGTAAACCTAGAGAAGAAAAACATTCAATCGTCCAACTAAATGACATCCACCTTAGTAGCATGATGACTAGGTTTCTCCTTCTTCCTACCACCCAAGAATCCCACCACCCCAAAGCGGTTCGAAGAATAAAGTTGTATGAAAACCCCAACTTCTTAGAGCAATTTCCTTGACTTCCGCCTTACTCCTCCGAACCAAAATAATCCAAGAAACAAACCAGGACACCACCTCATAATTCACCCTAGCCCTCACAAAAGCAGCCAAATAATCCTTGCCTAGAAACCTTTCAATGGATTCACATACAGACCCAGATTCAGCCCAGAAAATGATGTGTATGTGAGCCCGCTTGATGCATCCAAAGAAATCCATCTCTCTCTTTACACCATGCAAAAACAAACTAGGCAAAGGGGTATTTCCATGTTGTGAAACTTAACCCGCAACGACCACTTCCTCCCACCTAGCAAACCTATGAAATAGGAAGAGAAATAAACTTAATTAATTTACTCAATCAAGTTCAGTAATTGTTTTTGAAAAAAATTTCCAAAGGCCCACAGACAAAGGTGTGAGAATTCATTACTTCTCATTCTAAAACAAAGTGAATATTTAGAGGTATTAAAATGTTTGTTTGTCGAGAATGGACATATGCCCATTGTAAATATTCAACTACAACCATTATTGAATTCAATCATTTTAATACCTCTAAATATTCTGAAACATATTTAATTTTTTTTGTCTAGAGAATGGGCATATGCCTTAAACTAGTTGTGAGAATGGTGAAATTTTAACTCTATTCTTCTAATTAAACTTCTAACTTCTGTTTACATATATTCTATAACATGAAAAGAACTTTTAGGAGTAAACTATATGAAGGATGTACATCTTAATATTTGAACGAAGTAAACATTGTTAAGAATTAATGTATACATAATGACTATAATAAAAAGAACACAAAAAACATAGAGGGGATGCACTGGAGGTGTAGTTAGACATTTATAATATTGTTGGAGCATGATCTCTTGCTTCTGATTCTCCACCATAAAGATAAGAAAGGAATTATTTTTTTAATGCATTTTTCCCACCATGTAATATTAATATAGGGGACACATTAGAGTTGCATCTCTCAATCATGTGCTCCCAAAAATGCACTAATCTCAATCATTTGAAAGAATGTTCAGGGATGACAACTCCAATTTCATTCAATTTGATAATATCCAAGGGCTCTGAATGTTTTCCAATCGAGATCCACTGTCACATCTTCCACCTCCATACCAGTTGAATGACATAGAGTGGATAAGGAAACTGACACTTGCTAAATCTATTTTGACATCAATTTTGAGTTTGTTTTAATAATAATTTCTCTTTTGCAGATCGCTTCACCTCTTGAAAGTGTGATTCTAAAATGCCTTTTTCCAGCATAGATAATTTTTATCTTCTGAGCATGGTAAAAAAAAATTGAATTTATTTTTTTTAGCCCAATTCCTTAATCATATTCATGCGGTGGGCAACAAATGAACCAAATGAGCCTTATGTAGTAATACAAATCACTTGATTTTGCAAGTGTCAGTTTCCTTGTCCACTTTGTGTTATGCAACCTGTACCTTTTCCATAGGATGTAATTTTTCAAGAGCTATATGGAAAACGACCCATATCAAAAAATATAAATCTTTTCATCAATTTTGAGCATGTTTTAATAATAATTTTTGTTTTGCAGATCACTTCACCTCTTGAAATTGTGATTTTGAAATGCCTTTTTCCAGCATAGATAATTTTTGTCTTCTGAGCATGGTAAACATATAGTTGTCTTCTAAGCATGGTAAACATTTTTAATGTAATTTTCATTTTCTCAATTCCTTAACCATATTCATGCGGTGGGAAACAGATGAACCAAATGAGCCTTATGTAGTTCTATTATTTTGTTTATAATTGTTACTATCATTTTGGTTGGACTAACCTTGGTGGAGCCAAGTGCTGGCACCACAAGTGTTGCACTACATACCCTCAAGAGGGATCAAGCCTTATGTAGTTCTATTATTTAGTTTTAGAATGGGCGGGAAATATTGAACTCAATCATTTTGGATGGACTAAGAATTGCATCTTTTGTATTTAATTATCTCATTTTGGTTGTTATTGTTTTTTTAACACAGTTTATTTATTAATTAAAGGTAATTGTTTTGAAACATGTCTTCCATTGCAAAATGAGGAGTGACCCATTGTAAAAAAAATTAATCTTCATCTTCATGTCAAGCCCATTCGAAATGGGTAGATGCCCATTCTTATATAGAAAATGTAGAAGAACAGACAAAAGAAGAATAGATGTTTAGAATGGGCATATGTCCATTCTCAAATAATAATCATAGAATAATTGTGGGCATTTTTATCTCATATAAAACATAGAAGAACAACATATGGAAGATCAATAAATGTTTAGAAGAGGAATATGGAAGATAAATATTACTTTGTTTTAGAATTGGGCAAATGCCCATTTAACATATAGAAATCATGAAAGAAGAATGACTCATAGAAGAAGAATTTAGTTTTTATTTAAATTGAAGATAAGTTTTAGATATACTTCTAACTCTTCTCTGTTGATTTATTATGAGATGAAGAATATCATCTATCTTTATTTCTTTTGTATTCTGATATAGGTATAAAGATAATGCCATATTTTTTATCTTTTGTATTTTTATGTGTTTTAAGAATATCACTTCAATATTTTGTAAGACTTGCATAGTATTATCCTCCATAGTTATAAAAGGATGCATCTAAATATGACCATTTCTTGCATGTTTCAGAGTCTCAACAAGATCATTCCCTTGTAAAAAATGTATAACTACATAGACAAAACGGAAAATCATTCAATGCAAGTGAATCATGTCCATGTGTGTGTGTGTGTAATTATCGTATTTTTATGAAATATAGGTAGCCCAAAGTAGTGAACCTAAACGGGGTTACTTATTTTTCGAGTTGGTTGGCCTAGTTGCATATGCTTGTATGGGCGGGTGAGTACATGCGTGGCAAGCTGCGGTGGGTAAGCTAACTAGCCAAGTTCGGCGGGCAAGTTGACATTCCAAAATTGGTAGATGAGCTGGCGAGTTGGGCGAGGTGAGCTCACCTGACGAGCTAAGCAATATTAAATGATGTATCTAATGAGAAAATGCATGTTCTCATAATTGGAATCATAAAAGAAGAACAAAGATAAAATGTAGCTTGTTTTATAATGGACAATTTCCCATTCTCACAGCCTTCATAGAGTACTTGTTTACCATTAACTTGTAAATAAATTGTTTACCACCTTTTATTAATTGAAGGTACTTGTTTGTCAAATGCGTCTTCGAGCACCCATTGGAGGGAAATTGGTGCAATTAATGGCAATTAATTCTTCGTGGCATGGTAGAGAGAATGACGGTGGTTACTATTTTCAATGATGGTATAGATCTTGGGAATTGTAAGGTTAACCACGGTGGGCGAAGCCATCTCTTTCTTGTTCATCCAGTTTCTACTTTTTGGGATATCTATATTTCATAAAAATATAGATACTTATATATATATATATATATATATATATATATATATATATATATATATATATATATGCACACACATACACACATGGAATGAATGATTTCCCATTGTATACGTGTAGTTAACCATTCCCATAGATCGTTTCTTCCTGCAAAGAAAAATATTTGAGCAATATTTCGAGATGTGTTAGGGTAAACATATTTTACCTAGGTTAATTTAGCATATGTAAGTTACTTAATTAAATTATGTTAAGTTGTTATAGACCATAATTTAATTGTATTTGGAAATAGTATTCTGTGTAGCATGTAGTTTGTCATTTTTTTAGTTGTTATATGGTTCAAACCATATATTTGTACTTATATGTGCATGGGTATGTTTATTGTTGCAGTGTTGCAACATCTCGTTTGTCTGCACATGGTTGTTCAATTCTAATAAGAATTGTAACACATTCACTGTAATGTTGATTTGATTGATTATTAATAAAAGTATCAAGATTCCACCCTTGTTCGCTACTTTCATTTGGTACCAGAGCTCGTTGATCTAGACATGTGAGCAAAGAAGGTTGCAAAAAAAAAAAATTGGAGAAAAATTATGTCACGGGAGAGCCAATGATGCCTCCAGCAGCTTCCCAGAACGTCTTGCATCCCCACAACCTCCTACCATTCTCTAGGTAAAAGCAAAGAATTAATTTTTTTCCTATCGCCCCGCACTCAGAAAATATCCTTCCTGCACCAATATATATTCAGAATTAAAAAAATATATTCTCCAATAGGGGTTTCACCGCAAATTTAGAGGATTTATTGTTTGCATAGCTCCCACGAGAGTCGCGATCTCCCCACCGAGCCCTTGACCAAGCTTTGTTGTGTTGTTGCAGACTTTGAGTCCCTAAGTTTTCATCGATTTGAGTCATTTCTTTCATTAGTCAAGCCCAACACAAAATGGTGAGTTGTTTATAGGCCGAGACTTTATTTTTCTTGAGCCCCTTCCCCAAATTTCACCGAGTTGATACATACATTGGGAGACATGAATTTACGTGAGTCATGGGAGGTATAGGAGATAAAGAAAGCGTGAGGCCAAGCAGCATTTGTATTAACACTACATTCAAGCCCCCACATTGGATCAGCCATTAGCGATTTGAAGCGATTCCTACCTCTCCAAACCGAGCCAACGTCATTCAATCCAAACATTGGCCGAGCAATTGATGACCATGCAAAATACACAAGAGCCAAGGTCTCCATACAATCCCAAGCTCTATTTTTGAACATGTTAACATTGAGCCACATTTCAAAGAAGTGGTAGTAGAAATGCAGAGAAAGAACAAAATAAGAGCGGAAGAGATAAAGGAAAAACTTTGCTAAGAAAACTCTATAGGTGATAACAAAGGAATTAAAATGCACGAGATCCATTTTAAGAGGAAGCCTAATCCTCCCCTTCGCCGGTGGAGCCACGTCGCCATTTTTAAAGGTCAATAATTTTTAACATATTTTTAATACTTTTTGCTTCATTGCATATGACAAGCGCTACAAGCACTCGGTTAGATAGAGCAAAGGTTTTGGGGAGCGAGGTGTGGGGTTTGACCCCCACCCCATAACACTATTTTTTCTAATATTGATTTTAGCGGATAAGTTAGATGAACCACCATCTTTGGAGTTGCAAATAGTGAAAAAACCCCACTAAACCCATTAGTCATACCTAAATCGCGATTGTTTTTAGTGAGGAAAACCTAAAAAGGGTCAAAAACAATTCTCCCACATAGCCTATTTTTTCATTCTGAGCAAAATTTTCCAAAGGATGGGTGATTAAAAACTGATTTTTGAGCTATTTTTTGTGGTTTTTGCTCAAAGAGTTGTATTGAGCTCCAGAGGCCACAGGGCCCCGCAAAACAAAACAAAAATCTTGTCATTCAATTTTTTTAGAATTTTGGATGTAATTGTATATTTTAGTGTATTGTACTAATTTGTAGGTTGCCATATTCAACCGCAAACCATTGTAACTGCTTTAAAACTGGAAGATATTTTTACTCAAAAATAATAAAAATTTGGTTCTGATATCACTCACGAGATCTTCGGATCTCATTCACCACGTTCAAGTATTTAGAGTGCCTCGGGAAGCGCTTACGAGTAAAGTCATCGCAACTACTACTACACTTAACGCCTAATATAGCTATAACAATGTCATTTGGGAATCGACCCTTTAAATCGACAGGGAGTAATAAGGACACAGTGCACACACTTTGAGCCCTCCCATCCTCTTCATGAATGATTTCTTGAATTAAATCTGGACTAAGAATTTATTCGAGTATATAGCAAAAAGTTATGCGTGTGTAAGAGGATATTTATTTGAGCCAATGTCAATAATCACACATACCCCTTTTAGTACTATTTTGGTACCATGTATCAGATTCTTTCATGTATGTTAATGCCTCTTTCACGTACTTTTGAGTATATAGAAAGGGTGAGCTTCTTCCAAGTATTGACGGGTATATCGGAAGGGCGCGTATATAGAAAGGTTCGGTATATCGGAATAACAGTATATAGATTGGGAGACCATATACCTAGAGTGATAAGAGTCTTACCCTTTGTCAGTTGATTCTACAAAATGGGCACCAACGCCCCCAAGTTATTTCTTCCATATTCACAACTTCTAAGAGGAAATAACTATGCAGCATGGAAGACAAAAATCAAGACACAACTTGAGTTTGAAGAGATTTGGAATGTTGTGAATGGTACTGTAACTAGATCAACAATTGATACAACACAATGAAATAGTTTGATAGATCTAATCAAAAGGCCAAGCTAATAATCTTGTTTGTAGTGTCCGATAACGTGCAACCCCACATTTGAGATGCCAAAATAGCCAAAGAAGCATGGGATAAGTTGAGCATAGTGTACAAGGCCAAAAACAAGAATGTCATATTGAATTTATAAAGTTAGTTACACACACTAAAGTTTAAACAAAATGAGAAAATAGAAGCTTTCTTGAGAAAAGTTACAGAGTTAAGGGATTCACTTCTAGCCCTGGGAGAAGTGGTCATTGATGAAGCTCTCGTTCCCATTGTTATGAAATCCCTTTCTCCTTCATACCGCATTTTTATGACAATACTCAATTTGTTAGATTAGATAGTAAGTTTTGACAAGTTGGTAAACCTATTGCAACAAGAAGAAGTAATGTATAATAAAGATAATGAAGAGGAGAAGGCACTTTCTTCTCATCAGAAATGGAAAGGAAAAGGAAAAGGCAAACCTAATTCCTCTCAAAATTCTCAGAATCAACATCAACAAGGGGATAAGAAACAAAATAAGAAATGTCCTATTTGCAAAAGAGGACATGACTTGAAATATTGTTGGTATAATACATACAAGAAAGGTTCATCAAGTAATCTTGGACCTCAACACTAAAAATCTAACAAGGGACATTCTGACTACAATCAAGGGTAGAGAAATGGGAACTGGAAAATAAAACCCCATTAACAAGGAAATATAGCTAAGCGAGAAGAAAATTCCAATGATGAAGATTTCTTGTACATTGCTCAATCAAGTGAACTTTCCATGTCATCTAGTGATGTCTGGTATGTTGATTTAGGAGCCACTCGACACATGACCAACCATAGAGACTATTTTACCACTATGAGGGACACACCTTATAAAAACCATGTTTTATTGGGTGATGATTCTTCGTACATAAGTACATGGGATTGAGAATATTTCTCTACCCCTTGGTTCACGAAACTGTAGATTATCGGTTGTACTTATATTTCCCTGGTTGACAAAGAATATGTTATCATCACCAACTCCTAGATCATAATTTGAAAATTTATTTTGATACTCATTCTAACAAGAAAATGTGTTTAATTTGAGACAAATCACAAGGCTCGAAAATAGTTGCAAAAGCCTCTAATGTGGGACGTATGTTCCAGCTTGATTTCATCCACAAAGATGATCATACACTTATGGCTAAGAACTCTACCTCTACACAATTGTGGCATCAGAGACTTGGTCACATTAGTTTCAAGTATCTGAAAACACTTCGTCGGTACGAGATGGTAAAAGGATTACCATTTCTCGTATGAAGGATATAGATAAGTGTCCTCATTGCCTTGCAGGAAAATAACACAAAGCTTCATTCCAGAAGAGTACTTATCGAGCTCATGTAAATATTGATTTGGTTCATGTCGATATTTGTAGAGAAATCTAACCAATTCATTCTGGATTCCAATACTTCATGCTTTTTGTTGATGATTACTCATGAAAATTGTGATTTTTTTTGTCTTCATAAGAAACGTGAAGCTTTTGAAAACTTCAAAAAGTCCAAAGTGGCTATTGAGAACAAAATTGGTCATCACATCTAAACTCTCAACTCAGATCGAGGGGGGAACTCACCAGTGATGATTTCAAATCCTACCTTCAATCTCACGAGATTCATCGATAGATTCCTCGTCCACACACACCGCATCATAACTATGTTGTTGAGAAAATAAATCATACTATCATGGAAATGGTGTGATGCATGATCAATGATTTTGGACTAGCGAAGACATTCTAGGTAGAAGCAACAAAGACAACAAGTGTATTTTTTGAAAAGAGTACCCATAGTTGTTCTTGATGGAGTAATACCACAAGAAGCATGGTAAAAAAGGAAGCCATATATTACACACCTCAGAGTATTTGGGTGCAAAGAAAGTATACACATACCCAAGCAAAATAGAAATAAATTGGATATGAAATCACAAAAACTAATCTCCATTGGCTATAGTGAAGATACTCTTGGGTACAGATTGATGGATCCGAAGACTAGGAAAGTATACACCAGCAGAGACGTTGAGTTCTTTGAGAAGAAGGAAGCAAAGAATCCTCTAGACTCACCTGATGTAGATGTTTCACCAGATTGTAAAAACAAGTGGTGTTCTTGAAAATGATGATGGGGATGATGGTGATGATTAGATAGAACCACAACCTACGGGAGCAGTTCAACATATGCCCAAGTGGTATACTAGCATGCTACAAGATGTAAAATTGGATGCTCCACTAGATACATCCACCATTGGACCACGGACTTGCAGTAAAGCACAAGAAGAAGTAAACTTTTCTTTAATGAGTAGAGTTATTAAATCTAATGAGCCCTCTATAGTCCAGGAAGCCCTACAATCAAAATCTTGGAAAGATGCCATGGATGTTGAATATAACTCAGTGATGAAAACAACACTTGGTAGCTTGTCGATCTTCCACTAGGAAGAAACCCATTAGATGTAGATGGATATTCAAAACAAAGTACAAATCATATGGGACCATAGAAAAGTATAAAGAGAGACTAGTAGAAAAGGGGTACGCACAAAAAGAAGGCATTGACTACAAGGAGACATTTGCTTCCACAACTAAGATCAAAATAATCAGGATGATCTTTTCTCTAGCTGCACAATTTGGTTGGAAATTCCATTAGATGGACATAAAAGTGCCTTTCTTAATAGAGATTTAAAATAAGAAGTTTACATGACTTAACACGAGGGATATGTTGTACCTGGTCAAGAAGTGAAGGTATGTAGATTCAAAAATCTTTGTATGGCACGAAACATGCACCCCGGGCTTGGTACATCAAAATTAATGAGCATCTTATACAACATGGATTTGTTAGAAATCCATACGATCCCAATATCTACCTCAAAAATCAAGGGGGATGATTGTGATTTTTTTGTCTATGTCGACGATCTAGTCATCACTAGCAGTTCAATGAAGATGATTGATACAAAAAAAGAAAATCTTAAACGATCGTTCGACATGACGAGATCTTGGGTTGATGCATTCTTACGCCTTGGATTGGAAATATAGCAAAAGGAGAATCACATATTTGTTTCTCAGTTGAAATATACCAAGAAAGTGCTTGAGAAATTTAGGATGATGGATTGCACACCTATTGCTACACCTATGGAGACGAGACTGCAGTTATCTCGTTTAGATCCATCTCCTATGGTAAATGCCACTCTTTATCGGCAATTAGTTGGGAGTCTCATTTACCTTACATACACTAGACCATATATCAGCTTTATAGTGACCTATTTTTTTACGAGTTTTTCATTGGAAGGTAGCAAGGTGTATCTTGAGATATCTCAAGGGAATAGTGGATCTTGGTCTAAAATACAAGATAAGGATTAGGGCTAGGAGGAATACTGTTGAATTTTGAGATGGTGTGCGTGTACCATAGAGAAAGATCAGATCGACTACGAAGAACTCCTTTTTGTCTTGGAAGGACTACCCAAGCAAGTAAGAATACAAGACCACCAGATTTTAATTAGACAATAAATGAGGAGCTGCCTTAGGCCCAAGAAATATAAAACTTCCTTTCGAAGGTGGTAGTTCCCCTTTTAATACGAATTAACACAAATGATAACAAAGAAAGCTATTGCAAAATCACGATTTAGGTACCTCGTTACAAAACAATAGAGGCTAAGCTATCAATAATAAAATGTCACGTTGTTTGTTGATTCTTATCGTTTGATACATTCGGAGTTGAGTTACGAGGATAAACCAGAATGGATCTGAGGTTGTTAGGTGACAAATAGGCGAGAGGAAGGTTTTGGGGTATAAGTCACAGTGACCGATGCCGGTCACTAGATAACCGACCGTGGTTAGAGAACCGCTGCCGGTAGGGGATAAACGACACCGGTAGGGTCAGCAATCTAGGTGCTTCTGGATAGAGGTTGGTTGCAGGGTGATTGTGGGGTTATTAAGACTGATGGATGGCTAAGGGGAATAATGAGAGGACAGGGAAGACTCGAGTATGATAAAATGGTCTTTCGGGCAATACTGAGGATGTATGGATGAAGGTTAATTGTAGGGTGCTGGTAGGTGGTAGATCTAGGAATGAGCTTATAATTACTATCAATCCACAGGCTCAAGAAATGGTGCTTAAAAACATACAAGACACTACTTACTCGTTCCTGATGAAGATGCAGGTTCCAGGACTGTGATGAGCGAAAAGGGGGCTCAAGTAGGATGATCGACAATCCAAGATGAGCTATCTCCTCTTCGATGCTTGGATGAGTGTCACTGGGCTCTAGTTATTGATTATAGATCTTGGGCTTGATGTCCTTCTCTGCAAACTCTTCTTGTTTCTTCACTTGTCTCTCTGCTCGGCCAAGCAAATCCAGATCCTTCCAATGATTTCTCCTCTTCTCGATCAAATGAAAATTTGATCCCTTGTTTTGGTTGGAAGTGGTCATTTACGAGGAACCGATGGCGTTACGCATTCTGATGGCGATCGAGTAGAATCGGTATCGGTCGGAGTCAAAGCGGGCTATTTTGGTAAAATAGCCGGCTTTCCCTCCTTTTCTCCCGAGGGATTAGTGGCGGGCTTGGTCAAGTCATTATGAGGTTGGTTTTAGGTGCGGGTGAGGAGTAATTAGTCATGGGTGTGGATTTGGACCAAGTTATAGGTCTTAATTAGGTTAGTTTAGGGTTAAGACTAGGTCATGATGAGGTGGTGAAATGAGGTGGCAGGTATGGCGATGTGGATTTATTAATTATAAGGTAATTAATAAATAATTGTGTAAGGTTTAGGTGATGAGGTTAGGTTGCGAAATGAGATGCGGGGCACAGGGTGTCGTAAGACACAAATTTGGTGTCTACATTTAGCCCCTTGTTGTCGTGTAGCTTGTCTTGTTAAAGCTGTACGGACAATAATAAGAAGTGGTTACCCCTGTTAAGGGTATAGGTAATCCCCCTCAAATCTATCACAGATTGAGGTAGCGTGAAATCAGGGATAGGGTTGATAAAGGGTAAATGGTGTTTAGATAATGGTAAGATGGTGGGGTAGGTCCAAGGAAGCAGACGCACGTTGACATGCGATAGTGCGACGGTGGTACATGATTTGAAGAGCAAACAAGCAATTCATAGGCAAAGGTCAATAGTTTATCCAAACAAGGGTGATATAATCCTAGTATCCAAGGCATAGGAAGTAGCTCCGGGGATATAACGGGTAAAGGCGGGAGCGTTGAGGCATGTTTGCAGTACACAAATGGTTGGTTTGGTTGAGATAAACGTCACGGTCTTGGTCTAGGCAAAGTTGGTCGACTGATCAAGTCAAGGACCCTAATCATGCTAAAACATGAACAGGTGAGCTCGATTGAACAAAAAGCTACATGATGGGTGGATAAAATTGTATTGTGTTGATGTTGGGTGAGGTATTTAATTGGTGCGGCCTTAGGTCGGGCCAAATGGTTGGGTGCGGCCTTGGGTCGGGCCAAATGGTTGGGTGCGGCCTTGGGTCGGGCCAAATGGGTTGGTTGCGGCCTTGGGTCGGGCCAGATGGTTGGTTGCGGCCTTGGGTCGGGCCGAGATGGTTGAATTCTGCCTTGGGTCGGCCAAATTGGTTGGTTCTGCCTTGGGTCGGGCCAAATGGTTGCCAAATGTTGGCCTTGGGTCGGGCCAAATTGGTTGGTTGCGGCCTTAGGTCGGGCAAATGGTTGGTTGCGGCCTTGGGTCGGGCCGATAAAGTTAACAAAGGGTGTTCACCAAGGTGGATATAGGCGACGTTGTGAGAAAAGGCGATTAGTAAATAAGGTCGAAATTGGGAAATGTGGGATAAAACCGATATCGATTGTCTATGACCGATATCGGTTAGGTGACCAAATCTTGGTTCCTTAGGGCACAATATAACCGGTATCGGTTATAGGTCGAAAACCTATAAAAAGAAAAAATATGGCCTGTCATTGTCATATTGTCAATTTGAAAACCAATTTTAGTTGTCTGAGGTCTTGTGGCGAGATTGTTGAGTTTGTCGGCTGAGGTGGCGCTATTTGAGTGGAGAAGTGAGTGATTGGTAGGCCCTAGCGAGGAGGAGGCAGCATTTGATTGGTGGAGGACCCAGCAGAGGAGAGTTAGAGCCATGGCACGGCTGGGAGAGGAGGCTGGAGTCTTTGGACCAGCTGGACCACCACCACCCATCCCACCACGACGACGTGTCGTCGTACCGGTAGGTTCGAAACCTCTCATTGTGTGAATTTGATGTTGTTAAGCTATTTTTGGGTGTTTGGGTAGGAATCCATGTTTTGGTAAAATAATGAATAAATTGAAGTTATTTGAAAAATGAAGAGGATAGATGGGTGAAAGAGGGCAAGGCGGCAGGGTGGGTAGATTTTTAGGGTGTTTGGGTGGGTAAATAGGGATAAATAGGCAAAAAAAGGATTTGGGGGGCCGCGTCGGGTTCGGCCCGTGATTTTCGATGGCCGATGCAGTCACTAAGCGGCCGAACATCGGTCGAAATTCGAGGCGAGGTGGGTTTGTAGGTGGCGTCGGTCGTACATCGGCCGGCGTTGGTGGAGAGTGGACCGGTGGCGGTCATGGGTGACCGGTACCGGTCCCTAGTTAGGAATATTTATTTTGTTGGTTGGTTTTGTTGTGGTTTGGGGTGATTGGTGGTTGTTGGGGTTGTTTTTTGGGTGTTTGGTTATTAGTGGTTTGGGTTTTGTGTTTGTGGGGGTGAAGAGGGAAGGGGTAGAGGTTAATAGGAAGGTTGATTGGTGAGTGGGGGAAAATGGGGCGACTTGTGTGGTTGGTGCGGTTCGGATAGATTAGGTGTTAGGTATGAATGGGGAGGTGTTAAATTGGTAGGGGCATAGGTAAATGGTGAGAGTAGAGTGAGTGATTGGTAGGGTGTGAGATAAGGCAAGGGATATCGTAAAGTTTTAGGGTAAAATAGGTGGGTGTAGGTGTGTGTTATAGAGTCGGGTTGTGGTCGGGTGGGTAAAAGGGGGTATAGAAGGTTAACATAGTTGTTGTTTGAAAGGGTAGGTCTAATGAAGTGGGTGATTTGTGCGAGCACGTCGGCGGTGACTATGCGGGATAGGATGCCTCCGCTGTTGAGACGGATGCGGCCACACATGTCCGCGCGGGGGCCAGGCCATCATGTGCGAGTGGGACTCGGCGGAGTCCAGCGTTATAGGGCGATAGAGAGGATCACGGTCTTATGGTCGCCCTCATCGAGAGATGGGATCCGGCGACAATGTGTTCCATCTCCCCGGTGGAGAGATGACCATTACCTTGGAGGATGTGTATCGCATCCTTAGATTACCGATCGATGGAGAGCGATCTTCAGTGGATGCGAGAGAGACAGCCATGGGACAGCATCTTACAGGTATTCGAGGATGCAGCCGCGCTATTGACTTATCACAGCGTGAGCATCACCTATGGGGATATGTATCGTGCCCACCGACATGAGACACGGCTTGCCGTGTTGATGATGATCAGCATTACATGCTTCGCCCTCCCGGACTCAGAGGGAGGCCACTTTCCATGGGGCTGATGGGGGTATTACACGAGATGGTTGAGGAGCATACATGTTATGCTTGGGCACAGATATACAGTGCGATTTATACCGAGAAGGCGTGGGGCTACCGCGGATGAGGCGATCGAGGATTTGCTCTACGTTTTTGTTACTTTGTTGGGCATATGAGCATATCATATGCATTCGACCCGATAAAGGCTGCCCCGGCAAAGGGCCCTGGTGATTTATAGATATGGCTTTGAGAAGGTGGCAGGGGTCGTGGGCAGCCACGGGTAGTTCTCCGGATGGGATGTAGCATATTACCGGCACGTATTAGAGGCGTGATGCCCTCGATATTGTATGGAGGCCTTACAGAGGTCATCGGCCCGTGAGGATCCCGATCACGGTGCGGTGGATCCAGTATACATTACGGATAGCGGGGACGGAGGCGGGAGAGTATGAGCGGATACCCCAGAGAGGTACGGCAATGCGGCAGCATTGGGGCTATGACAGAGATGAGCCACCTCCCCGCCCTCGTACGGGAGGGATGATGTAGAGGCTCCACTTTACTGCACCTGCCTATGGACCCAGATTGGGTAGCGAGTAGCGAGCGGCACGCGTCTGATGGATGATGGATGCGGGTGTACAGAGATCATTTTGGTATGGTGGGCGAGGAGAGAAGCGCGAGAGAAGCACAACCCGCACTGCAGCCAGACTTAGCGGTTGTTAGAGCGAGAAGAGGACCAGCTCGGGGCAGTATACGGTTATTACGAGAGGCGGCTTGCTGCTGCTGCACGAGCACGAATAGGTGTCCTACAAGGCGGATTGCTTGAGCACGCAGTGCGAGCCCGGCCACATGCACCACCAGTGCAGGTAGTACCGCCACCAGGCACCACCACAGTGTGCAGTGCAGTACACCACAGCACCACTAGCGGCACCAAAGACAAGCACAGTATAGCACCACCACCACGCGCAGCCCACGAGCACCGGCATGAGCACGGGGTGTATTGGTAGTAGGACAGGGGCCATTGGTATTAGGAGTCGGGGGACCAGCCCCAGCAGCTTTGGTGGCACGGGCCCGGTATATGGAGGTGAGAGCGGAGGCGTACTTATCGGGACATCCTTGATGGTATCGGGTGACTCTCGCCCGTATGCGGCGCATGAGAGCGAGACCTCGCGGAGTCGAGAGATCCCATGGTGGTGTGGCTGGCCCGGTGGGTGGTGTGGGTGGTGGAGGGAGGCAGGAGCGGGGCGGGACCCGAGGGGAGAGTCTTGCCGAGGGCGGTGGGGAGAGTTGAGACATCCACTGAGGTCGAGTTAGATGGTTTTGTGTGTATATTGGATATTAGATAGAGGCACTTGGTCTGCGAACCGGTTATGTATAGAGAGGCTGCGTGCCCACATATGATTCTTTCATTTATTTATTCATTTATTGTATATGCGGCTGCGAGCCGAGTACGGTTTATACTGGTTGATACTGTTGTATATTTTGATATGAGCGAGCGAGAGTCGATATTTTGTGATTGTTGCGGCTGCGTGCGGCTTTGTATTATCATGAGATCACAGAGGCCCCTATGCAGGGCAAGTTGTATATTTGAAACCTTTGGTATATATATATATGATGATTTTGACCCACATGGTGTATATGAAATGGTGTATGTGTTTTGTCGATGGTTTGTCTTATTGAATGTATGATGAGTTTGATCCACATGGTTTATATATTATGGTGTTGATGTCTTTTGTTGATGGCTTTTTGAAATGGAATGTATGTATATATAGATGATGAGTTTAATTGACATGTTGTGTTTATGAAATGTTGTATGTGTTGTGTCAGCTGGTTTGTGAAATTGAACGTATGTAGCTGCTGAGTTGGATCCAAATGGTGTATAGATTGATGGTTTTTGATATCGTTTGTTGATGGCTTGTTTGTGTTCGTAATATGGATAGATGATGTTGATGAAATTGTGATGAGATATGGATTTAATGAAAAATTATAGATAATGGTGTTGTTTATGCAGGTAAAAGGGACGGGCGCCACAAATATTTGTAAAAACAAAGAAACGGCTTAGGTTTAAGCAAAAAGGGGACACATGACCGATATCGGTTATGTAACCGATGTCGGTAGCTATATGACCGATAGCGGTTATGTAACCGATATCGGTTATGCCAAAATTATTTTCCTAAAAATAGAATTGCTTGGTTGGCAACTTAAGTTCTTATTTTAGCATTCTTATTTTTAGATGCATGCAACAAGTTAAATATGCGAATGCGATGCTGTTTGACAACTGATACAGGTAATTGCATGAAAGAATTTGAGTGATAAGGAGGAAAGAGACAGGTGAAGTGAGTGTGGGCTGAGATTCAGAAGGTAGAAAGACAAGTTATATTTGAAGAGGGTGGTGAACATGGCTGAACGAGGAGAAGCATCCGAGGAGAGGAGAGACGAGGGGGAAGACATGTTCCGCCCCAAGCTGCTTGCATCCCAAAAGGTAAAGCTGTTTGGTTGTAATTTGATTCTTGCATGTTTTGTGAATAGGATGAGAGAAGTGTAAGTGGGTAAAGATGAGAAAGAAAAGGTGATAGGCAAGGGTTGGGGATGGGGTGAGTCTTTATGGGGTAGGTAGACGGGGTGGTCACGTATGTTTTTAGGTATAAATAGGAGTAAACGGGCAAAATAATTATCGTAGGTGTATGTTTTAAGCGAGGGTAAGTATATTTTGGATGGGTATCGTTTAGAAATAACGTATCGGTTATCAAACCAAAGTGTCGGTTATCCATAACCGATATCGGTCTTTATAGGAGTTTCGAAATTTGAGAAAAAACCCGTGGAGATTTGTTCTATTGAATAATTATGTGTCGTTTGATGTATGTAGGCGGAAGCAGGGTTAAGGATGAATGATACTGTGCCAGCGTTGTTGTCACGAATCGAGCGGATGTAACACCAGCTGAATGGGCATTGATAAATCATTTGGGGTTAAGTGGAATCCGCTATTATTCACGAATCGCGCGCGTAACCATGATATGTTGTAAAGCGTTGATTGAGAGATGGAATCCAGAAAAGAATACCTTCTATCTGCCAACAGGGGAGATGACAGTGACTTTGGAAGATGTGTTCCGTATTTTGAGACTCCCAATGATAGGAAAAATAGTGTATCAGGCGTTGCCTAGCGGGGCGGGCAGCGATAACAGCAGTATTCGGTTCAGCTGCGCGAGATTTGACACAGCGAGGTTTATCATTTACGTATGGTACAATGTATGCAACACACCCTGAGGAAACAAGGTTGGCCATGCTATTAATGATAGCGGTGGGGTATTATGCATTACCGAGGGCGGAGGGTGGAAGATTTCCCAAAGCATTGATGAGTGTTATTTGGGAAATGATAGAAATGAGCGTGACTTTCGCATGGGCACCCGCATATCTGGCAGAGTTATATAGGGGTTTATGGGCACATAAGCGAAAACACGGGGACGACTTTGGATTGTTCGTACTTATTACATTGTTGGGCCTATGAGCATATTGTTTGTGTGCGTCCAATAGGCCGACCCATCGAGTCGGGAGAGGCAGGAGTGCAAAGGTTGGGATTCAGACGATGGGTCCAGACAGAACAAGAAGTGAGATCCCAGGCCGTGATAGATGACATCGAGTATTATAGACAGGTATGGGAGATGGTGACGATTGCGGATATTTGTTGGAGGCCTTACGGGAACTATATGGTGATAGAGCACATAGCTGAGGAGTTGAGGGGTGTAGAGCGATTGAGGTGGATCGCAGGGCACAGGCCGGGTGAGTACGAGAGGATTCCTCTAGATCACGTGCGGCGACAATTTGGGTTCGTTCAGGATATACCTATGACATATAGACCATACATGAGGATCGACGCCGAGGCAGCATTCTCACCTCCCCGGCCTACACCTCCAGAAGGGCCAGAAGAGATAGCAGCCGATCGTAGGGTAATGGATGCGGGAATGACAGAGGCCTATAGAGTATGGTGGGTAGCAGAGCTGCGAGGTGCACGTGAGCGCCCTGACATAGCTGTGATTACAGCGGAGAGAGATCATCTGCAAGATTTGGCTCACCAGCTTCAAACACAGGTGAATGAGACAATGGGATTGTTAGAGGTTTCACAGTTATGAGTGGAGAGACTGGAGGCAAGATTCCTCCACGCGAGAGGACGTATTCGTATGTTACAGGAGATGTTGGCGGATCAGTGGGAGGAACCAATGGCAGTGGCACCTTTGAGGATGGAGAGGCCAGCTGAGGGGCATCGATGATCACGATCACCACCTGATTCGGGAGGAGGTGCAAGGGTCTAAGTGAATTTCATAGGAATATAAGAATAAATAAGGATGCCGACTTGTGAGTCGATGATAGAGAAGATGTATTTGTTTAACATCTAAAATAAAACTAAAGATGTATGTTGTTTTGAGTGATGATAATAATAAGAATGGTTGTGTTTTGAATGTTGTTTTTGTTTTGTTTGAAAAGGATAAAGATGAATGTTGGCAAATAGAAATACACAAAAAATATTTATATTTAGAACACATGATAGGGTATGGTAGGGGATGGTCGAGCTAACCTTGGGAGACCCCATGTCTCCTAAGTGCTGCCTACATAGCCCATTGCACAAAGCAAGGAAGGGCCTCAGACCGATGTAGTTCTCCCTTAGGACCAGGGAGAGGTGAATTCAGGCAATTTGGTTATGGTTAGGCAATTTGTTGGTTGGTAAAAATTTGATGTTGGTAGGGTAATGTTGTTGGTGTTGGTAGGGTAATGTTGTTGGTGTAGGTATAGGTGAAGCGAAAGTTAGCATACCCAAGTAGTAGGGAATCGTGTCCTGATTAAGGTCAACACACAATCCTAGAGTCGAGCAAAAGAGGCCAGAGTGTCCCGTAGTTGAGAAGAGCTAAACAAACCACATATTAATGTAGGATGAGCTTGAGTCCCTAGGTACCTTGCATAGGCGAGAAGTCGATAGGTGAAAAGAGTGGTATAATCACAATATATCGGATATACGTCACGTCCCTTGAGTTTTGTTGTTTTGAAAATGGTGAGGTGAGGTGATTGATGTGGGAGAGTGCGAGAGAACTTATTATAAGATGATTATTCGACAAAAGAGAACCAAACCTAAATAGACAAGTCCATGACTCAAAAGTGTTTTGAAATACTGCTTTTATTTTTATTTTATTTTTCTGGATATAGACTGATCGATGCGGGAAGTCTACATGGGATATGTATTTTGTTGTTCTTGAGGTCTTCATGAAGCTGATCAATGCGAGAAGCTTCGATAAAGGTTGTTGTGTATAGCTGTCCTTGAGGAGGCGATCTATTTATAGTGTGAATGCGGTGTTTATGTATATTTGTCCTTAGGGGAGCGATCTATATATAAAGCAGCAATAGTTTGGCATATAGTTGTCCTTGAGGAGCGAGTCTATTGTATAATTTAGAGGTCTAGATGTCCGTTGGGCATAAAGCATCTAGTTTTGTAGGAAGTTTGACTCAAGAAAATCCCATAAGTGTTTTAATTAAGAATGTGTCATTTTGATACTTTGAAGTCATGGACTAGACTAAAAAGGGGAAGGCATCTTTTAAGGGGAGGTGATAATCAAACCATGTGAGCTTGATTTGATTTTGAGATGCAAGAAACAAAGTGTATGCGGTGGTAAATGAGCTCAAGGGACGAGCGTAAGGTAGATAAGAAGTGACACAACACTGAATTCAATAGTAGAATGGTCGAAGATGCAAGGCATTAAGGGGCTCAGGCTCAGGTTTACCATTAAGCGAAGCTAAACGATAAGTGCCTGATCCATAAGTGTGAGTGATAATGTAAGGCCCAATCCAATTAGGAGCAAATTTTCCACGTTTGCTCTTTTCTAGTTTGGTTACATGTTGATTCTCTTTGAGGACAAGATCACCAACCTTAAAGGTACGCTCATGAATTCGCTTATCATAAGCACGCTTGATGCATTTTTGATAGATTTGAAGGTGGTCAAGAGCCGTAAGACGACGCTCGTCAAGAAGCTCTAATTGGGCTAACCGCTCTTGGCGGAAATCATCGTTGGTGAGAATATTCTGAAGAGATATTCTGAGGGAGGGTATTTGTATTTCGAGAGGAAAGACAGCCTCGGTACCATATACCAAAGAAAATGGTGTGGCATTAGTGGAGGTACGAATGCTAGTACGATAAGCCCAAAGGGCAAAGGGAATGTGATCATGCCAATTTCTTCCAGAATCATTAACAACTTTCATGAGGATTTTGGTTAGGGTTTTATTAGAAGATTCAACTTGACCATTGGCCTGTGGATAGTAAGGTGATGAGAAACTAAGTTTGATACCAAAGTTGTCACAAAGGTCTTGTAACAACTTATTTTTGAAAGATTTACCATTATCTGTTATTAGGCGATGAGGAATACCAAAATGACAGATAATGTGATGGTTAACGAATTCGACAATTTTTTCTTTTTTGGTTGAAATGAGTGGAATGGCCTCCACCCATTTTGTGTAATATTCGGTTGCCGTGATTATCCAACGGTGACGTTGCGAAGAGGGCGGGTGAATCTCACCAATAAGGTCTAAACCCCATTGTGAGAAAGGCCAAAGATCTCGTGCGACTTGTAGCGGATGGCTAGGAGTATGTTGAAGGTTGGCATGTTGTTGACACATAACACAACGCTTAACATATTCGTAGCAGTCGTTATTAAGAGTAGGCCAATAATAACCTAGGCGAAGGATTCGTTTAGCCATGGAAGGCCACTAAAATGTCCACCACAAATACCGTCATGGACTGTTGGATGGTATAGGTGACCTCCGCGCGGTTAGACATCGAAGGAGGATGCCATCAAAGCCACGTTTATAAAGGAGTCCCCCCATGACGACATAACGAGAAACACGTTTAAGAAAAGCGTTTTCCAGTACTAGTAAGGTCAGGTGGGAGAACGGAGGTTGTAAGGTAGTCGTGAAATTGGTGGTACCAGGTATCCTGTGAATTAGCAGACACATTATTTATCATACAAACAACCGGGGCTGAGTAGGATGGGGCAAAGAGTTGTTGGACCAAGACGAATATGTCAGAGTCAGTTGGTGAGGCAGGAATTTGCGAGGCTAAGCAAGCCATAGTATCCGTAAATTTGTTAGTGGAGCGGGGAATGGTCTGGATAGAATAACGAGTAAATGAGGTCAAAAGTGAATCCACGTAATGTTTGTACTTTTGAAGTTCCTCATTTTTACATTGGTAGATGCCCATAACTTGATTGACTACCAATTGAGAGTCGCCAAAAATATTAATAGATTTGACACCTAAGTGTAACGCAACCTAGAGACCCAAAACAAGGGCCTCGTATTCCGCTGTATTATTAGTGCAGGGGAAATCAAGCCGGAATGAAAGAGGCATAGGTTCAGCGTCAAGAGGAATGAGAACAACGCCGGCCCCTCCCGCGCTGGCATTTGGATCCATCGAAGAAGAGGGTCATTGGATACGACTCTTCCCTGAGTGAAAGAGTGGCGATGAGTTCGTCAGGGAAATTAAAATTGGTAAATTGTTCCCCAGGTAAAGGGGCCTCCGCAAGTTGGTCTGCAATAGTTTGTCCTTTGATTGACTTCTATTGTACAAACTCAAGGTCGAGGTCAGCGAGGAGCATAAGCCATCGAGCGATGCGTTGGTTTAGATGTGGTTTGGCATACATATAATGAATGGGGTCGCGTTGGTGATGACAAAAGTTTTGTGATTCAGGAGGTAGTGTCGGAGTTTGGTGGCTACGAATGATAGGGCTAGGCACAATTTTTCTACATGTGTATACCTAGTCTCGTAATCCACGAGAGTAATGACTTATATAATAAGCGGCTTGTTCTCGGCGTGCGAGTCCCGATGTGCGAGCATGGCTCTATAGCATGGTCGGTGGCGAAAGGTAAAGGTAGAAAGGGCGATCATCCTGAGGTGGGATAAGCGGGTGGCTGCAAGAGATAGGCTTTGAGAGCTTCAAAGGCTTGGTGACACTCTTCGCTCCATTGAAAGGCAATGTCCTTTTTAAGAAGGTGATGGAAAGGTTGACATCGATCGAGAGTTGGGAGATGGCGCGGATGGATTGAAGTTTACCCTGTAAACTACGCAATTGTTTGAGGTTTTTGGGTGGGGGCATTTCTAGGATAGCTTTGACTTTAGATGGATCGACCTCAATGCCATGCAAAGAGATGATAAAGCCAAGAAGTTTTCCCGAAAGAACACCAAAGACACATTTCTTTGGTTGAAGCCGGACCGAATATTGTAACAGGTGATCGAAAATAATGGTTAAAACATCGAGATGTTCACTGCGATGTTTAGATTTGCCAAGAAGATCATCGACATAATCCTCAAGGATAGTGTGCATAATGTCATGAAAAATGTAAGTCATAGCCTGCTGATAGGTCGCACCAGCATTCTTAAGGCCAAATGGCATGACACGATAACAGAAGGTTCCCGAGGAGTTATGAAGCGTAGTTTTATGTTGATCGGCGGGGCTACAAAATTTGATTGTATCGAAAAACCATCCATGAGAGAAAGCATTTCATGGCCCGGTGAGATCAACAAGTTGATCAATACTTGGGAGGAAGTCATCCTTGGGGCAAGCGAGGTTAAGGTCTCGGAAATCCGTGCATATCGAAGTCCCCCGTCGCTTTAGTGGCCAGTGCGATGTTAGAAATCCATTGAGGATAGTCAATAGGCAAGATGAAGGAAGCAGAAAAGAGTCGTTGAAGCTCTTCTTTGACCAAGAGGGCAATGCGTGGATGCATTTTCTCGGTTTTTGTTTGTGGTTTGGAATCGAGTTTTAGGGTGATGTTATGGACAGATGCAATGTCGGGATCAATTCTGGCATGTCGGCGTAGGACAAGCGAAAGCTTGGTTGCGGAGTACGGAGAAAGGTAGTAAAGGCGACTTGTTACGATGTGTTAAGGGATTGTCCGATCTTCACAACGTGAGGATCCTCCTCTGTGTGGATGTTGATTTCTATAGTGACTCATTGACATGGTTTGAGTTTGAGATGGTAAGGCGCGTTGAATATAGGAGTCATCCGCACCAAGGTAAGTGAGGATGGAGTCGTCATCTGGCACTCAACAACATTAATCGAAGGTGAATCCTCTTGATCATGTCTGGATATAGAAGGGGAAGAGAAGATGGGTCCTCATTATCACGTTGATAAGTGAGAGGACCTAGGAAGATAGCATTTATGAAAAAAAAAAAAAAAAAGTTAGGAGGGATAGATTTAGGGTTATCGACTCGTAGGTGATGATGGAAAAATGGGTGATGATGGTTTGGTAGGGGTGAGCGTCGTCATCTTCGAGGATACAATGACACGAGGTTTCTCCGGTGTAAGTGTTTAAGGAAAACCGAGACCACTACGATCATTGTGTTTGCGTGTAGTCACGGGAATGAGTGTATGTCGGCCTTGTTCATAAAGACCAAAACCAAAGCCTTTCCAAGCACAGCGAGTCAAGAAGGTGAGGGCGAAATGACGATTTGTCAAGTATTGAAAATCAGATTGGAAGGGAACCACACCAAGAGGAGGTTCAGGGGTAACGGAGGATGCGTCAACACCCCCATATGTTAGGTTGGTGCGGCAATGGGGTGGTCGTAAGATTACCTCCCCCACGGACGGTCGTAGGTAGGATGCGCATGTAACTGTCCGTACTCCTGCGGGGTATGGAAAGAGCTAACGTTATATAGGCGGTATTCCCCGAGTAAGGCGTTGAAAAACATCTACTACTAGTCGGAGGTTGGGATGTTATCTGCGGGAAAGGAAGTGGTATTTGTGATGGCGGTTTCATTGGTTGAAGGTGTAGGTGCGGTTGAAGTGGATGGTTGGGTTGGATGAATGGGTGTCTTGGTAGTACAAGCACATCATTAGGGCGATACAACATATTGCGAGTTTTGAAGGGGAGGATCAGCTTTTACGGTGTAGGACTTTCCCTCGTACTCAAATTTTATGCATCATGTAAGGTGGAAGGAACGCATCCCATAGCCGGATCGAGGGCGGCCTAACAACATATTGTATTGGAACTCTCCTCGAGGACATAGAAGAGTTCGGGTAAAGTACGTGGTCCTACACGAATATTAAGGATCACGGTGCCTAAGGTAGAAGTAATAGCATCATTGAATGACCATGACATGATGGGGTTGGCACACATGCGGCTAGAAGGGATATTCATTTGTTGGAAGGCTTTTGAAGAGATGATGTTTAGGCTAGCGCCCCATCAATCATAACACGATGTACCCGAATGTCCCGGACATAAGTTGAGATGAAAAGAAGCGGTCGGGATCTTGACACCAAAGTCGATAATTTCGTCTTGGAGAAAGCGGCAATGGCGGCTTCTTTGTCGAGAGGCGAAGTGGTTGGGGAGATAGATTGTTTGGTGAGTGAAGCAACGTGATTGGGTGTTAGAATAGAGAGTAACGAGGAAAGGTTTCATTAGGTAAGACCTCTATCCCTTGAAGGATTTCAACGAGAGCTTGTCGATGAGATTGAAGTCGAATGAGATCATACGAGTGTCATTTTACAGGTGATTGGTGAAGTTGTTTGATCATGGTTCGGTGGGAAATTCCATTAGAGCGGGGTAGGCGGGTCCACGAATAACCACTTTAGGTGGTGGTGCGATCGGGATGGTGGACGGAGAAAGAGATGCCGCAGTGTGTTTTCTTTCGTTTTCCCATTGTTTTTTACGCCTCGAGTAGCAACACTAATCATATTGATCTCGTGAATACGAGAGGAGGAAAGCGGTAGGGATAGGTCATGGTCTTGAGAGGTGGGGCTGTAATAATGATAGATCTTGGTGAGGCGGGGACAGGTGGTATAGGAGAGGGTGAAGCTAAAGGTCTCTCTCTTCGTAAGTTGTCTTTCTTGACTTTTCTATCGAGAGAGTGGTGTGAAGTATGGCTTTCAACGCTTTGCATCCCTCTACGTCATGTCTGGTGTGCGGTGGTAAGCGCAGATTTTAGACTCATCGTAACCTATAGGTCGAGGTTTAGATGGATCATAAGGTCTAAGTGGGGGTAGGGAAATGGTCGCATTCTCTACCAACATAGCAAGGATTTTGGCGTAAGACCCTTTGAGTGGGTCAAAGTCGAGGAGGAAGAGGAGGCTATTAGTGGGTCGATTCTGGTGATGACGTGGTATGGTTGGTTTGTATGGGTGGTGGTTTAGCGAGGAGTTTTGATAATGGGTTTTAACTAAACGTGGCTTCTTTGGCGCGAAGCTATGTTATTTGGTTGGATGATGAGGCCACGAGATGATGTGGTATTAGAAAACAACCACGGAGAAATAGGAGTGATGAGAAAACAAATCTTTTGATGATGGAATTTGTTTAGGGTTGATAGGTGGACAGGATACGTGGGGTGACGGTGTTGCTTTATACCCTTGGATTTACTGTATGGGTGTAGAAGGCGTAGGTCGCTTTAAAGAAAACGCGGGAGGTATGATATATTGATGCGAGGTAGAGGATGGGGTCCCGATATGGAAGGTAGGTGTGACGGCGAGGGTTTTAGTTGTGATAGCGGCATAGATTGAGGAGATTGAGTCTGTCTCCTAATGGGATGGATGGCTTTATTTTTAGATAAATCAAGCCGCTTAGGTGGGTGTGTTAGGCCCAGGTATTGGTGAGGTCCCAAGCGTAGGGGAAGATTTGGTTAGGTTAATAGAAGTGGATGAGGTATTTGGTAGAGATGAGGGGGTGAAGATGAGGACATAGGCATTTTAAGCACGTAAACACTTGGGTATATGGTAGAGGCATCGGATCGGTCATCTGCATTTGAGTAGAATATGGCGTACTCAAAGCGTTCCCATAGGACTCATCATCTTACGGGAATGAGCAGTCCTCACGTGTGAATAGGAACTTTTGTATGGAAGAAAGGTGGGTTGTGATTCCGGTCCCTTTGTGGGTGTGATACGGGGGTAGATGAGGCCTTTATATCAATGGGCGTTAAGAGGTCAACCGGTTGCTGAAAAGATTTAGGCGATGAAGAACTAATAGGTAGGAGGGCGTGTTTGAGAGAATCCGTCATGTTTAAAGAATGTGGTGATGTCGGTTCAAGAGGTTTCTCGTCTAAGGATGACAAAAGAAGTGGCGAGCCTTCCTCTTGTACAGCAAGAATGGTAGGAGGAGACGTTTGGGAAATAGATAAATTAGATAACATCCGCTCACAGTCTTGCAAGGATGTGGTGTAAGAAGGCTCATTTGTGAGAAGGGAACTCTGGGCGGTTAATTCCTTGATGGGTAAAGGAACGGCGAGGATTTCAGTTTGTCTTGATGGTGAGGAAGGGGGTTCGGGTTCCTGCGTTAGTGAAGAGGCTTGGTTCAGAATTTGTTCGATAGAGGTTTTTGGCTGGGCGTCGAAGACTGCATGGATCTCATGAACACTCTCCTCGGCTAAGATATCTTGATTTATGTTACTATTAGAGGAATGATTTGGGAATGGTTTGTTGAATATTTTCAAATTTCGGTTAGCAGGGGCGTTAGGATTATCGAGGGCTATATCCCCCGCATCAACCATTTCCTGCACTATGTTTTTCAACATCTTGCAGTTTTCATGACTATGTCCCTTCACGCGGTGGAGATTCTGAAGTCATTTTCTTTGTACCAAGAAGGTATGGCGCGAGTGGAATCAAACCCGGAGTGAGGTTTAATAGGAGGTAAGGTAATGGCTCTGCTTTAAGCAATTTTCCAATATCACACCATATGTTTCTCCCGAGGAGTGTAGTTGATGGGCTCTGCTTTATACTTATAGGTGGTTTTGGCGGGGTATTAGCGGTGGTTGGGATTTGACCATCACCGCGTGCACGGCTCCTTTTGATTTGAAGCAATCGATGGGTGAGGATTGGTGGTGTTAGGTTTGTTGGTGGAATCTTGGGTTCGAAATTGGGGTTTTTTTGTTGTGCAACCGCAATTTCTCTTCCTCTAAGGCTCGAATCTCTAGTTTTCGAGCCATAGTAAAGGCCTCGTCAAATGTACGGAAAGTTTGAATTTGGAGGGTAGGAGAGATGTGCTTAGCGCAGGCCCGCGTAAAGAGTTCAATAAGTTCGGCCTGAGGCAAGGCATACGTAAGTTGGTTGATAAGGCCCCGCCATCGTCCAACGAAATCTGCGATAGATTCGTCTTCAAATTGTCGGATGGCATAGAGGTCGGTGATAGATACTTTCTTGGCAATGTTAATGGAGAAATGATCCAAGAAAGATTGGGCTAGCTGGTTAAAAGAGAAGATTGAGTCTTGGGGGTTAAAGCTTTGTACCACTCAAGGCGGGTCTGATAAGGACATGGGAAAGGTGCGGAGTAGTAAAGCGTCGTCGTGAGCAATCGGATAGCGAGGCATGTCTAAATGATCGCAAGTGTTGTTGAGGGTCCTCCTTACTATTAAAGCGGGTAAATTTTGGTAATTCCCATTGAGGAGGATATGAATGAAGGGGGTGAAGGGTGGATAGGCTCTCGACAAACTTGCTCGTATGTCAAGAGCGCTACGACTTCACGAAAGCGAAGCCTCAGATTTTGCATTTTGTCCATCATTTGTTTAATTAAATCGGTAGTTGGATGAGATGATGGTGTGGTTGTGGTAAACGGAGGCAAATTGGGCCAAGGGCCACCGCTAGACAATGGTGGGGTTAAATGTTGATAAGGTATGGAGGGCGAATGTGTTGAGGCGACCGAATAGGGATGTCCTATATAAGGCGTTGAGGTTCTAGGATATGTGTGTGGAAATGAAAAGGTGGGCGGAGCTTGAGAAGGAAAGCTCGTGTGGATAGGTGGGAGAGCAAGTCATGAAGCGGAGCAGTCTGCAAGAGAGGCGAGGTAGGAGCGGTCGGTGGTAATGACATGTTGGGCCCAAGATTAACAAAGGAAAGCCAATATGTGCCGTATGAACCCTGAAGCTGCTTTGAGTTAGGAGCAGGACTAAGGATGCGAGAAGGCAAAGCGGAGTTATCGAGGCGGAGAAGGAGCTAAATGAGTAGCTATCTTGATAGGCATGCCAACAAGAGTTGACCGTCGGGTGTACGGTCGGGGCATGAGACAAATAGTATTATACAGCGCTAGGATTAGCATCCAGAAATTTGGTAAATTCTTTATCTCCTACAGGAATTTTAGGAACCTCGTTGGTGTCCGTAGGATTCCCCACAGAATGTGAAGGGGGTGATTCAGGAAAAGGCACAGAGCAAGCATGTGAAACCATGGTGGCGGCTTGCTTTCGAGTGATAACAACCATGGACAGGAGTACACAGTAGGGTTTCTTTCTATCAGGAACAGAAACAGACAAGAAGATGTTTGAAATTGGTAGGTTCTTTGGTTTGTCGAGAGCGTAAAAAACGATAACCGATATCGGCGAGATAACCGATGTCGGTCAGAATTTATAGCGGCGTCGGTAAGCTAACCGATGTCGGTATAATAGAACTAGTGTAAGTAAAGCGGTAAGAAGTTGTTGATTTGGTGTTAATAGTAATTAATATGCCTACCAAACTATTACTGTAGTGTGATCACGAAAATAGTGTATATGAAAAGCAGAGCGGAAAACAAGCAAGAATGCACAAACAAATTAACAGACTAACCCTAGGGTTAATTTTAATCAATTTGGGCTTATGCCTTTAGACGCAGAATGATGTCAATCCTAAACAAAAGACTTAGGGGAAATGTCAAGTTTGTTTTGGCTTATAAGGTTACCTCAATCGGGCGGAGGAATACCGCGGAAAAGGGGGGATGTTTTGAGCTGTTGTGTTAATTATGAAGTGATTCGGTATGTGTTGTGCAGTGAAAGTAAGATTAATTTCCTGTCAATACCGTGGAAATCACCCCCACGTGTACGACCTGTTACTTAGTCTATGTTCACTAGAATTGAAAACAGCAAGCAAGAATGTAATGCACGTGTTTTAAACCCAAATCGAAAATGATATTCGATGAAGCAAAGAAGATGACTTTCACTAATGCAAAGATGTAAAAGCAAACAAATTCTTTTTAACAAAATACCTTGTGAATATAACTTTAAAAAGAAAACAAGCAAGTATGCTCCCTAAATGAAAGCAAGCAAGAGAAACAGAAACCCGAAATGGGTCCCACCTAAGGCGTGCAAAATGTTTCGCACGGAATGTTTCGGCTCTGTGGAATAGACTTGCTTCTATCCTATCATTCCTTTGAGAAACAGATAAGGGTTAGGGCTAGGAGGAATACCTGTTGAATGTTGAGATGGTGTGCGCGTACCGTAGAGAAAGATCGAGATCATTGCGAGAACTCCTTTTTGTCTTGGAAGGACTACCTGCAAGTAAGAATACAAGACCACCAGATTTTAATTAGACAATAAATGAGGGAGCTGCCTTAGGCCCAGGAAATATAAAACTTCCTTTCGAAGGTGGTCAGTTCCCCTTTTAATACGAATTAACACAAATGATAACAAAGAAAGCTATTGCAAAATCACGATTTAGGTACCTCGTTACAAAACAATAGAGGCTAAGCTATCAATAATAAAACGTCACGTTGTTTGTTCGGTTACTGGTCGTTGATACATTCAGGTTGAGTTACGAGGATAAGCAGGTGGATCGAGGTTGTTAGGTGACAAATAGGTGAGAGGAAGGTTTGGGGTATAAGTCACGGTGGCCGATGTCGGTCACTAGATATAGATAACCGATTGCGGTTAGAGAACCATTTGCGGTAGGGGATAAGCGAACACGGTAGGGTCAGCAATCTAGGTGCTTACGGATAGAGGTTGGTTGCGGGGGTGATTGTGGGGTTATTAAGACTGATGGATGGTGAGGGGAATAATGAGAGGACGGGGAAGACTCGAGTGTGATAAAATGGTCTTGGGCAATACTGAGGATGTATGGATGAAGGTTAAGTGTAGGGTGCTGGTAGGTGGTAGATCTAGGAATGAGCTTATAATTACTATCAATCCACAGGCTCAAGAAATGGTGCTTAAAAACATACAAGACACTACTTACTCGTTCCTGATGAAGATGCGGAGTTAGGACTTGTGATGAGCGAAGACGGGGCTCAAGTAGGATGATCGACAATCCAAGATGAGCTATCTCCTCTTCGATGCTCGGATGAGTGTCTTTGGCTCTAGTTATTCGATTTGCGATCTTGGGCTTGATGTCCTTCTCTGCAAACTCTTCTTGTTTCTTCACTTGTCTCTGCTCGGCCAAGCAAATCCAGATCCTTCCAATGATTTCTCCTCTTCTCGATCAAATGAAAATCCGATCCTTTGTTTTTGGTTGGAAGTGGTCATTTACGGAGGCCGATGGCGGTTACTGTGGCAACCGATGGCGATCAGTAGGAACCGGTATCGGTCAGAGTCAAAGCGGGCTATTTTTGGTAAAATAGCCGGCTTTCCCTCCTTTTCTCCTGAGGGATTAGTGGCGGGCTTGGTCAAGTCATTATGAGGTTGGTTTTAGGTGCGGGTGAGGAGTAATTAGTCATGGGTGTGGATTTGGACCAAGTTATAGGTCTTAATTAGGTTAGTTTAGGGTTAAGACTAGGTCATGATGAGGTGGCGAAATGAGGTGGCGGTATGGCGATGTGGATTTTCTAAAATACAAGAAGAATGATCAATTCTTCTTAGCTGGATATTGATTCAAATCATGTACTAAATATTGATGAGAGAAAATCCACTTCAGGATTTGTATTATTTTGGGATCTAGACCGATATCATGGGGAAGAAGGAAACAAAACTTTATTTCTTGCTCTTCCACGAGTTTGAGTATCATCCGCAAGTGAAGTTGTTTATGAAGTGATATGGATACGTCACATACTTGAAGGACTTGGAATACCACAGAACAAATAGATCACCTTGTATGTTGACAGTGAAGGTGTTCTCAAACTTGTTTTCAATCCATTTTTCCATGAAAGAACAAAGCATTTTAAGGTATAGGTACATTTCATACGCGAGCATGTCTTGAAACACAAGATACAACTACAATTTTTCCCAATAACTAAAAAATGAGCATATATCTTCATAAAGTCACTTGCATGTGACAAATTTGAGTTGTTCAAATAATTCCTCTCTTCATCCCTTGAGGCAATGCAAAATTAAGGGGGGGAATGTTAGGGTAAACATATTTTACCTAGGTTAATTTAGCATAGGTAAGTTAATTATTAAATTGTGGTAAGTTGTTATAAACCATATTTTAATTGTATTTGGGAATAGTATTCCCGTAGCATGTTGTTTTTCATTATTTGAGTTGTTATATGGTTCAAACCATATATTTGTAATTATATGTGCACGAGTATGTTTATTGTTGCATTGTTGCAACATCTTGTTTGTCTGCACATGGTTATTCAATTCCTATAAGAATTGCAACACATTCATTGTAATGTTGATTTGATTGATTATTAATAAAAGTATCAAGTCACTGTTCGCTACTTTCAAGATATTATTTTATCTCTCTACTAAATTTTTGTTGACCCTTTCCGCTTTGAGCTCCCTCTGTTTCATAAGACCAATAAATTATAATGCGGTATTTTAGATCTTTTGTATTTTTATATGGGTTTTAAAATATCACTTCAATCTTTTGTAAGACTCGCATATTTGTTATCCTCCATAGTAATAAAATATTACATCTAAATATGATTGTTTCATGCATGTTTCAGAGTCTCAACACGATCACATTCCCTTGTCAAAAAATGTATATGATTCTCCTTCTTGGTAAGACGAGGAGTTACCTATGAAATCCATTATTAATCCTTCATGCTGGGACAGGGAGTTATCTATTATGTTTTTACTAAAGTATAGAGTGGGCTTACCACCTGGGAGGCATTGCTTGGTTTCCAAATCAGACGTGACAGTTGATCACAAAATAAATGATAATTCTAATATTAATAAAAGTAAATCATTTTATCCCACCTCGGAGGCATTGCTTATTTGCCGAATGATATTATATTTCCGAGATCAGTGTTCAACAAGATTATAAATAATATTAATAAAAGTAAAGCATTTTATTTCGAAGGTGAATCATTTACAACTTCACCTTACATCAATGCACCATCAATGGTGAATCATGTCTCGTCTGGTAGCCTTGATATCATATGTTTATCTTTACATTTTTGAATGATTTACCACATATGCAAGGCAAAGGTACACATGGTTTATCCTTCAAGATTAAATGTTGTACTTCCATTACTATGATCTTACCTTGCTGAAAAAAAGTCTTCTATTGTATAGTATTGGGTATTAGAATGTTTATAAATGGTACAAGCTAAATTTTAATTCTAAATATTCATAAGCAATTTAGTACAAGACATAAAATTTTGTTTGTATGAGAATTGACATATGCCCATTCTAAGCATTTTAATGCAATCAATGTTTTAAAATTTTTATTTTAGTATTATTTATTTTTCAGTATTCTAATAACTCTCTAAAAAATTTAAAGGGGTCTAAACATTAGGAATATTAAAGCATTAAAGCATGGTTGGTAAATTTTTTATAAAAATATCAGCCTTCTCTAGAAATTCTATAAAAAAATGTGGCCATATTTTTGGTCAGTTGTATTGGACTATTTGGAAATATGGGAATCTTTCCATCATCTAACAACTAGAAATTTATTTTTGGGTTATTACCCACTTCATCTTCATGTCATGTCCATTCAGTTGTATTGGACTATTTGGAAATATGGGCATCTGTCCATCATCTAACAACTAGAGATTTATTTTTGGGTTATTACCCACTTCATCTTCATGTCATGCCCATTCGAGTTTTCCATTCTTCCATACAAACAAACAAACTTTTTTCATTTTACCTTGAATACAATTGTATCAATTTGGTTGGACCATCCCTAGTTGATAGCCCTTATGCTTTTAGTCTCTCTCTTTTCATGATAAACAAAAATGAATATTTCTAACTCTTCTCAATGTGAAGAATAACATCTACTTTTTCCTTTCATTGTAAAATGGGGAACAATCCACTTCATGTTCATGTCTTGCCCATTCGAGTAGATAGATGCCCACATCCTATTTTTCTCTATGATTCCTATTATTAGAATGGGCATATGCCCATTATCAAGATCTTACAAGAAATTGACACGAACATTTTTCTAATTTTATCTTTGCATACAATGAAATTTTTCTTGATACGAATTGAATGGGAAGATGCCCATTTAATTATAATATGAGTAGTAGAAGAAAATTATTGTCAGTTTAGCACTTCGTAAACTTAATCATATCCTACCAACTTTATCTTCATGTCATGCCCATTTGAGTAGACATATGCCCATTTTCCTTTCTTGCATACAAACAAACAATCATTTTTTTCATTTTATCTTGAATACAATTGTATCATTTAGGTTGGACTATCCCTAGCGGAGACATGTTATGCCTCCACCAAGTGTTGCACTACATACCCCCGTTGGGGATCAAGCCTTGTGTATTTCTATATCAAGCCTTATGTAGTTCTATAATTTTATTTTAGGAATAGTTATATTAATTTGATTTAGAAATGACAAGCCAATACTCATATTTTGTTAAAGACCATCACAAGGGGGATCAAGCCTTATGTCTCATAGTTGTATTAAATTGATTTAGAAATGGTAGATGCCCATTCTCATAATTGTATTAATTTGATTTAGAAATGGCAGATGCCCATTCTCATACATACAAGCAAAAAAAAAAAAAAAAAAACATTTTATCTTGAATACAATTGTATCCCTCGAGGGGGATCAAGCCTTATGTAGTTCTATTATTTTGTTTTAGGAATGGGCATCTTTGCTCCGCCAAGTATTGCACTACATACCCTTGGGCAAATTAATTTGATTTAGAAATGGTAGTAATACCATGACATATCGAGACCAACATGCAAATATATTGTTTAACATCGTGTATTTATAAATTAAATGTAATTGTTTTAAAACAAGACTTGAACGCTCGTAATAATGAAAATAACATTAGCCCATTCTCTAGACATTATAACATTTTGGTTTGGCCATATTTTTTGTCAATTGTATTGGACCATTTAGAAATATGGGCATTTGTCCATCCTCGAATAAACAAACATTTACTGTTGGGTGGTTCCCCATTTTGCATTGAAGGAGGACCATTGCAATGGAAGGAGGACCAGATTAGAAGAATAATTATAGTGTAAAAACATTCTAACAACCTTTATTGTATCATATTGGCTCGACTATCCCTAGAGGAGCCTAATGTTGCATTGCATACTCTTACAGGGACATCACGCCTCTATCTCTAATTGTTGTTTATTATTTCACTTTTGGTCTCTCTCCTTTCATGAAAAACAACAATGAATATTTCTAACTCTTCTCAATGTGAAGAATAACATCTAGTTTTCCTTCAATTGCAAAATGGGGGACCACCTACTTTATCTTCATGTCATGCCCATTCAAGTAGATAAATGCCCATTTTCCATTCTTGCATACAAACAAACAATCATTTTTTTCATTTTATCTTGAATACAATTGTATCCTTTAGGTTGGACTATCCCTAGCGGATACATGTTATGCTTCCACCAAGTGTTGCACTACATACCCTCGATGGGGATCAAGCCTTATGTAGTTCTATAATTTTGTTTTAGGAATGGCAGATTCCCATACTCATATTTTCCTAATTTGCTTATTTTGTTAAATAAAATCTCGAGAGAGATCAAGCCTTAAGTATAGCTTTATTTTATTTTTAGGGATTGGCATCTTAGTTCTAGTTATATTAATTTGATTTAGAAATGGTGGATGCCCATACTCATATTTTCCTAATTTTCTTATTTTTTAAATACAATCTCGAGAGGATCAAGCCTTATGTAGCTCTATTATTTTGTATTAGGAATGGGCATCTTGGGCAATCATTGTCCATTCTAAAACAAAAAAATATTACCTCTATTTCTCTTATATGAGAATGGGCATATGCCCACTGTATATGTGTATTTTTCTTCTATTAGGAATGGGCATCTTAGTGGACCAAGTGTGCACTACATACAATTTGGCAAATGCCCATTCTCATAGTTGAATTAAATTGATTTAGAAATGGAAGATGCCCATTCTCATATTGGAGTAATTAGCATAGTTTTTTAATGACCATCTCTAGGGGATCAAGCATTATTTAGCACTATTATTTTGTTTTTAGAAATGGCAGATGCCCATTCTCATAAGCCTTGCATAGCTCTCAAGGGCATATGCTCATTCTCATATAAGAATCATAGAAGAAAAATACACATAGACAGAATGGGCATATGTCCATTCTTATATAATAGAAATAGAGGTAATATTTATTTTTTTAGAATAGACAATTTCCCTTTCCCACATCTTAAGTTCAATAATTCTTCAAGGGCATATGTCCATTCTCGTATAAGAATCATAGAAGAAAAATACGCAAAGAAAATGGGCATATGCCCATTCTTGTAGAGGTAATATTTAATTTTTTTAGAGCTTTAATGAGGGAGAATATATAGAATAGGCATATTACCATTCTCATACATACAAAGAGTTTTTTTATTGTGATGAGAATGGGCATCTTGGCTCCACGAAATGGCAGATGTCCATTCGATCAAGCCTTACGTAGCTCTATTATTTTGTTTTTAGAAATGAAAATGTCCATTCTCATGCAAGCCTTACGTAGCTCTATTATTTTGTTTTTAGAAATGGCAAATGCCCATTATCGTATAAGAATCATAGAAGAAAAATGCGCATATATAGAATGGGCATATGCACATTCTCATATAAGAATCATAGAAGAAAAATACACATAGACAGAATGGGCATATGCCCATTCTCGTAGAGGTAATATTTAATTTTTTTAGAATGGACAGTTGCCCTTTCCCACATCTTAAGTTCAATATTGCTTCAATGAGGTAGAATAGATAGAATAGGCATATTACCATTCTCATACATACAAAGAGTTTTGTGATTGTGATGAGAATGGGCATCTTGGCTCCATGAAATAGTAATTAGAAATGGCAGATGTCCATTCTCATAGTTGTGTTGTTTGAGGAATGGCAGCCAAGATGGGCATCTTGGCTCCACGAAATGGCAATTAGAAATGGAAGATGCCCATTCTCATAGTTGTGTTGTTTGAGGAATGGGCATCTTGGTTGCCCATTCTCATTTGTTCCCCATTTACTATTGGATTGTTCCCCATTTTTCATGGAAGGAAGATGATTGCAGCACATTTTGATAGCCTTTATAGTGTTTATTCTCTAGCTTTTGGTATCTCTCTCTCCCTCTCTTCGGGAAAAACAAAAACTTTTGGTCTCTCTCTCTCTCTCTACTGGGAAAAACAAAAAAATGAATATTTCTAACTCGAGAATAACATCTCATTTTCCTTTCATTACAAAATGGGGCACAATCCACTTCATCTTCATGTCATGCCCATTCGAGTAGACATAGATGCCTATATGAATTTTTGAAATTAATGTTGTTAATTAATTAATTTTCTTTAATCCTAAAATCATATGTTAAATACATATTCTTTGATTTTTATAATTAATTAAGCATTATAAATAATGGTGATTAAGTGGTTAATTAGTTTTATAAAATTTAATTAAATTTTTATAATATTATTTATTTATTAGTTAATTTTATATTTTTATAATATTATTAATTATTGTTGTTAATGGTGATTAAGTGGTTAATCTTGTAATAATAATGTGGTTAATAATATAATTTGGTAATAATAATGTAGTTAATTAAATACATATTCTTTGATTTCTAATTTTTCAAAATAATGAAGTTTATTTATATGTTTTATACATTAAAAACACACTATATTTAATTAATAATAATTCTTTTATTTATTTATTAGTATTATTAATTAATGTTGTTAATTAAATAATTTTATTTAATCCTACTATCATATGTTAAATACATATTCTTTGATTTCTATTTTTTTGTAATAATGTTGTTTATGTCGTTAATTAGTTTTATAAAATTTAATTGATTATTTAAATTAGTAGAGATACTAATTAATTATAATACTATTAAATACTAATATCATATCTTGATTAGAAGCACTTTTAATTATATTATCAATTCTTATTGATTAATTAATTTTTAATAATACAGATAATTGTTTCAAATTTCAAATTTTCAACACTTTTTTAAGGCTCTTAATGGTCATTTATTATGGTATCTTTTATTCAAATTTTAAATTTTCAGCGCTCCTTTTTTAGATTTTTTCATTTATTATGGTAGGTTTGATTCAAATTTTGGATTTTGGGTGTTCTTTTTTATGAGGCACTCTTTTTGGCCAAGTACATTATTAAAATAATGATTTTGAATGAATCGGGTTTTGATTTTTTTCTATCATGATCGATATTTTTCATTTAGAGATTTACTTGGGAAAATGAAGAATGTAGATTTAGCTAGAGAAATACGAAGATATAGAAATTTTGTAGAAGAAAGAAGAAGATAAAGTTGTTGATAAGCATGAGAGATACGAAGATACAAAGATTTTGCAGAAGAAAGAAGAAAACATAGCCGCCGGTATAGTGGTTTTTCAAGGGAGACTTTTCAAGATTTCTCGAAGGGAAAACAACAATGGCGAAGCGAGGGTATTCGAGGTTTTTATATCAAATTTTTCCGTGTTTACTTATAAAGCCTAAAAAATGTATAAGCATGGATCTTTTAGTTCAAAATAGACTATCTAAACCATTTTCCATATATCTCGTCTATTTTTATAATTGAAAAAATGTATCAATTTGTTTCCATTCAAAAACGTATGTGAGAACACAAAAATAGAGAAACCAATTTATTTAGATTTGTAAACATAACAAGCTGCCGAATATACAAATCAAAATTATTTCATTCAAATGTGTACCTGTTTATGGTGCGAAAAAAATTATTAGATAGATTTAGTACCACCTGTCTCTTTTTGTGTCTTTTTTAATAACCTCTACAACAAGTTTATTTTTCAATAATCTTTGTATCCAATCAGTCAAATCCTTTCGCATAAGCAAAAAAAGATTTGATAAACTTAGAACCTTTCACATAACTTCTTCTTTCTCATACAAAATCTCTGAATGAAAAAACCCTGGCCATAACAGAGAAAAAAAAACTTGTCTGTAAGAGAGAAAAAAATCAAAACCCTAGCCATTCAAAATCTATATTTTTATATAGTAATTGACCAAGAAAAATTACCTCTAAAAAATGGCACCGAAAATTTGAAATTTGAATTTAACCTACCATAATAAATCACCGCTTTTAATGCTTTAATATTTTGAATATATAATACATTAACAAATCACCACTTATTAATGGTTAAATATGCTTAGATATTTGAATTTATTGGACCCATTTAAATGTTTTAAATAGCTATGTGAATAATGAAACATATATGTAAAAATATATGTTTTATAATAATGAACTTTAAATAAATTGTACTTTTTACGTAGCTTTAATGCTTTAATGTCATATTATCCAAATGTTTAGAAACATTTAAATGTTTTGAAAAGATATTAGAATAATGAAAAATATATAGTACTATTTTTGTATATACATTCAAAATTTGAATATATAATACATTAACAAATCACCGCCTTTTAATGCTTTAATATTTTGAATATATAATACATTAACAAATCACCACCTATTAATATGCTTTAATATGCTTAGATATTTGAATTTATTGGACCCATTTAAATGTTTTAAATAGCTATGTGAGTAATGAAACATATATGTAAAAATATATGTTTTATAATAATGAAATTTAAATACATTGTACTTTTTACGTATTTACTGTGTTTTTAGAATGGGTATGCTTAGATATTTGAATTTTTGGACCCATTTAAATGTTTTAAATAGCTATGTGAGTAATGAAACATATATGTAAAAATATATGTTTTATAATAATGAAATTTAAATACATTGTACTTTTTACGTATTTACTGTGTTTTTAGAATGGGTGGCCACTCTCACGTCCTATATAAAGTTATAAAAAATTGAAACTATCCTACAATAATAAATAATAATGAAATCATGAAATTTTAAATAGTATAATTTATTGTCATTCCTATTTACTGTGTTTTATAATGGACACCGTGATTTACCCAAAATTGTAAGGTATCACGTGATCGCTGCGAACGGGCAGTGTAATAAGTGCCCCAATGATACTGGTCTCCTCATGAGGTGTTCGGGATCCGGAAAAGCCCTCGGAGTATGCGTTAACATCCCGCATGCCTCGCTTTGCCCCCGTGCCCTTTGTTTTTCCCTTTCTTTCCTCTTTCCTTGGCCTTTTGACCTTCGGTGTGAAACCGCCGCCTGCGCCGGCGCGGTCTCGTGACCGCCGCCCTGATCAGGGAGGCGGTCTGTAATGTGCTGCCCCGCCCTGAGCGGGGCGGCGGTCTATCTTGCGCGTTTTCGTAAGCGTTCTTTTGGCCGCGACCGCGTGAAATATCAACGCTTTACCACTTTTCTTGCCGACTTGAGCACGCATTTATGTTTTTGGTCCCCTGGAATAGTGTTTTTCTTTTGTTTAATGTTTAGGAGTTCAGTTTGGATTTGATCTCTGCATGTTTGGATTCCTATAAATGCATGGTTTGTGCACATGCAAATGGCCCCTGAATTTAGCTCTGAATTTTGCTCCAAAGTTTGTTTTGAATTTCTTGTTGCAGTAGATCTAGTTTTCTTTTGCTTAGAATTCTTAGATTTCTCATTGAGTGCTTTGGCTAGTATTGTGTTGCAGCTGGTAAGCCACATATCCAACTTGTGCAAGTGCAAACATTATTTGAGCCACCATTTTTAACTCCAATTTTCATGTTTCAGTGCTATGGTCTTTTAGCTTGCTTAAGATTGGTAGCATAGGTTGTTACAGGTTTGTTTTAGCTTTGTGTTACTGTTGGTAAGCCACAGATCCAACTTGTGCAAACAGTATTACTGTTTTGGAGTAGAATAGTCTAAGGCAGCCATTGAAGTTGCAGGTTTTGCTCTTCATACAGACTAGTTTCAGGTTCTGGATACTTTTGTTGCACGATTCGCAGTAGACCCCGCTAGGAATTGTATAGGCCAAGCTCTGTACTCTTGCGCCATCCCTCTCCTATCCGCACTCTATTATTGTGCATACGCATTCCAAAGGTGTCCATTGATCCAAATACTTATTCTGTTGATGCAAGCATTCCACGCTTTTACGGATTCACGTGAGCACTGAAGAAGCGTGGAGATCATACTGAGGGGACAAGAACACACACACCGTCGGATTCGCCACTGTTCTGCGAAATCCAGGTTCCATCTTTCAAAGTTTTAGTTAGAACTTATCAAATAAAGTAGTTAATCGCTTTATTTAAGTTATTTCCATTCTCGATATTGCCAGGGAAGTTGTGGGGATTGATAGTTTCTGAGAAACTATGATTCATTCCTCACTTCTGAGGTAGGATCGAAGAATCTTGCAGATAGATTAGTTATTTCCTTATTTAGAATAGATATACGAAATTGTACTGAGACAAATAGCTACACTAAATTTATTTTGTTTGTTTTACGTTGTTAGTTTAGTTATCAATTCTAAATATTTTAAATAGCTGCTTTCTTATAAATTGCCAGAAAATACAAAAAGAAATTATATATGTTAGAAGTGTATTTAGATTTTACTTTATTACTGTTTGTTTCATTACTGCTTTTTGCATGACAATCACGGGACCTAGGGAGCCCAGGGAATACATTTTCGAGCCAATTGTGCCCCAGCCCAATACCGTAGTGGCAATAACTGATATTGACCAAAACCTTAGGATACAAGTCTTCAAGCAACAACAAGACTTCCAACGAGATCGGAGTCACAGTTGAGAGGGTTAAATATCGAAGACGACCAAGCACATCTGTTTTGGTCAAATCAGCCAAACTACAGGTTATCCTAGAAAACATCCGCATGACTGTAGAAGGATTTGAAAGAGAACAAATATTCGGGTGCGATCCTTTAGTTCCATGACAGAGGCATATTTGGAGACACCCTAGTAGATATAGATACCTGCTTAAGAATCCAAGTCATTTAGAACACATGAGGTATTACGAGAAAATCGCACAATTGCTGATTCTAAACGTAGAAGGCTGAAAAGGCTTACGACTCTTTGGATTAGGGATCGAACTTGATCTCCGTATGACCATAACGGGACCGCATGACAAGAGTCTATGGTTGTGATCCCCGATCCCATGACCCAACGAACCCACAAGTCGATTAGATATAAACACGGCCTTCGTATGCATTAGTATTTGTCTACTCGATTCCACCTCTCATCATTCAACGATTATCCCTACTAGACACAACATTAACAAAGGTAGAGAATTTTGGACTAGGCGGAGAATCGTCCATAGAATCGACCATATTTACCATATGACCCTATCGGGAGAAATACACGAAACCATCCGGGTCATTTTCCACGCATCCCCTGACCCATAGATCGAATCACGCCGAGCTCGATATTGATTGGAGCCTTCGAGCAGTCATCCTCGCTGATCGATCTATCACACCAGTCCAAGTTAGAAGGGCCTTCTTTGCCTTAGATTCGCAAATACCATTAGTGCGTGTCCAAGACATTAGATTGCCTGACTAGTTTGTCTGCGCATTCTACCCCCACCATTTGTCTCAAGCACGACCTCGGGGAGGTCGGAGTGCACGCGGAAGAGTCACGTGTTGATTCCCACGCTCACTGTCGCTTTTCCGGCGTACAAAATTGGTGAACCCAACGTGAATCAAGCAATTCTTTCACCTTCTCTTTGAGAAGTTTTATCTTCTCCAAATCACCTTCGCTCCTTCCCATTATTCTGCGGGTATTCATATACCCCCCGAATATGTCGGGATTCGATGCATACGGCAGACCCCTCTTGGGTCTTGAGGCATACTACGCCCAACGAGAATAGGCGATCATCACCCTCACTCTCTGTGTGGGGCGAATGACTATTCAACTAACCAATTGTCAACACAAACACCAAGGACTAGATATAACTCGTCCTTTGAAGCGAGAGGGTTGGAGCAAATTGCTCAAACACAAACAGAGCCTTCAGGCTCAAACAATATGACATTGAGTGGAGAATCTGCTTCATCTCCTCAGGTATTACTCAGACCACATATTAGTAGACAATCGGATCCATACTTGGTCTTGGATGATGGACAATCAATACCTTATCCTAGGAGTGAACAACGCTCCGGGGTATGTACCCACCTATAGGAGGTTTTTACAAGTACAACTTTGAGACCCATTTTCAAGAAAATACCTCTACGGGAAATATTCTTGGAGAAACTTGGCAAGATAGCAATCGGTTCATGACATTTATCTATCACATGCCTATACAACACAGGACATCTGACAAACGCCACCAGGAGGCACGATATCATGGCTTCACCAAGCGAAGTCATTTCAAATCTAATGGAAAAGGTTAGAGGATTAGAACTTGCCCAAGCAAGTCAAAATTCAAAAATCATACAAACAGGGAATTCCAATCCTCCGCACCATCCTAGCCAAGTGGATCTCCTCACAGGAGTAGGCACCATTGGGTATGACTCCTCAATATTCACAACAAGTGCCAACTAGACCCTGATCGCTAACTTTGTTCCTCTTGGTCAGTCTGACAGAGCAATCCATTCCTAGATAGTACCCCTTCGTACTTAAACATGTACTCCAAATCACCACAAGGGGATTTGTACTCATCCCCCGGCGTGTTTACTCAAATGCAGGGATTGCCTTATGCCCTTGCCAACGCGTACGTTACGCCATATCAACAACCCCTTCCGCCACCACAGGCACCATCAATGGTTGAGACATATGCGATAGGGACTTATTCAGAATATTTAAAGGAGCCCTTAGATTTCGCCATACGAAGCGTTATGCTTCAAGGCCTCTTCGATTTGCCCAAATACAAAGGAGAAGGAGATCCGAATGCGCATATCAAAGCTTACGCTACCGCCATTCGTGAATTACTCCCATGGGATGGGGTTGTTGCTAAAATATTCCCCAAAACGCTGGAAGGCATTGCCCTCGATTGGTATTACGAGAATGCACGAGGCTTCCATACATTCGTTCAAACAACTCGTGGTATGCGAATTCATCAAAGCCTTGACATGAACAAACTATTAAAGGCGGGAATCGGGGAGTTCTTGCACATCAAACAAGAACATAGCGAGTCTGTCGCCCATTTCATCCAAAGGTGGCGTACGAGTCCTTTATTCCTCGCAAAGCGCTCCAAACATGGATCGGATGGAGCTATGCGATTTATTCCTTCATTCTCTTAGCGAGAGAAGTGAAGGAAGAAGTCAAAAATTCCCACCGAGGACTTATGACGAGGTCTTGAAAGTGCTCTGCGAATTGATCAAGCGGTGATAGATAGCGGCCGTAAGGCGTGCGGAGCAAGCGGGAGGTTAATCACCTCTTCTCAAAACACTCTGACCACCACTGGCGTCAATCAAGGACCCAAAATCCTTAACAAAAATCGTGGGGTAACAGCAGAGGGTAATGGCCGGCCAGCCCGAGAGGGTAAATATCGTTAATACTCCGTCACAAACAAACAACCAAAGAAACAACAATTTTGTCCGGCGACGATTAATACGGTGGATTTTAACAATCCACAACAACAACAATGGCGAAATCCCATGCAAGGACCAAGCCAAAACTCATTTGGTTACCAAAACCAAAGTCAAAACCAAAAACAACAATTCCAAAACTTTGGTCCTAATAGGCAACAGTTTGACCGGAATTTTAGGCCACAATACACACCAAACCAACAAAACGGGAATTATAATCCCAATTCTTATTGTGGTTTCCATAAAATTCAAGGGCATGACACTAGAACGTGTCGTGATTACAACAAATTCATGCAACGCTTGCCAAATGAGCAAAAACAATTTTTTATGGATATGTTCTTAGCAGATCCTACGTCACCAACGGCAACTACCTTCGCAGGGGCAGTTTCCCCTCAGAACGCCCCTCTCAAGATCTTTAATGATCCACTCCCAAACCATGATAATGATAGGTTGAAACCAACTGGAACAAACAAAGGTGCAATAACAGGAAACAACGATCACGAGGCCTCAACCTCGCTAAATCCGTTAGTTGCGCCACAACTAGGAAGTCAACCACGACCTAAGGTAGTTGGATTAGTAGAGTTAGATTCCGATTTACCCGTTGAAGCAATTACGAGGACACGAGAGTATTTCTCTCAACCAAGTCCAAGCCATCTTCAGGAAGCTGATAACATCCAACAAACCGTAACAAAACCTATGGGTGCTTACGATCTAATTAATGATCTAACAAAAACCTTCTCGCATATTTCATTCCTTGATTTACTAAAGAATTCCCTGCTCTCACGGGCTGCTCTTTTAGAGGCATTAGGTTTGGGCCATTTAATTAGCATCACTCCACCACGAAGCACAAGTAAATCATATAGACTTTGATGTTTATCCTCGGGACAAGCGAGATAGGGATGTCGAATTCATATTCGAAATAAGTAAAATGCCTACGAATCTTTGAGATCGCACGCCGAGGTGATCCGGCCCTACACTTCGCAAGTACAAGTTTATAATAACTATGTAAAACGGGCGATGGTTGATGACGGAGCTGCGGTTAACATAGTTCCTTTCTCTTTTCTCCAAAAATTGGGATATGGAGAAACAAACTGTTCTACTACACGAAATACCTTGAGAGGCTACGACAGCCTTAAAGCCACATCGATAGGAACTATAATACTACCAGTCACCTTAGGACCTAAAACAATCCTAACTGAGTTTTATATTATAGATCGGGAAACTAACTATAATATGATCCTCGGCCGACCATGGATACACACGCATGAAGGCAATCCCTTCCACGCTATTTCAAGAAGTAAGATTCTGCATCGGGAAAGGTATTTGTAGCGAAAGGCGATCAAGCCATTTGACGTACACCTAGCTGATTTAAAGAAGAGACCCGGTGTACACTCGGAGTCGAGCGCAACAAACCAACTTAACAAACCCTCCGACTCAAAGCCAGAGGAAAAGTTGATACCTACAACGGATCTTGAAACTACCAACATAGTCCAAACAATTCCAAAAGGTAAAACTAAAGAGACAGTATCATTAGAGACTACTGCGAAGATCGTTGAATTAATAGAACAAGATTCACCAATATTCTTACCATTCGATTCAGTAGGCATAGGATTTTCCTTAGGTGTTGGTTCCTTGCCAGCAGAAGATCTCTGTATGGTAGAAGTAGAGTGTGCAAACACAGCAGATACACCTACATCCATACTCCCAGCTAAGTATTGGACTCTCCATTTCGATGGAGCTAAATGCCGTTATGGAGCGGGGGCCGGTATAATTCTTACCTCGCCCGAAGAGAAGGTCCTCCCATTCTCTTTTAAATTAAACTTTGAATGTACAAACAACAGCGCTGAATACGAAGCCCTCCTCCTTGGCCTTACCTTAGCCAAAAGAATTGGTATCGATAATATCAGAGTTTTAGGAGACTCGCAATTAGTTGCAAACCAAGTTTCAGAGGTATATGAAACTAAAGCCGAACACTTGCAACTTTACAAAAACGCTGTATTAGATTTAAGCAAAGCGTTCAACTTCATATCCATCGAAGCAATTCCACGAGAGAAGAATCTTCTCGCCGATTCGATAGCAACTTCGGCATCACGCTTCACTCCAAGCAATGAGCTAGAAGATACTCATTTCACGGTATCCATTCGTAACGAACCATTAATAAAAACGATGAAGGATCCTCTTTCAAACGGAAGTGAATCTACCATCCTAGACCATGTTGGAAATGATGCGGCTACTTTGGATTACTTAAATGCCCTTGCAGCATTACATCTCTCCTATCACACGCTGGATTTATCCCTGATCCCGCATTCATCTTCCTACTTCGGAAATCCCGTAACGAATCTTCCCTCGCAAAAAGAACCTAATATATACGTGGTGGAAAACGGGGATGATATAGATCTACCTCCGGCACCACCAGAGTTCGAAGAGGGTAATGCCTCTTTAATTGAAGAAACAATCGATGTCAACATCGGAACGGAAGATGAACCAAGAGTTTTAAAGTTAGGTTCTTCATTAACCCCAGAGGAAGTAGAGATACATACTCGGGTTCTCAGAGAACATCAGAAGGCATTTGCATTTAATTACAAAGAGATGACCGGAGTCGCACCCCACATTGCGGTGCACAACCTCGTCACTAGATCAGATGCAAAGCCTATTAAACAGAAATCAAGACCCATGAAACCCAAAGTAGCTCTCATGGTAAAAGAGGAGGTGATGAAACTCCTTCAAGTAGGATTCATCAAGCCAGTTGACTACTCCCAATGGGTATCCAACATCGTTCCCGTTCTCAAGAAGAATGGAAAGATACGCATCTGCATAGATTTTCGAGATATCAACAAAGCTTGCCCTAAGGATGACTTCCCATTACCATCCATAGACGTTATTGTTGATGCAACAGCAGGTTTTGAACTCTTGTCTCTCATGGATGGATTCTCGGGATACAATCAAATCAAAATATCGAGCAAGATCAAGCTAAAACCACGTTTATAACTCCTTGGGAACTATTCTTTATCTTTGTCATGCCTTTCGGTCTCAAAAGCATTTGGCGGTGCTACATGCGGCGGGCTATGACTTATATATTTCACGATTTAATTCATAAAATCGTGGAATCCTACGTAGATGACTTGTTGGCTAAGGCAAGAAGCGTTGTGACCATCTGAAGTACTCCGCGTCATTCTTTCACGTTTAATAGAATACGGAGTTACGCTAAATCCGGAGAAATGCGTCTTTGGTGTAACAGGAGGAAAGCTCCTAGGTTACATCATATCATCACGAGGGATCGATGTTGATCCAGCCAAAATTCGGGCTGTCCTCGAAATGGTCCCACCCTCGAGTGAATCTGGAATCAGATCATTTCTTGGGAAGCTCGGTGCAATCCGGAGATTTATCCCGGATCTAAGCTTCGCCATTCACCCAATCAACAATTTACTCAAGAAGGACTATAGCATTAATTGGACTGAAGATTGCAATGAAGCTTTTGATGCTGTCAAGCGTTTCTTGTTATCACCGCCTACGCTAATGCCGCCTAAGCTAGATCGCCCTTTAATTTTGTACTCACGGGCCACCGATGTTTCGTTAGCTTGCATGCTAGCCCAAGAAGACGATGACAAGAGAGAGCGTGCAATTTATTTCATTAGCCGAACATTGCTCGACTACGAAACACGCTATACACAAGCGGAACGAGAATGTCTTGCCATAGTCTTTGCTACTAAACGCCTAAGACACTACATGCTAAATCAAGAGACAAGGGTCATAGTAAAGACGGACCATTTACGGACTTTTCTCACACTGAGGTCCTTGTCGAAAAAAAGTTGGACGTTTATAACCTTAATGGGAGAGTTCGAATTAACTTTTGTAAATCAGAAGTCAGTTAAAGGACAAATCATTGCAGATTGGTTAGCTGATAACCCGCTAGACGGAGGAGACTTAGTGGATTTAGACTTTCCAGATGAATGCGTGTACTACGTCGAAACCCGACCTGCTATATCTGAGTGCCCTTGGTACGCTGATATCATTAGTTATATCATAGACCATAGGTACCCAGAAGGAGCTACACCTCAACAAAAAAGGAGGTTACGCATTATCGTAGCTAAATACGTAATTATAGAGCAGGTGCTCTATCGGAAAGCATTCGATGGAATGCTCTTAAGGTGCGTTGACACAGAAGAGTCCAAGAGGATTCTCCATGAATCCCATAGCGGTATATGTGGAGGCCACTTCGGTGGCCATGCCCTTTGCTCGAAAAAAATACATCGAATGGGTTATTTACGGCCCACTCTAGAACATGACACAATAGAGTTTGTACGCAGGTGCCATAAGTGTCAGGAGTTCTCTCATGAGATCCACATGCCGGCACAAACTTTCTGACCGATCGTTACTCCATGGCCCTTTTCTACATGGGGCTGGACTTGATAGGGAAATTCTCTCCCTCCTCCTGACGGCACTGATTTTATAATCACGGCCCCTTTGAATATTTCACTAAATGGGTAGAAGCCATGCCTCTTACTGTTATGCACAGTTACGTAATCGCTAAGTTCATTTTGAACCAAATCATTTGCAGTACGGTATCCCACAAATCATTATCTCGAGATAATGGAACCTCTTTCAAAAGCGAAGAAGTTCGTGAGCTATGCATGATTTAAAATCAGCCATCATACGGCCTCCTTGTACTATCCCCAAGCTTGATGGCGGTGAAGCAACAAATAAAACACTTGAAAGCCATTCTCCTTAAAAGCAGTGAAAAGAAAACAAGCGGGATTGGCACTTAAAGTTATATCCGGCCTTGTGGGCCCATCGAACTTCAATAAGAACTCCAACAGGAGCAACTCCTTTCTCGCTGGTATTTGGGTCAGAAGCAGTTCTCCCACTCGAAGTTGAAATCCCGGTCTTCGCATTTCGCTCTGAGGATTACGGATGAGGGCGCTTACGAGAGAAGCACGTCTTTCTCAATTAGAAAGCCTGGATGAAGCCGGGATAGATCTTTGAGCAATGACATAGAGTCTATGCCGGCCGGATGTGCGGAATACAACAAGAAGGTCTATGAACGTGACATATACGAAGGTGACCTAGTTCTAAGGTTAGATAGCCGGATCGACAAGAAGACCGGCGAAGGAAGGAAGTTCCGGCCCAAATGGTTGGGCCCATACCAAGTCACAAAAGACTACGGAAATGGTGCATACCTCTTATGTACGCTAGAAGGTGAGGAGTTTGGCGAAACAGTCAATTCTCTCCACCTCAAACGTTTCTACGCATAAGCAGCTAACGCTACCTATATAACTATCTACATTGCATTTTTCATACAAATTAGGATCATTTTGTCCACTTGTTCTTACACAAATTATGATCAAGGAATCTATTCTCAAAAGCAATTTATTTCAAACTCGTGATGTTTCTGGCATAAAGTTCTTTAATCATATCTCTCCATCTTTAACATTATCAAATCACTTCAGAATCTTTTATCAAACAGTTCAGACATGACGAAGTCCTAATGGTAACCATACCAAGATCTGCAAGTTTGTTCTCGCTTTGATTTCTTCTTAGGATAGGTGTCTTGCCTATGGTCTGTTCTAGAAGCTTCATGGTGTCACATCTATCCCATATACGCATCTCTTTGGAAATAAGCATATATTGACAGTTTACTCAGATAAACAAGTCAAGAAGTGATTGAAGCAGAAAATTTTATTTTACACATTTCCTTGCCCCACCTGACCTTCGGTGATGAGCTTGCGTCTCTTACTAGTGACGTAGGGTTGGGAAAGGATGGAAATGCCCTTACTACTTTATGCCTTGCCCACGGTGATAAACCCATGCTTCTTACAAGTAGCATGGGGCAAAGTGTAGGGGGTCCTCTAAACAAAGTGAATGTTAAAAAGTCATAAACAATCAATTCAAACTTTGAGTCAATAAACGAATAAATCAGATGATCAAAATTCCAAGAGAGTTAAAAATCCTAAAAACCCAGATTTTGTCTACTATGTGGCCATCTACGGGTCTAAGTCGGATAAACCCAAAGCAAGTCGCACCCAAAACTATGAAGTCATTCGGGTAGAGTAAGCTTGTAGTTCTTAACTTGGTTCCACCAAAGCTTCGCTTTGTCTTTTATCACTATCATTTCACCATATTTCATAACTTGCGCCCTTCTTGGCTCTTGGTGATGAGCCCTCGCATCTTACTAGTTGCGTGGAGTTAGGAGTGGGGCAAGTTAATCTGTTCATCATACTGGTTATTTTTCATCATTTTGCCAAAACAAATCATGAGGTATCCAAATTGCCCACAGAAACTAAGATTTAAGATCACAATATATCTACTGATATCATGTATCAGCATCATGAAACACAAAAAGAAAGCAAACATTTGCATCATCTATTTTCCATTGCATACATTCTAGAAAGCACATAAAACATACATCGTAGTATACACAAAACAGTTGGAAAGAAAGAAAGTAGAATACAAATGACAAGTTTTGATCCAAAACCGAGCGCATATATATAAATAAATCAAGTTTATATCTGATGCCATCATGCATGAGCATGGTCAAAATTCTCAAAGAGCCCGTAATACACAAAAGAATGTAACTACAAATATAGAGAGCAGTGGCCTCTCGGCCCCTGCTGCGATCCGGCGAAGGTGCGCGCCCTCGCCTAGGACTCACATGCTGTGTTTGGCGCTCGAATGGACGGAGGCTCGGGGTCCACAGGGCGATCGTGGTCTCGCCATGAGCGGCTCCTCATAAGACGCTCGGCTGTCCTATAGCCTGCCAACTCTGTACGGAGAGTTGACACCATCTTGGCCACATGCCAAACGGGAGCGAAGACGTCAGTATGCCTGCCGGCTGCTGAGGGCTCTCCGGCATCCACGGATAACTCCGTACGGGTCTTATCCATAGGGATCATCAAAGAATCGACGCAAACCCTACGGATTAGATCCCGCCACTCATCAACAGTCTCTGCAAAGCAAAGAAAGAAAAACAAATTAGAAACTAGGCAAAAGATTAAAGTATACACAATGCAAATATAAGGAGAGTTAACATTCGAAAACAAATCCTAAAACAAAACAAGCATTGAAAGGAGGAGAAGATAACTTACTCGGATCGCCAGGCCTCCAAGATGGGTCGCCAGGGCCAGCACCTGCTGCTGATGCCGCTGCGAGGAGCTACTCCTGTAGTTGGGGCAACATGGCGCCCCGCAACGGACTCATCGTCTCCACCATGACCTCGGGAGAGTGGCTCCTCAGAGGCCACGGTCTCTCTCTCTGCACTCTCCTCCTCTCTCTCTGCCCGCAAAATGTCCTGAGTATCATGCCACTCAGGATCGCTCTCGTCTGTCTGCTCCTCTGACCCTCCCTCTGTGTGCTCCTCAGAATCGGAGTCAATATCTATAGGGTCGTCACTGCTATGAGCAGGACCTGCAGCAATCTGAAGTAATGGTGCCCGAGGCGCACCAGCTCTCCCTCTGGCCCGAACTATCCCTCTGGCTGCAATAGGAATGCCAGGGGTAATCACTGTCCAACCACGGCCTCTAGGCCCCCTCAGCCTCTCGGGTGATCTATAAACGGGTGCTACTGGAGGAAGCATAGCCGCGTAGGGGAGGCCAAACTGCTGAGGAACCCTGCTGAAGGGATGTACCTCTACCCGGCCCACACGATCAATAACCTGCCCTGTGGTGGAGCAAGAGATCAATGTCGTAGTCTCCTCTCCCCATATACCGGCCATAAGCTGGTACGGTGTAGCCTCCATGTCTGCCGTGGTAAGGGTGGCTACTGGCTGGTGAGGTGCTCTGAGCACTGACATACCTGACCATCGGGCTGCCCTCACCGCCCCGGGATCTGCCACCGCCACGCCTCTGCCATACGGAATGAAACGCTCATACACCCAACTCATGACTAGAGTGGGGTGGCTCGAAAAGCCCATCCTGTGATCGGACCACCCTGTATAAGTCATGGTAGGTGGTCCCCAAAATGTCTGCGCCCCAGGCGTATTTCCGGCCATGTCCCTCTATCTGTGCAATGATGGGGCCCCAGCAGTATAACAATGTATCCCCTCCCTTGTCCCCGATCAGTCTCGAGGCAAGGATCCCCATGATGGCCTGTCGAAATACGGGGATGGGCAAAGAAGGAATGGATCTAACTCTCACTCCCTTCTTTGGCCCCGTGGAAATAGCTGCATCCCCCATATAACCTGCCCACTGTGCAATCTGTGCTCTGGACCCAGCTGTCTCCAGTGTGAGTCTCCTCCCGATGATCGGGACCCCCAGGATGCGATAAACATCCTCCAAAGTGATGGTCCACTCACCACGGACCCCTGGCAGTCGGAAGGTGTTCCGATCTGCGTCCCAATATGAAAATAGGTCACAAAGAATCTGACTGGATGGAGCAACGTGGGGCACACGCGACAAACGTAATATACCGGCCCTCTGCAATGTGTCCTCCTCATCTGCTGAGAGGGCATCCAAAACCCCGGGCAGCCAGTCACACTCTCGCTCCCGGCTCCATCTAATGTACTCCTCTTTTGCCTGCATACACCCAAAAACACACAAGGAAGAGTAAGTTAGTATCTAAACAACATCAAGAGAAGCATAAAAACACGTACAAATGCTAAAAATACAAGCAAAAGCTTTTAAGTAAGGTTCTTTTGCATTATGTGCAAAACCGCCCGCCCACGAGCGGGGCGGTTTTGTAACCCGCCTGCCATATAGGGAGGGCGGTCTCGTGACCTTACCGCCGCCTGTACGAGGAGGCGGTCGTGTGCCGCCGCCACTGTCCGGGCGGCGGTCGTAATCGAAAACCAGCGGGTTTTAAACCTAAAAAGTCCCAAAAAAAGCGAAAAATAACCATTTTAACTAAAAACAAAGCCTACCCGGTGGCGCCCCCTAGATGGACCTTTTGAACCTATGATTTCAAAAATAATCCCCATTGCAAAGAATTTGCCATTTCAAATTTGAAGAGGGAAAAACATAAAATGAAAGAAAACCAACCTGTGATCGCTGAGGTCGGTGTTCCGCTCGTGGAGGCATGATCTCTATCTCACTACGGATGTTTTGACTCTACTCGCGTAAGAAACCGTCACCGTGGGTCCCAGAGCTCAAAATCAATCAAATCGACTCGCCTTATGAATGAATAGGAAAATGGGCCCACTTTCATATATATATCGTCCTGTTTCGTTTTAAAAATAACTTTTCACGAGTTCGGAGCGTAGCAGACGGAGGTAAGTTTCTATCCTCGCACAAATGGTACGTCCTCTTTCTCTATTATTTTAACGTTTATTTTTCAAATTATTGTATCTATCTGCATTTGAGTTCTCTTTTCATTTTGCGAGTAGCGGGAATTTTGGAGCGGCGTCATTTCAACACACGGGCGTGTAAGGTATAATTTCTCACTTCCTATTTCGGGACGGCCATGCTCGGACCCACCGTTTTATGCCTCTTCATGGCTAAAACGCTTCTCCGAGGGGGCAATATGTACGTACCCAAAATTGTAAAGTCTTATCTTTGCGGAGCAGTGTAATAAGTGCCCCTGATGATGATCTGAGTCTCCTCGCAAGGTGTTCGGGATCCGGAAAAGCCCTCGGAGTATGCGTTAACATCCCGCATGCCTCGCTTTGCCCCCGCGCCCTTTGTTTTTCCCTTTCTTTCCTCTTTCCTTGGCCTTTTGACCTTCAGTGACGAAACCGCCGCCCTGCAGGGAGGCGGTCTCGTGACCGCCGCCCTGATCAGGGAGGCGGTCACATGCTGCCGCCACTGAGCGGGCGGCGGTCCTTGCGCGTTTTCCAGAACGTTCTTTTGACGCGACCCGCGTGAAATATCAACGCTTTACCAGCTTTTCTTGCCGACTTGAGCACGCATTTATGTTTTTGGTCCCCTGGAATAGTGTTTTTCTTTTGTTTAATGTTTAGGAGTTCAGTTTGGATTTGATCTCTGCATGTTTGGATTCCTATAAATGCATGGTTTGTGCACATGCAAATGGCCCCTGAATTTAGCTCTGAATTTTGCTCCAAAGTTTGTTTTGAATTTCTTGTTGCAGTAGATCTAGTTTTCTTTTGCTTAGAATTCTTAGATTTCTCATTGAGTGCTTTGGCTAGTATTGTGTTGCAGCTGGTAAGCCACATATCCAACTTGTGCAAGTGCAAACATTATTTGAGCCACCATTTTTAACTCCAATTTTCATGTTTTGATCTTTATGGTCTTTTAGCTTGCTTAAGATTGGTAGCATAGGTTATTCTGAGGTTTGTTTTAGCTTTGTGTTCTTGTTGGTAAGCCACGAGATCCAACTTGTCAAAGCAGTATTCTTGTTTTGGAGTAGAATAGTCTAAGGCAGCCATTGAAGTTGCAGGTTTTGCTCTTCATACAGACTAGTTTCAGGTTCTGGATACTTTTGTTGCACGATTCGCAGTAGACCCCGCTAGGAATTGTATAGGCCAAGCTCTGTACTCTTGCGCCATCCCTCTCCTATCCGCACTCTATGCATACGCATTCCAAAGGCTGTCCATTGATCAAATACTTATTCTGTTGATGCAAGCATTCCACGCTTTTACGGATTCACGTGAGCACAAAGAGCGTGGAGATCATGCGAGGGACAAGAACACACACACCGTCGGATTCGCCACTGTTCTGCGAAATCCAGGTTCCATCTTTCAAAGTTTTAGTTAGAACTTATCAAATAAAGTAGTTAATCGCTTTATTTAAGTTATTTCCATTCTCGATATTGCCAGGGAAGTTGTGGGGATTGATAGTTTCTGAGAAACTATGATTCATTCCTCACTTCTGAGGTAGGATCGAAGAATCTTGCAGATAGATTAGTTATTTCCTTATTTAGAATAGATATACGAAATTGCACAGACAAATAGCTACACTCGGCTATTTTGTTTGTTTTACGTTGTTAGTTTAGTTATCAATTCTAAATATTTTAAATAGCTGCTTTCTTATAAATTGCCAGAAAATACAAAAAGAAATTATATATGTTAGAAGTGTATTTAGATTTTACTTTATTACTGTTTGTTTCATTACTGCTTTTTGCATGACAATCACGGGACCTAGGGAGCCCAGGGAATACATTTTCGAGCCAATTGTGCCCCAGCCCAATACCGTAGTGGCAATAACTGATATTGACCAAAACCTTAGGATACAAGTCTTCCAAACAACAACAGACTTCCAACAGATCAGGTCACAGTTGAGAGGGTTAAATATCGAAGACGACCAAGCACATCTGTTTTGGTCAAATCAGCCAAACTACAGGTTATCCTAGAAAACATCCGCATGACTGTAGAAGGATTTGAAAGAGAACAAATATTCGGGTGCGATCCTTTAGTTCCATGACCAGACCATTTGGAGACACCCTAGTAGATATAGATACCGACTTAAGAATCCAAGTCATTAGAACACTGTGAGGTATTACGAGAAAATCGCACAATTGCTTGATTCTAAGCGTAGAAGCTGAAAAGGCTTACGATTCTTTGGATCTTAGGGATCGAACTTGATCTCCGTATGACCATAACGGGACCGCAACAACCAAGAGTCTATGGTTGTGATCCCAGATCCATGACCCAGCGAACCCACAAGTCGAGTTAGATATAAACACTGGCCTTCGTACATTAGTATTTCGATCTACTCCGATTCCACCTCTCATCATCAACATGATTATCCCTACTAGACACAACAATTAATAAAGCTAAAGAATTTTGGACTAGGCGGAGAATCGTCCATAGAATCGACCATATTTACCATATGACCCTATCGGGAGAAATACGAAACCATCCGGGTCATTTTCCACGCATCCCCATGACCCATAGATCGAATGTTGGAGCTCGATATTGATTGGAGCCCGAGCAGTCATCCTCGCTGATCGATCTATCACACCAGTCCAAGTTAGAAGGGCCTTCTTTGCCTTAGATTCGCAAATACCATTAGTGCGTGTCCAAGACATTAGTGCGCTGACTAGTTTGTCTGCGCATTCTACCCCCCACCGGCAGTTTGTCTCGGCACGACCTCGGGAGGTCGGGTGCGCGGAAGAGTCACGTGTTGATGCCTACATGGGCATATAGGAATAAAAAATAATAATGAAATCATGAAATTTTAAATAGTAGAAGTTATTGTCATTCCTATTTACAGTCTGCTTTTATAATCGGCACCCATTCTCATGGCTTGTATAAAGTTATGAAATTGATTAAGCATTTATACATTGTCTTCTATTGAATGGGTGGATGCCCATTCTCATATAGGAATCATAAAAGGTCTACATGGGCATATAGGAATCAAAAACAATATTGCTTGTATGAGAATGTGGAGAAAATGCACATGCCCACCGTCATAAAAATCAAAATTGCTTGTATGAGAATGTTTATAATGGGCACATGTTCATTCTCAAAGCGTTTTTACATTATCTTGTATCAATGGGAAGATGCCCATTCTCATATATGAATCATAAAATAATAATGAAATCATTAAATTTTAAATAGTAGAATTTATTATCATTCCTATTTACTGTGTTTTATAATGGGCACCCATTCTCATGGCTTCAGTATAAAGTTATGAAATTGATCAAGATTTTACATTGTCTTGTATTGAATGGGAAAATGCTCATTCTCGTATAGAATCATAAAAGTCCTGCATTGGAAAATAGGAATCAAAAACAATATTGTTGTAGTCATTTTATCTACCCTCAACACTAGTTTCTAACCCCAAGCGTGTCATTCCAATTTGCACAGGCACTCACCCAAGGCACGCATGGGAGTCGAGCCCCTCCTTTATGTGAGAATTGTGAGAAGGTTTTGCCATTGATGGAGGATGATTTGTAGAATGATAAGTACATTTACTTAGTTAATAAGGTAGAAGGAGCATCTAATAGATCCACATCTTAATGCATTGCTAAAAACAATAATAAGCATACTAAATCAGATATGAACCATGATAGTCATATAACATGAGGGTTTACACCCTTAAGCATGATATACATAACAAATCCATACATATATATTCATTTGGAATAGTTCTAGTAGCCACATTACAATCAAAAGAGGTCATCTCAGACCATACATGTTAAATGACAAAGAATTAATCCCTACAAATCTTCCCTGGTATGAGATTCTAGCTATACCCTCCCATTTTAACCCTAGTTCCATACAGAGGCTTATTACATCCTTCAAAACCCTTAACACTAAGTTCTCTAAGCCCTAGCATTATCAGTAACATTATGTTACTCAACATCTCACTCTCTATGGATTCTCTTCATCGCCTCTCTCCTTCTTCTCCTCTTGTCTTCTCTTTGTGTTCCTTTCTTTCGAGCATCTCTTTTTATAGGTTCAACATCCACCGCCATGCCTTCTCTCCTGAATAGATCACGTGCCAAGTGTCGATGTGGTCCTCCAATGGTGAATGTTTATCCCTTCCAAACCCTCCACTCTCTGTAATGATGTCTTTGGGAATATTCCCTGCGAGGGATATCATTTTCTTGACCTCTAAGGTTTCAGGCTAGCACCTTATCCACTCATCACACCTAGTCAGATCCTCACATTTTTCCTCAAGTGCCTCCAAAATTCCAAATATGGCTAAGTCCTTTGAACCTATGTTATGCCTTCTGCATGCGCCCTACTTTCACCTAAACCCTTCTTAAACCCCTTTGTCCTGCGTGCTTATCCCTGAACTCCCTTATTCTCACTGGTCTTATGTGCATGCGCTCTTTAGTACTTAGCCAATATTTCAAGGCCCAATAATTTTTTTGTATGAGAATGTGGAGAAAATACACATGCCCACTGTCATAAAAATCAATATTGCTTGTATGAGAATGTTTAGAATGGGCACATTTCCATTCTTAAAAAGTATATTACTTGTATTATAATGTTTAGAATGTGCATATGTCTGATTAGAATGGGCCTTTTTGAAAAGAATAATCAAATTTACTTTGTTTTAGAATGTGCACCCACTCTCACATCTTGTTATAAGAGATATGAAATTGATGGAGCTTTTTTGCATTGTCTTATATTGAATGGGCAGATGTCAATTCTCATATAGGAATCCTTAGTTTTGGTAGATAGGACTCACAAACAACATTGTTTGTATGAGAATTTGCCCATTCTCATAAAACAAATATTATTCAATCATGATGTAAATGTCCATTCTCCAAAAAATAAATATTACTTGTATTATAATGTTTAGAATGGACATATGCCCTTTACGATAGTAATAATCAAATTTACTTTGTTTTAGAGGTGCACCCATTCTCATATCTTGTTAAAAGAGTAATGAAAACGATGTAACTTTTTTGCATTATCTTTAATTGAATGGGAAGATTCCCCTTCTCATGTAGGAATCATAGAATCAACATTGTTTGTATTACAAGGTTTAGAATGGACATATTTCCATTCTCATACAAACAAAATTGTTTCATTTTGTATTGAATGGGCATCACATTTTTACTTTGTTTTAGAGGTGCACCCATTCTCAACATTGCTTGTATTACAATGTTTAGAATGGACATATGCCCATTCTCATGCAAACAAAATTATTTCATTTTGTATTGAATGGGCATCACATTTTTACTT